>JAWNPL010000026.1:14212500-14915000 GCA_035047545.1 Drosophila paranaensis | reverse complement strand
GTTTGGCTGCTAAATCCGCTTAGAATTAAAGCTAATTGCCAGGGCTTTCAATCATGATGGGGCATATTTATTATTCGAGAATCTCTGTCATTGTTCTTCATCATGATCTCTGCTGCTGCTTCTACTGCCTGCGTGCCCTCTGCTAAGCAGCCAAAGCCCAATAGTTGGCCAGTCTATAATCGTGGCGTTGCCTTTAACCCCAACATGCAAATATCACGCTTCATTTGTTGTCGCTGGCGCTGATGAGGCTACGATTTGGGTTCTTTTAGCTTGCGACTCGGCTTCAGCGTCAGCTTCAGCTTCCACTCAAATTCACATTTAACTGCCAGTTCGCATAAGTATTTTTCTTTTATTTTGTACATTTTATTGGTTGTCGCCATCAGCAAGCGGCGATACCCTATACTGTGTGAGTTTGAGCGGGTGTATTTGTTGTATTTTGTATATTTAGATTTGTATTTAATAAGATGATAATTGGATGGCAGTATATATATATGTATATATATATATATATATCTATAATTATATATGATATCTTATATAGTAGAGATAAAGATATGTGTTAGGATATAGGCAAAGCCTAAGCCAAGGCTTCCAATTCACATCTTATCTTGGCGCTGTAGCCCTTACTAAATATATATATTACATATAGTATACCATATAGCTGTATACATTACTATATCCCTTATATGCATATATGTCTTATGCCCAGTCCCAGCCAAGGTTTTCACATCTTTGCAGCGCCTGCCACAGGGCATCTGCGAGTCGCAAACCTAATTACAGCTGCATTAGCATTCCTGCTTGTTGCTTTTGCTGTTTCTGTTGTTGCTCTTGTTGTTGTTGTTGTTGTTGTCGTTGTTGCTTATGTATATCGTCGCACGACTCACGTTTCAGTTCAAGATTCAAAAACGTCTGCGGCTCTGTTCAAGTTGTTGTTGCTGCTGTCCTTGTCGTTTACGCTTCGAGCTTAAGCTTTGAGTGTGTGTGTGTGTGTGTGTGTGTGTGTGTGTGTGTGTGTGTATTTGTGTGTTTATGCTTTTTCGCGTTTGCCGCTGCGTGCTGTTGCTGTTGCTGTTGTTGTTGTTGCCTGGGCTTTTTTTAATGTCTTTGTAAACATAATTGCAACAACTCCAATAACAGATTGTTTGCGCGACTTTAATCGCTTCGCTGCGAAGTGTGAAATATGAGCGAACGCTCAGCCGACGAGGAGCGGGCGGCAGAGCAAGAGGAAGAGGAAGAGGAAGAGGCGACAAGGCGAGACGAGGCGCGGCGAGTCTCTGGGGAGCTTTTTACTTTTGCGGCGAAGACGCAGGCGCGACGGCGATGCTTTTTATTGTTGCGCACTGGACAGTATGCTGGATATACATGAGTATAGTGGGTGGACGGGCGGGTGAGTGGTGGGGTGTGCGAGAGTGTGTGCCAAAATATCAGACACTCATTTTTGGGTTTAAAAATACACCCGAGACGACGAAATTTGTTGATATTTTTGCGCGTTTTTTGCTCATTTCTTTTAAATTGTGCATAAATATTTGCGATGCGATTTAATATAAATTATGGCCAGGCAACAAACTGGCTGCTCCTCTGCTGCTTCTGCTCCTCTTCTTCTACTGTTAGTGGCGGCCATTTTGTCAATAGCAGCGAGTTCAATTAGCGCATTGGTCGAATGCGCGCTTCGATTTGCTAAATTTAATCCAAGCATAAAGCACGAGCAAAATAAGATTGAAAAAGGCAATGCGAAAAGCAAGCAACAACAGCAAATCAAGTAAAATAGAATAAATACTAAAAAAAAAGGGAGAAAAGGAAAGGAAACTGAGGTAACACATTGCAGGCTGCAGCGGACGTTTTAGCAACGCACACGTGCGAGGCTGGACTGGGCTGGACTGGACTGGGCGGCAAGGGGGCTGCTGCCAGGTTGTCCAGGGCGCCCAGCGACAAGATGTTGCAACAACACTCGACAGCAACCTGTGGAGCCAGCCATTAGCCCATGAAGCATGAAACAAAAGACGATTGCCCGAGCGCTGCCCAGCCGAAGGCCCCACTGCCACAATGCATTCGCGAGACGCAGGAACCGAGCTAGAGAGAGATGAGCTGCGAAGCTGCTGTAAAAAGGCTAGCTACAGTGGGAAAAGCAACAAATAAAGGGATTTTGTAATGTATAAATGCTGGGATGTTTAATTGATGGATGAGCACTGTTAAAAGACACCAGAGTGACGTCTCACTGTTAGCTTAACAGACCGCTTTGCGCAACCTAGTGATGGATGAGTGCAATTGAAGTAACTATAGTGGTAAACTGATCAAATAAAGGGACTTTATGATGTTGAGTGAATGAATGAAGTGAAATGAATTAGGTAAAAGCTGAGAAGCTCAGGGATTTTTGTTGCTAGATCAGGAAATTTTTGATAATTCTAATTTGAATATTATATTTCTGTATATTCAGATAAACTTTCTGTTTCAGTAATATAATAATAATAAATAGAAATGACTGATAAATGATGCGAAATATAAATAATAAGCTTTATTGTATGGGCTTCATATATATTTTATAATTATATATGCATATATACTAATATATATTGAAAAGGATTTCCGTCATACTCAGATTCAACAGCTACGGCTGCCTTCAAGCTGCTATCAAATCTGGCTATAAAACAGCTAAATGGCCTGCACTGCTGCAGAGGCTGCGACTGCGCGGCTCCGGCTAAAGGCCCTTAAAAGCGAATCGTCGACGACGACGACGACGACGACGAAGCGAAGTGAAAGATTTGCGCAGTGAGATAGCTCATTTTGGAGCTAAGGCAAGGAAGGTCTTGGATGTCTGGGGCAATGCCAGTTGGAGCTGGCTCCAGTTGAGCTGGCTCGGACGGGTTGTACGCTGCCTTGGCTAATCGGCGGCTATGTAAGTTGGTTGTTAAAGCCGCGTACGTGCGGCGACAGACGCCAAGATTCAAACGAACGTGAGTGCTTGTTGCTTGTTGTTGTTGCTTGTTGTTGTTGCTTGTTGCAGCCAATGGATGTTGACACAAACAGCAACAGGCAGTCAGAGGCAGCAGTCTGAGGCAGCAGCAGCAGCAGCAGCAGCAGCAGCATCAGTCGAACCACAGCCGCATTCCAAATGTGTAAGGATTCTTCAGCGCGCAGCCACCCAACTGACAAGCCGCAGCCAGCCCCGCCTCAGCCCCACCTGCAGCCGCTGCCTCAGCTGTGGCAAGGTCAGTGGATGGCCAGCTGAGGTCACACTCAGCCAATGCCACATAGATATAGCATAGATCTCACATAGATATATGTATGCAGACTGGAGTCTATAGCCAGATTCGATTCGCTGCATATTTCCATAATAACATTATAATTAAGCCGAGCTGAGCATTCCGCCAGTGCTAGTCACATATGATTATTTCTCTCCTCCATTTGTCTCTCTTTTGTTTTTTTTTTTTTTTTAATGAAAATTATCAAAATGCCAATAGCTGTATTAATTTGGGGTCTCTGTTGACTGTTGCCTGTTGTTGTTGTTGTTGCTTTACGGATTTCATTTGTTTTTAGCTTTGAAACCGGTTTTGGCGCTTAGCAGCAGCAACAACAACAACAACAACAGCAAAGCGCAGCGCAGCGATGGCCGTTACCAACAAAGCTTCCAGCTGAATAGAGAGTGAGAGCGAGAGAGCGCGCTTAACATATACATACATACATACATCAGTATCTAAGTGTGTGAATTTCTTAAGAAAATGAATTGCTCAGCATCCAGAGGCGAAGATTAACAGCGAGAATATTTTATAAATATTAGAAAATTCATATAAACTCAAAAATAACAAAAATAAACAATTAAAATAAAAAACAAAAGCCTTTAAGAGCACTCTAAACTCACTCACTCTCTCACTCTCTCACTTGCTCGCTCTTAGGCAATAAAAACACTCACACACACACACTCACAGCCATTAAGAGATGCTGGCAACTTCTCTGCAGCTGTGTGGGCATTTCCGAAACAAACAAATGCTCAAGAGTGAGAGAAAGAGACAAAGGCTGTGCCATGGCGACGCTGCCTACGCTAACTGGGTGTATGTCTTTGCTAGCTGTGTGAGCGTTAAGTGACCTTCGTTGAGCGCGATCTGGTTTGTAGCTTGACTAAAGTTGCCAAGTTTGAGCGTATAATGTAAAAGTAGGGTGTAAGCAAAGACATGAACCGAGCAAGTATTGACTATGTTAGTGAGGACGCTAAGTAGTTTCATGTAGTAAAAATAGGGAAACAGTTAAGTTACGCACCAAACAGCAAATAGCAGAGACATACACTACAGTGGTAAATAGAGAGCTGATGTAGATAGCAAAGAGCATAGTTAAGGAAGTGGGGAACTCTGAATTTTGTTAAGAGAATTTAGTGTCAAAATATCACAGACAAACACCACAGATCTTTGTGAAGTCAAGAAAGTGGGAAATAATTAGTCATTGCTAAAGATCGCCATATACTGTGTGGTAGGGAATTAGCTGAGATATGCACCACATATAATATTTTATTCAAGACGCATACTAAATGGGAAATGCGTAAGTGAATTAATGAAAAGAACTACAAATCAATCAGAGGGAAATTAGATTGAAGTAGGGAACTTTTCAAGACGTTTTTGTAGCTTGGATTAAGAGTCGATCGAGTTTAACTCAAGATAAATATAAAATGAGTTGAAAATAAGATAATATAAGTTAATTAGTGCAGCTTAATGGCGCATACAAATTGAGCCCTGCAGTTCACACATTTCAGTATTTTGCTATAATAAGTACGTACGTATATCGGGCTTAAATTGAGCTGTGCTCGTTATAACGGTCACAGCACAGAGCGTGCCCATTGTCTGCCTATGAGGAATTTCTATTGTCCAAAAACAACAAAAAGTAACAAAAAGAATACAAAAATTGGATAACTAAGCGAGGCTGTTAAAACAAGTCCAAAGCATTGTTAGAAGTGCGTGTGCATGAGAGAAAGAGACAGAGAGAGAAAGGGAGAGCCAGATAGAGGTATATTTTAAGTGTGTGTATTTGAAATAATGGCAAATGTTTTACCACTATTATTAACCCTTGGGCTGTGCAGTTGCGCAGGTCATATGCCAAGCTCTCTCTGTCTCTCTGTCTCTGTCTGTGTGTGTGCGTGCGTGTGTGTTGGGTTGGCGCATGCGCAGTCGCTTGTATCGCTCGCTCGCTCGAGGGGCAGCAGCTAAAAGAACACCCGATGCGACGCGTCGCCTCGTGCAGCAGCGCGTGAAGTTTTCCAACTTCATTTCGGGCTCTGCTTTGCCTTTGCTTTGTTTTGTTTTGTTTTGTTATGTTCGAGCAGTGGCAGGGGGAGGAGGAGGATGAGGAGGAGGAGGAGGAGGAGGCAAGCAAGGGCTCGCGGGGGCGAAGTCAGAGACACAAACAGAGAAACAACGGGCAGTTTAACTGAAAATGAAACGCATGCGTGTCGGTGTCGCCACCACCAGAGGCAGCAGCAGCAGCGAGTGCAACAATTGGTTGCAAGCTGAGTTGTTGCATTGAAGTTCTGTTGCCTGTTGTTTGTTGTTTGGATTTGCCATAAAACACTTGAAGCATAACTCTTGCCTCCAGTTGCCACGGCAACAACAACAACAACAACAACAACAACGGCAACAACAGTTGGCGTTACGCTCTTGAGCCTCGCCTCAGCTGCAGTTGAAAGTTGAATGCATTTTTCCTCTGTTTGTTTTAATGGGCTTTTAATAAATTTCCCATTGTTTAGTGCTGTGATATTCTTTTCCCTCCCAATACATGCATATTCGGGCTTGATTCATTTGGCGCGTGTTTCGGCTTTCAATTACAACTAAATTCTTCTCTTTTTGTCGTGCCACAAAGTGGGGCACAGCTGCCTAATTGCCGCACACTCGTTGCATAGTTACCTTTAATTTAACGAATTTACTATTTAACGCCGACTGCGCAGCTGAGCAGAGGCAGCCACAGATGCAGCCACAGATGCAGCCACAGACGCAGACCCAGACTCACCTGCAAAGAGAGCGAAAGAGAGAGAGAATCGAATGTTAATTGTGATTGGCTAAATGAGCTTTGAGTGAGACTGAGACTTAAATGCACTTGCAGAAATAGCTTGGCAGCTCAGATCACACTGAGAGAAATATTAATTCGAATGTAAACTGAAATTTAGAATATGTGAGAATAAAATACACTTAGAGAAATAACTTAACAGTTATTATATTATCTTATATAAAATTAAAATACACTTGGAAAAAAACTCATACTAAATTCATGCCAAAAAACAAGCTCAAGTACACTGAGAAAAAAAACACTAAGTGCTTAAATCGAACATTAAAAGAGAGACAAGATTCTGTACACTAACAGAAAAGACTCTGTAGTTGAGTTAAGTTGAAGTTTAAATACACTGAGAGAAAGCAGAGCTGGAACATCCATGCTAAATCACATTAAGTTTGTATATTAAAGCCAAACCAAAGTGAACTTCAACACACTCAGCTTTTCTTCCAGTGTATTTTACGCACTTTGATGTGGCATTACAAAACGCTGCTCAATTTTACAGTTATTTTGCAGTTATCGCAGCTGCTTGCAACACTTTCGCTTCATTTAATGCGCCCACAGTGACGGCTGCTGCCGCTGCCGCTGCGACTGCGACTGCCTCTCACATCAAATGGGAGTGGCACTTTTTTTCAATTTCACACGCTGCGCGACCAAACGCGAAAAATTCTCACGACACTGAAGCAACAACAGCAGCAACAACAGCAACAACAGCAACAAGAACAACATCAAACAAAGTCGAAGCGCTTCTCTGCTGCTGCTGCTGCTGCTGCCACATGCAGCAAAGCGATGCCCTTTTTGCGAGCGATTTCTCTGTGGCGCCCCACTCACTTACTTTTCTCAGCTTTTTTTTTTTTTTTGGTTTTCTGCGACACATGTAGCAGCAACAGCTGAGCAGCCGAGCAGCCGAGGCAACATGTGTCGGCCTTTGGCTAATTGTGGGTTAGCATTTCGTGAGGCTGCACTCGATGCTGATTTACAAAATGTGCCACACAGACACACACACATGCAGTTGCAGCTCACTGTGGCACTTAGCCAAAGGTTAATGTGACGCAGTTGCTTGAGCATATGCGAGAATTCTATGCTGAAACATGAGCAGGCAAACAGCTAGTAGGCAGAGAGAGAGAGAGAGAGAGAGAGAGAGAGAGAGGAACAGAGATATAGATACTAATTTGAGACACGATTTGATAAATTTGCATAAGTGTTCAAGCCAAGGTCTAAGATGTTGTTAAGATGTATTTAACAGGCAGCAGAAGGCTTAATTATAGCATAATGTATATAGATTCTTGAGCAAATTCTTGAGATAGCTCAGTCGATCTAACACTGTCTATCTGCCAATATATAAACCTTTAAGCCCAGCTATCTCTGCTAGAGGCTTGAAGTACTACTCTTCTTTGCCTATGCTTTTATGTCAAGTTTTTGGCTACAAACTAAACTGGCAACATTTTCAGCAATATACAAATTTTAAATTATATATATTTATTTATCAAGATGTTGATCATAAACAAACAAATTCTTGTGAAACAAAAGCTTTACATTTGGCCGGCAAAAGACTGTAATCAAATATGTTTTGGCTTGTAAAGGATGTGTTGCAGCCTAACCGGAAAAGATATTGAATATACATTCTGTATGCAAAAATATACGTACACATTATATAAATGTGTATGCATTATATATACATAATACTTTTATATACCAGGAATATGTAATATGTCCGCATAACAAAAATAACAATATATAATAATAATATTATCTTCAAAAGTATTTACTTGCACCACTGAAGTATTTAAGTTGGTTGTGAAATACGTTTCAGGTGTGTTTCTTGTTATCAAAAGATAATATAATAATAAATAAAGGTTGCTTCAATATTGATCAAAGGGTTGGACTTAAAGCACATATTTTTATTTCACAAAACCAAAAAGAGAAAGAAAAACTATAATAAAATTAAGTTTTCTTTATAAAGTAATTAAATAAAGTTATAAAATAATCTATAAAATTTAAATATTTATAAATTTATAATAAATAATTAATATACTTTTAAATATTTCTCAACTGTACATTTTTGATTCTCATATATACTAAAATACCGAATCGTTCTCAAACTCATATCCATATCAAATTCTGCCAGTTCACAAATTCCTCTAAGCTGCAAATCAAAGAAATTGCTAATGACCATAAAGTTTTTGAGCTGGCTCAAATGTATTCTTCTTTTCTTGTTATTTGATGTGCCATAAACAATTGTCTGCTTGGATATATACAGATAATTATTGTGCATAAACAAATGCGATTATAATCGTATGCGATGAGTTATAGGCATATCGAAATGCGCATTGTGGGCGGATGTGTTGGATGAAATTTGATTTGATGGAGCCATTAAATATATTTGCGCTCTTTATGCTTGATTATTATTATGACTACTACTGTTGTTGTTGTTGTGGCTGTTGCTGCGGCTGTTGCAGCTTTGGCATATTGTTTCCATCAATGAGAGATATATGAGTGCCTGCCTATGCCTGTGTGTGTGTGTTCTGCTCTATATATATGCAGAAAGATACATTCCAAATACAAAAATTCTGCGACTATGCAGAATTTTGCTGTAATCGTATTCGCATTCATATATATGTATATATATATTATATATATATATCTATATAATGGCATTTCCATACGTTAACGAACAGTGGGCATAAGCTTCTGGCGGCATTATATTTAGACAGCTGCGAGGGTAGCTTCAAAATATAAGAACAATATAATATAAAACATAAAAAATTCTATAAATAAAAATATAATAAAATACGTAAAAATAATAATATATTTTTTATAAAATTTAATTTATTTTTTATATTATATTTTTTATATTTTACAAGTATTAAAATAAATTATATTTCTTATATTTTATAATTATTTAAAAATATTATACTTTTTAAATTACAAAAATAATAATATTGTATATTATTATATAAAATATTTTTAATCTATTTTATTAAATTTTAAAATATATAAAAATACATATTGTTTAATTTTATTATTATTATAAAATTACAAACTAATATTAATATCAATAGGAATTATTGTTTTCCCAATGCCCATCATTATATAAAATTGATTAATTTTTATTCCAAATGCCTGTTTAATATTTCTGTTTTCAACAATCTCAAGTAAATATGTGTATATTTTTTATGACTTTTTGGCTGTGTGGCTGATAGCTGAAGCCACACGTTGACCTACGTCCCAGGCTGCGTCTCTAACAACATTGTTTACGCTCTTCTCTCTTGGAATTCTCGGAATCGATAGGGGGAATTACAATGCATTACTATATATAATATAGCAACAAAAAGTGTGTGTTTTTATAACTTCGTCAATCGACTGCAAATTAAAATTCGATTTCCAGTTAAGCCGAAACAGACAAACAGTCGCTGCTTTTCCGTGGAATCGAGGCAAGCTATTTATTGTAATTAGCACACTTTAAGCTATAAATCGCACGCAATCAAAGCCGACTGATAGGTGGATCGAAGAAGACAAAGTCCGTGATGCAGGGAGCGAGTGATAAGCACGCAGCGAGCGACTGCTGTTATCAAACGCTTAGGCCCAGAGCCGTGTCAAAAGCTATCGCATCGAAACATTCAATAAAAATATATAGTATATATATGTATGTATGTATGTGTGTGTGTGTGTTTTATATAGTGAAATGTATTAAAAATATGCTGCGGCAGCATTCGTCAACTTGGCTGCAGCTCGTGCTCGACTCCGGCCCGGAGACGGAATCGTAGCTGGCGACGACTCGTAATTCAGCTAAAAAACATGGCGACAACAAGCGTGCCCGATTCCAATGAAAACAAAAAATAACAGCCACAAAAATAATTGAAAAACAAATTAAAAACACAACACAAAAAGAGCGCAGAGAAAAAAAAAACTAGTGCTCAAATAAAAATATGAAACGTTGGCAATTAATGAAATACAAAAAAAAAGAGAATATGATTATTATTATCTCTGTATATGAAAAGGCGAGCTCTAGTTGGAGTGGAGCTGGGCCGCTGGCCGCTGGCCACTGGCCACTGGACATGGCTGGGCATGGCTCACTGAGCCAGCTAACTGACGTCGCGAGCAACGAAGAATGATGACCCAACAACCAACAGAAATTAATCAAAACTTACAGGGCGTATCGCATGGGCATGGGCATGGGTATGGGCATAAGGCACAGTTGCAGCTCGTGGCACAGTTTTGCTCGGCTCGGTTCGCTTACAGAGGAGTCGATTGTCAAAGCGACTCGGCGACTCGCCAACTGCCACTTAGTGCAACTGTCAACAGCAGTTTGATTTAATTGAAACGAAGAAGACCCAAGCCAGTGGCATAGATAACTTATTGCTATGCGTTGCTTACTCTAGACTCGTTTCTGTTAGCCAAACACTCGTTACTTCTGTGACACTTCACTGATTTTTCACTGTCTACCTCTCCTTATGCTTCTACAGTTTTCTCTTACTACTCATTGGTTTTGATTGATTATCTGCATTAATTACTTACTCGTTACTGCCAACTCTAGTCTACTAATTTACTCCTCATTTACTCTTTTCTAGCCTTATTCATCAATTATTTATCCTAGTTCACTTTCCATGCATATTATCTCTCGTTATTTTATGCTTAGTCCACTCGTTACTCATATTCTACCTATCCTTCAGTGCATATTACTCGCCATTTTCTATCTGACACTCGCTACTTTATTACTCGCTATCAGTTACTCGTCTTACCTTAAGCACCAGCCTCGTCCCTCACCAGCTACACACATGTCATGCAGCTCTCTAGCTCTAGCTGTCTGCGCAGCTCATATCTCAGCCAGCTAACAGGACTGTCGCGCAGCTGATGATGGCACACATAAGACTTGGTGGCCTTATCGGAACGGCAGGCTCCGCTTATGGCAATTGCCAGCTCAGCAAACAGCCAACAGCCTGGCTTAATTAAAAAAGCAGCCCGAGTCGAAGGGTAGCTGTGGCTGTAACTCGTTGCTCGTCATTCGCCGCTGCCTGGCTGGCTACTTGTCTTGTCTTTAAATGGCGGATGACCAACTATGGCCTCTAACTGGCCTGGGGGTATAGGATGCGCTCTGTGCTCAGCGCTGCCAATTGATCAATTATGTCGCATTGACCATTTCAGGAGCCAGTTGCATGTTGATGCTGCCATCCTCGCAGCAACTGTTGCTGCCAGAGCAGTTGCGATTGCCATATTTGTGGCAGGTTTATGGCCTGGCCGCCCGCATTGGCCAATGCACCGCACATCATTTTCTGTCGTTGGCGTTGACAAACGCTTTGCAATTCGGTCAATCGAATGGCCAACTTGAAAGATGGTAGCTGCGATCTGCGAGCTGGGAGCTGGGAGCTGGGAATGGAGCTGCGCTTGGAGAAAGTTCGCCCAGCACAGCAAAAAGTCAACAACAACAAGCCAAACTCGGCCAGAGCACTCGCCTCTAATGCATAGATTCTGTTTTATGTTTTAGCGTTCAACAACACAAAAAATAACTAAGAAAAAAAGGCATTAATTACTTCCGGAGCACACAAAAAGCGCCAAAGCTGAAGCTGAGGCTGTGGCTGCGGCTGAGCCATGGCTGCAGAGACCGGTTCTCTGCGGAGATCCAACTAAAGGTTTTTCTCAGCCCTTTCTGGAGCGCACGGCGGGTGTTCATCAAAATTCAATGAGCTCTACGTACGCTCGACAACAGACAGCGCGACTTTTGGCAATCAGAGTTTCTTATTGGATTCGTTTTCTTCTCTTTATTTTTGACTTTTTCAATTTTAATTTTAAGTCTTCGCTTTTAGCATATAATGTAAAAATGAATGCCTGTATGGGCATTAAATTCATAATGGTTCGACGACTTTACAATACCGAACCGAAAAACCTTCTGCTGGCCCAGCAAAAAGCTCATTTGGGGCTGAGTACGTAGACATTGCAATACTCTGTTTGTTCAAAATATAAAGGGGTATATATGGTGTATATAAAAATGAGTGTGGGTGGGTTTAATGTGATAGATTGATCCAAAGATTGTATAGCTATAAAAGAGCTTCCATTAGCGTAACTATGAAAGCCAATATTCCCAACATTTTCAACCCTAGCTTTTCTCAAAGCCTAAACACCTCTCGCTTCACTCTTGCAGTTTTAGAGTCAGCACAGTTTAACAATCATTGATCTCCTCTAACAATTTTCAACTTCAACTCAACTCAAACACCCTCAGCATCACTTCACTTATTCCTCAATCAAATCTTAGCGAACAGTGTATGTCACAGTCAGTAGCACCCGCTCACTTCATTTATATTTCTCTGCTTTCAACTTGAGGCTCTCCAAACGTGCTGAGCCTAACAATATTGTATATATTGTTTGTAGGTTCTCTGCTCGCCTTTTCTTTAAAGTTTTCGACTTTGGGTTTTTAATTTTTTTCATTTTTATTTGCTTTTTTTTTCTTTTTGTATTTTTTTTTTTTTTTGGGTTATGATGATATGTGCCTACATGTGTACACGTTGTACGATGTTTTCGTTGTTGTCATCTACTTTTGAGGTGATTTTTAGCGCTGCAATCAGCACAAGTCGCAACACAAAGGTCGACCCGAAAGGTGATGCATGCGCGAGGGGAGCAACAGCCGGAGGAGCTGGCGGTGGGGCAGCAGGGGAAGGCTAGAGGCGATTGACTCGTCGTAGCTGCTGTAGTTGCACTTAGTTAACATGTAAAGCAGAGATTGTGACAAGCTCAATGACAGCGACAGCGGCAGCGTCGACTTCGACGTCGGCGACAACAACAGCAACAACTACAACTGAAAGAGCAACAGCAACGATTGCAGCAACAGCGACATGACTAACAACAACTGCAACAGCTACAAGGCAGCGCGACAACAGCAACAACTACATTAACCGTAAGGGCAATAGCAGCAACACTAGCCATTGCAGGCACAGCAGCAACACACGGTGTAAGCACACCACCAATATGTACAACAGCAACAATTGCAGGGACAACAGCAACAGCACGAACTACAACAGCAGCAACAATTGCTGAGTAGGGAGCAATACCAACAGCAACAGCTACAAGAGCAGCAGCAGCATCTAATATAACAGTAACATCGACAGCAGCAACAATTGCTGGTCCAGCAGCAACAATTTCTGGGGCCAGACCAATAAGACCAGCTAAAAGCACTCCAGCAACATCTATAGCAGTAGCAACAAAGACTACAGCAGCAACTGCAACATCAACAATAGCTGCAGGACCAGCAGCAACAGTAACTCCAGCAGTTATAGTGGCAACAATTGCTGGTCCAACATCCACAGCGGCAGCAACAATTGCTGGGACCAATAACAACAGCAGCAGCTAAAAGAACACCAGCAACATCTACAACAACAGCAACATTTGCAGCAGCAACACTTGCAGGGCCGACAGTAACAACAATAGCAACAAGAGATACAGCAACAGTTGCAACTGCTACAACAGCAATAACTTCAACTGCAGACAGCAGCAACAGTTGCAGTTGCTGCAGCAGCAACAGCTACAGTCGACCCCATTGGAAATCTGCTGTGTCGCTGAGAACTTTGAGAGCACGTTGCGCCTTCCAAGAAATATCGACTGCAGCCAATGCCAATTGGGCGCCCTGTTCTTGTTGCTGTTGCTGTTGTTGTAGTTGTAGTTGTAGTTGTTGCTACGTGATCGCCATGGCAATTTCTCAATTGTATTTTTATTGACTAAAATATTGGATGGCATTCAAGCGTCTGATCGTGTGTGTGTGTGCGAGTGTGCGTGTGTGTAGAATTTTCATTGGAGCAGCGGCGTCTCGCCGTTGGACACTCCCTGAAATTGTTGATTTTGGTTTTTGTTTTTGTTTTTTTCCATTTTGTTATTTGGTTCATGTCGCATGTAAAATAATTGTGACATTACGCGACAATTGTTGCTTATTTCTGTATGTGATTTCTGATAATTTTAGCTGCGATTTATTTGGGCATTTTCTGTTGTTGCCTTTCGGAATATGCTTATCGTAGAACTCATATAAGAAGTACAGTTGCCAATTGCTCTTTGAGTTTGTGAATATTATTATAATAATTTGTCGAGATTTGACGAAGATAAGGCTGTGGAATTAATTATCGGCTGCTGGCTGTGGGAAAGCTGGTGTGTTGAAAGCAGAGGAAGTGAATAAAACCAGTTCTTGTTCTTCTTTTCTTATTCCTTTCCTTATGTTTCCCCATACTCACTCTTGGAAATGGGAATATGTTGAAAACTGTTAATTGGATTGATGGCTAATTGGCTGTTAATTGATTGATTATTATTAGATGAATAGATATATATTCTAATGAGTTGATTAGAACTGCCCTATTAACACCTAGGAATCTGTTAACTATAAACTTAGGCTGACCAGTCAAGAGTGAGACTATTGCTAATAATTGTAGCTCAGCTATGATTTGAGTTATTTATAAAATACAAATATTTAAATATTCACTAAGATATGCCATTTGATCACGTATTGCCCTTTAGGCACGTTAGCCTATATGCATATATATTGCTAGCCATAAGTCTCATCCTCAACTAAGCCAAACCTTTCTTGGCCTTAAACTCGCATTGATTTCAACATTCAATTATGTAAATTTAGTTACCAAAAAACATGAATCCCAATCAAAATGGCTTCCGCTGCTAACGTATCTCAATTGAGATCTCGTTTAGCTGCAGACGTTTAGATATGTGGCTCAAGTGTAAAAACCACTCGAGAGGCGACTCGACTCGACTTGAGTAAACGCATTAGATATATGCATATACTATATGTGTATGTGAATGTGCTCGACTATTTATCGCAGTGTGGCGATCGCTTTTCAAATTGAAAACACATTTGTATACAATTTGAATTGTGGCTGTCAAGCCATTGTTGTTGTTGTTGTTGCTGTTGTTGCCATGGAGCTAATGCGCGTTGCCTGTTTCTGTTGTTTCTCTGGCTTACGTATGCGCAACTTGAGCGCTTTGACGTTTGTTTCAACATTGGCTTTATGGGTGCAGCACCACAGCAGCAGCGGCGACCCGAAAGTTCGACTTGAGCCTCAAAAGAAAAACTGCATTTGGGAAAGCCATTGGATGTGCGTGCGTGCGTCTGTTTGTTAACTAACTAATGACTTCTGGGAATGGCAGAGGAGCTCGACTTTTAACACTTTATGCTGACCCAAACGAGCATTAGCTATTAACTATTAACCCCCGTATGCCGGCGCCTATTAACCTCGCTGCAGCATCAGCGCAGATCACAGATCTGGCCTCAAATTGCTTCCGCTGCATGATTCCGATTCTGTTGCACATTGTCGAAACAATTACTCAGCAGACACGCTTTAATATCTCTGTGTGTGTGTGTGTGTGGCAGCAGGTATACGATTGCTAACCACGCCTGTCGCGCACCATTCCATCAACAGGTGTAATTAACTCGCGCGCCTGGGCCGCCACTTGCAGCGGAAATTCCAGGCAGGAAAATGTGGCCCCTCGGCCCCAGACCATAACGATTTGATTTTTCAGCTTAATTACCGCTTCGCTGGCAATCCTGGCTGGCAAGCCACGCCAGAACCAGTTGCCAAACACCGGATGATGCACACCGGATGGGGCGGCACGCCAGTGGGCCGGCCAAGAGAGCTATTACCTACGAAGCTTCGGCTATTTTGTCGCCAATGCGCGGCGAATTCTACAAAAATGTTTTGTTATCACTTTGGGAGCAGCCCGAGCCAGGCCAAAGAATAACAGGAAATCGAACCGGCTGCGCAAGTGCTGAAAGGAAGAAAGCGCGTAGGGAGCAAAGACAGCAGAAGCAGGCGAACCTGTCATGGCAGCAACAGCAGGCGCTGAGCATAAATCATTTTTAGTGCCTGACTCTCTCCACCTCTCTCTCTCTCTCTCTGTCTCTCTCTCTCCCTCTCTCTCTCTGTCAGCTTAGCTGTGGCTTCTGCAACTGCAAGTGCACATAAAAACAGTAAAAAGCTTTCGCTCTCTCTCTCCTCCCTCTCTTCCTCTCTCGCTGCTCGCTGCTCGCTCCTCTTAACAATTTGCAGTTGAGCGCGTCGGCATTTTGGCGCAGCTGTTAATCCCAATTAACCGCAATTAATATTATACAATTTTAATGTAAGCCCTACAGCTCACATGTGCTCTCGATCTCAATCCCTCTCTCTCCCTCTTGCTCTGTCTCGCTCTCGCTTCACACGACCCACATTTAGCAGCAGGCAAAGTCAAAACCTTTTCGCTATGCGTGAGAGACACTCGACTGTTTGGCGCTGTCTGAATGCCGCCACGACTGCTGCTGCGCCTGCTGCTGCTGCTGTTGCTATTGCCATCGCTGCTCCCTCTCCTGACGCCTTAATTGTTTTTAATTAACGCAAACGCTTTGCCTTTGGCTTGCCACATTCCAATTTTCCAATGTGCCGGCCCGCGCCCTGCCCTGCCCTGCCCTCCCTCCCCTCGCCCCTCCCCTCGCCTCGCCAGCCCACAACTGGGCCCAACTTTCGTCATCGTTTGACTTTTCGTATTGAATTTGAAATGATTTTGAAAGCTACAGGCAAAGTGGGGTGCGGTCCGCTCATAAACTCAAACACACACACACACACACACACACACATTATATATATAAGAATTTAGATGAGCGGCAAGTTCTTGAGCGCTGAGTGATGCATGCGGCGCTTCATAAAAACTGTCAATGATTCACATTGTTCTTATTGTTGCTGTTTCTCTCATTGCTCGGCTGTGACCCGCAGTCATCGTAGGGTTAAACAAACACACACACACACGCACGCACAGCTCCACACAGCCCGCTTCCAGTGCTGAATGCCAAGCGCTTGTCCATTCCCGTCCATTGAGGGGGCCAAACCTTTTCTCTTCTTTACTTTGCTCTGTTCTTTTCTTCAGTTTGTCTCTTCTTTTCGGCTCGTTTCTTTGCCAGTGTCAGATCTGCCGCTCGGACACGTCTCTTTGTAATTATGCAAGATCATTGCTGGAGACGACGTTGACCTTTGCCAACAGCCAACAGCCAACAGCCGCCTGCCACCCCCTGCCCCTGTCCAGCTCTAACACTGCCTTATTATGTGTCCAAACGTTTTCCGGCCCAAAAACAAATCAAAAACCTTTCTTCTCAGCTCGCTCGTCCGGCTTGGCACAAGCAACAAAAGCAACAAAAGCAACAACAGCAGCAGCAACAAGCGCATAAATCTTAATGCTAATTTTCAGAGGGCAGTGAAAGGATAAATAGCTAATAAATTTTCTTTTTACACATTAAATTTAATTAAAGCCAAAACCTTATCTTCCCTTGAGTTGAGACTTTCAACTGGCAAATGGCAAAAGGCATTTGAAATCTTTTGAATTTCACTGAATTTCATGGAATTTTACAAGATTTTCAAGACTAAAGTTTGAGCTGGTAAAATTTCTTTGTATATAAAAGAATTTTGTTAATTACATAATAATAAATTATGCAACAAAAAAATATATAATAAATAAGAAATGATGTGGGAAAGAATTTAAAATTGTTTTTTTTTTTTAATTCTTTTAGAATTGCTTAACCAAAAAATATAAAATAAGAAATTATTAAATTATACAAAATAAAATAAGATAAAAATATAAATAATACAAAAAATATATCAAAATAAAGAGAAGTAAAATAAAAAAATAATTTAAAAAATATTAATACATAAAATAAAAATGTAAAAAGTTAATGAATGAAAAATAATTAAAATCAAAAATAAAATAATAACAAAAATATGGAAAATAAAAAATAACAATAAAAAATACGCAAAATCAAAATAAATAAATTTAAAAATATATTATTGTTGATTAATAATAGGAATAAATAAATTTAAAAAAATACTTTCATACACAGCTTTTATATATTTTATTAAATTTTGAATAGTTATATTTTAAAAAGCAAATCAAAACATAATTTAGAAGCAAATTTAGGTACCCAAACATAATTTATATATTCCGAAATAAATAGATAAATTTATCAAAGAAAAAAGCTATAAATACTCTCAAAATGGCTCATAAATCATAACTTGAATATGGTTTAGAGCTTCTTGAGAGATTTGTAATATGGTCGAGGAATGATTAAGTATCAGTTGTTGGCTTAATGGTAATTCGATGCATCGGGCTTGTCTCGGCTTACGCTGACATATGGCAGGCTGTGTGGAGGTCGCCCCCGCATGCTGCACGATCACCCTCGCTGGTCGTGATCACGATGATGATCTGGCTGATAATGAGGCAGCGGGAATATGCAGCCCTTCACAAATTACAATGTGTTTATCTCAGGCGACAGGCTGCAATGTGGCGACAGACGCTTTAATGCTTAGCCAAAAAAAAAAAAAAAGGGAAGAGAGGGAGAGACTGAGAGAGGGTTGAGCTGCAAGGGCAAGCTCGTTGAGATTGCAAGGCGACAGCTGCGCGCTGCTGTTGCCGTTGCTGTTGCTGCCGCATTATTATTATTTGGCCAACTCATAAAGCAAACAAACTGCAGAGGCAGCAGCATCAAGCATCAAGAGCGAAGGCAGCCGACGCATGCGTCATGGAGCAAATGGGGGGCACGTTGATTGGGTCAGCATTTAACCTCGCTCAGCTACAGCTGCAGCGCAATCAATTGCGAGAATGAGAGACAGAGACAGAGACAGAGAGAGAGAGAGCGCGCTGATTGGTGCACTGCTCAATGGCCAATGGCTGTCAAACTGTGCGGCCAAATGGACGCAAATGTTACGAACCAACAATAAACAATAAACAAACAGCAAACAATAAGCAACATTTTACAGATTTTAAACAAAACTGAGCCCCACTCGCTTTTCATTCGTTTTCATTGTCAGTTGGCAGTGCCGCATTTTCTCACCGACCCGAGATGGAAATCCAAAAAAAGAAAAACTTGCAATCGCATATGGCACTCGCTTAAGTGCGGAGCGATGGGAAACATTTTGTTGCTGCCGCCGCTGTACAGGAAATTGATTATTATTTATGATTGCAGCAGGCGTGAGAGGGAGAGAGAGAGAGAGACAGAGAGAGAGGGAGATGCTTTGCATACGGTGAGAAACGTAGAGAATCTCTGGCAACAATAGTCTCTGCCTCTGTGACCCTATGGAGATAATGGCCACATGAACTGAAACAGATAAAGCCTGGAGAGGACTCCGTCTGGCAGCCACAATGAAACGCTCTTAAGTGGGCGTGCGCCCTCTTCAATAATTAGATACACTTCTCTCTGCCACGTCTTCTTCTTCTTCTTCTTCTTCTTGTTATTTCTCAAGTGTTTTTCATAATTTCATTCAGTTCATGTTTTTTTCCAGCTAAAAATGTTTGAGGACTTGCATATGGGAACTTTCTTTTCTCTGCTGTTGTTTTTCTACTCTTCTCTTCTCTTCTCTTTTTTGTGTGCATCCGCTAATATGTATAACATCATACATATATCCTTATGACATTCGATACTTTTGTATTGTCTTAGGCGGCCTCGAACCTGAGCCTGCGTTGAGCACTTCAAAACGTGGGCGTCCAAGTCCTTACCTGCCACTCAAGAGTCAGCCGTCGCGTCACTCGAGAGTGGACTGTCTTTTTCTACGTTATTTTTTGTAGTCCTGTTATGCTCAGCTTGTCGCGTGATTTGATCCTGGCTGCGGCACTTAGCATGCTCCTAAGTCCTTCTGCTTCTGTCGGCCACTTTTCGCTGGAATGCACTTAACGGCACTCACTCTAATATCTTTCCTGTTCTTTATATCCTGTTTTTGCATACCCTGTATTTAGAGCGCATGTGGATATGATAAACTGGGTGATAGGTTAGGTCTTCTATATAGATCGACTATTTACAAGAGCTCATATGTAGAGTATATGTACTTTTTATACCCTATTTTGTATACTACGCAGTATCTGCCCGTCGATCACTCCCTCTCTCTCATTCCCATGCAATCAGCCTTGTTATTACTTTAAGGTTTAAGCAGAAATTATGCGTCAGCTAAGAGCTCCCGAGTTTAGAATTTCGACTGTCAGCGTTTTCATGTTAAAACGAAATATCAAATGTTCTTTTTTTTCTGTATTTTTCAGGTAGTGCATGGGTAATTATCACTGGGGAACATTCCCAGTTTGTGTAGAATTTCTTATCACCGCTGATAAGGGAGTTGTTTAGACTTTATAACAGATATACTCTGCTGTACATAAATAGCAGGTTGATTCACTAGCAGCCTTTGCCTCACAAGTCACGATGAGTTTTGCGTTCCATAGTGCATATTGATAAATGGGATCAGGGTTCTATATGCAATGCATTGGGTGGCCTACAGCACGTCTAACTAGGTTTATAGTGCAATTGATAGGGAAAAGATTGGCAACAGTATGAGGGGAAGTTTGTGCAACTGGGGATAGGGAGAGGTTTTGAAATAGTTTTATGAGGAGTATATAGTAAGGGAATAAATCAAAGTTTGTTTAGTTGAGCCAAAAAGAAAAGTTTAGCAGAAAATGATAGGAATAGGAAGTATTTGCCTCTTATAAGTGGCCATGGAGCTGCCATAAGCCAAGGCGTAAAACTCTTAGTTGGCAGATAATTAATAATAGACAGTTACTCAATAGAAACTAAGGGTTATTAGCTACTAAAATGCATATAAATAATTATATGAAAAACTATGCTGATAATGTGTGTATAGAAGTAGAGCTTGGAGTAAAGGCGGAATAAGATTTAATATGCATAATAATACAGGTATATAATAGCTAAGGTAAAATCAGATTTTAAACTAAGACAAACCATGATGATGTAGGCAAGAATTACTATGGTTGGTTAAGGTCATATAAGATTATATATGGTAAGTAATGACTGCAAATGAAGTGACTATGGAGGAAAATAAACAAACAGAGAGCAAAACTGATTGGAAAAGTGTTTTAAGTACTAAATTTCTAGGTGAAGAACAGATTTACTTAGTTATTACTAAAGTAAACTTAAGGTGAGCATAGAGAACCCAAAGATCATGAGCCAAGTACGGCTAAATCAAGTGAAGATGGAGGACAACAGTCAATCAACAAGGATATCGTCAAGGACAACTTCTATAATTCCTTTATATTCTCATTTTCATACAGATAAAACGCAAAGTGATCAGAACACGCTAAGCATACAACAGTTTAAACAGAAATTATATAGCCCATAGTTAAATTCGTACAGTTGACCTGTAATTTATGTTAATAGTTGCACGTCGATTACATGAACCGCAGCCAGCAGGATTGTAGCTCCAAAATTGGCCCAGAAAAACAGTCAAACGAGGCTTGTTTTGGCCATATCACAGCCGAAAAAAAAACTGAGTATAACTTATAATTTATAAGCTGGTTTCCTTGTTGCTGTTACTTATAGGTCTGAGCCATGTGCACGTCTCCATCTGTGTGTGTGTGAGTGTGCAAAACACCTGCAAGTTGTGCCACCAACAACAACAACAAGCGTCCAAGTACTTCTACTTTTTTGCATGAAATAAAATCTCACGGTTCAGATGCGTACGAAGTTGGCAAAGACAAAGCGCAAGACGAGACGCGGCGAGGCAGCTCGGGGAGGCAGGTGGTAGGAAGTCTGTAGTACAACAAAAGCAAGCAAAACAGATACGAAACCAAGTGGCGCAGGCGCAGAAGGCAGAGCGACTGAGAGACTGAGAGACAGAGAGAGAGAGAGAGAGAGAGCTAGAGTGAACGAGCGAGCTGTGATGCGATGCATGTGGGTTTGTTTTTGCAAGAAAGACATTAAAAACGAGTAAGAGTGTGTGGCTTGAAGGGCAAGAGACTAAGAGATACCCTGTAATGTTAAAGAACTGAAATTTGAATGTATGATAGAAGAGAAGATAGAAGATGCATACATGTATAGGTATGCCAAGCATGGAAACATTATCCATACCATAAATAATTATCGACTTACAGAGCGAAAGATGTTATCGATGATATAGAAAATGAAAGGATTTCATAAGCTATATATAGTAAGTCTTATCTAAGCGCACCTCTCTCTCTCTCTTTCTCTCCTAACCCGCTCTCTGTCTTTTCCATACCCTTCCAACAGCCCCTATATACCCCATTCCTGCCCACTTACACCTCGAATAGGGTATAAACAGCACAGGCAAAGCCAGAGCTAAAACAGGTTATTTGGCTCATTTTTTGCACAATAGCGGGTGGACAGAGCGGAGCAAGCGGGGCACAGCAGGGGAGCCAATGGAGCTGCCCTTTGCGTACTCAAAACAAAAACAAAAAAGAAAAACATGCAAATGGCATAGAAAATTTTTGGCAGAGCGCTTGCCGTTTGCGCCTACAAAAGTGATCCTGATCTTAACGAGCCAGCAGAGCAGCGCAAGAGAGAGAGAGAGAGAGAGAGAGTGTGTGTGTGTAAGCGAGAGCAATGAAGCGTGCAAACTGTGTTCGTATCTGTACTGAATTCATATTTACTCGAGGCTCAGATACAGAATGAACTGACTCAGGCAAGCGGAGATGCTTAATGGGCCATCTAGCTGCTAGCTGCTAGCTGCTACCTGGCCGGGCACAGGTAAATGCTAAAGTAAAAGCAAAGCCAAACAAACAAACAGGTAGAAAAGTCGGCTCGGCTGCTCTCTGCTCCTTGTTTGCGATGCCATGGGAAATCTGTCGCCGCTGGAAACCTGTTCACAAAAGGGCAGCAGAATGAACAGATGTACGATTCATACGGCAGATCTACTTCCTCCTCCGATTCAATGAATTGAATCTCTTTTATCAAAAACTGTTGTCTGTCTTGGGGTGCTCACTGCAATCTCAGTTGGCATTTATTATTTATTATCTGTTGGCTTGAGTGATATACCCTGTAATAGTAGACCCACCGAACTCGAGTACTATAAGCGTCAGCCTAACCAGAATTGGTATGTGATATAATTATAAATTAAGTAAGGTGTGAAGAAAATTTTAATGAGATTTGCTGGAAAATAAGGGAGTTACTTGAGGGAAGTTACTAACAGGATTGATGAATTGGATAAAACTCATAGTTGTATATAAAAAACTATAGTTATGGCCACTTTATTTTGTTAAATCTAGTATAAAATAGCCATTTTTCAAGCAGTAACCTCATTGAACTCGGCAACTGATAGCACTAGAGCTACAAAACTTGGCGTAAAAATAGCTCATAAACAAAGCAAATATTTAGAAAAATGATATCATATAATTCTCAAGCTAAATTTGATATGTATTATATATATATAACTGTGATTATTCTTATATATAAAGAGTATTTGCTAGCAAGTATTTCTGTATAACTGATATGTACTTAATGAGTGAAACGCAGAAAATAGCACAGTTTTTGTTTTTTGTTGATATTGTGAAATCGCTTACCTTTCGTATCTCCATGATCGACATAGCCGGCGTTGGCCGTTGCCGAGGCCGACGAGAAGTCAAAACTGTAGATCAGCAATATGCTGGCTCCTATAGCCATCCACAACATAATGCCAGATATAGACATGTTGCTGCTGTAGGCTCCTGCTCCGGATCGGGTACGTATCCAACACGCGTTTGATTATTTATTTAATTCATAAAGCGCATAAATCTGAGAACGTGATGGATTCTGAACTGCGATTGTTTGCACAATCCAAAGATTTGTTTATGATCGCGGGATATCGAAATTATATTCGAAGTTTATAGAGAGAGAAAGAGAGAGAGAGCGAGGGAGAATTTGTGGCCTATTCAAGCGTATCCCAACTCCAACTCCATCTCGAAAGCCGAGCTTTGGGCGAAAAGCTCGCGAAATCGGAGAATTTCGGATCGATTGTATTGCAAATTATATATGTTTCAGCAGAAAAGCTGTTTTTGTGTTGAAATAACAATAAATGAGCGTTGCGACCGATTCACGGAATATTACAATAAGTAATACAATATACAATGGCAATAAAAAAAACGGCGATCGCGTTGAACCTCGGCGTTAACGGGGCCGACAGACGGCAGAGCTAACGATCGAGCGGGGGGCAGAGCGAGCGGGACGAGCTTAAATTGTTAACAGCAAAAAACACTTTAATCGCGCTGGGCAATGTAAGTTAACAACGCACGCGAACAGGCTGCTGCAGTGTAACGTATTTATATTCTTTTTTTGTTTGCACTAAAATCATTGACTTTTGTTTTAGTATTATGCGGTTTTTATTTTGGAAGTTGTTATTAACGCACTCCGAACACCAAAAACGACGTACCGACAGCGCCAAACGACCGTCAATAATAAGATTCAGTTGACTGTGTGACCGCCTGTGCGAAATGCTGCAAATACCACATGCATGCTACAAGTGTCTGTTAACATTCGATCGATAGCAGCGTGTGAAACATATCGAAATAACATGGCGCCAGTTTAATGAAATATTTGAATTTTAACATTAAAAATATTAAAATGTACAAATCAAAGTTAAGAGTATATATTTGTTTTTTGTTTATTTATTTCCCAGTCAATACTTTACGCTTTGTTTCATAATTAAAACAGCATTTTCAGCAATATAAACATTCTCCTCTCTGCGCTGTTAACAGCTCAGCAACATGTTAGCTGCCGCCCACTGTTAACGATTCCGCTCATACAAGTTCGCACCAGTTCCAAGCTCAAAACAGCTGAGCGAACTGAACAATTTGAGTTTTGCCAAAAAACGCCTACGACAAAAATATAAACAAACATAAAATAAGTTCGATTAAGTTAAAAATGAGCACATTTGATACTGGCAGTTGGAGTGTAAATGAAACAGTCACACTAATTGACATTATAAAGTCTTTGAAAGACTTGGACGAACCCGGCAAATGGGATTGGCAGCGGGTTGCCAACCAAATGGCTGCGAGCAAATTGTCGCCTAACGGACAGAGCCGAAGCATACCGGAACTGCGGGATAGATACAAGAAATTGCGAAATGATTACTTTACGGCACGTTATCGCAATCGCACCTGCCAGTACTTTAATTACTTGAACGATCTGATGGGCGACGAGCTGGAGTCGCCCAAGCAGCAGCCCGAAACGGACGACGATGAACCGGAGCCAAAGATGGAACTGAATCCTGACGAGGACATCAAAGTGGAGCAGAAATATGAGCAAGCACTGCAGCTAGAGTGTAGGTAATGCCTGTAACTGGAATATTCTTATAATATCGAGTTTTGATTTCTTACTAGTCAACGGGGATAATCCGCATCACTCGTCAGGCTCCCCGTCCAAGGCGCCGCTGCGCTGCAAGTGGGCAGGGGGCGAGGTGGAGACTCTTCTGAACATCATCATCACACACAAGCTGCAGGCGCCGCTGCTGCGCAAGAGAAATGCCAAAGTATTCAAGCTTTTAGCAAGAGAAATGGCCAAGCGTGGCTTTGCCAAGCGGCCGGATCAGCTGAGAGTCAAGTACCATCAGCTGCGCCGGCAATATGCGAAGGCCAAGAACGGCGGGGAGTCATTCGAGCATTACGAGGAGATGCATGCACTGCTCAATGGCTCGCTGCAGCATGGCGAGAGCAGCGCCGGAGAGGGAGAGAGCGACTCGAATGAGAGCGGCGAGGAGGATGGCGATGTGGCGCTCGGCTCGGACAGTGAATCGGAAGGTTTTATCAACGATGTACAATCATTATCGATTTGTATTTAACTTACATACCTTGCAGGTGCCTTAGTGCGCGCCGTGATACCCTCGAATGCGCGCGTCAAGTGGGCGGAGGGCGAGGTGGACATATTCCTGGAGCTCATCACCAGCATGGGACTGCAATCCGCGCTGCTGCGCAAGCGCAATGCCAAGATCTTCAAGCTGCTCTCCAAAGAGATGGGCAAGAGATCCTTTGACAAGGCCCCGGAGAAGCTTCGCATCAAATTCCAGCATCTGCGCAGACAATACAACAAGGCCAAGAATGGAGGCGACAGCTTCGAGCACTTCGAGGCCATGCACCAGCTCCTAAATCCCGTCAAGAAATCGGGCGCTGAAACCGAAGCGAACTACAGCAGCGGCTCGGAGAGCGATTACATGTATAGCGATGAAGGCGATGCAGAGATGTCCAGAACGAATCGTAGGCTTATGAGGATTGCCATGATTAAGTTCCTCTTTGACTAAGATTATATATATTCAACTCTTTTTCAGGTCATCCGGATTCGTATTACTGGACCGATCACGAGGTAGACGCCTTTCTGGCCATCATCAAGCAGCATAATCTGTTCCGCGCTCTGGATGGCTCCAAGAAGCGCAACTTCAAGACCCTGGCCTACATTTCCGACATCCTGGCGAAGCAATCCTACCAGCGCACGCCGCATCAGCTGCGGAATAAGCTGCGCCTGCTGATGCGGCGCTATCGCGAGGTCAAGAATGACGGCTTAGGGAACGTGCGCATGCTGCCGCGCCACTTCGAGATGCTCGACGATCTAATGCAGAAGAAGCGCACGACGAAGACGAAAGCGAATGATCATGTGGCGAGCAGTGCCATGGACGTGTGCGCCCAGCAGGCGAGCGACAGTGAGGCCAGCAGCTCCGGCTCCAGCTGTGATCTGTTGCGCGCCGCAGCCGAGAGCGAGGACTTTGAGGATACATTCGAGATGCCGCCTGAGCCCACGCCCCTCGAGGTGCTGACCAGCATCAGCGAGGGCCAGAAGCAACTGCTGACCACCCTAAAGGAGTCCCAGGAGCGCTTTCTGCGCGAGCAGCGGGACATGCAGGCGCACTTCCTGCAGGAGCTCTCCGCCGTAATGCGGCAGGAGCGCGAGGCAACATTCCGCATGCTGAAGGAGCTGATGCTGCAGCAGCAGAACAAGTGACTGACTAATTATAGTTAGGCTAACTAACTTATCTCACTAGGTTTAAGAAAAGGAAACAACAGGACACAAGCTTCTAAAACTTTTATTAAATTGAATTTGAAGTTATTTGCAAAAAGTTGTTCAATTATTTATCTGTGTCTGTGTGTGTGTGTGTGGATGTATTTTATTTTGTATTTGTATTTGTTTGTTTTTTACCTAAGTTGCCTTTATGCGTTTCTGTGTTTATTTTTTTATTGAATGCAATTCAGTATGAATTTCAATTATTTATATTTTTTACTCTTTATTTTTTTTAATAACTAGTTAAATATTTATAATGTATATGTAATTTTGAGAGCTTGGTTTTTGATATGCTACATTTTATTTTTTTGCTCTTGGGATTAAGTTAATGTATTTATTTTTGTTTTTTTTTTTAACATTAAGCTTGTAATTTGTTCATTTATTTTTTATTTATGTTCTTTTCACAACAACTAAGCAAGCTCTTCATAAAATATGTCGCATCCAAAAAATACTCGTATTTTTATTGCATAATGTCTAAATAGAAACTAAACTCGCATAATATGTAAAGTATTCCGTTTGTTTTTTGGTATTTTTGTATATTTGATATTTTTTTTGTTTAGAACTTTTTCTTTAACTAAAAACCGACAACAAATACGTATCTATCTGTATTTGCATATTTTACGCTCAGGCACAAAGTGTAAATTACAAATATTTCAATATTACTCTGCAATACATTTATTTTGTGTTCTCTTCGTTTATTTACTTTTGTATTTTTTTTTCAACGGAAACTAGGCAAAATCGAACGGTATTTCGAGTACTAAGTGGTATTTAATTGTTTTGTATATTGTTTAAGAAACATAAGTACAATCAATATCTTGTATAGGTAGCGGTGTCTTCGTTTTAACTCAATTCTTTCATTTCGTTTTGTTTTGTTTTGTCTCTTGGAGCGCGGCTCGGGCTAAAGTCTACATACAGGCGGCGCTTAGCTGCTCTGGTCACACTGTCACAGTTGCTGGCGGCTAAAGCTTTGCTTGAGTTGGCGTCTGAGGCTGCGGCGGCTGCGCTGCTGCTGCTGCTGTTTGTGTGTACGTGTGTGTGTTTCTGTGTGTGTATATTCATACGTAGTTCATAACAACAATAACAGTGTGTGTGTGTGTGTGTCGTCTCTTGCTCTCTTTGGTTGAGTGTTTATATGTGTGTGTTCTTCTCTAAGTATAAGAGTAGCTTTTAACAATCTAAGAGCTAATCGGCTCGGGCAGTGGATTCTCAGTGATGCGTATCTTGTTGCTTTGTGTGCCAAAGTAGAGCGTGCCGGATGTATCAGTGGTGACATACGCCCGATTGCCGTTCCCATTGCCATTCTCTGCATCCAGATCGTCTTCGCTAGTCGGCTCGTTGTTGGCATTGTTGTTGCTGCTGCTGCCGCTGCCGCTGCCGCTACAATTGATTGCCGTCTCGCGCAGCCGATTGCCGATGCGCAAGCTCAGCTGCAGCTGGCGCTCGCGCTCGCGCTCCTGGGCGGCCTGCAGCTGTTGCTCTCGAAAGTTGGCAAAGAATATCGAAGAGTACGTGTGGTATTTGGTGCCGCAGGGAGAGCTAGCTGGCGTTGACAGCGGCGTTGCTGTTTACAGTTGCAGTGTTGTAGTTGTTGTAGTTGTAGTTGTAGTATATAGATTTTTTTGTGGAGGGGGGAAGGTAGTAGTAGTTTGGCTTTTGTTATTTACGTTACGTTACTTTTGAGAGCATGTTAGTTGTAGTTGTAGT
Source organism: Drosophila paranaensis (assembly GCA_035047545.1). Classification (NCBI taxonomy): domain Eukaryota; kingdom Metazoa; phylum Arthropoda; class Insecta; order Diptera; family Drosophilidae; genus Drosophila; species Drosophila paranaensis. The sequence continues at coordinate 14,886,520 of JAWNPL010000026.1, read as the reverse complement.
TATTGTTGTTGTTTTCTGTTTTCTTTTCATGACTGTTCTTTATACACGTTCTAAGGATTTGCTGCTGGTTTTATGTTTGTGTGTGTGAGTGTGAGAGTGTATTTGTATGGGTGCATTGATGATGTTGCTTGGCCTTTGCTTATCACGGGATGTGGCTGCGATTTGTTGTTGCTGTTGTTGTTGTAGTTGTTGTTCTTTTGTTGTACTAGCTGCAGATGAGCTTTTGATGATGATGTTGGCGAGGCGTATATGAGAAATGTTCTTGCTGATGATGATGACGATGAGGGAGAGAGAGAGAGAGAGAGCGCGCTGCATGCACTTTGAGTGAGAGTGGGCGCCACCTGCTTAACAGCTGCTGTGGAGAGACAGACTCGAAAACCAGAAAAAATAACAAAAAAAAAGAGAGTGAGAGTCAGAGTCAGAGAGCGGCGGCGGCGAGCGCGAACTGGCTCCGGCTCAAATGAATCGGAACTGGAAATCGTTGACTTTGTTCATTTATTTAGAATTCAAATACACAACAAAAGCTTACAATTTGTGAAATTTCTTGCATAGCTCCATATAAGATAATATATATATTGTATATATAGTATATATATCTATATATATTGTTTTTTTCTTTCATTTTCTGTATAATAGCATTGTCATGTATGTATGTATATTTGTATATGTTTTATATGTATATAAATATAAACTTATTGCTTTAAGAGAATTACGCATTGTATATGTATGTGTGTGTGTGTGTGTGTGAGAGTCTAAGCAACGAGCGCCCAAGTACAGAAGTAAATAAAAAATACACAAAATAAAATATATTATGTAATGTTTTTGTTTACTTTTTTTATTGCAACAATACAACAATTTCGACTTATGTATATATCAACTATATACGTAATAACTAAATGTAATACAAAATATATCGATTAAAATAATACACTGAACGAAGCAACAATCGGAAGTGAACAGAAAATGGAAAATCACAGTTACAACAAAAGAGTACATACATACATACACATATATAAAAGCCTCAAAAAGCGCAAGCTTCAACTTGTTGCTGGCTGGCTGGCTGTGTGTGTGTTTGCTTGCTTTGTATGTGTGTGTGTGTGTTTTGGTCTCAGCGTGCTGTGCTTTCATCTCTGTGTTTGTTTTTTGTGTCTTCCAATTTCTCTCACTCGTTTGCCCGCGTCTCACGACCACGACCACGCCCCATTCCAACTCCAATTGTGGGCGGCGCAGTGCTCTCATTGCACGCAAAGCTCAATTTGCGTGGAGCTGCTCCGACTGGCCGCCGACATTTTGCGTGCCAACTTTTGCAGTGTGCCAACAGCTACGCATTGTTAAATGTTTTCATTTCAAATATTGCGTGTAAATAAACGAAATGAAAAGAAAACATCAAATAAATTATATGTATATTCATGTGGAAGCCAAAATATAAGTGCAACAGGAATACAAATCAAATACTACAAGCAAAACAGAAAGCAAGGCATAAACAGAGAGAGAGCGCGAGAGGGAGAGAGTATAAGAGAGCAGCTGCTGTATTGTTACGGGGTATAAGGGTTTTTGCATACAACTCATAAGCAATATACGTGTGTTTGTCACTTGCAGCTGAAAGCTCTGAAATGTAGGCAAGCTTTTTAAAAGCTTGCAACTGACAAACCAATCTGTGTAGGTGTATATGTGTGTGTGAGTGTGTTAAGCATTGCCTACTTTTTTGTATATGTAATTTTAATTAATTTATTAATTAGCTAAATGCATTTCAACTATGTTTTTGTTTTTTTCTTCGTTTTTTTTTTTCATTTTGCCTTTGTCTACTGAGGTGGTTTCTCGGAGACTATTTGCGAGGGAAGTTTTTGGTTTTTGTGTTTCGTGTGTACAAATATACATACCATATATTAATATTGTTTATTTTATTGTTGTTGCGCATATTGATGGCATTTTACATTATTGATAACGGAATTTCGTAAGAGAAAATTAAGTTGAAAAACGAAAAGAATAAAGAAATTCATATATCGACAAAGTCGTTGGGTCATTTTATAATGAAATTCGATTCGATTAATATAATTTATAAATATATATATATTTTGATTTTATTTTGATTTTGAGTTTAGTTTCGGCGCCCAAGGTCGAGTGCATATGGTAAGTTTTGTTTTTTAGATGGATGCATGACGAGAGGCAGGCGAGGATGGTCGGCCAGGCGTTTTACAGGGTATTTCGTGTGTGTATTTTGGCATTGAGTGTCGCATAATGTTTGTTTGTTTTCGAGAGAGGGGGATATATATTTGTATATTGTTGTTGTTTTTGTTGTTTTGTATGTTTGTTTAGCAAAAAACAAGCAGTTTGGAGAAAGGAAAAAGAAATGAAAAACAAAGTAATGAACATATTGAAATATTTTTTCGTTGTTTTTGTTTTTTTCTTTTGGTTGAGAAAATGCATTTGTTTTCGTATTTTGGGAGAATTCGAATTTTGGCTTAGAATTTAGGTGTTTTCGTGTGCTGTTTGAGGAGGGGGGCCTGGTCTATGTGAAGCAACGCCCTGGCTAAGACTCTAACTAAAATAAAGTTTTGTTTTTTTTTTTTTTTGGGAATTGTAATAAAAATGGTAGAAAAGTAAACGCTTGATTTTCAACAACTTTTTTTTTTGGATTTTCAATTTTCATTTATTTAATTTAGTTTTTTCGTTTTTTTTTTAGGCGTACAAATATTTTGGCTAACAAACATAAATCAGATTTTCTTTGGTTTTTTTTTTGTCGAATATGTATATATATGTATATATATAATTTGTATGTCCAATTCAATAATACTTATATAAAATTTTGAACAATTTGTAAGATTTTGGTTTTCACTTGATTTTTGTATTGTTTGCTCGCTGAAAGCGGTTGAAAAGCTTTTGCCGTTACTATATATATAGGTATGTATATATATGCAAACATGAGGCTTTAGGCTAAGTTTTTAAGTTTAGTTAGTGGAGTTAGAGAGAAGGCGACTTTTGTGTGTGTAACTCTAGAAGGTTTAGGGGGTGTTCATTGCAGCTGCATTTTGATTGTGATGAATGGAAAGCAACTAGGAGGTAACTTTCGAGATCTGCCTCGAACTCAACCGAACCGAACCGAACTGAACTGAACTGAACTGAACTGAACTGAATAGAGTCGTGTGGGATTCGTACTATCTTAAAGATAATTCTGTCGTTTGCTCATTCGTTTGTGTTCCAATTGAAGGGAGGTACTGAAAATTTGACTAAGAATAGCAGCAGGTAGATTTGTAATAGGTGGTAAGTAGATTGTTTTAGTTGTAGATTTTTATATTTGTTGTAGATTTCTTTTTTTTTTTTCTTTTTTTGTAGCTGATAGGTTGTTGAGGTTCAGTTGATCAGTGTGTGCGTGGTATTCTAACACTTACCGTAGCCCTCGCCCTGCAAGAACAGCCGGAAGGCTTCAGCCAGCTTAGCCGGTTGCTCCTCCAGCACCATGGCGCAATCAGAGATCTGCAAGCAGAGAAGGACTTTAATATTTATCCAAGGATAAGGTATTAGATATTGGGTAAACCTTCATCCAGGACGAGTTAGTTGGATCCAATCGACCATTGAATGTCACCGTATCCTCCACATGCGGCGACAGCGAGCCCGTTATATTGATAACGGGCATTTTCAGCGTTGTCGCTGCCGTCTCGGCGCCAGGTGTGCCCGGCGGTGTGCGCGCCAAATGCAAATCGTTGCGATGTATGTACGCATTGATGAGCATCGCCAGATTAGTGGGATTGACGCCACGCTCGAAGTGCTGCTTGTACATCTGCACCAGATCATGGTTGCGCTCCTCCGGATTGCGCCCGAAATGGTGCCACATCAGATAGTCGATGACGCCCTGTGTCATGCCCTTGGTGCGCAAGAAGCGCGCATTGAAACTCTGATAGCCCCATTCGATCCAGCCTGATTGCGTCGACACACAGTTAATTAGGCACAGGGCGCCCACCTTATCCGGATTACCATGGGCGAAACGTGCCAGTATATTGGCCCCAGCGCCCACGCCGAACCCAATCACCGACTTCAGGCCAAAATGCGATAGCACAAACAACAGCTGGGCTGCCAACTCATCCATGGTTGGATACACATAGCTATGCGGTGCGGCAGGGGGAGGCAGAGAAGATATTGATTTAGATGAGATCAAGACGAAAATGACTGTTGTGTTGTGTGAGGCGTAAGGCTGGCGCAGCTCAAGAGTGAGCTTGAATAGGCAATTTAACTTACAGACTTCACTTAACTTGAAGCAAACACAATTTAAATTAGCTATGGGCTTAGATATTGCCGAATGGTTAGCTAAACAATATAAGATAGAATTTGGCATCTGATTTACGTCAGCCTTGACGAAAGACAAGACTACATACTTATCATAATCTTGACAAAGAAGATAGATTCATAACATTGCTTTATCTTTTTTAGTGCTATAAATGCTTTCGTTTGCTGAGCTATTCTGCAGTAAAATTATATATATATATATATATATATATATATATATATATATATATATATATATATATATATATATATATATTTCTTATACATTACTCAAAGCTTCTGCTACTTTTACACAATAAAATCAAGTCTTTAACTTATGTGCACCTAGATCTATGACTATTGTTAGTTAATTGTTTTAAAACAGCTTGTTTTCGCTTGTCTTATAAACTTCTATAGCTTTGAAGCTTAATATAGTTACACATGTAAAAAGTTAAAACATATTTCTAGACTTTTATCAGTCTGTACAATAAACCCAACTTAAGCTTGCTTTCATTTTAAACAAAGAGAAAAGCCATACATTATTATGAATCTACGCCCTCGGATTTGCCTTTGCTGTGCATTTGCATTTGCCTAAAAGCTCTTTGGGGCCTTATTTTGTATTATTTTAGCAATCACTCCCTCGCGATTCAAAGGGGCCACCTTAAGCAATTACTTGTGGCACTTACTCCTCTGGCAATGTAGGCGCGCCTTCCTCCTGTCCGGGCGCAGTTACGTGATACACACAAAAGTTCTCCAGCAATCCGCGCATGACTGGATAATTGAAGAAGCCAGCGAAACTGGTGGCATCTGGTTTATGGCATGAAATGAAATATATATGAGTTATGACGAGGGTGCAGGTAACCCCTGGCTACTCACAGTTGAGTCCCAAATCGTGATAGGTCACTATGGCCGGCTTTGAGGTGTCGCCCTGTATGGCCACATGTATATCGCCCTTGTCTGTGGGCACGCGTCGCTGTTCGCAGGCCTCCAAGATGGAGCCGCGCGCATTGGGGAATTGCAGCTGCACCGAGCGCAGTTCGATGTCGTCCATTGGGTCAACGGGCATAGTGCTAAACAGAAAGAGATTAACTTTAGTCAACGACATATAGTTGGAATAGTATTATAGTTAATATATAGTTGTCTTTTATTGATGTGGGTCACTCATTAACTTGCATCCGGCGTTTCGGCTGGTTTCAGTGCGTGGCGCATCCTGAAGTTCTACTTGTTACGATTTGTGGGACTACAAAATTGAAGTCAATGAAACTTTAAACGCGTCTAAGTATGGCTAATTAACTAAATTACAAGTTGCAAAATGAATAAACTCAAGTTTTAAATAATATTTGTATATATAAATATGTATATATATTTTAAGTATACTTTGTATGCAATATTTGTTCAACATTCAAGTTATGTACGAGATGCGATTTGAGAGAGAGTCAAGGGCGGATGCTTTGGGCTTATCACTATTTATTATTAATATATAATTATTATTATTATTTATTGTTAGGGTTTAGTTTTGTTGTTCTCGCTATGCAAAATACTTACAAAACGAAATTAGGCAAAAACACAATCTCTAAAGTGAATTATGAATAGTAAAAGTAAAAAAAAAAAAAAAAAAAAAACAAAACTTGTGTAACTTGAGTGTAGCGTGAGAGAGAGAGAGAGTCTGGGTCGCTTATATATGTATATATCTATATCTATATATACATGGTATCTTACACATGGTATGGAGAGTAGGTTTGTTCGATTTGGGTGGTTCGTTTTTCGTTTCTTACCCTAGCAGATGTGCCTCCTCGGCAGTGTGTGTTGGTGCTGATGGCATCTTGGTGTTCAGTGTCTTACCAGTTTTGTCGCGGTCTCTGAAATAAATACTATGAGCATGCAAGCAAAAAACCGAGAAAACACAAAAGAATATATCGAGAGAAAGAGATAGAGATAGAGAATGGCAGAAATTCGCTTACTTTCAAATACAAAAAAAAAAAAAAAAACAAAAACCAGCCCAACGGAAGGAAATAAAGCAAAAATGAAAAGGGAAATTCAATTTATTTTTCATTGCTCAAAAATAAATTGAATTAGTTGAAATTGAATTATGATTATAATCAGCTAAATACGATACTAGAGTATGTAAGTTTGTACGAGTTGTTCATGTAGAGAGTAAAAGAGACAGAGAGAGAGACTTAAGAATTGAATTTGCCCAGATAAAGAGAGAGAGAGAGTTCTTTGACTGCTGATGCGGAATGATGGAGCAACATTTTGTTGCTTTTCAATGTGGTTTGAGTAGTATGAGAATGAGTGCTCCCTATATACAGCAAGTACAACAACAACAACAACATCGACAACGACAACAACCATAATAATAACAATAGTAAACATTTGCCATGTTACGTAAAACTAAATAAATGAGTCACGCAATGTCATTCGGGGTAAATGTCAACAACAAACAACTGGCGCCACAAATATTGAGCTCCCAGTGGCCCCCACCTGCTCATCCTGCTTTTCCTAACTCTTCTTAACAAAGTTATTTCGCCGCGCTAATATCTAAGAGCCCCAGACCGTGTGTCTAGGTAATTTGGCTAACAGCTTTTTTGGCCATGTTAAGCAATTATGCGGCACAATTTTCACTCTATTAGCAAGCTGAGCATCCAGCTGGATGCCATTACAGGCTTCTCCATTAGCTGCAGTATAAGCTTTAAGGGATTAATTAAGACTGGAACTGAGAATAAGTTGAGCTTATATTACGACTCTAGTTTTTGAAGGTAATTGCTAGAGATACTTAAGAAGTGATTTGCGTAGACTATGAGAACTCTGAATAGACTAGAAATCTGATTAGATGACAAGAGTTGAAAACAGAGCAAGCAAATCAAAGTAAGACAGAAGATTTAAAAGAAATATATATATATATATATATATATATATATATATATATATATATATATATATATATATATAATAGATACAGACTCTCTATTGAAAGATAGACATATGTAGAAAATGAGAGCTAGAATTAGAATGGAAAAGATAGTCTGAGAGATAACTAGAGCTAGTCCAAGAGATTCCTAGAGAAGTATTTATGTATATAATAATCATTTATGTATATAATAATAATATTGTCATATATAATATAGAAAATATTCTTAAGGCACAGCTAACTTTTCTAGTTGCTTAAAAATTTGGGAATCGATTTTCCAATTAATATTCTATATTATATATTTATAAATAAATTTTCCAATTAATATTCTATATCATATATGTATGTGTATATTTGGAGCTAATAAAATTCTGCATAATATATAAATTATTATAAAACTCACTGCTATTTCTTAGTACACAAAGATCGACCACATATAAGCTACACAATATCGACCTTTTTTTTCCATAATAAAATATTATTATTAGGCCAACCCCTAAACCGAAAGTCGGAGTGGATAAAGCCCCTATATAATAACTGACGGCCTCACAGCAATCAGAGATAAACAAGTTATTATATATTCCACGAACTCAACACACACACACACACATTTTTCTATATATATACTCTTAATAGCTTCTCTCTCTCTCGAAATAGGCTAGTACATCAATTAGGCGAGAGCAATTTAAAGCCATTAAAATGCTTTTCAAGTCGACGCTAACACGCACAGCGCTGTTCCCACGCAAAGCTTGCCAGAGCGAAGAGTACAGAGTACATACCGTTATTTGGCACTTCTATATGATGGATTTAGCTGTTGTTTTCATCAGCTGTTTATGTGCACTCGCGTTCTTTGCTCCAACGCTGCGCTGCTTTAAGCGCAAGGCGCCAGACTTGAAACGGTCAGCAGCAGCAGCAGCGAACCGGTTAGGACCGGTGAGACCCGCACGGAACGAGAAGCGCTGCACAGCGAAAAGTGCAATGACTGAAGTGTAAACAGAGCTTTCTTTAACTCGAGCTTTACGCACATACACATGAATGTATGTGTGTACGTATGTGCGTGTGTGTGTTTGCATGCATTCATTAAACTCAATCTGCGTAGGTGTGATGTGTCAGTCTGTTGCGGAAACATTAATTAAAACACTTGATGATGTTGCTGCTGATGATGATGATGATGTTGCTGGGTGTAATCAACATAAATAATAATTGTAAGGAATTAATATATGTACTTAAGTAGATCTCTCGCTGACAGAAATAGAACGAAAATGAAGCGCAGTTAGCAGTTGACTAAATTGCGGTTCATCGTCTGGCTTTGCATTGCACTCTAGACTCTAGAGTGAGCTTTGTTTGGTATTGACAAAACTGCAGGCGGGCTCTGACCTTGAGCTAGGCCAGGGCTAGCTCAGCAATAACTATGCAGAAAGAAAGTTGCAGCCGTGTCGATTGTCGTGTGATGTAACTGAGCGAGAGAGAGAGAGTGAAAAGTGAGCAATCTACATATATATGTACGTATATACATATATACATACATATATACACATCATATACATAGTTACATCTGTGCACTTTGTTCACTTTCATTTTTTGGGCGAAATCAAAAGCAATGCAAATGCTCGAGAAACAATAACACAAAAAGCTCTCACGCACATGCAAATGCAATTATGGCAGTGTGCTGGAAGTAACGGTGAAGTCAAGTAAAGTTTTGGAACAAAGAACAAAGACAATAGCAACAACAACAACAACAACAACAACAACAACAACAGCAATTAGACGTAAAGTTTTCTTTTTGGGTGCATTTTTCTGTCGCACTTACCTGGTGCCACCACCAACAATGACCACCGGCCGATCCAAGCGCACCAGCTCCTCGCTATCCCCAGGCGAGGATTTGATCGCCTGACCAAACGCACGCCGCACGCTCTCAAAGACGGAGTTGGGCGACGCTGACTGTGGCTCTGTGGTGGACTGATAGATGGCGCTGCCGTTGCCATTCATCGCCGGCAGCGACACATAGCCGCCCTCGGATTGCGGCATTGTTGGCCTTTTCTGTTTTAACTCTTCTCCTTTTTGTTTTTCTTTTTCTTAGCCTTACTTTGGTTCTTTGTGTGCTCTCCTCAATATATGTTTGTATGTTGGCATATATGTCAGAATCTCCACCACTCGATATACTTAGCCTGCTTGTTTCTGTTTTCCTTGTCAGACAAAACTCTCAGTGCATTGACTGTGTGTGCGTGTGTGTGTGTGTGTGTGAGTGAGTGTGAGAGTGTGTGTGTGTGTACATGCACATGTGAGTGTGTGAGTGCGTTGGGTGTAGAAATCATATAGACAATGCGTTCATTTGTTGAATTCGACACGTGATTCATCGGCAGACAGCAGCCACATAACATTATACATATAGAAGTATATTTGGTGATATATACAAATAACATCCATTCATCAGTTGTAGCAGCATCAGCAGCAGCAGGCACAATAAACATAAATCAAATAAATCAAGAAAGAAAATAAAAGAATAAATTATAATCCAAAATGGCAATCAAAATATATATCACAATGAAAAGCCAGGCACCCACAACATGTTAAGCTCTGATTATCTTATACAATAAGGCAGAGGGAGAGAGACAGCTGCTTTAACAGCGCTTTAACTTAACATATGTTATTTGCACTATGTTAATCCTAATTATTATATGTTAAGCTCTGCTTATATCAGAACAATAAGGTAGAGGCAGAGAGTGAGATAGATCTGTTAAAGCAATCTTTAACTTAACATATGTTATCTTCATTATGTTGGTGAGCACTCTGTAAAATATGCAATACTCTCTCGTGTATATCATGAATGCATAATGATTCGACATAAGCATACATGGTTTGGTTAGTAAGCGCTAAGCAGGCAAGCAACAACAATAGCTACGAGCATTAATTGTTTTTGGCGTCAAAGTTCGTACTTGAAACAAGATATGCAGGCCAAAACCAAGCCAGTCATAGACATAGACACACACACATATACACACACACTCACATGCACAAAGTGCCGCAGACATGTTGCCAACTGCAGCGCACTCAGCCGCTGCTCTGCTCTGCTCTGCTCTGCTCTGCTCTGGTTACCCCTCTATCGGTGGCAATGTGCATTACATTAACCCAGTTCCAGTTCTATGCGGCAAATGGGGCTCGGCGGGTCTGCGGCTCGGCCCAAGGGTCTCTTATATTCAAAAGCTCTGGCCACATGGAATTTGCACAGCTCTTCACAGCTGGAAGCTGATTAAGTGCGTCACCGCAACTTTCATTCAAACACTTCAAAAACTTGAAAAAAGAAATATTCTACAGACACCGACAAATAAATAAGGAACGATAATGAAAAGCTTCAACGATGACGCAAACTTCTAGATATGAAATATAGAAAAATAATAAAAAACAACAAAAACTGACTGCAAACATTTTGCGTCTTAGCTATAAAGAAAAATGGCAGCAGGCAAATTGCGAACTTTTCTGTTGACCAGGCTCTGAGCCATAAAGCGAAAAGGTCTGGGCAATTGTCCAAAATGTAAACACATATCCGGACGGCTGAATCGGGATTACATATATGTATAGCATATAGTCTACATACTTATATAAGTATATAGAGTACAGTTTGTTATCTATTTATTATGCAAAACTAACGACGTCGTTTCTCATTCTGCTGCTCGCATTTGCCGCGCTGAGTGTGCTGCATAAATTTATAATAATAATAATAAAGCAACAAAGGCAAGCTACAAACTTTTTGCCATTAAAGTCGACGTAAAACTCAGATTCAAGTGTAGCGAATAAAGCGCACAAAAAGTTGATTCTATCTCGGGCACTTGAGAAACAACATTTGATGAATTTGGTCATATCAAAACGGTTTTATTACGTTACTATGCGATAGGTAATGAGTAGGCCTATGTATAAGGCTTGTAACATAGCAGATCTGATCAGCGGGAGATACTATATATACCAAATTTGATAGTTATAACTCACATAGTTCCCGAGTTCAAATAGACCTGAGACGTCTACATATACAGAAATTACCTTAAATTGTTTATGAAAATATCTAAATTTCGAAACTTCTTTACGTTTTTTGAAAATGCTATATATGTATATTTCAATCTTGATAAGACTATATAAACTTTTACAATTATATTGTTATATATTATTATATAACATGCAAAAATATCTTCTATTTATACAAAATATCTACATTTGGGCTTATTAGAGCTCGCATACCAAATTTGTCAGCTGCGGCTCTAATTAGCTCTGAGTTCCTTTAGCTTCTGTTTATAGTTGGATAAGCAAACAATTGAAATATGGCGTTGCAGTAGATTTATGTATATATACAGGGTATACGTAGTGTTTCTACGTCGCTCAAATCGTACTAATCTCAGCTGGGTTCATTAATTTCGCTTATCAATTGCGAACTGGGTCGTGGATTGTCCGACATTTAATTAAGGCTATAAAGCATACGAGAACATTAGCTGTGATTTAGGTGGAACTTCTTTTGATTGCTGTTCGTTGATAAATGAAAAGACAAAGAGTTCTACATAAGCAGCGGCCGTGTTACCTTTGACCTTTTGGCCTGGTTGCAAGTGATTTGCCACTTCAAGAGATGCCAAAGCCCAGTCATAAGTCGAATGACTTGCAAAGGGCAGTAAGTGCCATTTGCCTATATATACATATATATATATATATATAGATTATATGGGCCTTGTATAGCTAGGCTACTGGGCCAAGCCTGCGAGCAGCACACTCGCCCCACTGGCAATTCCGATAATTACAGTGGCAGCCAGAGCCACAGCAGCAGCGGTTCGAGAGTGTGTGCCATTTATGGCAAATTATTCATAATTACAATTGCGTCAGAGAACATTGCAAAAATTACCAATTGGACAAAAAATGGCAATATTAGAGGTATATATGCTGCATAGAAACTGCCAAAGACAAGGGCCGCCAGAGTTACAGAGAGAAAAAGGGCGTGACCTTCGTAACTAACAGAAAATGTTAAATATTCAAAAGTTCTAGTTAGCCTCAAGTTAAAATTAATGTGCATGTTAAAAGTTAAGCACTGCTCAACACTGTTTTAGTCTGTTAAGTGTTACATTTTGGTATTCAAAAGTTATAAAGCAAGCGACTAGAATTGCGGAAGTGCACTGTAAGAAATATGTATTAACTTTTATATATATCAAATATTTGATATGGCAAATTATTATATTATGACTTGAACAACACTATTCTTAAACCTATAGCTCAGTTATAGAGAATATTACTGCACATATCTAATTAGAAATTGAGAAGCCGAATTTCCAGGCATTTGTAACTGTAGTATTTATGCTTAGTTGCGTTAAACCGCATAAACAAGATATAGATTGCCGATAAAAAAAAAAATAATTAAATATTTATTGGAAATATCATCAGCTCAAATTACTCTCCAGCCGCTGGTCAATGCCTCGCCTTGAGCTCAAGTTTGCCCACATATGCACTATGTTACTCAATCATTTCGCGCCGTGTAGCTGCGCAGTTATTGACAATTTGGCAGGTAGCCATGGCAACCGTTGGCAGGTCAACAGCAATCGCATTGGCAACACCAAGCGACCAGAGCCGAAATGCGTGTGTTGCCTCCAGGCGGACCGAATTGTTGGCCAACTGCAGGCGGACAGCAAATATTCTTTTTGGCCTCTCTCTCGCTCTCTCTCTCTCTCTCTCTGTTTCTCTTTTGTTTTTAACATAATTTATCAATCAATTCAAGGATCTTTCGTGCCGTGTCCTGTGCTCTAAGGCAAATTGCAGCACACAAGTGGAAATTATATTCAAATCAAAGTGTTTTTTAGAGGGGCTAGAGGCGCAGGTGGTGGTGGAAGTAGAGCAGGTGTAGAGCACAAAATCCTATAAAGGAAATGTCACGCTATATGGCAGAAGCCCCGAGGCTTTCAGTACAATGCGAACGTCACACACACATACATGTATGAAGAGCAGAACGAGAACGTCAACAACGTAGTTCCTGGCCATGTATGTATGTAGTTGTTAGCGGCACGGATGTATAGCAGGAGCGGGAGGCAGAGAGAGAGAGAGAGTGAGTGAGAGAGAGAAAGAGAGTGAGCAGGGGCGTCGTGCAGGTTGCTTTACTGTTACGTGTTTGCAATCGATTTGAGAGTTACATAAAAACACAGCCCAGGCAGCGCAGGAGTCAAGGCGAGAGCGAGATGGAGACAGCGAGCGAGCGAGCGAGCGAGCGAGCGAATCGGGCAAAAAGCAATTTGGCAATTTGTGATGGACTCGTGAAATGTTAGGTTAACTGACCTACGCGCCACATTAAATATGCAGACAAGTTAAACAACAAAGTCAAATAAAAGCAACGGTTGTTTGTCCAAGGCGAAGGCGACGTCGACGCTGGCGCCGCTCAGTTAACAGAGCTCACAAATGGAGCACCAACAGGAGTAATAAAATTCAAACAGCTCATGGGAGTGTGAAGCTTTTTGTGAGGGAGGGGGGCGGGGCCGGAGCGTTACGTCAGAATCGTTGGGGGTTTGTCAAAATTAACAATATAAAGCAAATCAAAGAGGAAACATAAATGAGAAAGAAACAAATTAAGATGCATTAGTAGATAAATGTGTGGCAACAACAGGCAATAGGAACAAGCACAACAACAAGATTAACATTAACATGCAATGTAAACGTCTAACAGACAACTGTTAACTACTGCTAAAAGCTCAAAGTTCAGCTGTGTGAGAGCCGAGTGTGTTAATTAAAAAAGAAGACGAAAAAAGAATACGAAAAATAACAGAGATTGCAAATGATAAAATTGATGGAAAATGATGCAGCGCGTTGTGAGTAGAATGAGCGAAGAAAGAGAAACGGACGAGAGGCGGGCATAGTAGTAATAGAGGTAGTTTGCGTGTGTGTGTGTGTAGAGAAAGAGCAAAAGTGATAAATGCATCAACAGCAACAGCAACAACAACAACAACAACAGTAGTAGTAGCAAAGCAATGCAAACCTGACAGGCAGTGGCTGAGAGTGGCGATGGGGGTCATCACGCGCCAGACCCGTTATGTGGAGAGTGCATGTGTGTCTGTGTGTAATTTGCCTATGCCTGCGTATTGTTGCTGCTGTTGTTGCTGATATTATCACTTTGTCTGCTGTGTGTGGGTGTGTGCGTGTGCCTCGGTGTGAGTGCTGGACATTCAAGACTCACCTGACGCTCGTTGTGCTTATGTTTCTCAGTGACGACAACAACAATAACAAGAAGAACAACAACAGTTACTGTAAATCAATTGGTTCAGTTCGGCGGGGTAGACGGGGGATGTAGGCAGCAATTTAATTACAAATTTCGTGGAAATTTACTGATGCGCGTTTGTTTGTTGTCGTTGCTTTTCGGATTTTCTTGGCAGTTTTTTTCTTCTGCTTCCTCTTCTTTTCTTCTTCTTTTTGGTAGTTAACTGGCACGCACAAAACACAACAACAATAAGAACAACACTCGCAGGGCCCTTTTTCTATGAAAAAATCAATATTTGTTTGGGTGTTCAAATTGTTCACGTTTTACACTTGTATAATTTGATGCTGTTTCGCGCACGGCCACACACAGACACAGTTACTATGCTGCATTGGATTAATTTAACTGATTGCTGAACACTAATTCGTTGTTGTTTGTCACAATAAGAATAAATTTAACTGAACAACTTTTCTGGACTAAATTGCGAACGACCCAACTCGATTATGATACACGCGACAGTGTGACCAGCCACTGAATGCGCAGAAATGTGCAGACTTTGCTTAGGATTAGCAAGTACGATGGCATGCCGATAACCACAGGGCTGGTGCAAGAGTAAACATATCGACAAGACATTCCGATAGGCATTGAATGTTAATTGAAGTTGGTATATAAGTAAAATAAGAACTATTATTTACTAATGCACCGCAAAACCAAAATCTAAACGAAATGTGCTCAGAATATTTTCTTTGTGTTATATACATACATATCTACATATTTTTAAATTTATTAATTATTATATTAAATATTGTATTATACTACTTCGCAAGATTTTTGCTCCTTTTTGGTCAAGATATAGCAACTATTTTTAAAATGCACACACGGAGCATAATATCTTGAAAAAAGAACCAGCACAAATAAGTGACCAAAGTTCCGATAAGGTTCATTTTAGTTTTGAAGTGCCATCTCTATATTCTTGATCAAAGTACCCATCTCTAAAGTTGCTAAAGCATGCTTCCCGCTGCTGTTCATTTTAACAAACTGCCAGTTAGATTTTGGATTTGTATATGAAAACATCGTTCTAACTAACTGAAAAAAATTGAATTTTAGTAAAAATCAGCAAAATAAAGTGGAGACTTAGGATATATCACATCAAACTGAAGGTTTGCAACCAGAAATAAAAACACCGAGCAACAACAACAAAAACACTAACAAATAAATAAATTCCAATTTAAGCAAACTCGTAGATAGACACTTAGTTTAAACAACATGCCTCGTAGATACACAACTAAGCTGCAGTTGGCAAAGCTCAACCAAACGATCGAGTCTCTTGAGTCCAGTCGGCGCTGCGAGCCGGGAAACTTCACCAGCGATGAGGAAGAGGAAGATGAGGATGAAGAGGATGAATTCGGAAATACTGCGATGGAGAATGAGAAGCGACAAACGCGTCGTGTGCTAGAGAATACACCGCATCACACACATCCCGCCTTCAATCAGGGATTGGGACAAAACTCCGTGCAGGATCGAAAGCTGAAAATATTTCCCAGCTGCGCCTATACTGTGGCCCTGCCCGTCTACGTCTCCAGCCAGAGCACGCCCATTGTGGAGCCGTGCCATCAGCGGCCAGCGGCACACGACGAATGGATGCGCAACGTGCACGTCTACAAGTCCAAATACCAGACCCAAACAGCCAAGCAGAAGCAGCGCGAGAAGAAGCACGAGAATCAGATCTACAATTGCCATCTGTTCGACTTGGCGGAGCAGATAGCGACGCAGGAGAATACCTATTTCCGCGACAGCTACGACTACTACTACACGGGCGGCAATCTCAATCTGTTGTCCTACTCAAGTGCTGGCTGCCCGGAGCCCAAGACGCTGGCCATGCACGTCTCTGGTGAGCGGCTGCAGTGTCTGCACTTGTCGCAGGTGAGCGTGGAGGCGGAGCTGTGGCGTCCGTTGCACAGCGAACTGCTGGCGGACATGTCCAGCGAGATCTTCGAGCTGCTCCCAGTGAGCAGCTTTCGGGTGAATCACGGGAATATGTTTCTGGCGCGCATGCTGAACGACATAGCCATCTATGAGCTGAAGCAGCTCGAAGATGTTGAAGATGCGGATGAGGACGAATATGATGAGGAAGAGGATAAATATGAATTGTGCTGCCAGAGCAGATACACTAGCCAAGATGGACCCTTCATTAGCGTGGCACAGGCCACGAATAGGCCAAATACCTTGGCCATTGCCTGCCAGGATCACAGTGTGCGCTTCAAGGATATTGTCACGCAGCAGGACATCAGCAAGCATGAGGTGTGCATCCTGAAGGGCGTACACAAGAGCAGCACCTGGGCACAGCTGCTCGCCAGCCAGGAGCACTGCTTCCACTATGTCTGCCAATCCGCTCTGCTCACCATCGACATGCGCAGTGCCAACGAGGCCCTCAATCCGTGCTTTGCGAGCAGCGCCTACACGCAGAACTGCGAGAGCTTCTCCTGCTTGGGACGCAGCCAGAATCCCAATCTGCTCTACGTGGCCAGCAACCACAAGCTCCACTGCCTGGACATGCGGTGTCTCGGCAAGAAGGTCTCGGATCGTTCCGTTGTCACCTGGACGCATCAGATGAGCTATTCGCCCACCTTCATGGACGCCATCGCGCACGAGGGCTGCGAGTATGTGGCGCTGAGCAGCGCCCATCCCGGCGATCAGCGTATCTGTGAGCTGAATGGAGTCATGGCGGAGAGCTACACCGAGATGTACTCCGCCTCGTTGCCATATGAGCCGCCGCAGTTGGAGGAGGCGCTGCTGCATGCCCGGCTGAACGGTGCAGGCATCGATGTGTATGCGGATCTGGCGGAGCGCATCAAATGCTGCACGACGGGCGTCAAGTTCCACAGGCTGGAGAACGCCATTGATGGCGCCTTCGCCCAGCTGCTTACGGCCAGAAGCGTGGGCGACATCCATTGCCAGCGGGTGACGCTGCGCGACGAGCTCGAGATGCAGCGGGAACAGCGCACCGGACTGCACACCAAGGAGGCGACACTCTACTACGCGGAGCTGGTGCGTCATCAGGTGAAGAGGAAGCTGCGCTGCACCGCAGTCCAGCCGATGGCTGTGCTGCGCGAGGTTATGAAGTCGCCGGACGAGAGGGATGTGGAGAATATGGAGGAGAAGCCGCTGATAATTGAGGATGTGAACATAGACTATGGCTTGACTGACTCCGAACCAGAGTCCATATCGGAGAACGAGTCGGGTGGCGAAGAGCAGCAAACGCAGCCCGAAATTAGTCCAAGTCAAGAAGCGCCCGCTCCAGCTGCAGAAACTCAACCCGAAGAGGATCAGAAAGTGAAGAAAAAGAAGGCTGTGAATCGTGGTCCTTGGCAGAAGTCTGCCTATCATCTGAGCCGCTTCACGGACTTGATCAGCACGCGCCTGCTCAGCATCTGGGACGTGGATGAGTTCGAGCTGACGCGCGACGTACAGATCGATATGATCGATGAGAAGCTGAAGGCGGAGGAGAAGCACGAGAAGACGGCCGAAGACCGCACAGCGGCCTGGCTGCAGCAGACGGTGCAAGCGGTTGCAGGCGACGAAGAGGACGAGAAACTGGTGCCGGGCACAAATCTGCCCAAACTCTACCACGCCGTCCACGCCGACTACAAGGAGCTGGTGCCGGAGACTATAGAGCTAGTCGATATAAAGGCAGAAACTTCCTTTGATGAAACATTTAACTTCACCAAGCAGCCGCACTCCACGCTCACCGCGAGTCAGTTCACAGCCATTGAGAATATACCGGAGATCAAGCCTCCGCCAGCCAAAAGAGCCAAGACCAAACACGTGATGGGCTTCTAGGAGGCTCCGTCTAGGGACAACAAACACACACACATGCAACACGACTACAACAAATGCCCAACCCTCAGGCAACTCCTTGGCGCAACTAATCCGATCATCTATTTTGCAGATCCGTAAGCCAATGATCCGTACAATGAATACACGGCGTCAGCGCTCGCGCATGCCGAACTTTACGGTTGGAGAGGAGAATGTGCTGAGAACGCTGACGGCCAAGTACCACAAAGAGATCGAGGAAAAGACCTCGAATGCCCGTGTCTGGCGCTCGAAGAACCGCGCCTGGGAGAGCATAGCTATTGAGTTCTTCAAGTGAGCGTCTTGAGCACCAAATTCAATCCTCAACCAATCCTAACCCAACTCCTTCGCCAGCAACACACAAATTCAGCGATCGGCGGTGAAGCTAAAGTCGAAGTACGAGACAATGAAGAAACTCAATAAAGTTCCAAATTTGTCCGTGAAAAAGGAATTGGCGATGGAGGAGGCGGCTCAGGATAGCGAAGAAATGGAAGAACTGAAAGTGGAATTGGATCAGGCTGAGCTAGCCAACCCCATCAAAGAAGAGATGGAAGCGACTGAGGTGGTGTCTATGGACGAGCTAGAATTGGCTGACGTCGAACCCACCATGTCCGTGCTGCAGGAGGGCTCTTTCGATGTGGATCAGATCATGTCCGAGGATGATGCTAAGAGTGAAATTCTTTTAGTCGAGGTGAAGTCCGAGCCAAAGCCGCCCACAGAAAAGGATGTCAAGGAGATGCGGGAGTTTCTCGAGCAGTACACAAACTTCAATCAGGTGTGTGTGTGTGTGTGTGTGTTTAGGTATAGGGTATCTAGTAGTCAGGCATAAACTGTAATTTACAGAACGAGGCGCAGATCTATCAAGACGCTCTACAGGATCCTGTGCAGTGCAGCGAGCAGGACAATTCTGCCCTGGTAAAAGATCGTAACTAACCAACTCCTGCGAAAATACTATTTAAATCTTGTTTTAAGCAGACCAAGCAAATCACTCACAAATCTCTGGCCGCCCAGTTAAACTATTATCGCAACATGGACATCAGGGCCCAGGAGAAGCATATAGCCGAGCTCAAAAATCTTGAGGTTCAGCGCCAGATCCTAGAGCTCGAGTTGAAGATCAAGCAAAAGGAGTTAGAGAAAAATCAATTTTAATTTCAATTTTTGAAGATAAATACCTATAATATTAATAATGTTTGTTATTATATTAAGTACAATTTTTATAATAATATTGTATTTTGAAAAGGAAAACTCAGGAACATAGTTACTAAAGTTAATGCAGACATTAAGTAAAACAGTTCTTTTATATACACAAACAAATTTAAAAAACATGGAAACAAATATTCATAAGCATATTCAATGTTATTTTAAGCTTTCCTTTAACCGATTTACTTTGTTTTTCTTTTAATTTTAAAATATATTTTTATATACATATATTAAAATAAGGAATGAAATGTAAATTCTATATATGTATATATTGAAAACGGTTTAGGTAGCACCAGATGCAAGTTAATAATTTTTCTTAAAAAATATATATTTTTTTAGATTACTTTTATAATTGTAAATAGCTTCATATATATTTTTGTAAAATATTATATTTTTAAAAAGATATGAATAAAAAAAAATACTAGAACAAAATTGCATACAAATTATTATCAAGTTTTTATTTTTATACTTAAAGTGAAATGAGTACTATGTCCGTCTTGCTCCTCTTGAACAAAAACCATTCTCTGCATCTTCTCTGTTCCTTATTTAGCTCAACTCCTGCTGACAACTGGCTCTGCCAATAGCTCTGCCTCTGGCTGAGTTCTGACTCAACTCTGCCTCTGGCTCTGCTTTGTCTCTGCTTTGGCTCTGCCCATAGCTCTGCCTGACTCAAATTTTCCTCTGCTATGGCTCTGTCTTTGGCTCTGCTTTGGCTCTGCTTTGGCTCTGCTTTGGCTCTGCTTTGGCTCTGCTTTGGCTCTGCCTTTGGATCTGCTTTGGCTCTGCTTTGGCTCTGCTTTGGCTCTGCCTTTGGATCTGCTTTGGCTCTGCTTTGGCTCTGCTTTGGCTCTGCTTTGGCTCTGCTTTGGCTCTGCTTTGGCTCTGCTTTGGCTCTGCTTTGGCTCTGCTTTGCTTCGGGCTCAACTGTTTTAGCTCTACTCCTGATCTAGCTCAACTGCTGCTGACAACGGGCTCTGCCAATAGCTCTGCCTCTGGCTGAGTTCTGACTCAACTATGCCTCTGGCTCTGCTTTGTCTCTGCTTTGGCTCTGCCCATAGCTCTGCCTGACTCAAATTTTCCTCTGCTATGGCTCTGTCTTTGGCTCTGCTTTGGCTCTGCTTTGGCTCTGCTTTGGCTCTGCCAATAGCTCTGCCTGACTCAAATCTGCCTCTGCCTGTGGCTCTGCCTGTGGCTCTGCCTTTGGCTCTGCCAATAGCTCTGCCTGACTCAAACTTGCCTCTGCTTCTGGCTCTGCCTGTGGCGCTGCCTATAGCTTTGGCTCAACTGCTTTGGCTCAACTGTTTCAGCTCTACTCCTGATCTAGCTCAACTGCTGCTGACAACTGGCTCTGCCATTAGCTCTACCTCTGGTTGAGTTCTAATTCAGCTCTGCTAGTGGCCTCTGGCTCAACTGTTTTGGCTCTGCTCCTGATCTAGCTCAACTGTTGCTGGCCTCTGACTCTGCCGATAGCTGAGTTTTGGCTCAACTCTGCCTCTGGTATTGTCTCTGCCTCTGTCAGTGGCGCTGCTTCGCTCCCTATGACCCTCTTCTCTGGCTCAGCTCTGGCTCAGCTCTGGCTCAGTTCTGGCTCAGCTCTGGCTCTACCTACGACTATGCTTTATCTCTGCATTGGCTCTTCCTCGAGCTGATGTGTGTCTCCTCAAGTGATTTGCCAAAAAAAGTATATACATACATATATATAAGTATTTATTTATTCGAGTCATTTCAGTTTTACTCTCACTAAATACTCTTAGGTTAATTAAATTTAATCTTAATATTATCATTATAAAGACTACAGTTATATACTCGCCATTTTGATTGGTTGCCGCGCTTATTGGCTGCACGCTCCGACTTAACATCCCCACCCAAATCGGGCTCATAGGCGGGATTTACAATGCCTTCGATGCGCTCGACCACAAACTTGTGTTCCCTACGCTTCAGGGCATATGCCTGTGCTGGCGCCTGTTGTCGCTCCTGCAGCATATCTGATTTTTTTTTTTTTTTGTGTATTTTTTATAGATCCGCCAAATGTGGAACAACCGACGCGTTGCGATTAGACTTACAACTGAAGCCAAATTAAATTGAGTTAAGCAAATCTAATTGATTTGCATTAGCAATCGCAGCCATTGGGGCGTAAAATAACCCCCTGGGGTAATCGCTTCTATATATATTTGTTTTTGTTTTCGCTTTTCGGGGTGCGGTTTTATTTTGTTGACAATAGATCGAGATAAACTTTGTTTGGAATGCCTAAATATATGCGAATAAAAGCTGTTAAATCACTTGAATTTTATTTATTTAAGTTTTTTATGCTGATAACTAACAATATAAAATAATATATATTTAAATTTTTAATCAACTATTTTTTATTTAATATTTTTTAATTAGGGCCACTTGGCCCCAGCGCATGCGCCTAGTGGGCGTGGCCTGTTTTGTTAGCTTCACAATATGCATGTTGCGCGCCACTTGGTACATGTTGCTGGCAACATGTTGAGCATGTAGCGAACAGCATCCTGGCAGCTAGCCCACAGTTAGCATTGTAACAACGCGCGAGCAGGTTGTGTGTCTCTCAGCTCTATCCTAATTTAAAGTCAATTTTTGTTGCTCATTTATTAGAAAATAAAAAACAAAAACTTTTGTAAACATTTATAAATATTAATTTTTAGGCAAATAAAAACTTAGTAAGTTGTTATAGAAAAAATTAGCATAACTAAAAAGTTGATATGAAAAATTCAATATTTTTAAAAATTAAATACAAATAATTAAATAATGTTCGTAAGCTCCTTTAAAGAAATTATTATACTTCTGTAAGATATATCTGTAAGAGTTTCATATTATTCTCTACCAAAATTTTCCTGTCATCATTTATTACTCAATCTGTCAAACACAGTTGGCCTCTATAAAGACACTAAAATCGAAAACAAACGGTAAACAGACTTTTCAAACAGCATCGCAAACAAATACCCAAATTTTGTTCGCTCAGTGTAAACCGTTTGAGAGCTGCGCGAGTTACTTTGATTACGTGGACAAGTGTGTGTTGCGTCGCGTTCTCTTGCTCCGTCGCTGCGTCTCGCTCTCTCGCGCTCGATCGTTGTGCAGTTGTATTGGTGCACAGTACGCGCTCACAAAAGCTCCCCACGTCGCATAGTAAACGCCGACGTCGTCGTCAAGATTCCAACAGTTGCCTTGCGCACGTCGATCGTAGCAGTTGTGTGCCCATTGCCAGTGCCGTTAGCCCGTGTTAATATCCGGTATATCAATTGTGTGGAATACATTAGTAAATAAACGAAAAGGTATAAACAAACTGCAAGTACTTCACCAACTCAGCTTGCGTGTGTTTACATGTGTGTATGTGCATAGGAAAATGCAGTTAATTAGCAACAAAAACAAAACGCAAATGATACAAAATGAAAGCGTGTACTTTGACTAGCTGGCGTGTCTTTTTCATTCATATTCACATCGTGTTTTACACATCAGCGAATGTCGCGACACAGCGCACAGAGCAGAGCGAGCAGAGCCAGTGCTACGGGCAGCGCAGAGAGTGAGAAAGCAAAAGAGAGAGGCAAAGAGAGCGCACGATCGCGTCAGCATTGAACGAAAAGAAATTCAGGAGAGGGGGCAGAGGGCAACGTTCCAGCCAAAAGAAAACTTAACGAAACTGAGCATGAAATGTTCAGCAACTAATGCTCTAGCGCTTATCTCCCGGCCGGCCTACAAAATTGTTGATTGTTGCTGTTGCTGTTGCTCTTGTCGTGTGCAGCTAATCCCCATTCGTTTGTTGTTTTAATTAGTTGCATTTATTATCTGAGACGGAAAAACTCATGACGTGTGCCTCCTGCTCAGCTGTAGAGTTTTCATTTCATTAACGTTTAGCCGCAAATTATTGAGTCGAGTCATTGCATTGTTGGCCCAGGTAGGCACAGACTGCTCGCCTAACGGTAAGCGGCGACAGTTCAACGAACTGAGCTCAAATCAAACAAACCAAAAATAAAATAAAGCAAAAGACAAGAGCAAAGCAACCCAAAGACAAGGTGCCAACCGACACACGCAACTGGTTTTGCTGCAAACGCCCCAAAAAAAAAAAAAAAAACTTAAAACCAAAAAAAAAGAAGAAGCTACAATAACGAAATAAAGAAAAGAAGGCAAATTACATTAGCCGAAGTTTAAATACGCTTTAGGATTGGATTATAAACAATACTTGACTGTTTTCTTTAAAATTAAAAAAAAAAACATAAATTTTTTAGTAATTTTATCTAATTTTTTATATTTAAAATTTTTCTAAAGTACAGAAGTTTTATTTAAATATTTGAATATTGAAAAAATGAGGCTAAATTAAATTTTTTTTAAAATTTTATATACAATTTTTTTATTTTAAATTTAAAAACTTTAAAAATATTTTAAAAATTTGCTTGTTCTTTAATTTTATATAAGAATTCGTACTAAAATTTAAAATCTATCCAGCTATACTCTATACACTCATAACTGACCCAGTTTCTGCTCTGTTCTTAAATATTTGCTTAGCTTCATATGTTTTAATAACTGTTTTCTTATCCGATCCCAAAATGAATGAAGTCAGAAAAGTCTATAAATGGCAAATATTGACTTTTGCGTAAATATTTCAAGAAACTCAAGAGTTCTATAGATCAAAATGTATTTTTTGTTTACTCAGAGTTATTTCGTAAATTTTTTGTTTTTTTTTTTTTCAAGTACCTGCTATAAAAATAAACCTCTTAACTTAATTTCACATGCTAAAATTAGCTCACTTTACAGATCAAAGTACAAATTGAACAGCAAATTTATATAAAGGGTAGTACGAGAGTGAAGTTGGTAATGATATGATCGAGCGGAGTAACAAGTAGTAGAGAGTCGAAATGTTAATGCTGTTTTCACGTAATTGTGCCGTTACCAATTGTTAGGTGGCATCTCGGCGCCCAGCGCAGTCTTTTATTTAGTGAAAGTTTTAGATATTGCCGTTGGTTGTTGCTGTTGTGTTGTCATTCATAGTCGAGCTTATTTATTGCAAATCATTTTCTTGAAACGCTTTCTTCCAAGCACGCATAAATCTTACGAATGACCCATTGAAAATGCCCAAGATGTCCAATTTCCAAACTTTCATTTGCAATTTCAAAACACCTACACAAAACGAACTACATAAGTATATAACATGAGGCGTTTTCGACATCCAAATGGTGCTTCCCCCACCATAATGGTCATCCGTCACCTTTTACGCTTAGCGGACATTACGCATACGCACGGCTAACACACAGAGGCTCACACACACACACACATGCTTAGCTGCAATAATTTGCAATTTTGGCATTGCGTAATCCTCTGCAGTTGGATAAAACCTGCTGCGCGCTTCGCAAACGAATTGTACATTTGCATAATAACCGATTTTTCACTCTTTACACAGTTAGTTGGTTTTTTTCTGCTTTTGTATATATTTTTTCGAAGCTTACGCTGCGCATCCTCTTCTTTAATTAACTTGGAGCTTGTCTTATGCAATATTTGATTGATTTTTGAAATTGAAAAACAGATTTAACCCAGTTTTAATGCGAGTTCAGAAATTAGCATTTCAGTTGATTTTGGATTCTATTGGATTAAGTGTGCTTAAACTTTGAATGAGCTAGTCTTTAAGGACTTATTATTATTATGAAAATACGAATATTTTTAAAATTAAAGAATAAACATTTAAATTCAAACAAAGCTTCCATATTACATTGTTAATATAAATTTGATTAATCTCCGTGAAAGCTTTTCGGTTTATTCTAAGCTCTTTTTAATGAGCTTGACTTAGAAACTTTTGAAGACGTTTTAGATTCATTTTATTATTTAATTATATATAGTAATTATATAATTTATTTTAATTTTGTCATATAAAATATATAAAATTTTAATTAAATTACACTTAAAGCTTAAATTCCATTCAATTTTCATTTATTTTTAACTCATTTCCAAATATTAAACTCAATTTGTATGCCAATTTCTTTGCAGTCATGTTGAAGTCAATTGTTTTCTCCTGCCTTCTGGTGGCCTTCAGCGGCGTCCACTGCAGCGACCTGAAAGTGGACGTGATCAGCGTGCCCGAGCTGTGTGATCAGAAGACGAAGAGCGGCGACTCGCTGACCATGCACTACACTGGCACGCTGCAGGCCGATGGCAAGAAGTTCGATTCGAGGTGAGTTGCAACACGCATTAAAGCTGAGCTAACAAACATTAAACATGTGTGCATGTGTGTGTGTGTGTGTGTGTATGTAGTGTCATATTTGCATGCGCACAGCATTGGGGATTAAGTGCGTGTGTGTGTGTGCCGCATAGGCCTCGCTTGGCGGCCTCATTGTCGTAAATTAGACGCCAACTGATAAGCGATCTCAATTGTTGGCCAGCATTTTCCATTCGCTTCTTTTTTGGCCTTTGCCAGTTGTTGTTTGTTGTTTGCTGTTGTTTGTTGCATGTGGCTTTATTGTTGCTGCAACGTCCACGTCAATTGTTGCCGCCGCTGCAGTTGCTGCAGCTGCTTCTGCTTCTGCTGTGCAGCCCATAAAGACAAGAATTTATAATAAGCACATATTATGAGCGTTGATAGACACAGTCGAAAAGTTGTTAGAACCCAGAGTTTGATAACTCAATAACTTCCGCTCATTCTCGAGCTATGTCCCCCTCTCTCTCTCTCTCTCTCTCTCTCTCTCTCTCTCTCTCTCTCTCTCTCTCTCTCTCTCTCTCCTATACTTCTTTGTGTTATCTTTAAAACATTTTTAGACTTTTACATATTTTCAACATATGGTAGCCATGCGGAAACATTTTATTTTATTGTAAAATTTAACTTAAGATTAATAAGGCTAACTATTTATGTTTTTATGAAATATATAAATATTTTTATAATTTTATTTTCCTTGTGTACTCCACTTAATTTGCAAACGTTCCTTAAATACCTTTTAAAGAAATTAAAAATTTAACTAAATACTATTTTAATTATTTAAAAAAATGTATTTTCAATTTCTTATTTTTGAATGCCTAATTTTGAAGTCTTTCCTAATCATGCTTTAATATATTAATGCTGATTGGCTCATTAATAAATGTATATATACATATATATATAAATACTATCATATATATGTATATATAAAATTAATTTTATAGTATAGTTCAATATACTCGCCCCCTTTTAGTCGAAACTCTTCTATTTTGAGCAATGTAATCAATTTGGTTGCCGTTGCAATCGCTTCATTATCAATTTCGTTCTTATCACGTATAATAATGACTAAACTACCAGAAACAACAAAAATCAAATCTGCTTAAAATACAATATGTGCCATGTGGGTATTATACATGAAAAGGAGATAAGCGAGACTAGGGAAAATCATAAATAATTAATTTCGTATGGAAAGAGTTTGAATATGATTTACAAAGTAAATATATTGTAACTAGGTGAGATTATGGTTGGTTATTAAAAGGAAATTAAGGCGGGAACCACAATACGTTATTCTCTATTTAAAATAATTATAATATTTAAGAAAGGTTTCAAAAGAGTGGAAATAGTTAAGTAAATAAAATTAAATATATTTTTATTTAAAAATCTTCTTTTTCATATTTACCCCTATTTTATTTGCATTCTGCTTACTATATCTTATCTCAGTCTTTTTAAAGCTTACTAAATTTAATATAATTTATTATATTGCTTGGCTCAACAAGGTCAAAATTGTGTCTTTTATGCAGGAAATCGTTTTCATAATACGATTTTAGCGCATATGCTAAATAAAATGGCAAATGTCTAGGTCCTGTCTTTACCTGGCCAACACACGCACACGCACACACATCTCTGGAGTGAGACTCACAAATGATGTGAAAGTTTGTGCTGAAAGTTTGCAATTGCTGTTTAATTTAGCGTGCTGCCAACCAGCCAGCCAGAGCTGCTTCGGCTTTCGACCCGAACTCTAACTCAATCAGTGCTCAGTCAGGGCTGGCCCCAAAAGATGTCCTGCTTTGTCAACGTCCCCATTGCGCCCGCCTTGCCTTGTCTCCAACTTGGCAGCCACTTGTTGCTCAAGTCAACGTTTGCTAAATGCTGGAATTTCGCCTCTGTCTCTTCCCCCCTCTCTCTCTCTCTCTCTCTGCTGCTGGCTTAAATGCCTTGCTGCAGCGACAGGCACTTTGCCAGCCTCGAGTATGCGACGTCAGCATGCAAAAATTCTTTGGCAACACTCGGCCTGAAGCGTTAAATACGCTGCTTAACTTTGAGCTGCTTTTTATTTTGTTTCACATTTTTGTGTTGAGCCAGCGCCACCGGAAATTAGCTACCTGCTTGTGGCGCCTCGGAGCATGCTACAGTTTTTTCTCTCGCAGCTGCTCCTGCTGCTAATTAAGCTGCAGATAGCTAAAACGAAAGGCTTAAGTGTAAGTGGCGCCCTTACTCTGTCTCTCTCTCTATGTGTCTCTCTCTCTCTCTCTCTTTAGCTCTTTGTGCATTTGACAAGCGTCTAAATGGCAGCTCAATTGCCTATTGAAGTGCCATTGGCAGGCAGCACCAGCTGAATGCTTCTTTATGCTCCTTGAATATCATAACGATTTGACAGGGATAACTGAAAGGCGTATTTAAAAGAGTTGGTTAAAGAATGAAAGGAGTAAGAGTAGAGGTAGGACTGGAGGTAGAAGTAGAGGTAGAGGTAGTAGAGGTAGAGCTAGAGCTAGAGCTAGAGCTAAGGCTAGAGGTAGAGGTAGAGGTACAGGTAGAGGTAGAGGTAGAGGTAGAGGTAGAGGTAGAGGTAGAGGTAGAGGTAGAGCTAGGGCTAGAGCTTGAGCTAAGGCTAAGGCTAAGGCTAAGGCTCAAAGGAAAATTGAGAACTGAACTGAAAGGAAGGATTCATTACTTCGATAACTTATTGATGTCTCATATGATAATAAACCTTCCATTAAGACCACACAGTCCAGAGATACCAACCAATACCTCTTCTCCCTTTGACAACTCCATCATCATCTCTCCACAGCTTCCATTGGTATTCCTTTAAAACTCATATATAAATGTTTAATTTTAATTATTTCCATTCAACAACTGAAGCAAGAAGGCTGCAATTGATTGGAAAAGCATTTGATTAGAATAGGTTTTAATATGAAAAATTATTGTAGCGTGCAGTCTGTTAGCCTTATGGCATACGTGCCGCGCAGGACATGAAAAGGATTAAAGCAACTGCTGCTGCTGCTCAACTAATTTCAGTTCGCGTCTTGCTTTTGGCATCTTTTAGGGCTGCTCCGTCTGCAATTAAAAGCGGGCAGAGGAGTTTCTGATGTCGCTCAATAAGTTATTCAATGATGAGCGCGAAGCGAGTCCTGTCACGTGCCTGGCTCCTTTTATTTTCATTGTTTGCGGCTTGACATTCAGCTTGGCTCGTCCACCTGTCATTCGCACTGCCCCGTCACGTGCGCTCATACTTTGTCAATGGAGCTGCTCCTCTGCCAGCCAGCTCCACTCGACCAGCCTTTGACCCGCAAACCTTCATTTGGCTGGCATAAATAATACAAGCGTCTCGCTATATTCTAATCAGCCTGACGCGAAACATGAGCAGCGACACCAGCTCCTGTTCTGTCGTCGTCTATGATATATGTTGCTTATGTGTAGTTGGCGGGGGCTAAGGGCACGCCTATTTGAGCAGACCAACTCCGCCTGCAGAGCTCACTCGAGACTGTTGTCGTTGTGCACGAAAAATTAATTTGTTAGCTGCTGCCGCTGTTGCCGCATGCAAAATTTGATACATTCTTAAAGTTGTCCCAAACTAGAGGCAGAGAAGGCGAAGCTAGCTAGGCGAAGGCTCCAATACGCTTTCCTAGCTATGAATTCGTAGAGAAGAACTGAGAATTAAAAATAAAAAATATGATATGAAAACTGCAACAAAAAAAAATTAAAATAAAAGAAATCTGAAAAAGTAAATAAAATGTTAAACTAAAAATAGAATAAATAAAATTAAAAGATTTGAATAAAATTTAATTTAAAATAAAATTTAAATTATAAAAAATTAAATTAACAATATAAAAACTAAAACTAAAAATCTTAAAAAAAAATCTAAAAAAAAACAAAAATCTTTAAAAACAATAATCCTAAAAAAATACAAATTAAATTTTAAATAAAAAAAATTAAAATTATACATCTTAAAAAAATAAAATAAAAAAATCTTTAAAAAATAAATTTTAAATAAATAAAGGAAAATAAAAAATGTATATATTTCTTAATACAACTTAATATTCTTCAACTGGCTTTCCCAATTGTAAATTTAAGCTAATATTACCAGTCAGCTTGGCAGGCTTAAAACTAATTTATTTAGTAGTTGAAGATATATTATGACAGCAGCGAGAAGTTAGATAAGTCAAAAGCCAGACAAAAAAGAAAAAAAAACGCTGGCCAAATGGCAAAAGTA
Organism: Drosophila paranaensis; assembly: GCA_035047545.1. Classification (NCBI taxonomy): domain Eukaryota; kingdom Metazoa; phylum Arthropoda; class Insecta; order Diptera; family Drosophilidae; genus Drosophila; species Drosophila paranaensis. The sequence continues at coordinate 14,856,693 of JAWNPL010000026.1, read as the reverse complement.
TTTTTCAAGGTTTGTTTGAATTTATTACGCATACGCCGCGTTGCAGTTGGAGTTGCAGTTGCAGTTGAATTGGGCAGAGCTGTTGAGGAGTGGAAGTTGTGCAATGGCTCGCATCTTGTAGCCCATTAAAATTGCAATTTGCAACATGGCAAAGGGTATGTACAACAGCGGAAGCTTGGCAAAACTTGCAGCATGTTGCACGAACGGTTTTTTTTTTTTGTTTTTGACAACAGGCAGACAGTCCGCCAGGCATGCCACAGCCCGTTGCGCCGCCACCTCTCGCCTTCCTTTTATGGCCATATCTTAGGCGCTGTCGTCGTCGCATGAGTTGTGTGTGGCAGCAGCGTTGACTGCGTCAAGTGCAACTTAATGTCCAAAAACGGAGCGCGTAAAACAACACGAAACAACTCGCAAAAAGACGGCGAAGTGAAAGTCTTTTTACAGCCGGCGAGCCATTAGCCAAGGCAGACAACCTTGACTGTCACCAGTTTTTCGTTGCGCTTCAGTTTTTTGCACTCCACTCGAGTCGACAATTAGTGGAGGCTATGTAAGAGCTGAGCTGCGGCCCTGACAACCTGCCACACAATGAGACATTGGTGCATCATCTTTATTCGCTGTGGTCCGCTGGGGGCGTTAGGCTCCAGTGAAGCTGATTGGCGCCTTGGCACAAATTTGCGCGTCGGAAACATTTATGAGTGCTTAATGACCAGCTCAGCTGACGCCACGTGTGCGAGCCACCACCACCACTGCAACTGCAACTGCAACTGCATGCCACTAAATCTAAAAGCTCATTACCTTGGGATGCAATCAGCTAAAGTTGAGAGCACTCTGAGCCGGAAGACCAGAAATTGTGAAAGTTTGCTCTGAATTGGGCTGGATTTGAAAAGCGTTTGATTAGGTTGATGGATTAAGCTGTCTTTTGATTAGAGATTGGCCTTAATAAGCTTTCATTTCCCGACTTTAAAGCTTAGGTATTGTTAATTTATATTAATCAACCTTAGAGTTATATAAATATATGAGATTTTAGCTCTAAATGCTTAAAGAGCTATAATATCTCTACATATATAATATCTAACAGTAACTGGGAATTGTTTTGATTGAAGTATAAATCCCCATCAATATAATTAAAGTCTGTGGAATAAGCGAAGCTTTCTGAATTTATTTAATTTTAATTTTAATTTATTTAAATTACCATAGCTTTTAACCACTGTGCCTTGGAGTCAAGCCCTAGGGGCAATTGCTGCGGCAGCGCAGCTGGTCGAAATTTGGTTTTTTTAAAATTGCAAAACGTCTTCAGTGCGCAGCGCGCACATTCGTAGATAGCCTAAATAATTAATGTGCTCGCTGCGAAATATGTACACAAGTTGCACATATAAATTTCTCTATTGTGGAGTGGAGGCAAGAAAGGCTGCAACAGTATTCGCCTGGATGGCACGTGATGCTGCTTGGGCTGCCTGGGCGGCAGCATAAATTTGCAGCACAAAAGTTTGCCAGCTGCGAATTGTTCGCACTTTGACCAGAGGCTCGAGCCGAGCACTCGGAGACTGACAACTGCCGCCGTGCTGCAAGTTAATCGCTGGGGCTTCCTTTTGTCGCTTGAAAGTCTCTGTTGAGGCTTTTGCGGTTTGCGTCGTCTTCGCTTTATTTGTGTTGAGGCGGACGCATATTTGATTTTATAACTTCGGACAACGACGCACATAAAACGAGGTCATCAATGACTGCCGTCCCGGCAAAGGATTCAATTTGATTGGATTGTGTGTGGGGCGTGTGTGGCGAGCGGCAAGTGGCGTGGTATGATTTAGCAGACGAACCCAAACCAAACCAAACTCGACGCTCTATCGGATTGGGAATCACGTAATGGTTAAGGCTAACGGATGTGTTGCCTGCTCTGCTCTCTCTCTCTCTCTCTCTCGTTCTGTGTGTGTTTTTTTGCGCCCATTGAGCTGCATTTTAAATGCCCCCGAATGCATAAAAATTCCAATGGCGCTGCCTGCGAGCTGAATGAAATCGAAACTTATTAAATATTTAGTTGATTCCTGCTGCCAACCAACCAACCAGCCAGCCAGCCAGCCAGCCAACCAGTCAGCCAACAAAAAATGAGTTTACATTTCTTGTTTGACTTTATGATAATGCGCGCCGCAACTCACGCAGAAAACGCGCGCAAAACGCCTGCGAAACGCCTGTGAAACGCGTCGACTTTTGCGTAACATTTTGTTGCACAACTCTTCAGTTCTTTGAAGCGCCTGTTTGGCCAGTTTATTAAATGAAAAACAACAAAAAGAGAGAGACGCACCTGTGTTAACAGCTCCTGACTGACCTTTTGTTTTGGCCATTGCAACAGCCAGCGGCGATTCATCAATTTTGCATGCCCGGGGACACTGTGCAGCTGGATGAGCTGGCGACGGATACGGCTGCGGATCTGAATGAGCATATGTATATCGTGGACTGAAACAATCAACACACATTTAAACGATTTTGTTAATTTATTCAACGCATTGCGAGCGCCAAGCTTAAATGCTTTAATTGAAGCTTAATGATTTGTGAAAACGTGTAAACCTGTTTCGGGCGGACTTTAAAGCGATGCCAGAGGGTGTTTGTTGGCTAAGGAAGTAAAACTGTTGAAAGATCAGGTTTATTTTGATGTGGAAAGGTAGCTGGGGCTAGAGATTGGTGGATGAATAGAGTGGGATATTCATAGAAGAATTTTAGAATTTTAGAGTTAAGAAGAGGGAAATAATCTTGTTTTTTCCTCTACTTCATTGAGTTCAATCAGCTCTTTTTACACATTATTATTATATAAAGTCAGCAAATAGAGCTGAAATTCTACAGGCTAACCTTAGCCTTGACTTAATCTATAGCGTAAATAAGTTCTTTACTCTATAACTCATATTCATACTCTACCTACAAACCTCTCAGGTCAGACTCTGTCTATTAATATTATCAAACAGATATTATGCAGCTCCCTCTCCCCCTCTCTCTCTCTTTTTTTAAATATCGCTCAACTTTCTCTCTGCATAACAATTAACATTGATCAACGGCATAAATAAGGACACGCGGCTTTATATTTGTAACATTTATTGCCGTAAATCGCATAAATTAGCAGAGGATATGTAACAGCAGCAGCAGCAGCAGCGCCCCCACTGCCAGCAATTTTATACAATCTCCCCAATCACCTGTGCGTGCTGAGTCAGTGAGAGCTGAACAGACAAACAGACAGAGAGAGAGAGAGAGAGAGAGAGAGAGAGAAACACAGACAAAGACACATGTGAGATGCTATAAAATTTTCACATATTACTAGAAATTCATGGAAAATAATGCAATAAAAATTCACAGCCAAGCGTCGACTGCGACGCGGCTACAACTGGTTGCGGGGTTGCGACTGTGTCTTAAAGGCCGTAATCCCCAGCAAATACAGGCGCACATGAAGTGCCCGGCTGTGTGGGTGTGTGTGTGTGTGTGTGTGTGTGTGTGTGTTGCTGCTTGACATTTGCTTTCCTTTTTGTGCGCTAACTTAGAGAGTATATTGAATTTGATATGGAATTTGTAACTCAGGCTGTGTAGATGATATAGAAATATATAAAAATATAAAAAGTATATGAGAGATTCAGAATTTGAATATCAAAAGTATTCATAAAAAACTTCCTCAGATCATGCTACGAAAGTCTAGCTAAATCATTTCACATTCGATTTTCTTATTATCTTATTATTATAGACTTTATCGTATATATTTTATTATATCAAGAGAGTTTATATCATATGACACCATTTATCACTAGTTTTCTTCTATGATTAATATCCCTAACGCATATCAAATCATATCTCAACTCAGTTGAGTCTATATTGCCATAAACTTCTTCGGCTAGAGTATTCAGCTCTCGTTCAAGCTGCGATTTGGTATTTGCTTTGCTACACTTTTTTCTGCCAGACAAATTTTGTACGGTTTTTTATTTCATCAAGAGATTTGCCGCACTTGAGTGGGAGCGAGGCGAGGCGAAAGCCACAGGAGGCGGAGGACGACGACACTTTGGTTACGCTCCAACTCCTTGGCGCACTTGAGGTAGCACTTTTTCGGTTGGTTGGATTATGCCGCGGGCAGCGCCAATCCGCATGCCATCATCATGAGCCGGCACAACTTGTGATTCCAAGACAACAGCTACGGCAGTGTAAATAAAACAAACAAACAAGGCGAAACATGTAAAAAATGTAAAAATGTTTGCAAAATGCCCAGGAGATGCACATAAAATATTTAACAGACGCCGCAGCAGCGGAAGGGGGGGAGGGAGGAGGCAAGCAGAGAGTCTCATGTTGGGGCAATAGAAGTTGTAGCCAACTTTTTTGGGTGTCATGCGTCGCCTTGTTAATCATTTGTTGAGCCTGTTGCAATAATCTGTTAGAGCCTTCGCGCTCCCACCCACTTTGGCTGCCTGCTGCAGCTCTTTGGCTCATTAAAAAATGATCGTCAACTGGGGATATGAGAGAGGGAGATGGGAGAGAGGGTAGAGGGAGGGTGTGTCTGGGGTAACAAGTTCTGAACAACAGCCAAAAGTCGCAAAGTTTTTCATAAAAAGCAACAAAGAACAACAGCAATCCAGAAACTTTCCTTCCGCATGCCCAAGTGACACATTTCCAATTGCAAGTTCCTCACCCATGGGCCAGAGCCAGTCTAGAGTGGGGGCAGCTGTTTATTATTGACTTACAAGTGCTGAAAAATCAAAGTTTAATACGCCGAGAAATCGGTTTAATATATTATATATTTAAATATATATTGAAGATTTAAATTATGAAAATTTAAGTTAAATGTGGAAAGGAAATAGAAGAAGCAATGAGGGCAGCTAATAGCTGGGAATCCCTTGATATTGTCTTTAACAAATTTATAAAATATATCAAAAATTCTAAAATAGTTAAAAAAATAAATAATATATATATTTTTTAAATATTTTAATATTTAAAAAAAAAATTTATAATTTTTAAAAGCTAAGATCAAAGTTAATGCTTAATTTTAAAAGAAACTTTATTAGCCTTTAGCTCAAGACAGACTCAATTTATCTTCAAGCTCTGCTTTGATTATGTAGTTTAAAATATTTTAGAAAATATCTTATATATTTCTCATATATTTATTATCTTCAGTAGGCACTCTTTCTCATCATCATATATATAACTCACATCATATTTTTTTCCATATTAAATTACTCCCCACACTTAAATTTCCTCTTTTAAATTCCCGCCCTGATCTAAAATCCCTCTCCACATATTCCACACTCTCATTTTACATCTCTTTTTTTAATGCTCTCCTTTAAAGGCCCATTCATATTGCTCCACCTACTCGTAAAGCACATAATCAGCATCAAATTATACGCCTCTCTTATTGCAACTGAGCCACATCATACATCATGCTCAAGTTCTATCCATATGGAGGCAAAGGAGGCGAGGCCTCATGCATACCTGAACAGCTGATTATGATAAGAGTTGGCCAGAGAATATGCATACCTCAGTATTGTCTCGTGCTGAGAAATTAAAGTAATTCGCTTAACTTAAGCTTGGCTGTAAACCAGGCCATCAAACAAATAATTTCGCGCACAACCCCCAACACTTCAATCCGCCCCTCACATAAAGGTGACATAAAAAATGATGTATTGTTTTAAAATGTGTTTTTTTTTTATGTGGCATGCCTCTTGATTATGTGCGAACTGCAGCCAGTTGACAGTGGGTGTGTGATAAATGTATTGTGTGTGTGTGTGTAGTCCCCTGTCGCCACACCTTTTCAGGGAGAGCAACAAAAAAATGAACAAGTTGCACTTGAAAGTTTGCGACTAACAAGCGTCTAACAATTTGCCTGCCTGCGCCTCTGCTCGCCTCACACTCAACTACTCTTTCTGCTTCTCTCTCTCTCTTGCAGCTTTGACCGCGACCAGCCCTTCACATTCCAATTGGGCGCCGGACAGGTGAGTTAAACGTTTCAACTCGAATGCCACAACAATTTGATGGCAACTGCATAAATTGCCAGGGAACTAAATATAATTTTTGACGGAGTTAAAACAGTACAAACAAAAAATAATTTACAAAATTTTAAAAATATAATTAATAAACTTTAAAAATATTAAAAAAAATATATAATACAATTGAAAAATATAAAAAATATATATATTAAAGAATTTTTTAAAATATATTGTAAAATATTTAAAAATTCATAAAAAAATGATTTTTTTAGTAAAGAAATATTAGAAAATATATTACAAAATATATCTTAATTAAATATTGAAAAAAATATTGGAAAATATATTTTTAAATATATTATAAAATATTTCAAAAATACTTTAAAATATTTTTAAAACTTTTAATATCTTTCAAAATATTGTATATTATATTCTTTAATCCATAAATGTTATAGAAGGTTTTACTGACATTAAAATATATCTCATTTTCATAAATAGGTGATCAAAGGCTGGGACCAGGGTCTGCTCGACATGTGTGTGGGTGAGTAGAGTATAACAAAATATTCTATATAGTGCAGATCTTAACAATATATCTCTTGCTTAGGCGAGAAGCGTAAGCTGACGATTCCCCCAGAGCTGGGCTATGGCGATCAGGGTGCCGGCAATGTGATTCCGCCGAAGGCCACACTCGTCTTCGACGTGGAGCTGATCAACATTGGCAACGCCCCGCCCACCACGAATGTGTTCAAGGAGATCGATGAGAACGCCGACAAGCAGCTGAGCCGCGAAGAGGTAATCGTCTATGTATGGATCGCACTTTTATCATTTTGTACTCGTTCTACACTCTATATGTGATATATCCGTGGGTCTCGGTTCGTTACTAACCTCATTCTTCATAATGCTGCGATAACTATGCCCTGAACTTACTATAACATGCTGGCGTGTCTTTTTGCCCGATTAGGTCAGTGAATATCTGAAGAAACAGATGACCGCCGTGGAGGGCCAGGACTCTGATGAGCTGAAGAACATGCTGCAGGAGAACGACAAGCTGGTCGAGGAGATCTTCCAGCATGAGGACAAGGACAAGAACGGTTATATCTCGCACGATGAGTTCTCGGGTCCCAAGCATGACGAGCTGTAAGGCTGCGGCTAGGACAGGTGCTTAAGTTATGACTAACTATAACTATCTACGTATAAATACAACTAAAACAACAAACACAACAACTGCAATATCAACAAAAGCAACACACGCGACACATGAACAGAGACAACAACAACAACAACAATGAAAGAACGAGTGGACTGACGCCCCTTCGAAACCCCCCAGTTTAGGGGCGCTTTTAGTGTTTTTTTGCCCGCCCTTCAAGAAGAGAAACGATATGAAATTATTTTTGTTGGCAACATCATTCATATTTGTATATACACCATATATATACATATAGACATATATAGGATGTTAAGCGATTTTTGTAACAACTCTTCCACTTCGATTCTGTGCTCCGGTTTGGATTCCCTATCTCGCACCACTGGACGAATGCTCAATGCCCTTCAAGGCCGTATAAAGTAACAGCTAAGTGAGGGGCAGAACTTGCGTTAGATCATTTTTATATACATTTATAGGTTGTTATATTCAAGTTTGTAACTTATTTGTGTACGTTGTGTCTGCCAATTCAACTTTTTTTTTATCAATTGTGCGCAAAAGTGGAACATTAAATTAAATAAACAATTATCACAATTATTTAAAAAACCAAATTGTGTTTTCTTTTAGTTTTACGGGGTTTTCTTTTTAGGAAAAATTTAAAATCAATTTTTGACTAATTCATAATTTAACTAAAAGAAGTCTTAAAAATTCTAATAATTTTTTAGCAATTTGTTTATCAAATAAAAACCAACAAAAATGAAACTCCGATTGATTTTAACAGTTATATAGTCATTATTTATATCGAAAATCGAAAATATACAGGGATATAATAAAGAGAACATCATATACAAATATTATTATTTTTTCTAAATCTTTTCCGTTCATCGCAAACAAAGTACATGAAAATGTTTTGGGGTTTGTTTAGAGTGTAAAAAGGCTGCCACCGAATGTTTGTCTTCGTCTCGTTTATAAAACATTGAAAAGTACAAAAATATTTGCAGCGGCTCGTGAAGGTACAGAAACAGAGGCGAGATAAAGAAACAAACAAAACACCGATAGTATACATATATAGGTATATATATATATATCATGCACTAATTATATACAGTAACTGCAGCCGAAGGATGAGATGGGGCAACGCACTTGATCACTTTATAGGCTTACGTAGCTAGGCATGGTTAGAAATTTACGAAAGTATATTCAGCTTGTATAGAGTTCGATGCCGTTTGAGGGGAGAGGGTTGGGGATCATCAATTGCACTACAGCTCTTAGGCGTTTAGTATATAGAAAACTAGCTCCAATATAATAGGATCCTGAATGCCAGACGATTCGCCATGCAGCGTGGCAATCAGATGATTATCGAGCGCATTCATATAAAGCGGCGGCAGCTTCGAGCCACGTGCGCCCGCCTCGTAACAAACCTACAAAAAAAATATGATTAATTAACACCTTTTCGTATCGATCCAAAGTCAAAGCTTACGTTCTCTTGATCCAGCGTGGCTCGCAGTGCCAGCTTATTGATGCCCGCTGCGGCGAGTAGATCGAGGAATGGCAGCAGCGCCATCGAAGCACTTCTGGCCAGCTGCTCGGCAATGCGTGTGATGTCCGCATAGTTGCTGCCATTTGTGGCATACCAATCATCGCACTGTCAAATGATAAATAAATTTAGTACATGTACTAAAAGCTTAACTTAGTTTTGTTACTTTGACTATAAATATATCGCTCAAACGTATTGCATAATTAGTATTGGAATAGTTGAAGCTGGCATGCACGCGCATATTGGCCACGCCATCCATGGGCTTCTCATCAATGGGCGATTTAACGCTAGAATATAGATTCAAATTAAGCATTAGTATAGTTACTAATCAGTAGTTACTTCACACTCTTACCCCACATTGATTTCGCGATCGTTGTCCACCCACTTGATGCTGACTATTTCGCTCTGCTCATCGGTGGCCGCGATGGGCCCACACACGATGTCAATGTCCGTTTGATTGCGCAGCGCCTGACGCACCTCCTCCATTTTGGCGGGCATTATCTGGACCATTAGGCCGTCCTCGACTATGCTGCACTTGCCGGAGAGGCCGCTGCTGCTCTTGAGTGCCTCGTTTAGCACAAAGAAACTGGCGCCCGTCACCTTCCGCGGCTGTCCTTGTATGTTGATCGCCTGCGTCGAGTAGGCATACATCTCGGAGCGATCGTCGTTGATGTTCTGCATGCAGACCAAGTGCCCGTCGGCCACCCGGGAGAAGTTGCCGGCGAAGGCGAGTATGTGATCGGTGGCATTGTTGATCGCCTTGATGACATCGTTCTGCCTGTATCGGGGTATAATCACTGTCGTCTGCCGATCCTCCATGTGGATGTAGAGGCCCCGTATGGAGGGCAGCGAGTACGAATAGTTGCGGAAATCCACCAGAAAATTGATAATCGTCTGGGCTATCTCGCCGTAGACCGACTCGCGGTTCCGCACCGAGATCAGCGGACAGGGATAGTAACGGTATTGGGCGCCCAGGCGCAAGATGAGACGTAAGGGCAGAACCTTGGCCCACGGCACCTCGTGCCGATGGATGAGCACGGCCACCAGATACGGATTCTCCGGCACAATGACGCCCTGCAGGCACTGATACGTCGGCCGGATGTAGATGAAGCCGCCATGCTCGCGTGAGCCCAAAAAGTTGGCACTGCGTGGACTGGTGAAGGCCAGCTCCTGTGTGCTGGACCGGGCATGCTCCGCCTCCACATAGATCTCGTACAGATGCTGGAATATGTCTCGCGGCACCGCCGGACCGCTATTCGCAGCAGCTGGCGGTGGCTTGATTTCCAGCAAAATGATCAACTCATCGTTGCCCACATGATGCAGACCCGAGGTGGTAAAGTTTAGCACCCAGCGATTCATGCAGCAACTCACTGCGGGAGTGGACAAAGGAAAGGATTAGCTATGGCTACCAGCGGCTGGGGTCTGGACTACTCACTGTTGACCACCTTGACGAGCACAAAGAAATTATTCTTCACAATGAACTTGAGCGTCTCGCGCTGCAGACGCTCCAGGAGATCCGCATCGTTGCGCACCTCCTTGTAGTCCACATCACAGTTGCTGCTGCTGCCGTTGCTGCTCACGCAGATGGGGGGCAGCGCGTGGTCCTCGTAGGGTATGAAACAGCCCTGGGCATCGCTCGGCGGCAGCTTGCGCGAACGCTGCGGCTCCACCTTGCGGCGCGGCGAGGTTTGCGCTGTATTGCGACCAGCTGAAAGGAAGAGATTGGAATTGCTCTTAATATACCCGCGGGCTGCTGTGCTCCACTTACCGCTTGGGGGTTGGCTGCCCGCTGCTGCCGCTGTGAGCGTTGCCGCTGCCGCACTGGGCGGTATAGAGCCGCGGAATAGCTGCGCCACCAGGCCCATGGTGGTGCTATTGTCAATACTGCTACTGCTGCCGCCGCCGCTGGCGCCGCTGCTGGCGCCTGGCGTGGGCGGTTTCTGGTTGACGCTGGCTCCTGCTGCGCCGGCGCCGTTGTTGCTGCGCTGCAGGCCGCGACGCGCCTGCTTGGCCTCGCCCCACTGCTGCTCCATGGTGCTGGCCAGCTCGCTGCCCGGGGCGATGCCATCGCTGAACATGACGCTCTTCCGCTTGCGTCCCTTCTTCCCATCCGAGCTGGAGGAGTTCGAGGAGCTGCCATCGGTCTTCTTCAGCACGCCCACGGGCACTATGACGCTCGGCGGCGGAGCGCCGTCGGCGGCCACCTGGCGATGCGGCGGTATCGTTGAGCAATACTCCATGGGATTGTTGGGATTGGGCGAGCGCATCGGCGTGGGCGGCAGCGCCGAGGGCGGGGCACCCGCATAGGCATCCGAAACGCCGCCGTTGGCCTGCCGCTCGGTCAGGATCATGAAGCACTGCACGCAGACCCGCGACTCCGGCTCATTGGCGAACTGCAGATGAAAGCGCTGCGAGCAGCAGACGGAGCAGAGCACCTTGCCGCAGGCACGGCAATGATGCCGTCGCTTGATCATCGTGAACTTCTGCTGGCACTGCATGCACTGGCCGGCCATGTTGTCCGGCACCCAGATGGGCGGCACCTTGCCCAGATTGGCATGGGGATCACTGTAGCCGACGGCCTCATAGATGGGACTATCGTCGTCCTCCTGCCCACCAACAGCTGCGGCTCCATCCTCCGACTGCGGCTCCGCTTGCTCAGCACCTGGTGGTGGGGTTTGTCCCGCATTTGGCTGCTGACCACCATTTAGATCTAGGGTCTGTGGACGTTGTGGTCGCTGCTCCTGTGTTTCTAGTGCATCGGTGGCCACGCTATCCTCCTCCTCCTCGTCCTCGCCGACTTCATCGTCCTCCAGCTTGCGGCCGGACAGAGAGTCCGTATCGCTCGCCGTGCTGCTGAAGGACGAGGCCAGCTCCTCGGCGGCCACCGTGGCCACCACTGGCGCTGCCTCGGCGAACTCCACTGTGGATGCCTGCGAGAAGTTGTCCACGTTCATGTGGTCCGCCGAGTTGGTCTCCTGCTCGGAGAGTATGCGCACCGATTCCTCCTCAGTCTCTGGCGATATGGAGGCGCTCTCCTCGTCATCGTCGCCCAGCATGCCACGCGGCTGGGGCAGACACGAGTCCGAGGAGGATGTGGAGGCAGCTGCTGCCTCAGTCTCCTCCTCAATGTCCGCCTCCACCTCCTGCAGCATGCTGTCCAGCTCGGTGTCTGAGATCTCATCCATGGTGGAGCAAAAGGTCAGCGGCTGACTACGCTTGGGCGTCTGCTCCAGCTGCTGCTGCTGCTGCAGTTGCTCCTGTTCCACCATTAGCTTCGGCTGCTGCTCCTGAGCGGGATTTGGCTGGGTTACCTGGAGAAGATTAGCTTTAGATTTGGATAACCTGCCATGTCCTCATCACCTACCACTGGCAAGATGTGCTTGTTGTCGCCTCCGCGACGCGCTTGACTCTGGGTGTCCAGATCGGTGCTCGTCTCCTCGGACAGCTCGTTGAGCACTTTGCCCAGAGCGGACGAGGCAGTCACCTCGCAGGGCAGGATCGACTGCGACTCTGTGGTGTTCGTGTTCGTTATTGATATGGACGAGAGGCCCGTGGCCAGATCCTCCACAACAGTCGGGGCCACTTGCTGCTCCAGTTCGCCGTTAGCCTTGGGCGGCAGCTCCAGTGCGCTCGGCTTGTCGCTCTCGGGCGGCGTGCTTAGCTGCTCCTGCTCCTCCGAGTTGCTGACGTTGCCGGGCGAAGGGCCCGAGGAGAAGGTGGAGCAGGAGGAGGTCGTTAGCGATTCGCTGGAGGAGACATGGCCATCCTTAGCCTTCGCTTCGCTGAACTTGTTGATGTCCTCGTGCCTGGCCAGCTCCTCCTCCTCATCGTCCTCCTCCACCTCCTGCTCCTCCACCTCATCCTCCAGCTGCTCCTCGGGCTGTTGCTGGACTGCCTCCGCCTCCGCCTCCCAATTGTAGCTCTCGTGCGCCTGCATCCCGCTGGCCAGCGACTGAACGTTGTTGCGGTAGTCGTTGAGGCTGTTGAACACCTGCGAGACGCCCACGAAGTTTTTGGCTGCGCCCGCGCTGCCATCACCCAGTGGGCGTGACTCACCGCCCACATTTACTGTTGCAGTGGCAGCGGCAGAGGCAGCGGCAGGAGTTGCAGCGCTCGAGGCATTGCGGCTCAATTGTTCGTCAGCTGTCAAAGAGTTTTACAGTTACAACAAAATCGTTTACCGTTACAAAAAAAAAAAAAAACAAAGCTCATTTCGCACCTTTAAGCTCGGCTTCCAGATTGTCCAGGACCTGATCGATGTCCACCAGATCCATAGTAACTAGTCGGCTAGCATTTAAGCCTGCAACGAAAGACGTAATAGGCAGCTGAGAGCAGCTTGAATTTTGGCTGAAAAAATTTTCACAGTTCCGAGGGGAATGTGTGGGGTAGGGGAAGGGGGAGGGAATTTGCTGAGGGGGGGAACGAACGAAAGTTCGTCAAACGAGACGCAAAACAAGACAACAAAGCAAATTATGATTCACAGCGCTATTGGATGCGAGCTCTCTTGTCTGTCAATCAATTGTCTTATCAGCGTTTATACTGTACATCCAATTTCGGCTGCAAAATTAACGGAATTACCTTGTTTGCCCACTTCTTTTTGTTTAATTTTTCTTGCAAAATATGTTCGAAATGGTTGCGCAGTGTGACTGTGTTGAGATACTGCAGAAATACAGACGACTGATGAGGAAACTCCAGAATCATGTACATTTCGTGGTATTTTTGTGTGCATTTTAGAAATACCAAAAAGTGTTGCATATGGTCAGCCCAACCGCTGTGCACGCTGTTAGTTAACATTGGCGGTTAACATTAGTCGAAAAAAAACCGTGGAAGGTGTCGGACGCGGGAGTATTGCGCGTTCTCAGTTCGAGTGTATTGAAATTTAACAATTTACTACAACGAATTTGTTGTAATTATATTAAATAATGCGGCACAACATGTGCAACTAAATAAATAAGGTGATTTACTACGCGAGCCGTGGAAAAACGCAAAATAAATAAATTTCGTGTAGTGAAGCAAAACGCAAACAAGCAGCAAAAAGTAAAAGAAGAAAAACATAAAGAAGCCGCCACCGATACGAACTGTGTCTCTCTCTGCCTGTGTGTGTGTGTGTGTGTGTGTGTGCTGTCTGTGTGACTGTGTGTTTATGTGTACGCGACGAGCGTGGCTGAATGTGTACGTGTGTGTGTGTGTGTGTGAGTGAGTTGTCTGTGCGTGTAGGTAGTGGTGTGTGTGTCTGAATGTGGTGGGCGGAAAATCAAGTTAAAGCGCCCTCTATTGCAGCTAAAAACGTTTTCAATTCAAATATTTAAATGCAAAAGCATTCGAAATGTTTGTATTTAAGCGCTTAGCTGCTATTGTAATTGAGTTCTGCGCTCAGCCCACACACAGATGCACATACTACCAGTTGGTGCGAGAGTGTGTTACACCAACTAACTCACTCTCACACACACACACACACACATACATATTCACACTCACACCGTCAGCCATTCGCTGCTGCTTCTTCCTCTGCTGGCACCTTTTTGGTTGCGCTCTTCTCGCTCCGCTGTCTCATTTTTATCATTTTTGTTTTGTTGCGCCTCTCTGCGTGCTGCTTGTTGTTTATTCTCCTTTACCTCACCTCCCGCCTCACCCACCCGCCGCTCTCGCTAGTTGCTTTGATTTAGCCGCGCGCGCACTAGAAATTGCTGTTAATTATCGAAAATTAAATGAATAAATGTGTTATTTATGATTGTCTCTTTCTTCGAACTCTTACTATCGCCTTCTCTGTCACACACACACAGAGGCAAACAGCGCGCAATTGAATTGTTTTTGTACGCGTTCCGTTTGAGTTTCAATTGATAAATCGCGTTCGTTCCATTGCCAAAATGTTCCAGTGCGAGTGTTGCTTCAATAAATCCATCTCTAACGGGTTTTGTTTTTATTTTATTTCATTTGTTCAGCGTGTACCAGTTTTTAAATTGCATTTACTAAAGAAGAAGAATCAGAAGAATAAGAAAAGAATTACACAAATTTTCGAAGAATTTGAACAAGCGCAATTCAATCTAAGCTCTTTTTACTGCCAATCGCCGTTCTATAAACAAATCTGGAATCAATTTCTCAGCAATTGCCGCTGCTGCTGCAATAAAACAACAACAAATACAACAATAACAACAACACCCACACCCACGCAACTAAAATGAAATCAAAGCTGAAAACTGTGCAGTCGACGTTGACGTTGACGTCGCCGTCGTCAATGGCCAGCAACGGTAAATGGATGCTGGTGTCAGCAATGCTGTTAGTTCTGCTGGCGGCCGCCACCCAAGCAGCTGATGAGGTAAGTGCCAATTGACATCAAACGGAAATGGAACAGTGGAGAGCCAGATCGGCAGGCAATTAATGGGGGGAATCAAGTGGGAATGGAACAGCCATAGGCCTTAAATATGACAGCTTGGCGAAAATAATGACAGGAGTGGAATGTTGTGGGTGAAAATACGGAACAGAGTGAGAAAGGAATGTTGTAGAAATGGAACATTTTAGATAAATGCAATTTTTTAGTATATTTCTTATTTTTATTAATGAAATAAATTAAATTATGTGAGCATGAAATGTTGTAGAAATGCAACATTTTTAAAAACTATAATTTGAATCATAAGAAAATAAAGAAATGAAAGATAGTAATAATAGAAATTAGATTTAGTATATAAAGGAATATTGTGAATGAAGAAAGCTTAAAAAATGAGAATGAAACATTGTAGAAATGAAACAAAATAAAAAGATGATTTTAATATGACAAAAATGTATGAATGAGAGACAGAAACAACAGAAACAGTAATAAATATAAAAAAAAAAAAGTAATAAATATGCTTAAAATCATCTTTATTTATTTTGTTCCATTTCTACAATGTTCCATTTTCATTTGTAGCACATCTGCAACTCTTTAGATATCCATAATTCTATAGCTAAATCGCTTCATTAATAATCCAATTTTTATTAGATTATTATTATTTATGTTCGATTTAGTTTTTTTTTTATAGATTATTCCGCGTTCCTTCGTATAAAAATGAATAAAAATAAATTTCACGTTCGGCAATTGCATTTAATAGTCAACAAATGGCCAAATTTGCTGTGCAATTAATAGAATTTCAATTATTATTTGCCGTAATTAGGAATACGTAAATTTTAATTATAGAAACTAAATCGGAATTTGTAAAACAATGCTCAATTATATATTAAAAGTGATGTATAAATGTATATATTTGCATTAAATTCAATTATCTTAAACGTTTTGCATTTGCCTTTGGCCGGGCCTAAATAAAATTTGAGTTCAGCTCAGTTCCTGGAATTCGAATAAGATTTCCTGGAAAAGCACGCCTCGTAAAATGTTCCTTGAGTAGGTCTAGGTCTAAATATAACTTCAGAGCCTCCTGGAAAATTTTCTGAATAGAAATTTATTAAATTTTAAAATAAAATTCAAATTTAAACTGGTTTACTTGAGGAGTTCAGCTCTTATAGATACTTTTAATATTTACTGAAAAATATTTAATAAATAATATCTATAATTAAAAAAAAAATAAATATTTATATAAAAAATATATATATTTTTACACATTTTAAAAATATATTTAACATATAAATTAAAATTTATGAAATTAGCTAGAGTATCTCTCAGTCAGGTTAGTCACTACAACCTCTCCGCTTACAGTCTATCTCTATCCAGCAATTGCAGGGTATCATTTGCGTCGACTTCTTCGCATTCTATTTACTTTAGCTTGTTTTTCCATTTGATTGTTATGAAATTTTCTAGCATAGAGACGATAGATTGAATTTCAATTTCTTGAGATTATGAACTGCTTTAACCTCAATCTGACCGCCTATTTCGCACCTGCATTTGCTGCCCTCGACTTACTCCTTTTGCACTTTGTTGTTTTGCGGCTTGAGGTTTGCTCGTTGCTTTGCTGGCTGCAATGCTGTCTCTCTCTCTCTCTCTCTCTCTCTCTCTCTGTCTCTTTCCTGCCCCCACTCACTTGCTGTTAGAATCTGCCACTTAAAATGCAAAATAGAAGAGAATTCTGTCTGAGCTCTGACGCAAACTAATCAATATACATACTTACACACACATACACACGCATATTTATGCATTTACTTATAGCTGGCTATTTATAAGTGTGTGTGTGTGAGCTCTTGTAACAATGCAAACTTCTGGCTGTCTGGCAACGCTTGTAATTCGCATTTTGTTTTTGTTTTCTTTATTGATGAGACGATAATGAAGAGTGGAAGATGCTGCAAAAAGACATTAAAAGCGTCTGCAGTGCTGCAGCGCATAAATATGGCAACAAGAATGCCTCTGCCCCTGTATGTGTGTGTGTGTGTGTGAGTGATGAATGTTACATACGCATACGCATTGCCCATAAGCGTACTCTGCTTCTTCTACTCCTCTTTCTGCTCTCCTTCTCGTCCGTTGATCGTTTGCCAAAGTGTTGGCAAAAGGCATCCGGCTGTTGCCAATTGCAGTAGCCAGTTTTATTTGTTTGTGTGACTTATTGGCCCAAAATGTGCAAACACACACACATATACACATACATTCACTCACACTCACATAAATAGTACATTGGCCCGTTTCTACTGAACCACTAAGCGCCCATCACTAGTTGTTGCTATTGTCGTTGTCTTGTTTAACGTTCCGGTTCGGTCCAGTCTCGCCCGTTCCCATTGCGTTCTCCTTTTAGTCTGTTTGTCACTTGTTTTTGCCAAAATTGGCCAAGTTGCGGTTATGGTCGAGGCTCTTCATCTGCTACTGCTGCTGCTGTTGCTTTTCTTTGTGCAGTTGTTGTTGTTTTACTCGCCAAAATCATTTTAAGAACGTGCACGGTAAACCTGATGAAGTGCCAGGCACGCCGGCAGGCAGACTGAGCGAGAAAGAGCGAGTGCAAGAGTTAGAGTGTGGCCAGAGTTTTTGAGCGTGCAGGATAATGTAATGATTTGTGTGCGAATGTGAATGCGAAAATACCGAAAAAAAACGACTCACACTCACGTACACACGCACTCTCCCACTCGCACTCACACACATGGCTGATCGAAAAGGAAGGCAGATGCTCGCTCAGCTTCGGCCGCCCGCTGCTCTGCACACCCACTATACAAAGTTTTTGTTTTTGCCTTTGGCTCGTTTACGCATTTGCGCTCATTAGCATTATTGGCATGTGTCGTATTCGTGTTCGTGACATTGAGTGAGTGTCGGAGAGAGGGAGAGAGAGAGAGAGAGAGAGTTAGAGTGCGTTTAAAGGTGACCAGGCGCGTCTAATGCTAACTCAGTTCATCTTTCACTCTGTTTATGTTTGCATTAATGGGTTTCCGGGAAGGCGTTTCTTTTTTTGGCTTATAAATTGTCAATATTATAGGTGTTTTTTTTTTTAGTCAGCTGTAAATGATAAGAAACTGGTAGCAAAAATGTAGAGGATGACGTCACGACGACTGGTATTTTACTAGTTGCTAATAAATACAACATTTCTGACGGCGACGGCGAACTCATCAGCGCTTAATTCATTCTTATGTATTACACACCTATACCAGTTGCAGCTATCTCGCTCGCACGCACGTTTCAACTCTGTGTGCGTATGTGCGTGTGTGTGTGGCTATGCTCATTTGGCTCTGTTGTGTTTCGTCTTGCATTTAATAAGTAGTTGCTCAGTTAGCGTTGCTGCTGTTGTTGTTGCAGTTGCTTGCACTCACCTTCGCGCTCATTGACGCCGGCGGCGTCGCAGTCGCCATTGTTGTCGGCTGCTGTTAATGTCAATATGTTATCATCGCTCGATTTTTTAATGCATTTTCGCAAATGTCAACGTCTCCGGCAAACTGTACATTGGCTGTTTGCATTTTGCCCTTTAATCTCAGTTCAATTAAAAATCCCCAGCAGATAATCAGTGCAACGATGGAAATATTTTAAGCACATACACGAGCTAATTACAAAAAGCACAGTAATAACCCACACACACACACATGCACATGCACACGCACACATGCAAAAAGAAAACAAGATCATGTCAACGACAGTTAACGAGTCAAAGAGCAATTGCTTAAGAGAGCGAGAGCGGGAGCGCAAGAGAGCGCGAGTCAGAGAGCACGTTTGTGGATCAATTACACATGTTGTCTGACATGAGCATAAAACAAAATCCAATTAGTAAATTTTTACATGTCAAGACAACATAAAAGCAAAGGCAATTGCAACAAAACCCAAAGGGTTGCCGCAAATAAACCAAAAGCAAAAACATTTGCGGCACCCGCAGCAGAGCAGGCAGCGCAGGCAGCAGCAGTCAAAATGCGAGGGCGCGATTACAACAGAGTGAAAGAGACAGCAGCGCCGCTGTAAGAGAGCAACAGAGCGAGGTATGGCATAAAAATGTGTGTGCAGGCGGCGAAACAGCAACAACAACAGCAAGCGAGCATAAAATGTAAACATGTATGTGTGAGTGTGTGAGAGAGTATGAGTGAGTTAGTATGGGTAGGCAGCAGACAAAGTTGAAGAAAAGAAGACAGCGACAAACGACGCGACGTCGCGACGTGCTGGAGTTTCGTATAGCTCCAACAGCAGCGACGCTGGCAGCGAAGTTGAGGGCTGCTGCTGTTGCTGTTTGTTGTTGTGGTTGGCTCTCGTTTTGCTTTGCTTGAATTTCTGTTTCTCCTGAGGTAAACAACGGCCAGACCAGGCCGAGCCATGCCGGCAGACTCGAGACAGGCAGATTGAACTGCTGCTGCTGCTGCTGTCGCCGACGACGCCGTCGCTGCCTGCAAGAAGGGTAAGGCAATGTCAATAATCGTTGCGCCGTTGCCGCTTTTCATTGTCGTTGTTGTTGTTGCTGCTGCTGATGTTTCATATGTTCGACTTGGGCCTGTTTCATTTTGCGGTTTACTTGCGACAAGTTGTATCTCTGTTCGACGGCTCTTCCTCTCGCGCTGCTCTTCTCTTTCTAGCTGCGTGCGTGCGTGTGTATGCATGTTTGTGCGTGTTATGTATGTATGTATGCATGTGCCGTATGTTTTACTGCTTTATTGGGTTTTACAATTTTTATTTTCGTGTTGTCCCACTGCGGATTTTAGTAGCTGCTTCCTCTGCACGCTCTCTCTCTCTCCCTCTCTCTCTCCCTCTCTCTCTCTCTTTCTCTGTGCGTGTATTTTTGGGTTTAATATATTAATTGCAATTTTCTTTGTTCAAGAATTCTGTTGATTCCACTTTTATATACTATATATTTTATACTTGATTTGTTTACTGCGCATTGAGTTTATTTTTGTTTGTTTTAATTGCAAAGAACAGAAAAATAACGGCACACACGCTGTGACAGCCCCCTCTCCTGCTCCCACTCCTCCTTCATGTCTCCCTCTCCCCTCTGCATCTCTTCAATTGGCCTGTCGCTCTCATTGACGCAAATCGCGCGCAAAATTTTGTGTTGATTTCTGTCGTTTCCTCTCATCCGCTATCTATCGTCCAGTCGCTCAGCCCTTTTTTTCTCCCGCTGCCGCTGTTGTATATGGCGCGTATTTCCTGTGTGCCGTTATTATTGTTGTATTTTTGCTATTTTGTTTTTGACTTGACGGCTTTGTGTGTGTGTGTGTGTGTGTGTGTGTTGTGCTTATGTTTGTGTTTGCATATCATTAACATGGAAAAAGGTAAGCCGCAAAAAAGAGTTGGCAGCCCACGCAGCAGCAGAAGCAGCTGAGCAGCTGAGACAGCTGCAGTTTTAGCTCTCTCACGCACACATACAGTTAACCCACGCACTTGCATACTTTTATAATTATGCGGCATTTTTATACCCTGAACCCATTGAAAATGGGAAAATCAGGGTATAATGTTTTTGTTGGAGGGCGTATGTATGTAACAGGCAGAAGGAGGCGTGGCAGACCCCATAAAGTATATATATTCTTGATCAGGATGACAAGCCGAGTTGATATAGCCATGTCCGTCTGTCCGTCTGTCCGTCTGTCCGTCTGTCTGTCCGTATGTATGAACGCGTCGTTCTCAGAACCTATAAGAGCTAGAGACTTGAAATTTTTTATGTAGGTCCGTGAATAGCACGAAAAGATCGAGTTTGTTAAAAAAAGTCGATAACTATTTTAATTTTATTGTTATCGATTAAAAACAATATCGAATGTTAGTTATAAAATTATATCTCCCACGTCTTTATAGCTAGAGTCCCCAAATTTTTTTGTAAGTTTTATATTTATTTTCTCTAATTTTGATTTTTGTTAAATTTTGGATACCGGCTCCAAATTTCCCCAAATATTTAAATTGAGGTTAGTTGCACTCAAAGCCAGTAAATGAATGGGTTTACATTTTTAAAAATTGGAAAAAATGTAATAAAATATGTTGAACATAAGCTGAAAATTTCATTCAAATCCATTAATTCGCGCAGAAGTTATTAAACAAAACGTTTGGCCAGTCGGCCAAACACGTGACCAGCAAAACAAAGCAAACTGTTTTCCTATACATGTGCACACATACACACATACACATTGAGCTGCGTGCATTTAGCAAGTTCTAAAACCCGCAAGTTTTAGTGTACATATTTCCAATAGATGGCGCTATGATTTGCGAATTATCAGCTGCTCAGTTGGTTCGAAACTTGGATGGCGCTATTCAATCGAACCATTTCGCTATTAGCTAAACAATTGAAATGAATTGAATTTAGTTTTCTGTGCGTTTATACGAAATACTAATTATGCAGTATTTTAACGCAGATAGCGCGGGGTTTAGGGTATCTCCTAGTCGGGACCGCCGACTTGAGTTTTCTTACTTGTTGTTTTTGTTTTCGTGTGTTTTTGTGGTTCGTTTTCACTATTTTTGTTTGATGTTTTCGATGCTTTTCCAATCAACTTTTCACACATTTTTTCAGCTGTTGTTCATTTCGTGTGTCTTTCTGTGTTCCACTTTGGTTTTGATCTTTGCTGCACATTTCATGGCAACTCTCTCTCTGCCTCTCTCCCTCTCTCCCTCTCTCGCTCTCTCTTCTTCTTTTTCGCTCGCTTGCTGTGCTTTTATTGAATACCCACGCATTCGCCCACGCAAATTCTTCGACTTGAAACATTTGTTTACAAATTCATATTTATGTACATTATTGTTGTTAGGGAAAAAATTCCGTTTTTAAATGTATTTTTCCTGCGGCTTTTTTATGGTCTCATTTTTAATTTACTCTGCACTGTTTGCCATAAAATATCATGTATTTTATTTTGAAGGAATTTCTCTCGTGGCAACTTAGCTGAGCTCAGTCCAATATATCTATAAATACCTCTCTCTATATATACTTTTTAATTAGCCTCAGCAAATACTTCACAAATTTCTGCGTCCTAGTTTTATGTTAAATATAAATATTCCCGAAGAAAAAACCAAACAAAATAAATGAATAGAAAGAATCTCATTAGATCAAGTACGAAAAATGTGAGAGAAACATTTGTACAATATTAAAACGTATTTTAATCTCAGCTTTAAGGTCATCTGGTCACAATTGCGATTTAATACTATATGTGTATTGAAATCAGCAATAATATAAATGCTTTATTTGAATATATAAACACACATTAAATGATTAATTAGCGGTTGGTCCATGGAAATGAGATCATTTCTGTTTTCTGTTTCAATATTGTGCTGTCACATGTATATTGATAGGCGGGCTATATTATATAGAGTCGCTGCACTGAAACAAATTTTGTTGACTTTTTAAATTTAAAAAAAAAAAAAAAAAAAAAAAAATTAAAATTAAAATAAAAATAAAATATATAAAAATATGTATAATAATAATATGAAAAATATGTAACTAAATATATCGAAAAAAAATATATAAAAAAAAAATAAATAAAATATAATACAAATATATAAAAAATTTAAAAAAAGATATACATAAATTAAAAAATAAAAAAAAGTTAAAAATTATTTTTAAAAAATAATAAAAATATTAATTAAAAAATGAATATCATTTTATTTATTTATTACTTAAGATTAGAAAGCGAAATTAACGCAAAGAGAGAGAGAGGGAGACTAGGCCAACTAAGCTTTTATAAGAACAACAATCTAAGGTATTACCCTCTGCAACTCTTAGTCAAATTTCCGAGAATCGCATAGAAAGGCCACCTACAGACATACAAGACGGAGTGGAATGATAATCTAACTCATTAATCAAGCCATCCATCAGTCACTCGCATTAATTCTATCAAAGCAATGCTGTTTGTTTAGTATCTATGTATAGATACTACTTAATGAGATTTCATACCATACAATACCTTTTATCCCTGTATAGTCCCTTAATATCTTTAACC
This sequence comes from Drosophila paranaensis, assembly GCA_035047545.1. Classification (NCBI taxonomy): domain Eukaryota; kingdom Metazoa; phylum Arthropoda; class Insecta; order Diptera; family Drosophilidae; genus Drosophila; species Drosophila paranaensis. The sequence goes on along the minus strand of JAWNPL010000026.1, from coordinate 14,833,802 downwards.
CATGTAAAGTGATTTTCATCTAAAGGGCCTGGGCATGTGTTGAGCGAGCTGAGCTGTTGCAATTGCTTGTTTGCTATTTCCGATTCGTATTCAACTTCCGATTACACACACAAATGCACAAACTACCGCACACTCACACACATACACACTCACACACTCGCGCAAATTCCAATTGGAATTGCAATTTTCGCTGTTTCAATATCTCGCGCGTCTGAAAACGCCCACAAAACGCGTGTAGGTCGCCTCGCTTGGACTCTGGGCTGCTGCTGTTGCTGCTGCGTCTCCTGCTGCTGTTGGGCCATTGGCAATAGGGAAAAAGCCAGCTGGATGTTGGGGAGGCGTGGCCAGGCAGTGCGGGGGCAACTGTTGCCGTCTGCTGCCCCATGTTTGCATACGGAATGGAACGTTCTTGTCATTCCTCTAGTTTGCAGCATTGTTTGCCCGACGACAACGACGTTGATAATGAACACAATGATGATGTTGTTGCTGATGATGATGATAATGAATTTGGGGCCCCGCCCGTCAGGCTAAAAGTTGTCCACATCATCATCTTGGCGGCTGCTATCTGCTCGTTTGGCAGCAACACATCCAGAAACCAAATACTCATTACGGTCAAACAAAAAAACAATAAAGCCAAGAAAAAACCCAAAAAGCGGACGTGCATGACTATCAAATACCCTGCAAAGTATCTTTTGAGTCTTTTGGGATGTGAAATTGTGCAGAAGGAGACTCAGGTTGCTAGTGGACGTTGTTAAACTGCCCAGTTGGTATATATGTACATATAAATTTATGTATGACTTATATAGAAATTTGGTAAATTCGAAGATATTCTGGATATCAGAATAATAAAATATATAATAAATTTCTATTCTATTTCTTCAAAGCTCCTCCTCAGCTTATGCTCAAACTTGATTAAGCTTCGATCATATCCTAGCTATTTATTATTTGCAGGGTATATGCGAAAACATAAAAACAATTACCATGCGATACGGGGGCGTTTAGCCATTGGGGGGCGTGGCGCAAACAAACTCTGCAACAGATTGCAGCAAGCCAAAAGTTTGGCTTTTGTTGCTGCCACAGTTTGGGGCAGTCGAGCTGTTGCCTGCGCCTTCGTTTCGCTGCATGCGTGACAGCAGCTGCCGCTGTTGCATGCGCCTCTGCTTCTTGCCAGTGATGATGCTGCCGTTGCTCATTTCGGCCAGGTTATTGACATCCGAGAGCTCAAACTCAACTCAAATTTCGTTTTATTAACTTTGTGCCTGCAAATTCTTTTGCCATTTTATTTGAATGGCCTTCGAGTTGGCTGTATCAAGAGAAGTAGACTCAAGTAGACTTGATTAAGATTTAGTTTATATTTTGTTAAATATTTTTCACGAAATGTTATTCAAATTTCATATATCTGCAATATTTTTATATAATTTTTTAATTACTTGTACATATATATTTTTTATACCCTGAACCCATTGAAAATGGGAAAATCAGGGTATAATGTTTTAAAATTACTTTTTATATAATATTTTAATTACTTTTTTTTATATATTTAAAAACACATTAAAAATATAAATTTAAAAATAAAAAGTCAGCATTTAAAATTTCTTTGTTGCCACAAACATTTGGTTTCCAACCGAAAATCAAAAACAAATGAAAATTTTGGTCAATATTTTGAAAAATTCTGGGAAAATTGCATAAATTAGATGTCGCGAAGCTTAACAAATTGTCGCTCAAAAGTCATAAAAAAATCATTAAAAAAAGATGACTATATATATATGTTAAGATATATAAATATAATTTGAAAATGTTGACAGAATACACACATAAATATATAGATAAAATAAATATTGGGTTTTATTTTTATTAAGCATTATTTATTTTTAATCTTTGATCTCCGTTGGCGCTCGCAGGCACGTGCTAAATAATTCAAATGTCGCATATTTCAAAATCGTATATATATGTATGTGTATATGTATATGTATGAGTGTGTCATAACTTTTTGTTTGAGCTGTTTGCTGCTGCTGTTGCTTTGTTGGCATTTTGGCCACGCCTCTGCTTTGGCTACGTCATAAATTTGTGTGTGTGCAAATCCGCTAAAATTTATGCATAATTCGTCTTTTTCCACTTTGTGGCGATTGTCATTGTCGTCGTCGTCGTTGTTGTTGTTGTTGTCGTCTTTGATTTGGCTGTCGCCCTCGACATTGGCGCTTTAATTGTTGCCAACAAACTTTTTTTATATTTTGTTTGCGCCATTTCTGTAAATATTTGCATAAAATTATGCTTATATATCACAATAACTAATTTTTGTTATTTCTATCTCTATCTATCCATCTATCACTGTCTCTCTCACTCTCTCTCTCTCTCTGTCTGTAGCGAGCTGAGCTTTCAATATTGTCACGTATTCAGCTTTTGGAACTGTCCTCAACGGTTTTGTATTTTCGTTTGCTGACTCAGAGAATTGAGACGCCAAACGCAATGAGAGACCGAGAGACAGAGAGAGGGAGAGCGAGAGACATGCTACATTGATATATATGTATGTACATATATAATCTGAACGATATTCGCGTTTCATCAATATGCGCTCGAAATATGACTCAAGTGAATGCAAATCGAGAGATTTTTTAATGTTTTTCGGCTTCAAACATTTTTTTTCGTCACGAAGTTCTTCAATTTAATGGAAAACAACTTAAACAAAATGATTATAATTTGTTTTGCTCGTAAATTTGAAGCTCGTAAAAGAAAAAAAGAGTAACAAATTTAGATATACATATATCGTTAATTGGCAATCTTGAGTTGTCGTTAAAGTCTTCAAATATATTGCCAGATAGATATAGGTTTTGAGATAGAAACGTTCCTAAGGCAAGTCGTAAAATTATGATGGATTAATACAAATAAATTTGAGACGCTCTAATAAAGACGCTCTCATAAATTGAAGATGGCATATCTTAAGACGGATTGGAGACAATTTTGAAATATTAAAAAATATATTTAGAATTTTTGTGTATATATTTAGGCAGGAAAAAAGAGGTGGAAGGTTCTATGGATGTTTGTCCGTCAATATGATTAAATATGATTATCTTTTATAGTAGAGTTGAAGATTTTAGATATTTCTAGAATTGTATTTGTATAAATAAATAGTAAACATTGTTTATATTTTATATATTTACATGTTTCTATTTATAATATAGAGTATCTCATTACAACAGCTAATCATTGCATCATTAGACAACCATTAGTTGCTCATTAAACAAATTTCCTTAGCATCATTGTGATATATCATTACCTCGCAATCAGACTGATTGTCTTTTACTAATGATATCTATATACTTATATATATAAGAAGTATTCCAAGTGATTCTTCTTGATTTGTCATAGCTTTTGGTTAAATTACAATTGTGTCTCACATAGATTGACTCACAAAACAGACTTTTTCTCGCTTGGTGCCTTTGTCATGTAAATGTTTCTAAGCAAAAAGCTAGATGAAATTATATGACAAAAGGCGTGAATAGAATGATTATTGTGAACTATTTAATAGAGTTACATGTTGGGTTGCTTACTCAGCTATAAGAAAATGTGAATCATATGTATTAGAAATATAAAATAAATAACAATATATAATAATAATAAAAATATATATTTATAATATAATACAAATATTATAAAAAAATATATAAGAATATTATAAATTTAATAACAATAAAAATATATACTAATAAAATTGATATTATTAAGTAAAGAATTAAAAAAAAAGGAAATGAAAGAAAAAAGGAAAAATTAAAAGGAAAAAGAAAAAAAAAGAAATAAGATCCCAAAGAGAGTATTTAAATATATATTTTTTAACAAGATTCGTTGCTCATAAATTTCTTTTTTTTATCAATTGATCTTGCCCCACTGTGCAATTGGCATGTTGTTTGTCCATTTTGCGCTTCAGAATTGACTTTTTGCTCAGCAAATTTGCGCGCTGGCTAAATTTTTCAAATTTACTTCCGATGCTTGAGAGAATTTCTCTACACACACACACACGCACACATACGTACATCCATGATGCTGTGGCAAGTGTGTACATAAGAAATATTGAAATGGGAATAGTTTTTACTGCAGTTCGCTATTTGTACGAGCGATAGCAAACGCCCGCCGGCCACGCCCCCAATTTTATTTATTTTTTTTTTGCCATTTCTTTAGCCGCACGCCTTTAAGCGAATTTACATTTTCATTTACGCCTGAAATGAGCACGAGATTCGCCTGCAAAGTTCTGTATGTGTGAAGACCTCTACAGTGCTTTGGCATTTGCTGTGTTGTATTATTTACACACAAACTACATGGTAGCCACACACATACACTCGCACACACTCTAACCACCTTACCACCCACTCAGCCAAATGCCGTTAGCGCCAGCGGCTGCTCCATGGGATCGCTGCGCTCCCCCTTCTGGTCCCTCTATGCGCATCATATGCAAATAGTCGTAATATTTTTCAAATGTTTGCTTTTGCGTTGCACACATACATTCCCACACACACACACACACGCTCACACACTTTTCTTTTTTCTTCGTATATTTCTTTTTTTTTCTTCTATATATTTTAGCTTGGCTCTGCGTGCCTGCCTTTTCACATTTTTCAATTTTCCACGTTCGCTTTGTTGTCGTCGCTGATGATACTACACACACACACACACACACACACACACACACACACACACACACACACACACACACACACACACACACACACACACACACACACACACACACACACACACACACACACACACACACACACACACACACACACACACACACACACACACACACACACACACACACACACACACACACACACACACACACACACACACACACACACACACACACACACACACACACACACACACATACACCCGCACACACATACTCACACATTCTTGTATTGAGGCTTTGTGTTGCTTACATTTTCATTATATATATTTTTTACTTCATGTGATTCTTTTTTTTTTTATTTTTCGCTTTTGCTCTTGAGGCGAGCCTCTGCGCCTGCCAAAAGGAAGTTGTCCGCGCTGCTTAGGACGCGCCGCCTCTGAACCCTCCACCCCCCCTGACACCCACTCCCCTCCTGCATTCTAAATTACCCGAGGGCCAATGGACTTTGTTGCCCCGCGCTGTTTTGTAGCTTCTTAGCTTCTTGGCTTTTCCTCTTCCGTTGTTTGTTTTCATCTTTTTTTTGTTCTTTTCATTTTCATTTCATTTTTTTTTTGCATATGGTAACTGGCAATTGGCAATTGGCAACGCCAGCGTTGACAGTTTTATGCCGCAGCTAATTAGATTTGATACAAGATTGAAGTACAAACAGCAACACCAACAGCAACAGGAACAGCAGCAGCAACACATGTTGATTCGCAATGCTTCAATAAACAAATAAAAAAAAACTGAAAACAAATTCAATTTCCAACGCTTCTCGATTCGTTTTGCCCATTTAAATGCTCCATCGGCGTGGGGTACATATTGTTTTTGTGTTCGAAGGGGTTGCGAACTGAAGAAATCTAACTCTGAATATCATTTCCTTGTTTAATATAACTTTCTTGAAAAGTTCCTTCAAGTTTTCACTCTCCTGCAAATAGCTAAGCACATTAAATGGCTTCCCAAAGGGTGAATACAACCGACTGTGGCTTGAACCCTAGAGCTTAACCGAAAAGCGAGGTGAAACATCCCCAAAAAAACAGTATTGTCAGAAAGAAATTTTTGAAAAGAAAAAAATTTTAAAAAATAAATAATACTTAAAGTAAATTATAATAAAAATAAACAGATAAAATGTAATAAAAAATAAAAAGATAAAATATAAAAGTAAATAAATAAAATATTTAAATAATTAAATAAAAAAAAGAAGTTAAAATATAAAATAAAAAACGAAATAAATAAAAAATAAAATAAACAAACATTCACATGTAAATAAATGGAAAATAAAATAAGAAAAAATATATATAATAAATAAAATAAATAAAAGAATAGAAGAAAAAAAAATAATAATACAACAATAAATTTAATGAAAATAATAATCAAATTAGAAATTTTACTAATTAAAAAAAAATTTTAAGGAAAAATTCAAAATAATTTGAAATCTTTCTTGAAAAATGTTTTTACTTCAAATTCAGCTTAGTCAGCTGAAATTAGAGTTGTTCTAACTAAAATAGCAGAACGAGTGCCAACTAAATTCTTAAAACAATTTAATTGTTATATAGATGAATATATATTTTATTACACATCCACAAATATATATCAAAAATTGTTCTATAAAATCATATTGTTAAAATAAAATAATTTGTTGTTAGATAAGTCTTAGAAATGGCTTAGAAATACGAGATCAGTTGTCGTTGACAGTTATCGACTCTTAATTTTCACATTTTCTACCTCTCTTAACTAAAACAAATATTTAATTTGAGTTAATTTCTTTTCGACATGATTTTATTTTGATTTTAGTTTTGCTCTTTGTAAAAGCCAACAAATTTTAATTGTTTTTCCAAACTGAAATCCACACTTTTGATATTGTTTCATTTCAAGCTTGAGTGCTTTAACATATTCGAAAGCCCCCATTTACTCTCCCATTCAGCATCAGCTTGCAACGAAATTTAGGCCAAGCTGTTGTGTCCATTTTGGCTGCTGCTCTCAATTGGATGTACGAAACAGAAATTATAGAGCAGCTTTGGCTAAAAATTTAATGCCAGATGTGTTTTATATGTGTTGCTGTTGCTGTTGTTGTTGTTGTTGTTGCTATGCCAGCTGTGAAATTAAAGTGCACTGTATTGCTATCACGCTTTGTATCTCCATCTCTTATCTATGATTGTTCAGCACTCGCACACATACACACAGACACATTGATTGATGACAGGGTCAAATTAAAGCTTTGTTTGAAGCGGAGAGAGTCAATTGCAGGGATTTAGATCGTAATACAAACGTATTCCATATACGGCAAAGCCTTCAATTCACATTTGAGGTCCCAGCCCCACCAAAACTAATTACTTATTTAAATACATGCAGGCGCAGACAACTAGGGGAGCGGACGCTGGTGTGGGGATGTGTGGGAATCCGTGTGGGGTTTAGTCAAAGTGCATAACAAATGTGAACCCGAGACTACAGTTGCCTCTACCTTCCGCTAATCCCCTTATCTCTATCTCTCTCTCTCTCTTTCACTCTCTCGATCTGTGTGTATATATGCTTGCATACTTTGGGGTCTGTCCAGGCTGTAAACTAAACTATACAGTGCTCTCCCTCAGCTCCCTTGGTTCGGGGCTTCCTCTGTGGCAACCCACAGAGGCTGATGAAAAATTTACATAAATTACTGCAGACTGGACGAGGAACAGGAACAGGGCCAAAACAACATGCGAGACCCATAAGCCGAGGCTAAAAAAAGTGAGAGAGAGAGAGAGAGAGAGAGAGAGAGAGAGAGAGAGAGAGACTGGCAGGGCGAATTGAGCGGCGAGCAACGAGCAACGAGCAACGACGTTGACGATGACGACAACGACAACAAAATTAGCATAAATGTGTTGGAGTTTCATTTTGGCACAGTATATATAATAAGCATTATGCATTTGCGTGTTTGTTGTTATTGTTGTTGCTGTTGCTGTTGCTGGGCATAGTTTTGAGCAGTGCTCCCCAAGCGTGCGACATGAAATGTTTTGAAAACAGCGCTGAAGGCCAAGTAATAATACCTAAAAAGAACAAAAAAAAAAAGGAATAATAAAAAATATAATATGAAAAGCAAATGTTTTCTGCACTGAGCCTTAATTTAGATACGCTTGTTGGAGCCTCGGAGCTCTGCTAGAATAAACATCAATCCTTTGTGAGCGATGTAATATAATCATAATTATAATACGTCTTAAAGTTGCATTATCTTTTCAACAACTCTAAGATGGCAATTGAGTTGAGGGAAAATATAAGAAAACTTAATATAAGAAAAACATAAATTTTAAAATATAAAATATAAAATATGAAATATAAAATACAACAAATAAAACATAAATAAATAAAATATAAAATATTACAAATTAAAAAAGAAAAATGTAAAATATAAATATAAAATATAAAATAAAAAATATATAAAAAATAAAATATAAGAAATAAAATATAAATTAATTTCTATAAAATATAACATATAAAATATAATTATAAAATATGATTATAAAATTTAAAATATAAAATATTAAAAATAAAATGAAAATGAAAAATGAAAAATTAAATAAATTATGAGAAAAAATAATTAAAATATAATTACAAAATAAAAATATGAAATATATTACAAAAATTGCGTTTACATAGCTCAATCCACATCTGAAATGAGTACAGCATAATTCCGTTAAGTATTTCCAAAATTCTTTGACAGTTTCACAATCGAAATGAATTTTAGGCAGGGCGGCCTAGCCTCCAGGTGATAAGGCACGCCGCCGTGGCATTATAATTGCTTTATCACACTTAATGCGACACTTTTTTGATGAATTGCATTTTCGATTTCGATTATTGAATTCGCAGCGAGTGGCGTCGGCTCAGCTGCTCAGCGGTTTTGGATTACAGTGAAATTCTACAGTGGCGACTTAGTGGGGGAATTTCCCCAAGTTGCAGCACCTCTCGCTCCCTCCCTTTCGTACTGTCTCTCGGTATCTCTTTCGGCATTCCGCTGGCTTCCTCGTTTAGCTGAGTCCGAGTTTAATGACCAGGCCCAAGTTTCGTATTCGTGTTCGACATGGCGAACTCGCCCCCCATTGCAGCTATGTTTGACTCTCTGTCTGTCTGTCTGTCTGTCTGTTTGTTGGACTCTTTCTATATGTTTAAGTGTGTGCGTGGGTACGTCCGTGTGTGTGTGCGTGCATTTTTAATCATGTGCTTGCCTACTTACGTAGAGTCCAACGTTGTTATAGGCCAGGCCCATTTGGGAATAGCGCAATGTGCCACGTACTTAGTTGCTAATTCTTTATGTGCACACCAGCATTTTTATAGTCCTCCCTTTGCCGAGCCGGGCATTACGACTTGCACATGAATTAGACAACATGCGGCATTAAAATGTTGCAATTATAAGTAGCTAAAGAGAAGAATGGTTGCATGAATAGTTGAGTTAATGCTGAATAAAAAAATGTCGGAAAAGAAACTTTCCATTTCGTTTTTATGCTGTTTGAGTGGTGGAATGAGGAATGGAAAGAAAGAGAAGAGAGAAAGAGAAAGAAAAGGGAGAGAGATAGAATAAGAGAAAGAGAAAGAAAGAAAGATATATTAAGAGAGAGAGAGAGAGAGAGAAAAGTTAAAAAGAGAGAGAAAGAAAAAGATAATGGAGAAATATAAAGAGATCACAAAAAAGAAAGAAAAATAGAGAAAAAGAAAAAAAAGGAGAGGACCAGAGAAAAAATAATAGAAAATACAGAGAAAGAGGTAGAAAGGAAGAAGCAGGGTGAAGAAAGAGAGAGAGAGAGAAAGAAAGGTAGAGCAAATGAAAGAAAGAGAGAGCTAAAGAGAGAATAATGAAAGGAAAAGCCCATTAGAAATATCAAAAGGAGTAACAAGAACTAGACAATGCTGATAACCAGGTTAGGGTATTCAGCAGTCGGGCGTCCTCTGCAGCATTTGCAGTTCACGCCCGCGTTTAATGTGCAAAGTGCGCCCCCGAAGCGAGGCTTTGAAAGTCCATTGCCATGCAAGGCACATAACCAGCGCCATATAAGAGTACATATCGTATAGATCTATATATATATATATATATATATATATATATATATATAGATATATAAACGTATCCATGAGATTTAGTGTGTGCGTGTGTGCCGGAACGGAACGGAAGTGCACAGGTACAGTGAAGGCTCGTAAAAATGTGCAAATTTGACACTTGGAATTCAATGTCAACGACGCCAATGGCTGTGCCAATGGATGTGAATCGATGTCGGATCGATGGGTTCAATTAAAAGCAATTGCCAGAGTTGCCACAGTGCATGCGAATGGTGTGTCACAAGAGGGTTGCATTGGCATGCCTTCTATGTACATGTGGAACTATCTGTCTCTCTTTGTCTCTAGCTCTGTCTGTCTCTGTCTCTAGGTAGTATTTTGAGTATATTTCACATGTGCCACTTTTGTCGCTTGGCCGAGTTGTTTACTTTTATCATAGTTCTAGCTGTTGCAGTTGTTGTTGTTGCTGTTGTTTCTGAATATGTGCAAAATTCCAATTTCACAAATGTCAGTGCATAGTTTTGGGCGTTTAGCAGGGCGTTGGCTTTACACTATACAACATGGTGTATTTATTGTGCCTCCTCGTTGGGCAAACACAAAACAAAACATACACACACACATGCCATGTGTATAGACACACACACACACACACACACACACACACACACACATACAGTTGCACGTGTTTGAATATCATCCCATTGGCTGTGTTTGCATGTTTGCACATCTATTTTTCTACTCTATTTCATATTTCACATAAATTGCGTCGTGTTTTCTTTATTTACCCTTTGAGCGAAATGCGATATTTCAGCCAAATGCTAACTGAAAACATTTGCCTATAATGTCTGATGTCATATTCAAACGTATTATGATTGGCCTGCAAAATGTGCCCAAATATTTGACGATTGATATTATGTTTCAAGATTGCTTTTAAATTTGAGCTGCAATCAATAAACGGAATAATGCGATTATGTTAGACAAACAATATACAAATCTGTAAACAAAATAATAAAAATTAAATTAAAGCTAATTTCTAATTGATTCGAAAAGTACAGCAAAAAATTTACTTAAACATGTTAAATTGCTTATTTTTTCTGTAGAGCTTAGAGAACTGGTTAAAATAGGGTTTAACCAGTTTTAAAAATATATAAATATCATTTATATACATATATCCATATATCACGTATACGTAATTTGTCTTAAAATAATACAGTCTAATTGCAGCTTTAATATTTTAGTCTTTTTCTTTCTTTTTTTGTTTTTGTTTTCGCCTCGCTAATTTTGTTTTAGCTTAACAAATTGACATTTTTGACGTTTTAATAGCTGTGTAATTTTTCGTACATAAACCCTGCTTACGGAATTTTATCATTTCGTCAGAAAATGTAAGCCTAAGTAGAGAAGATGTCGGAGAGGTCTTAATGTATATGTATTTTTCTTAATGAGCTCATTTAAGCTGAATGTAGGAAAGTTGAGCAACTCTTGTCAATTTGTGAGCTATGTTTCATATACCATTATATATGTATATATATTGGACGAATAGGTCAGATCTACTATAACAGGCATTACACATAGGAAAAGCTGAGGGAAAATTAAATTTTAATATTCATTATGTAATATATGAGAAATATATTTGAGTTTGAGAATCACAGATAAAAAATAAATAAAAATAGAAAAATATGAATAATACAAAAAAATAATAAAAATAAATAATAAAAATAAATAATAAAAATACAAATAACAAATAAGAAATTATAAAATAAAATTATAATTCTTATATATATTAAATAAATATATCTATGCTTAATATTGAATATAATATTCGACAAATATTACTTTTGTATACAAATTTTGCTTTATTTTCAAAATATATTTTAATAAAAGACACTTCAGAAGTCTGCATCGGACTACCTTAGCTACAATATATATTTTTAAAAAATATATGAGGCTACATCATATATAAGGGTATTTAAACGTTCTCCTTTATTCACTCTTGTAATTCATATATACATATTTTTTTTTTTGCTATTTTTAGCTGGTAGCAAATATGAAAATTCCTTCAGCTCGCGTCTTGTCAAAGCTGCGAGACATGAAGCCTTTGACTTTTAGCACTTTGTGATTTTGAGCGGAACTTCAAAGTTTTACAAAAATTCAGCGTTCGCTTTGAGAGGTGCAAAAAAAGCAAAAAATAGAAGAAAGAAAACATAGAAGAAATAGGAAAAAAAAAATGAGGAAAGCGGGTTACTTTGACAGCGAACAAAGGCGAAGCTCAACAAATTTCTACAGTCAAAATGAAAATGAAGCATTTGCATGCGCGCTGGTGTGTGTGAGTGTGTATACGTGTGTGTGTGTGTGTGTGTGTGTGTGTGTGGCTGCCCACATCCTGCATAAGGAAATGCGCATAGATGGAGTGAGTGGGAGCGGGGCAGCGAGAGAGAAAAGTAGCGGTTGAGCAAGCGAAACAAAAGCTCGTGCAGCAGTTAATTCCCGTTGCTTATCAGCAGCTGGCAAACTTTTCATTGACTGACACACACACACGCACACACACGATGGCAATTACAAAATGTGAATACAATGAATATCCACAAACATCTGGACAACTTTGTGAACGAACTGTGAATATATAGCTAGCGGATGTGAATGTGAATCCGAATGCGAATGTGACTGCTTTGGCTGCCTGCCTGCAGACCACCATCTCTTTCTCTCTCTTTCTCTCTGTCTTTCTCTGCTACTTCACTGCAGCTCTGTCTCAGTCTCTGCCCTGTAGCTGACATCATTGTCTTGCAATGCGGCTCGCTTGGCTCTTATTTGAGCGCGATGGCGCCAAATGCACGCCCCCTAGCCGGCCGGCACATTGCAATATGTGACTGTAAGTGTGTGTGTTAACCCTCTCTCCCTCTCTATCTCTTTCTCTGTCTTCATGTGCTGCCTGTCTGCATGTGCCCATTTTTCTCATTTTACACACAGTTTTTTAAGCCTTTTTTTTGCTCTTTTTCTAGCTTTTTTTTGCGGCAACAGCTTTTGTGCTTGCGCCTTTAATTGAAGATTTTTTGACAGCAAACGTCGTCGACGTCCGAGTTGTTGTTGCTGTTGCTGCTGCTGCTGTGTGTCCCATAGAAAGTCAAGATAGATGTAGAACAGTTGGCAGAGTTCGTAGAACTTGCAGCAGTTGCTGCCACAGCAGCGATAGCTGCAACTCTGACTAAGCAGCGATAGGAACGGCAATGGCAACGGCAATGGCGACAGCTCCGACTGTGGCTTTACCTTTCACTATCGACAACGGGCTTTGTTTTCACTAGTTCATATGGCCTGCATTCGAATAAACACACAGATAGATATGCCTCGGCTCCTCTTTCTGGCTAAGTATTTATTTGTCTTGTCTTTTGTTGATATTAAAGCAAAAATGTTTATGTGGCTGACTTTTAGGCGTTGTTTATACTAAACAAATATGCTGAAGACTTTTGCTTTTATAATGAGCGCAGCATGAGGACAAGTTTTTTGACAAGTTTGAATTAGAATTTGGGCTTGGGCTGAGGTTGTTTTCTGGCGAAGATCTGAGATGCTATAGAAACTGTTTACTCAGTTAATTCATTTTTAAAGAGATTTATATAATCTTCATTATTCATAAGAATCATTTAAGCATGCTCGCGAGTGCTTGACTAGAAGATACCCGAAACGCTACACGGAACTTCAATTCCAATCATTGTACCCAGCACAAACATAGATAGTTTTACAGATCAAAGGGAAAACACGACTAGATCTACTCAGCTTGTTTTGCTGATCCATAATATATATACTTTATGGGGTCTGCCAGGTCAGCTAATGCCAGGTTTTTCCCTCTGCATAATAAATTGGGAATTTTCTGATCGATAATTCCTTATCTTCGCTGCTTGATCTTCGCTCTCAACTATCTACCAAACAGAAGTTCGCTATACTGAAACTGAACTAATGAGTATTTGTTTCTCAACTGCAAATGCATATATAGTATATGTCAATGGGTTTGGTTTCTTACGTGAAGTACCTGCTGATATCTTTGGTGGCCCATTTGTATGCCAGACAGTGCAGCAAATAGTTTTCAATTTCGCATGCTCGCAACAAATCCATTTGCAACTTGGCACGTGCAACGTCGACGAGGACGACGACGACGTCGACTTGGAATCGCGTGAGAATAAATTTGAACTCACGTGTTTCTTATTTTCTCAGCTCTGGCTTGTCGCTTGCCATTGGCGCCAGCTCCTTATTTTCCTTATCCCCCGCCCCTGCTTTTTTAACACATTTAATTTATACATTCGTTTCGCAAACTCGGATTTCAGCAGCGTCAAAATTAGCTGCATATTGACTTTGCCAGCTGCAGTGGCAGTGGCAGTGGCTGTCGCCGATTGTAAATCAGAATGGCTCACATTTATTGCATATTCATGGACATTGCGCCAGGGACGGCAGCGATTGGCCATGGCAATCATGAATATTGATAAAGCAAATTGTTTGTTTGCATTTGGGGTTTATTATTTCGTTCGCAGCACAAAATGCTAAATCCAATGAAATTTTGCCAAAGTTGCGCGAATTACGCGCCGAATAAAAACGTCAACAAAACAATCAAAGAATAATTGCAATTTGCTTGTGTAGCGCCAATTTGTAATACTCTACAGACATTCAATACAATATGATTTTAAATTTAGAAATTTAGCTGAAATTAATTTAGCCGAAAATTGCAAAATTACTATAATTTTGAAGTGTATTGCATAATTTACTTTATTATTATTTATTTTTCTTCAAAATATAGTTTTTTTTGTATGTTGATTCAAAGAACCTTTTATTAAGACCTAGACATTTTATGAAAACTTCTCAGAATACTTCTATATTTATATTAATATATAAAGAATGATTTCCTCTTGATAATTTATTTATTAGTTATTACTTCGTTTGAAGTTAATTCTCAATGAAATATGTTTTATTCATTATACCAAGAATTTTCTTCACTTTAAAAACAACTCAAGAGCTCAGCTGCTAGGTGCATGGAGTGTGGAATATGATTGCAGCTCATCATACAGAGTGAAGAGTGAATTTAATTTTGAAAATGCTCGACTCATCTGTTTTTAATTACAGCTGAATATGTGTGGAAATATATGTGAATATTCGTAAAAAAGTTCAGCAAATTGAGCTGCGTATTTCGCATTATTAATTTGTAGCCCTTTGAAGAATGACTTAACAAGCTACTTGCATGCTTTTCACTCATATAACAGCATATATACATATATGTGTATATTCATATATATATGTAATACCATGTAAAATTTCCAATGATTCGATTTGAGTTACTTGAACACGGAAAATCCAGTGAAAGGTAAAAAGGGAAAAGCCGCCGCTGCAAAAGGTGCAGAAAATCGATGTTGTTGGCTTTTCCCCGGCTCGTTTCGTGTGTGGCGCACATTAAGGGCCTCTCAAGGGGCAAAAGCCTTGTTAAATGCCAGAGTAAGGTGTGGTACCTCATATTATATATATATATATATATATATATATATATATATATATATATATATATATATATATATATATATATATATATATATATATATGTATATATTTATATGTATATTTCGGATATTCCCATTGAGTATTGGAGTATTGCCGTATGTATTCGTTGTGGCAGCCAATTATACACTGCGCAAAATAATAATAAAAATTAACGTTTGCGGCCGAGCGTCATCAATAGCTGACCCAATTTCTTGGGGAATGTTTTTCAGTTCACTTTTATTTTTGAATGACGCAATTTGATTTGCCAAAAACATTGCGGAATTCGTTTGTAAACCAAAAAGCGGCAGAAGAAGAGGAACACCTAGATGACTTTGATATGGCATACGCTTTGATATACTTGTTTCAAATCGTTTTTGATGTGGAAACTTTTAAAGACGCCGAAACATGTTCATTGGAAAATTTCAACATTTTGATTGTGTTTTTCTGCTTTTGAGGTTTGAGCAAATAAAGCTGAATGGAAGTTTTTTTTGTGTTTTGTTTCGAATGTGTAAATTGAGTTGAATTAAAATAAAAATTATTTGAGATTGTGATACAGGGTAGATTTTCTAATTATTTTATAAATATGTGAAACATAAAAATATATGAGGCAGCAAAGACTTAGTATATGAATCTTTACTCATTATTATTTATATAAATATTTTTTAAATTTAGTTACTTTCTAATAAACCTTATTAATTGTCAAATTAGGCACTTCTGCCACTCATAGTTGTGCGTCTGTCTAAAATGAATTAGATTTAAATGCCTCCCTTTATTAATTTTATATAAATTGTTTTCTAATTGGAATTTATTGCGACTGCCGCAGCTGTTTTAACAAAAAATGTTGCATACTTTTGAGCGCTTAAACCAATATTTAGCGTTTTGTGTATTTGATTTTGATTTGTGTTTATTTTATTTATTTGATTTAATGCAAGCAATTTTTTACTTTTTATAAATATATATACCACTATATATATATATATTTATCTATATATATATATATAATTTATTTCGATTTCAACGCGTTCGTTCAATTAATTGATGTTAATTTAAAGCAGCTGCTGCTGCAGCATTTATTTTGTGTAAATTCTCGCTGAGAGCGCAAAATTCAAATTAAAGGTAAACAAATTAAACACGTCGAATAATGAGCAAAGCATTTTAATTGTGCGTGGCTCCAACTAAATTAAACACGAAAACGCGACGCAAGAAGTGGAAAATGGCAGCCGAGAAATAAAAAAAAAGGGAGAAAAAATAGAAAAAAAGAAATGGGCAAAGAAATGTACAAAATGTTGCCATGGCATGCGGCAGCCATCCGTCCAGCCACCCGCGCTCTGGCAGCATGCCCCATCGCTCAGTTCGCGTCCCCGAGCGTCAGTTAGTGCAACAGACTGACTTGTGGCATATGCTAATGAGCCCTGTGCGCCGTCCTCTGACTGTCCCTCTGACTGTCTGACTGACTGTCTATCTTGCTGGCTGTCTATGTGGCATGGCCAGCCCTTTGGTCCTGCGAAACTCAACTTGTCTGGAAGATAATTCCCAGCCTGGGTGCACGGCAAAAAGCAAACCAACTACTCGTGCATTTTAAGCTGCTTGTTAGTGCAGATTTGCTTTAACTATGCCGCACGACTATCGCGTGTGTCATAATTTTTGCATTACATACCCTGTGATAACGTTGGGAGAGAACTGAAGGGAGTTGAGGGAGAGAGAGAGGATTAAAATCAAGTAATTGTCATATGAAGGCTGTTAATACAGCTAAATAGACAGACAGACCAAATGTGATTTACTTAAATATATTTAAAGAGAGATTTCATTTGATTTCGGCATATGGTATATAGATTATAATTGATATACTATGAAATATAAAGTTTGCATATGTCAGACAGTTTCATTCAGCTTCAATGAATCTATGTTAATAGATTACTTTAGATTGAATATCACCCAACATTACAGAGTATCTCTCCTTCACACCCTTCACCCTAGCTCCTCCATCTCTACTTTTCAGCTTGCATTTCCTTAGCGCGCGCACTGACCATGAAAAATGCAGTCAAACTATGACGCACAAAACAAGAAAAGAGCAGAGCTGGGCCGCAGAAATGTTAAAAAGAGAGAATGAAAGAAAAAATAAATGAAAAGAGACTGAGCATAAGATTACGAAAAGCCGAAAGACATTTGCGGAACGACTCTTGAGTTCTGAGCGCCCCCAAGTTAATGAGGAAATAAGCTTAGATAATGCGACCAGACATCGTGTTGGCCACACGAGCCACACAGTCAACAAGGTGGGGCGCAGCGCTGAGAGCGGCAGGGGCACCGTCTCATATTCTCATGTTTGCGGTTGTGTCACTTAAGCATTTTGTAAATGGTTTGTTTTGTCTTGCAATTAGTTTGAAAGGGTTGCCCAGACCCACAACCAGACAGACATACATATGTAAAACTGTGAGGGGAACTTTTAGACAATGACCAGCTTTGTTTTCTTTGTTTGCTAAGGAAGCGTAAGCTGCGCAGAGCGAATGGCAATGGCATATCTTGCGCATACCAGAAATAAAAGCCATAATTGACCCGTTGACTCAATTTATTGCTGATTGATAAGTTATTTTTCTGACATGCTGACAATGTCTGTCAGTCAAAGTGAGGCTATATGAATATATATATATATTTATGCAAATATATAAATATATATATAAATATATTTGTTGTAGATAAAGCGCTTTAAAGTTCAATGCAATTGTCAATTAATTGGATATACAAAAGCCTATGATAATATGATTGGCTGGCAAAAAAAGGTAGCACAATGAAATATATATACATAAAAGTATAAATATCTATGTGATAGGGAGATATACGTATATGCAAGAGATATATACCTATAATAATTTAATATATCACATTTTAAGAAACAAAATTTAATGCAGAAGCTAAATGAATCCTAGACTAGACTAGATTTTATTAACTTTCCAGATATTTTATATACTTGCCTCAAAGTTCTTCTTAGTTTTGTATATTTTATTGCTATAAATTATAATTTAACTCCAAAGCAATATGTATCTTTTACACATCTGTTTTAATTTATATTTATTTATTTTTTATTTTAATTTTTTTATGGCTATATTCTCTGAATAAAAGATGAGGCAATGCAGCCGCAGTTGTCAGCTGGCTCAATTATGAATTTCTTTGTGACTGTAATTATTGTGGTGCACTTGTCAATGCTTCACAGCGTTGCTTGATAAGTTTCGAAATTAATATAATTAAATTTGTAAATGCCATTTAAACATAATAGCCGAAGTTTAGCATAATTGCTGGCTGTTGCTTTTGTTCAGTTGGGCAAAAGCGCTATTAACTTGATACTTTCAGCATATTGTTGGCCATGATTAACCCTTTAAAGCCAGGGAACCATGGAACCGCTGAACTCTTTTATACCCATCAAACGTCAAATGCCAGAAGCAGACTAATTAATTTTTAATACTCCGCAACAATAACCGACAGCGAAACATTATGACATTAATTATGCAATAAATTGCTAGTTTTATGCATGCAGCAAAATAATAATAATAAATGTTTAGCATTGCCCGCAAAGCAGGCGCAGAAATTAATTAAAAATGCCAAATGCATCATAAATTTAGCCGAAAACATATTTTGCTTCGAGTGGCCCTCGGGGCGGGATGTTGTGCATAAAATGCAATGAAATCAAACGAAAATTAACCTTTAAATTGCTTTACATTTGCTGGAAGCTCTGTTCATTATTCTATTTGCCGACAATTACTTCTAATCAAGCTGGAAGCACTTGTGAATGGGCCAAGTTCATAGGCTTTCATTTAAATAATACCCAAGGACAATGACAAATGAGCTCCCTTTGTTTTACGGTTCAAAAAAGGATCAACTTTGGTAAATGTGTTAACAATAGACACAAAAACTGAGTGTGTGTGAGTGTGGGTGTGAGTGGGTGTGTGAGTATAAGTGGGTGCATGTGTGTGCCGCCTTTTGTTTTGCTGCCCTTTAACCACATCAATTTGTCTAAAACAATGTCTGACTGGCTGTCTGTCTCTCCCTCTGTCTGCCTGTGCCTCACCTTTATTTGCTTAGCAGCACTGCGCCCCACACATTTGGCTAAAACATATTGACGTATTCTCAGTGAAATGGGTTAAAACCTCAATTTACTGAAAAATGTTTTTTTATTAGCCAATGGCTCTTCTTTCATTGAAAGGACCAAGTAAAAAATTGCACAATTTTCATTGTCTTGATATACTTAAATGTTACAGAGCTGGACATATCTATAGCTACACTTGTTTACTTGCTTTTGTTTGGTTTTGATGAATTATTTGAATTTTGTCACATTTTCTATAAACTAAATATTATTTATTGCGTATATTTCATCCCTCTAACCCCACAACTATTTTGCTCTCTGCTTTCAGGTACGTACAAATATTTATTTAACTGTGCTCGGCAGCGTCCACACTTCATGGTAATTGAAATTGTATTTTCGAGCGGGTAAGTTTGTGTGTGAAATGATTTCAGCTTAGTTTGGGGCTAAAATAATTTTGAGAAATGCTAAAAGCATCAATGTCAATATTTATGGACGTTTCATGGAATTTGCACGCCAAGGCCCAATAATTTGTTTGCTACGCAAAATAAAATGAAACGAATAAAATGGAAAAATACAAAAATACAGAAAAAAATAAATCAACATCAGAAATTACACAAAAATTTTACCAGATGAAATACGTATATTCGCCTCTCGTCAGAAAGTTTTCAACGAGCCATAATTTTATGGCATATGAATGCAGAAATACGGGCATGCAAAATACGTAAAATACAGTCAACTTTATTGTGGTTGCCTAGATAAATCTACACAGGCTTATATTAAGGGCGGCACAGTGGAGCGAAACTAGATATTGTTTGAAAAATCTTATAAGACTGGGGCTTAGACTATAGGTATTTTTTATGAGTGAAACAGAATTAAGAGTCTTTTTGCAAAATTAAATTTTTATTCTAATATTTTAATTTTTTTTTCTAATATTTTAATTTTTTTTTTATTTTTTTTATATTAAAAGTTTTTTAGTATTAAAAGTTATGTTTTTTCTCAGAGCTTTCTTAAAGCTTTTTCATTTGGCTCAAATGCAGTGCTAACCACTGTGCGCTCGGTTACAATGTAAATGCAAATATGAGAGATGGCGGTTTGATGAATGTTGGCCGGATACAGTCGGTAGTTACACCATATATATATATAGAATATATATATATATGTAAATCCATATATACATATGTCTGGATGGATGTTTTTATGACCACAAAAATAATTTCGTTTTTACTGTGCAAACATTAGATAATCATTTTGTGGCTACACCTCGCTCGCCTACATGCTCGTTCTCTATCTGTGTGTGTGTGTCTGGCTGGGTGTGTGTGTGTGTGTGTGTGTGTGTGTGGCTGTATGTATTTGCTGTGCTAATGTCATTTACAAAACGAGTATTCAACCTTTTTATATTTTGTTGCATAGCCCGAGGCTTCGCTCGTTGGCCAAGGTAATAAATGCACGCTTTAAGTGTGTTGGTGTGTATATATGTATGTGTGTGGAATGACATTGTGAATATGTTTTAGTCATTTATTATGCAAAATTAAATTTCATTTGACTTTGCAAACTAAACTCCCACACGCACTCACTCACACACACAACAGTCTGCTGGCTGCTCCTTTGTTAACCGGTTGGTTATATAAACTTCTTACTCCTGCCAACCAATTCCCAGCAGCAGCAACAACAGCAACATTGGCATCACTTGACGCCCTTTTTATTATTTCCTCGCAGGATATGCGAGCGCCAAGCAGTGCAGCACCGTTCAACCGGGCTGCACTTGTCTTCGTCCTTTAACGTGTCTTCATACGTTTTTTACACTCATAAACTTCCGGTTGGCTGACTCCGCCTCGCCTACCCTGGGCTCAGGGCTCAGAGCTCAGGCCCACCTCTCGCCAGTTTAAATATTCTTTGCGCTCCTTATTCCTTTTCTCTGTCGCTGCTGCTGCTGTCTTGGTGTGTTCATTTTACTTCGCTTTTCCATCTTTTACTTTGGTAATGAATCCTTTTGTTCGTAATTCCTTCGCATATTCTCCTTTTTTGCGTACATTCTGGTTCCCGTTTGATTTTTCGCGCTCCTTTTGCATTTATGCGTGGGGTATATTGCATTTAACATAATTCGTCTTGATAGGACTTAACTCAGTTCGCGGAATTAAAGGCACTCATGCTGTAATATATGTTTTATATGCCACGACTTACTCTCGCACATTTAAGAACTTAACATGGAGCGGATAATTGAGCAAAGAAAAGGAGAGGACGGCGGAGGGCTAAGGGTGGTAGAGTTCCACTGAAATCTCTAGCATAGAGATTGTAACCGCTGTGTCTGTTATGTTTACTTTGGTAATATGTGTTACTTTATGAATAATTAGTGATTATGGAGATGGACCAGACGTGTGGTGGTCTTAAGTAAGGAGCATTAATAATAAATGTATGTGAAAGCTAAAGATATATACATATATTTTAGTATTTTTTCTAGAATTTTTACTGTAGAGAGGAATGATTTATGTCAAATAATTTTTAATGAAATTTGCTTTTATTTTTTTATTAACTAATTTTTTTTTTGTATTGCAGAGATATTTTTACTTAAGCTAGAAGAACCATATCCTTTAGTTACCATATAATCTAGCTGCTGCTTCACTTCATTCAGTTAATTACAGAGTAACTTTTCTATTGCGCTTTTCCCTTCTTCAATTTCCATTTGCTAACCACCCCCGCTTTAACGGCCTCCGCCCTCAAGTGCCGAACAGTGCTCATCAAGCACACTTTGCACCACTCAATTTTGTATTTCATCTTCTTTCAGTCTGCTTTTTTCCCTTATCTCTTCTTTCTTTACTTCGTCCTTTTTTTTGCTAATGTGTCGCGCTATTTGCTTTGCCCAATTGCGAAATTTGTTGCTGATTGCATTTTGGCTTTCGCAATTTAGACCAAAATGCATTGCGCATACGCACTGTGTGAACTCGCTGCTAAACTAAAACTGGAAAAAGTCAACACTTTGAGCCAGGCTGCGGCTGTGGCTGCGGCTGCGGTTGTGGCTGCGGCAGCGTCAGCGGCAGCGGCTGCCAAACAGCGTATTTTCTCAGCAAATATTGAGACAGCGTGAGCAGCATGCTTAAGCCACTATGCAGCAGCGAAACTCAATTGCAAAACTAATCCTTTTAGCTGGCATTTGCTTAGCTGTTGCAAGATTTTTGTTAACTCGTTGCTTGGCTCAAATGCAAATTTCAGCTGAGCAGGCAATCAGCAGCAGATATACTTAAGCTATATACGTATATATATATATATGTGGGCATGCATTAGCACAGCATGTATTAATAGACTAATATGCCATAAATCCGTTAGCTATGCCAACACCCAATTATTTGCACTGTACTCGCCTCTCGCATAAATCTCGAATCTGGCGCTTTACGCTTGACATTTATCGCAAATGTCTGCGGCGTCCACTTGACTGCTTACTCGCTATGTGTGTGTGTGTGTGCGAGGGTGTGTCAGTATGTGTGTGTGTGTAATATTGCTATTTATATCTATTTTATGTAACAAGAAGCAGCCAGCCAGCCAGCCAGCTAGCCAGGACATGCGATGCCTCGCACTAAGTTTAGCTGCCACCACACAATTTGTTGCTGCTGTTTGCTTAGCTTTTGCTGCAGGGGCAACACATGTTGCTAATGTGCCCGCTGAGAGTTGTCTTGGAAATTACAGAGGTCGCAACTGTCGCCCTTGGTCAGTTTATGCAACGGCAGCGATGCCTCAGTTGTTGTTCGCTTCGGGTTTAGTTTTCCAATGTAGGTCGTTTTACTACTCCTAGCCAAAAAGCAACAAAAAGAAAAAAAAAACTGGAAAAGTTTTGCCTCTTATTGATTTTGTGACAGTTGTGCGAGTTTACTACGCCCCCGCATCGCCGGCCCCTGGCTGTTGTTGTTAGCGTTTAGGCCCTGTATAATTCAATTCAATCAAGCAAAACAGTTTGCCAAGTGTCTCCAGTGGCGTGTACTTGATTCCTGTTGTTGCTGTTGCTGTTGCTGTTTGTTGCCAACTGTCTAACTGATACGCTTTCTACTTTCTTTACATTTCACTCCCTATCTCCCTCTCTCTCTGTCTATTTCTATTTATATTGCTTGCTCTATCTCAATTCGTAACATGTGCCATATTTGCATGTTTCCATGTCACGCACCGATGTTATGAAAAAAATAAGAGGAAGAAAAGGAAAAAGATTTCTTGACTTTGCTCTCTCAAATTAAAGTGACAAGAGCAGCTGCCGTTCGTTTCACTGAATATTCCAGTCACAGTTTGGAGCACAGGAAGTGAAAGAGAATAGAATGAAATACATAAAAAATGCATTCATAACATATATTATGAGATTAGTATATGCTTTACTCGTAAAATACATATTATGTTATGTATAACATTTTTCTAAAATTAAAATTAAAATTATTTATATTATTTTTATTTTTTTTATATAATTTTGTATATAATTTTTATATTTTTTATACAATTTATATATTTTTTATAAAATTTTATACCTTTTATATAAATTTAAAAATTTGTTTGTAATTTTTAAGTTATTTAAATAATTTATTTAAATAATTTATTAATTTATAAATATAATTTTTCTACTTTTTCTATTAAATTCCCATTAAATTAAACACTTTAAAAAATTCATTTAAAACATATATTAATTTTCCTGTTATGCCCACTTAATTAAAAATAAATCTAAAATATTTTACAGCCCTGGCCCGATTAATATCAGATCTCTAAGCAACTTGAGAAGTTTTTCTTCGTATTCATTTTTTTTACACATTTTTCATGTGCTTCGCACGCCAGTGCAAGTAATTCGCATATGAGTTATTAACGCAGTGAGGGAGATGAACGCGTGTAATGCCTTTTGACTTTAGCAATCATTCTGTCACGACACGGCATCAACTGACGTCCTGCGCAACCCTGAGTTGAGCCACTGCTGGCGCTCTCCCAGTGGGTTTCGGTCGCCATTGGCAGCAGCCGCCTGTCATAAATTGCCTAAGCTTTTGCTCTTACTTCTTCTGCTGCTGTCGCTGCTGCACCCACTCATTCACTGATTCACTCAGTTACCGTCTGCTGGCGTCCTCAATCTCTCCCCTTCCCTCCCTCCTCCTGCTGGTATTTTTTCTATTTGTCTGTCTGTGCGCGCTTTCCTGTTGCCTGCGCTGCTTGCCCTCGTTTTCAACGTGAGCAAAACGTGCGCCTGTCATGTCGCCATTTTTTATTTCACTTTTTGCGTTTTTCCTGATGATTTCCGTGGCGTACAACGGCACACATTGTGAGCTGGCAGCACGTGCTGCTGACATCGAAATAAATAAGAGTGACTCTAAATGACAGTTTTGCATTAGATTTCTGTAACAAAACTTGCCGAACGGCTGCCAAAACTTGTCCACAGCTGAATTTCAGCTTCTTTTAGCTACTTTTTTTTTTATTTTTCTTTTTTATTTTTTTTTTTGCATGTCCTGGCCAATTCACTTTCGTTGGCTGATGCTGTTGTCACAGTTGGATTGCATGCGAGCTTACAGTTTTTCTTGGCGTCCCTCTTTTCCTTATTGATATCAAAAGTTTAAGTGCAGCTTTGGCAGCGCTTACATTTTGCTTTGGCTTATCCCCTGCTTACAAACTTGAAAACTCACTCAAAAAAAGGGCAGAGAGAGGGAGACAGAAGGAGAGAGAGAGAGCTGGCTGAGCTGAGTGAATCGTGTGTTGAAAGTTTTGAGCCACAATGCATAGCTTTATAAATAGCTTAAATGGCAAGCAGGCCAAACAAGGCAAAGGATCTCTGCTTGTATGTGTCTGCCCTTGCCTCTAAACAAAAATTTAAATGTAAATGGCGAGAAGGAAACAAATAAATTTTATTTGATTCGAGTGCTTTGTTTTCCTTCTGTTTGTTGCATCCGACATGGCGATGCCTTGATTGTATTGAGTAGCAAGTTTTCCGCTTTGCCGCGCTGTTTTATATGCTGAGCCTACATTTACATACATGCCAGGCACGTATCTGTATCTCTAGCTGTCTGTATTTGTGTATGTTTTTTTGAGTGCGTCTGCCAAGAGCTACCAGCAGCATTTATGCCATTTCAAGTTTTGCCTAAATTGATTTTCTGTTACATTTTCAATGTGAGTGTGTATGCGAAGGAACATTTTGGCATTTGATTGTTTTACTTGGCCGTTTGCTTGGCCCTGTTTTATGTTTGTATAAACTCACTTTGTACATGTATGAGAAGTGTCTTGTCTTGCCTTGCCTTGTCTTGCCTTGCCGAAAACGCGTCTGGCATAAAATCTTTTCTAATTTGCCAGAAACAAAAACAGAAAAACACAAATAATATTGCAATAGGAGGCATTTTACGAGGGTCGTTCTCTAAGTAATCAGCTCATTTATGCTCTAGCACTCGTCCCACACAAATAAATTATGCTAAACGAATGGACTTGTTGTTCTCTCAGTTCGAAAACCAGCCATTTTGCTAACTTAATTAGCTTGCTTATGGCGAAAACAAGTTTTGTTATTGAAAAAGCAAAGTAAGCAAAAAAAAGAAGAAGTAAACTATTCAATTTTCACTTGAAGTGGAGCAGCTGCTTGAGCAAATAATATAAATATTAAATAATCAATACAAGTAATATAAATTTGATTAGAGTTTCGTTCTGGCAACCGCAGTGCGACCCTCGGCTTATGCTGCTTGCTTGCTCTCAAGGAAGCGGGTTTTAGAGCACTTCCTGCTGCTGTGCACATCCTTGCTGTTGCTGCTGTTTGCTTGCAAAAGTTTTCAAGTTGCAGCTCGGCGGGCAAATGGCAAAAATCTACAGCCAGAAGACAGCAGTGCGGCTAAGGCAGGTCGAAACAGCAGGATGGCCAACTAAAATCTGTTTTAGTTTGCTTTTCCTGTGTGTTTGCGCCACATTTATTTGCTGTTTTTCTCTGTCTCTCCCTCTCCGGTCTCCGGTCTCTATCTCTCTGTGTCGCTCTGTCAGTTGCTAGTTCCTGGCTGCTGGTTCTTGCCCGCATATAAATATTTGATTTGATTGTTTCTCGGTTCGACGTGTCAGTGTGCGTGTGTCGGTCGGTCTGTCTGTTCATGTGTGTCTTGCAGTTGTTGCTCGGACAATGATGCCAGTTTTTAGTTGCGCGGACATGAAAAACACGGATTAAACGGAAAGTGCAATGTCCAGCCTGATAGCTGATTGACAATAGTTTCTTTCATGTGTTTTAATAGCAAATAAAATAAAGAACATGTGCAGTTAAGTGCTATTCAGGGATTTAAATAAACTGCGAAACTTTAGAAATGCATTTAATATATAAATATTTTATTTTCCAAAAATAATACATATTAATTTTTTTTAATTTTGTATGATAAAAATGAAAAATATGTACCAAACAATTTTTTGAGAATTATTTAAGGAATAAAAAGCATTTATAAAATATACAATACAATTTATTACCTTGAATAAAAAATAAATATATTTTTTATATACAAATTTAATTTATTTTTTAAATATATAAATTAAAGTTATATCTGAATCACAATTCCAAAGTTTATTTTTAAATAAATTTTATACGTATTTAATGTTAAAGTTTGTAGAAAATTCTTAGAAAAAAGAGAGCTAGGAAACCGTAATAAATATCTCTGAATGCAGATCGCTTTCAAGTAGAAAAATGCAGCACTAAAAACTTTTTAGGCAGCTTAGATTTCAGCACAAGCAAAAAAAACTTGGAATATATACAAAAAAGCTGAGTAGAAAAATACGTCTTAGAAATTGTTGAGAACTTTTTTCTGGTCTCGAATGTGCGCTGAAAAGTATGCTATAGAGATGGCACGCAAAAGAAAACACTTGAACTATTATTGCGAGTCGAGAGCAGTTGCCGCTGCTGTTGTCGCTGCCTCTGGGTCTGGCTCTGACCGGGCATAATTAACTAAATATAAATAAATGATGTTGGCTGCCATTAAAGGTCGCACACTCGGATAAATGTAATGCATATTTAATTTGGCATTTTGAGTGCCTGCGTACCTTAATTGGATTTATTTAAGCTTTTGTCATGGCGAAAGACAACATTTTGATATGCTATTGGAAATTGGTTTTTTGTTGCCATTGTTACTTGGCTACTCTTCTTCGGGTTTTGTGTGTTGTGCACTAGAAAATCGTTAAGCGTTAACATGGCCATTGTTATTGTAGTGGTTAGCTACATTGTTGTTATTGTTACTGATTGTAGTTGTTGTTGTTGTGGCTGCTCTCGTGACTGTTGCCATTTTCATTGTGCTCAAATGTCAGTGGGTCAGAGTGACCTAAGCGCTGTGGGTTTGTTGCCCAAAACGAAAAAAAGGAGAAAAAAAAACAACATGCAACCGGTGCAAGTGGCACATGGTTCAAGTATTTTCTATAGTCCATTGTCAACACCAGAGTGTGCCACAAAATATGTTGCAAGGAATAACAAAACCGCACAATGGCTAAACAGCGCCACACACACACACAGATACAGACAATAGCTGTACACAATGTACAACACGGCGTATGCGTAATTATTATTTATATTTTATATTATCTAAGCTAATCTATAATTTGTCGCAGTGGCAGTACGAGAAGCGGCAGCGAAGGCCAGCTGTTAATGAAATTTATGGCTAGAGTTCATGAACTCGCAGCAACAATGCTTTTGCGGCATTCGACTCTAGGGCCAAGTGGCAGCAACAGCAGCAACAGCAGCAACAGCAGCAACAGCAGCAGCAGAAACAACAAAATTGCCTCCAACCTTTGGCTGCCAGACTGCCAGCTGCCTGACAGGCTGGAAAATTTTGCCACCTGAGCGGCGCGAACGGCAGCAACAGCAGTGTCGGCAACAATGACAACGCCTGGCCGAATAAATTCTCATTTATGACACTTAAAAGCCGACACCAGACTCAGCACCAGGACCCGGCAGCACTCATCCTCGTGTTGCTTTGCGGATTGCTGCTGCTGCTCGTTAGCTGCTGTATGTATATACAAGCCGTAACAACAGCAGCAGCATGTGGTAGATTGCCACGCCTGCGGCTGAGTATCAAACTGTGCTGTGAAACACTCTCATACACGCACACACACACTCGGCAAACAGACTGAAATCGTATGCATTGCGACAATTGATAAGAAAATGCGTTACAAATTAGCAACAACAACAGCGACAACAGTTGCAGACAGCAACTGCAGCAGCAGCAGCAGCAGCAGCAGCAGCAGCAGCAGCAACTACTTCATGCAGTATCAACATCGACAGCAGCAGCCATTTGCCACACACAATGACAGGCGACATTTTATGGCTGCCAGCCGTAGGGTATCTTGGCTCGCCATTCATCATTGCTTGCGTGGAACTATTTCAAATTTACAGTTCAATAAATAGAGAAATATTATAAACTATATAATTGACCTTATTTTTTGTGCAGCTTCGCTGCTCTTTGCTCATTATTATTTTTTTGCTGCCCGCCTTTTCTATCTTTAACTTTTATTTTCTTCCTGTTTACTTCTCCAAACTGAATTTTTTATCATTTTTTGTTATATCCATTGTTTAACTTAACAACGCTTTGTTTCTATTTTTTAAATATTTTTGTATATTGTTTTTTAAGATTCAACACTACATTTCTCTCTTCTTTTAATCCTAAATTCTTGCTTACTTTAAAGCCTTATCTTCTCTTTAACTTTCAACTGTTTCTCTTGGCTTGTTATTCTGCATGTTTTAGTTTTTTTTTCTTTGTTTGCTTTTGGTATCCTGTTTTCAATTTTCATACACTTTGATTAAGTTCTTTTCGCTTGCAGCTTAAAGTTTCTCGCTCCGCAGAATTTAAAAGAAATATGTTAAATATTTTGCTGTTGCTTGCTTTCATTCTGTAGCAACGCCTTCTTATTGAAATTTATTTGTTTTTTTCATTCCGCAAATGTTTCAAAATAAATTCCGATTTTTTATTTGTCACTTCTCTCTGTATGATGATGAAGTAATCCTCTCTTTTTTGGCGCTGTGCTGGGTATCTGAAAAAGTTGTTAAATGAACTTTGCTTTTTATGCCCGCCTTTTCTCTCTTTTTTTTTCTGTTGCCCCGGCAGTCATTAATGATATCATGCGTATCCCTGACTATGTGAGTGTGTAACGCTCTCAATCCGCGCCGATTTCTCCCTCCTGACTGGCTGTGTGTAACTCGCAGTCCGTTTCGGATTACAGGTGATTAAATGCGCGCAACGGCAAAAGTTTAATTGACTTTTTGCCAATTTGAATGCAACAACAGCAACAACAACAATATGTTATAGTTTATGCATTGAATTCAGTTTGTTTTTTGTTTTACTTTTGCACATTTTATATTAATTTTTTGTGATTTTGGTTTTTGCTGTTAAGTGCCTTGAATTTGTGCGCGTGAATGTTATTCATATTCATTTGGTATTCATTTCATATCATTTCATTTGGCTGGCAACGTCTGCACCGCACCGTCTGCCATTTGTATTTGACATATGATAAATTTAATTGGTTTTCTTCTGTCTTTGGCGCCTGTTGCCATCGGGCGCTGCCATCTACTCTCTACTCTCGCAATTGATACTGCGAATCAATTAACCATGTGCGTTGGCTGGTTCAACGAACGCGCCTTTTATTTGACCCACTTGCTCGAATATTCGCTTTCGCTCCAAAGATTGAGATTGATGTATTTCCATGAACTTTTCAATAAGAATGGAAGAAAAATTAAACTTTTATGAGACCGCAAACTAAGAAAATCTCCTTGGCATCTCTTATGCAAATGTATTCCATGAATAGACCAATTTAATTGTCGAAATAAACCAATCTGAACGCTAAAGCAGCCAGCTAACCAGCCAGCCAGCCAACGAACCAGACCCAAAGCCCAAGCGAAAGCCCCAAAAAACCAAAATGTTCTCGTCGGGACTTAAGTAATTGTAAAATGCTAAAGCGATTTGCGTATGTTTTAGTTGCGAAAAGCCAAGTGGTTAAGGGAGTGGGTGGGATGGGTGTCAGTAGCCGAGCTATTTGTGGGCTGTACTGTGCCAGCTACCTAAGTGTTGTAGTTAGTTATTTCAAATACCCTTTCAAGCAGTTTGCAGTGAAGATTTAAGGTTTCCGGTTAAGCTTTGGGGGAGATAATAAAGTTGGGTGAGTTTGTAATATATATGGAAAGGACAGACTTGGACAGTTTGAAATGTGCCCGATTATATGAAAAGATGTAATTAAAATAAAATATGCCTCCTATATAATATTGTACAAATTATAATATATTACAACATAAAATCTAAATAGCCCTTAAGCTATTTAATTGTTTGTATATAATATAATTTATTTTTACTATATATTATTTTACTTAAAAAATTTATATTATTTTAAATTTAAAGATTATATTATTATTCTTTCATAATATTTTTAATTAATAATTATTCTATTATTATAATACTCTCTCAGCTCATTTCTAAGTCTCCCTTTATTCCCGCAAGAGCATCAAAAATTCGTGTCATTTATTTTTTATAAAAGGATTTTCCTTATTTTTTATTCAGCATTTCTTTTTTAGTTCATGCTAAACCCAAACTAAACAGAATTCATTTGCATGTGCTGCTGAGTACATTTTTTCAGCGCTCTCTCTTTACGTTTGATTTTTCATCTAATCCGTGCGTTTACATGAAAAAATATCCGAGCACCCGTAACGCTCTGCCCCTGCCGCGCGCTGCTCCCACCCACACTGCATTGACTGAAGCGAGTGAGTGAGTGACTCAATGTGTGAGCGTGTGTGAGTATATAACGATTAGGTTCTTGTATTTTTTTTAGGAAGGGCTTACTTTTATATCAAAAATGGCTGCGCACAGTTCGTTTAGCATGTGTGTGTGTGAGTGTGTGTATGTGTATAAGTGTCTGCGTGTCTGTGTGAACAGCTCAGAATTTCAAAATGGGTGAAAGCCAATTTTCACACTCAACTAAATTGGGTTAGTTGGGCTGTGTGAGGGTGTGTTTGGGTGTCTGTGTCTGTGTGACGAGCTGCAGGTGCACGTTGCACGTTACATTGCGAAAACGCTGGGAAAAAGTTTTTCCTTTACATTTTCTTTTGTTGATTTCATGCGCATTTCGATATGATTTATGACGTGCAAATTGTATGCAGCAATATTTGGGATTTCGCTCTATTTCAATTTCTCGCCATCCGTCTCCCTCTCCAACTATCTCTCTCTCTATCTAACTTGCTCTTTTATTCGTTTTTTTCTTTTTTTTTTTTTTTTTTGAATCTGCTTTGCGTCATTGACACGTATGCAGATAGAAATGAGTTATGAGAACTTTTTGAATGTGCGAATGTGAGAAATCAAAGATGTTTTATGACCTTTTCCTAATGTCTTTGACTTGAGCCGATGCCGACTACTATATATGAATGTATATTTATATAATGGCATTTCATATATAACTTTGATGCGATTTAGAGTTTATTTGACATTTGATTACACAATAGAGTTTATAGTTTATGTATTTATTTATTGAATTTTTAGTTTGGTTTGCGCAATAAAGTCGAAATTCAATTGAATTTTATATGGTATATCAAATATTTATTAATCATAAATATTATTTTGACAGGCTTTGGGCCCGAGTGCTGTGAATAATACAGAGCGTTGTTTATAAAAATTCTAATAGCATTTGGAAATTAATTTTCAATAATAAACTTTGTAGTTTAAGCTTGCAGCAGGAAAAGAAAATAGAAAATAAAAAAATATTTAAAATAAAATAATATATAAAATAAAAAATATATAAAATAAAAAAATATATAAAATAAAAATATATAAAATAAAAAAATATATAAAATAAAAATATATCAAATAAAAAAATATAAATATAAATAAAATAAAATCTGTGCTTTATTTAGTTGTAAATAATGTAAATATTTATTATAAAATTCACAAAGTAATCAAAAATCGAAAGTAAAAATTGAAATCTTTCTAAAAAGCAATTAAGCCTAAAGAAAAATTATTTTCAATTAAATTACAAAAATATACCGCTTTTATAGTAATGAAAATTCGAAGAAAATTACCTTAAAATGTTTAATTTTCTTAGCATTTAAAATTCAAATGAAATGTGCAACTTTTTCAAAAAGTTTAAGAACCAATTTCTTTCAGCTTCGCATAAAATATGACACTTTCCCTTTCACTTATCAAATGTATCTTTTTCTTTTGCTTTCAGGTAAATTCAAAGTCTTATATACATAAATATATATATATATATATATATATATATATATATATATATATATAAACGATGGCTGCTGAAATTTTGTAAGTAAATGGAAAGCAATTTTGGCAAATAGGCCTGTGGTTCAATTAACTCTTCACTGTGAAATTGTTGTTTTTATGTGTGGAAGGAGCGAACGGGAGAGAGCGAACGAGTTAGTTGAACCTTTTGCGGGTTGGATTTACTTAAAGAGAATGGTCCATTACGGCAATACGTAGAAATGAGGGCTAGCTGACGCCGAAGCCATAAAGGCAAAAGGGTCCAATGTAGCAATTTGCTCGGCACATCCTCTCGGCTATGGTCAACAAACCGAATCGTTACGGCGACGCGTAATGAAAATTAATGCTGACGATCCGTAAACGGAAAGTAGGAGAAAAACAAAAGTAAAAGTCGTGAACGAGTCACTTTTGGGGCTCTTGTTGCTTTTGCTGTTGGCGTTGCTGTTGGTGTTGGTGTTTAGTCCACGATATGTCGGCGAAAGTCGGGCGAAAATTTAACGAACCGTAAAGTGATTCAACCTTGACGCTTGTCGCACACATTCCACAGGCCCATTAATACACACCAGCGCGAAAGCCCTATAGAATATCAAAAGGAGATAGCCATACGTAGTGTTAGAGCGGCGCAGATAGCGAGGCTCTGCTGTGTGCTCTTGATGAATAAATTATGTGATGGCAATAAATTAAAATTTAACAAAGTTTAACAAATGCTGCTGCTCTTGCTGCTGTTGCATACGTTGGCTTTAAGCCGTGCTAGCCACGGCCTGGCTTTGAGGCAGCTGCATTTTTAATGCCTCAAAAAGTATGCTATGGCATAATCAAATTTCATGCGTCTGCTAACATCACCTTGCCACTTGGCCCCCTGGCTGCTAAATAGCTATAGCTATGGCTATATACACACATGTATATAGGCTATACTCCTTTCTGGTTGCTTTATATTTCAGCTGCGAATTATGCATGAGCTTTTTCTCTATGCCAGCCAACTTTGTCCAGTTGCGGTTAGGGCAGCAGACGGGCATTCTATTACAAAATTTGTTTTACATAGTTTTATTAAATTATGAACAGTTTTTCAATGTAGAAAAACGAGTAATTGAAAGGAGAAATTAAACATAAATTTATTTATGTTTACGACATAATTATAAGCTAAACTAAATCAATGTACTAAAAGTTAATTACAGTCAAAGTTGCAGGCCAAACTTAGTATAAAAATATTTAGATATATTTAATCCAAATCCGAAATAAAGATAAATAAAATATTAATAAAAATAAATTTAAGCACTTAATTTTTAACTTAATATCTCACATCTTCTCTTCTTCATTTCAAAGTCTGTTTAAATTATAATTCTTAATTCGTTTAAGCACAGCATCCAAACGCTGCACTCTCCTAATGCCAAGAGATAAGAATCTGCTAATTCGCTTAACGTAAACAAATTCGTTTATGAAAATTTCTAACAGCTCCCCAATGGCTGATGCCTATTAGATTTAACCCCCTCCGCTTGCTTTTTCGCAACTTTTTAAGCGCACCTCGCATAGCTGAACATTGCCGCGTCATAAAATAAAAATCAAGTGAAATGCCTATCTCTAAATTGCCAGTCAGGAGATGGGACTGTCAAATTGTGTGGGGGAATGGACCAAAGGGGGCGACTGAGTGTAATGGGGCTTTGTAAACTTTTTTCTGCTCTTGTTGTTGTTGTTGTTGTTGTCATTGTTGTTGTTGTTGTTGTCATTGTTGTTGTTGTGTTTGCTGTTGCTTTGCGTTTGCGCTCGTCGGGCATTGCCGCTTGATTTAACTTGAAACTTCTCTCATTTGTATTAAGTTCGCCACTCGCTGCGGTTAAGGCCGCTAAAAGCAAATGAGTGTGTTGGCCAAAAGTTTGAGTGTTGTTGTTGTTGTTGTTGTTGCTGCTGCTGCGGCTGCCGCAGAAGCTAGCTGCAAAAGGTGGTGGCGTGGGGCCGAGCGAAGGGTCGCTGTCTTAGCTGCAGGCAGCTCTGATCAAATAATCTTGTTTGATGATGAGTTTGCCCACATACAAACACACACACACACACTTACACATATACGTACAGCTGGCGTTGCAGATAAAACGCCAAAGTTTTCATTCTATTTTCTACTTTCGAGGATTTGTGTTACATTTTGTTAGCAAAATAAAAAAATGGATATATATGTATATATATAAAAGCTGAAACTTGTGTTTGAAGTTTTGCTGTCTGTCTGTATGTGTGTGTGTGTGTCTGTCTGCTTATCTGTGTGGGTGTGTGTGTGGCATTTTGATTTTTCGTACTTGAAATTGGTTTGGCATAAACCATTTTCGTGGATATCATCAGCGGCGCTTGAAACTTTTTTGTTTTTGCGTTTGAACTTTGCTGTCTGAAGTTATAAACAAATTAAAATTGTATTAAAATGTCAGCGCATGTACGAATGCAAAGCTCTACATTGGATTGAAATTATGCTGGCACACGCCACTTGCCACTTGCCACTTTCCACTCGCCGCATACCACACGCCGTACGACCACAAACACCACCGGCTAGACGTGTCCAACGCCCGCAGTTTGCGCCAAAACAGCAGCAGCAACAACAAAATATATAAGCAGTGCGGTTGACCCACATGTTACCCTGCATAAACTAAAAACGATACAATTATTTTTAAGAATTATAAAGAAAGTGAAGATTTACTGCTTAAAATAATAAAAAAAAAATATATTGAAAAGAAATCAAAATATATATTAATATGAAATAATATAAATATTTTATATCATACTATAAGTAAATATATTATAATATATATTTATATAGTAGAAAAACATAAATAATGAAAATAAAACATGAAAAAATAATATATAATTGCATTAAAGTATATATTTTTTAATTTATCAAATTTATTTAATAAATACTTTCTAATATATTCAAAAAGCACTCGAAATTCCGCCCAATTTTAAACTTTTTGAAGAGGCATAATTAGGAAACTTTATACAGCTGTATCTATAGCACATTTATGTCTATCTTCATCTAAATGTAGGCAATTGTGACGACTGTTTGCCATAACATGCAGCATGCCATATGCAAGTTGTCTGTCTCGTTGGGTATTTTAAAAATGAGTCTGGGTAATTGCACAGCGGGTCTGGTCGTGGTAACAAGCCCTCAGGTTTAGCGTAGAGTGTAGAGTTCGCTGCCTCCAGCCGTCTGCCGCCTGCCGTCGGTCGTATGCCGTGTGCAAACTCTATTATGAAAATTTCATTTTAATTGAGCGAGTTTTGGTGTCGTTTTAGCTGTTTGTTGTTCGAGTTGTCAGCGGTGTCTGTATGGCCTGAAATGCACATTTTATATGCATTGCACTCATTTCGACTGCTGAGCCCTTTGGCAACTAGTTTTTATTTATTTATTCGTTTTTTTTTTTCTGAAGGATTTGTTTGTGCACTATATGCAGCTAACAAAGTGACAGTAAAATTGATCAGAAAACAATTTTATTTAAATCTAGTAATTCAATTCACAGAGAGCTTAAGGCAGTCAGAATTTTGTATATAGAATTCTCAAAAGGATATTTAAAATTCATCTCAAATTATTTACCTCAATAACCATCAGCTGTTGCCAATATAAAGCGCACTTAGGCAGAAGTTTACGCACATTTGAAGTATCACAGAAAACCCTTAAACAATTCGCCAGTAAATGTTGTCTTCTGCTCGCTCAATCAATATCGAATGCACAACACAGGCAAATTCCATTTGCAATGGAACTGCAATTGAGCGTTATAATGCGTCATTACGAGGTCAGATAGTTGCTTTTCGAAGAATTTCCTGGCAAAATGAATAAATGCATATGGAAATGCGGTCTATCTGTAGCAATCCCTCCCTCTCTCCCTCACCCTCTCCCTCTCTGTAGTTACATAGCAAAAGCTCTAAAGCCTTTAAATTTGTCAGTCTCTCTCTCCCGCTCATATCATAAATAAGGAAAATGAATAGAAGAGCATTTTCAAATGCCACTTGACACCGTATGGCTGTCAGGGAGTTAGCAGCAGCTAAACAAGTCTGCCCTCTCTGGCTCACCTACTCGCTGCTCTACACTCGACTACACTCAACACTCTTGTCATTGTCAGATGCATGCATTAAAATGCAATGATAACAAGCAGCAAGCCACGACAGCAACAACAACTTTTCCTCAATAGTTTTGCCAGTAAAAGTTCTTTGTTGTTTTGATTTAACTGAAGAAGAAGAAGCAGCAGCAGCAAGTTGAATATTAGGCGAAAGTGGCTTGGAAAATCTAAAAGCCGCAACAACAAGCGTTCAAGTGGTGCAGCTAAAGCTTCAGCTAGCTGTGTACCAGCCATGGGACACAACAACAACAACAACAGCAGTAGCAGCAGCAACAGCCACTTGTGATGTCAACGGCATCAACAGCTGTGGCTGTGTCGAAGTTCGCTTGTTGTCAAGCACCACCAAGTATCAGCAGCAGCAGCAGCATCAGCCCCAAGCACGTCAAACCCACCCACCCAACCAGCCAGCACCACTGCCAACAACAACAACAACCACAAAACTTGGGTATTTTATTAATTTTGCATAAAATCTGCAACAAAATTTTTTGTGTAGCTGCGTTTTTGGCTTTACTGCGTGCTCAAGTGCCAGCTTCGTCAATGGGGCGTAAAGGCGTGGCCCAGAACGAAAAAGAAGAAAGAAAATAAAATCAAACCAAAATGCACAAAACGAAAGACTTGAAATACAAACAATATGCTGAGCAAATAAATTGAATTCAAGCTGGAGACTTGTTGTAGTGTCACTCAACGAGCTGTGGCAGCTGCTGCCACAGCTGCAGCCACAGCAGTCGACTAATCAATTGAATTAGCGACTAGTCTAGCAGCACTCACAACTACCCATAGAATCCTCACTCTCCTCCACACTGTTTCCAACTCTTTGTCTAATCAAGGCAAACCAAGTGTGCCTCAGCATAGAAATGTGGCAATGAGTTTAGGAAAAAGTCAATGGGAAATGAAGAGCTATTCACATTTCCAGAAAACATTAAGAGGAGGTGGTTAAGGAAAAAATAAGTGCTGCTTGAGGATGAGTGCTGAATAAATTTGAACTATTTACATATGTAAAATATTTATATATAGTATTTATTTATAATATTTATAAAAATTATTAGTAAATAATATTTGAGTTCAGCAATAAGTTTTAGTATTTTTAGGACTGCCAACTTGCTAAAAATATGTAATAAAAAATTTAAAGCATGAGAAATTGAAGTTTGGTAGACCTTTACCAAAAGCATAATTAAGAGCTGATTTATAACTAGGTTTATTTCATATATGATACAAGCCCTCAACAGAAAGTCTAAAAACAATAAGAAAAATTCAAGCCCCAAAAGAGAAAACAAATATATATTAGATCTGCTGATAACCTAGTTTTTAGCTTAGAAAATGCATTGTACAAAAAGAAATCAGAAGAAAGTTTGAGATGAGAAAAAAAGGGGATTTAAGTTATCTAAAAAGAGCTGCCAACTTGATTCAAATATCTGACAATTGAAGAGCACAAATAACACAATAAAATATGGCTAACAGCTTCGCAAGTGCTCCATTAATATTAGCCTTGTTTAAAGAACGCTCAACAAAAAGTTCGATTTATCAACCAGCTGCAAGGAGAAACATATCAATTAGTGCCAGCTGGGAGGTGGACAGCTTCCTTATGCAAAGCTGGGGAATTGAACGTGTATAAGTATGCACTTAGAAGTCGGCTTTACTTTTTGGAGGGGATTTGAACAAATGAAATGCTGTAAACTTAATGCTGTGGCTCCAAACAAAGCGGAAAGAAAAGAAATTCCGGCTGGCTGTCAAGTGCCAGCCGGAGCCAGGCCGAGAACAGGCAGGCAGGCAGCTAGCTCAGGCATATAAAAAAAGGCGACACGGCAATTGCCTGGCAGGCGGACGCTTATTTTGTGAGTGCAGAAGGACAGCAGCGGGGCCAAGGAGCGGCGGCAGAGGAGCGTCAAATCGATAACAAGCGGAAATGGGGTCAGTGCACCCAAATGCCCAGGCAAAAGCAATCAAAACTCATTGCCAAAACGAGCAAAAAACAAACAAAAAAAAAAAGAAAAAATTTAAAAGTTCCTGGCCAGTTGTTAAGGGTTGAGCTGGGTGAGAAGTTGTTGGACCGCTTACAATTTCAATGCAGCAACAAAACGGCACAAAGGCTAGCCCAAGCAAGTGCTTCAATTTTCCGCACTGCCAACCTGCTGCAAGCCAGGTTCGCTCGCTCCCTCTCTCTTTCAATCGCTGGCTAGTTGAGGCAACAAAAATGCTGTGCATTATCAACGTTTTAACTGAAATATCAGTGGCTGCAGTTGCTGCCGTGCACACTTAATCAATATTCGATTACAAGCACTGCACCACACTCACCCACACACACAGCACCACTCAAACATTAACAGTTGGCTAGGCCAGACACACACACACACACACACACAGACAGACACATTTTATAGCAACAAACATTCATATTGGCAATTGAATCATGTTTGGTTGCAACAAACCAACCGTTAGCCACCACTGCAACCCCCTCTTTCAGCCCGAAGCATCTTTTGTGCGTTTACCAATGCACTTTTTGCACAGCAGCAGCAGCAGCAGTTAGTAAGCATTCCCAAGTTCCCTCTGGAGTGCGGTTCGCTCGATTACCAATTACAGCTGTGAACCTGGCCAAATGTCAAGCGCCAAAGCAGACCATTAAATGTTGCAATAGAAGCTGCTGCTGCTGCTGGCCACTGGTCTCTCGCTTTCAGTTGTTGTGCAATCTCGCCATACAGCAACTGCTTTCTATTAGCATTTTTAGCTAAATTGTCGAAAATATGTTTGCCTTGATAGGAAATGCCACAGGTGACAATTGCGCAATCTGTAAAAAGGTATTTGATAAGAGAATAGCATAAAATAGAATTTAAAATTAATTAATATATTTAAGAACAAGAATTCATTGTAATATTATACACTTATGGGCTTTTAACATTGCATTCAAAATATCTAAATAATAATAGAGAGATCTAGTGGGCAGGGCGAGACAGACGTCAAAGGGAACGTGAGAACGAGCGCGCACTGGCCAGAGCGGGAGTGGACATAGGCCAGAGCGAGAGGGCAGAGCGGGAGCGGCCACTGGGCACAGATCGAAGCGGGAGCGGGCAAAGGGCAGGGCAGGACAGAGCAGCCACAGATCAGAGCGAGAGTGCGCATTGGGCTGAACAACAACAGGCCAAAGCGGGGTCGGGCAAATGGCAGAGCAGAGCAGCCACAGATCAGAGCGGGCAAAGGACAGGGCAGAGCAGCCACAGATCAGAGTCGGAACGGACACTGCATTTTGCCATTGTGCAGAGAGGGAGCGTCCACTGGACATAGCTGGTACGGGTCAGCGCGTGAGCGGAAAAAGGGCAGAGCGGCCACAGATCCGAGCGGGAGCGGGCACAAGCCAGAGCGGGATCGTCTACTGGGCAGAGCAGCCACAGATCAGAGCGGGAGCGGGCGCTGGTCAAAGTGGGAGTGGCCATTTTGCAGAGCGAGAGCGTCCACAGTTCAAATCGAGAGTGGGCAAAGGGTAGAGCAGCCACAGATCAGACGAGAGCGGCCACAGTGGGAGCAGCCATTGGGCAGAGCGGGCTCAGGCCGCAGCATTCACTTGGCAGAGAGGCCATATCCAACTCAACTCAGCTCTTCTTATACTCATCAGTATATAATGATCATAAACATACCGATCATTAATGCTTAGTATATAGTTATAACAAACTGCTTGAGGATAAACTATATAACTATATAACTATATAACTAATATAATTCTGCTTAATACTATTAACAATTTCTTAAAATTATAAACAATTGAAATACTTACCACACACCCCAGAAGACGAGCAGGAGATGGGGTCACTTCACTTTACATCACTGTAGAACTGATCACCAGGCGACCCAAAAAGCGACTGAAAAATTGCGCCTGCCGGCTGCCTTTTTATAGGGCAGAACTCACTCAAAGGCGGGCAGCGCTCTCGAGCCTTGCGCTGAGCTAGCTTTTTCGCTCGATCGATAGCGAGCGTAAGAGTACTTTAGAGGGCGGAGAGCCGATCAGGAGATAATTTGAGCGTTACGTGGAATTATTGTTGCAATCATGTCTACAAGTGTTTACAGATTTGTTTGTGGGCTGCAATTAAAATAAATATCATATCAAATATATGCAATGTAAAATATTATACATAATTTAAATAAATATATAATATAAAAAATATATAAAATAAAATATAAATAATATAAAATATCTATAAATGATCACCTATTTATATATTTAAAATATTTTGTAACTTTTTATCAGTGTTTCTCTCAATTTCTGCAAATAAATTTAAATGAAATATATTTCTAACATTGTGCTTTGATATGCCATCGAAAATTCTTTCAAATATATTTTTGCGTAATTTGTCAATGGTATTTTAGTTACCTGTAAATATTTCTTGGTGTAATTTGTCAATGGTATTTTAGTTACCTTTAAATACTTATGTGCAAAGCATTCAAACTATTTTCAAAGTTAATTAAATAATTTTGTGTTTGTTACAATTCACTCGGCATTTAAACTCCCCTTTTTGGTCAATTTTCAATTTATATTCACATTTATTTTGCTCGCCCATTCACTCACTCACTCCTTGCTTATTTAAATTGATTATTATTATGCTCAACATAACGTTTCGTCATCTTTAAAATAAAGTATGCCTGTGGCTATATTCTGACTGCACTTTGTCATTTTTGAAGTTTGACATTTGACAATTTTGTGGCCTGCTGCGAGCTGTTGTCCAGCTGACCTCATGTTAATTGTTGTAGTTGTGTTCGTTGTATATTTAATACAAAAGGCCATTACGGCACTCTAATGCCAATATGCCATTAATTTCGACTAAATTATCAACCAACTTTGTTGTTCATTAAATTGCATTTCAATTATCCATATACATATGTATATACGGCTCGAATATGTGCTGCAAGTAGCCCTAATCACTGGCCAATATTCTATGTGGTCTTACAACTATTTGTCATTGTGTGCGTGTGTATGCTTGTGTGTGTGTGTTTGTGTGTGTGTGTGCTGTGTGTACATTTTACATAATAAATCACGTAATGTTTCAAAATGCTGTCATGTTTAGTTGGTTAGCCAGGCAAATGCCGGTCAGGCAGACATTGAAGACAAGACCCTGGCATTTTGGGCAAAAGCAGTTGTTGTTTTAGCAGCTGCTTGGCCAGGGTATATGTATATATCGAGAGTATATCAGATATGATATCAAAATAAGTAACAATGGCTTATGCAATTGATTATAATTTATTATTGTTCATTAATTATTTTGTGCAGAGATTTACAGGGTATTCTATTCTGTATGCAGGTATGAATGAAAACTGCTCGAATATAGTTTAAATATTTTTATAAGCTGGTTAGCAAGGGGTGTAACTTTCAATATTTAATTTGAGTAAATAAAGAATTAAAATACAAATTAAATTACAACAAAATTTATTAGAATTATATAAAACTATTGTTTTAACTTCTCTCTACATTTAAGCTTACTTATAGGTTTTTTCTGTCATTAGAATATATATATTAAATTCTACAAATTACAGACTTGTTTTTTTGTTTATAGTCAATAATCCACTTTAATATGCTCTCAATTGAACCAATGTAACTCTAAGGCCAAGTCAATTCTTACTTATAGTCGATGAGACCCTATTAAATGGAGCCTTTAAATGTAATATTCGCATTTCTCGTCTACAATTTAAATGAAATTGTCAGCTTGCAATGTGTAACATGCGGCTAGGCCACAAATTACGTTGCACACAATGGCTGACACATACACAACACATACAACACACACAGCACACACACATACAGCACACACACTCACACACTATACAAACACCCACGTTAACATTATTGCATATGTGCATGACACGTAAATTTTGTGTTCTTCTTCTTCTTCTTGGTCGTCGTGCTGTGAAGAAATTGCTTTGCAATTTAATTTTATGACTTGTTTATTTGGAATGCGTGCATCAGACCAAAGATAAATAAATATGTATATCAATAAACCAAATACTCAATTTAATCGAAATAAAAAAGCCAAGGCAAGCTTATATTGAATTAGAAAATATCTATATGTACATATATATATATATATATATATATATATATATATATATATATATATATATATATATATATATATATATATATATATATATATATATATATATATATATATATATATATATATATATATATATATATATATTTATATATATATGTAGATACATATATGTGCATGTATGTATCTATTCAATCTTTTGGGCCTAATTAAGCAGTTGAGCTGAGTTCTGCACAGACTTTGAACCCATAATTACTCAAAAGAGAGCCAAGATAAAGCACGAACTTACAGCCAAGTAGCTTGTAGAGTGAGAGGGAGAGAGAGAGGGAAGTACGAGAGACAGAGAGAGAGAGAGAGAGAGATAGGTAGGTAGAGGGGTTGGTCGAGGGCAACTGCTTTCACGCCCTCGAACGCCCCTAATGCCCCATCGCCTCAATGGCCATGTAATTAAACTTTGATTACGGTACTTAGCCATCGCACTAAGATGTTTTTTTCTCACATTTTCTTTTTTTTTTTGCAACTTCTTCACCTCAGACTGTTGTGGCGGGATGCCTGTGTCCCTGGGCTCAGTCCGCTCTGTCTTCCTTTGAAGTGCTTTAAGTTTGCTGTGTGGCACCAGTGAGAATAGAAGCTGAGCTAAGGATACCCTGTATGGGTGGGGTAGTTTGAGGGGAAAAATGTCGACTGTAATTATACATTCAAGTATTGATGTGCAGAGAAAGCTATTTACTAGAAGCTTTTTGCTTCGGCTTCCATTATGTTGTTGAGAAATTACAGGAATAGCGAGTTTACAGCTTAAATGAACTTTCAAAGCTTCACTTTTGAGAAGCCCAATCAAGTCGAAGAGCTTTTAAGGCCCATAAACTAGCTTTCCTAGGTAATAGCTCTACTTTCAAACTAGCCAAGACTAAGATCAATCTCAGCTCAGTTCTAAAGTGCTCTAAGTTCATTTCTCACTCTGATGATTTGCAGCTCTTTAAAGTAGCTTTGCACATTAATATCCAGAGGTTTCAGCTAAACTTTTAGTGTATTTCAAATTTGTTTCCTAGACCAAAAACCATTTGAAACCTTT
Organism: Drosophila paranaensis; assembly: GCA_035047545.1. Lineage (NCBI taxonomy): Eukaryota > Metazoa > Arthropoda > Insecta > Diptera > Drosophilidae > Drosophila > Drosophila paranaensis. The sequence goes on along the minus strand of JAWNPL010000026.1, from coordinate 14,790,152 downwards.
TTCATATTTCCTTAAAGTTGTTAGACCCAAACAAACAACACCCTCGAGGGTATAGAAATGTGTTGCACTGCAACTTGGGCAATTTACGCGTTTCGCTGCTTGCCGCAGCAGCAGCAGCAGCTTCAGCTAATGACACTGCGTTGCATATAACGGAAGTCGTAAAAAAAATACGCAGGCAGCTCATCATATTGCCAAGCAGCTCCTATCTGTGGCAGCTACTTAGGTAGCCTGGATTCCTTTCTCTGTCTCTCTCTCTCTCTCTCTCTCTCTCTCTCTCTCGCTCTCTTTGAAGTGCAACAATTCAACACTTTGCCAAGGCGAAAGCTCCTCCTGTATATGTATATTTTAATTTTTATTTGATTTTTGTTTTATTGCCTGCAATATGCAATTATATTTATGACATTTTTATTTGATTTCCTAAAGATTTCTTGCGTTTAGCATAACATAAAACGAAGGCAACAATAAGTAGGCTAAAAAAAGAGGAAACGAAATGTTTTTTGCATGAGATACATTTATCAAACGCAGAGCTGAGCTGCCAAATTGCCCAGACGCACATATAGAAATATATACATATTTGCTGTATATATATACATATATGCTGAATATCATCAGTTGTTTGGAATGGGTTTCGTTGGTGCTCGGAAGTAAGCCCACAAGCCATATAATGTGCCATAAATATTAAAACGTTTTGACTTTACGCGCAGCGTCTTTTGCCCATACGCGCCCGGAGGTTAGCCAGTAACCCATGGACGGACCTGGTTACGGCAGTACAACGGTATAGCAGTAGGGCCGGATCCGGAGCTCTGGTTCGCGCGCCGTAAAGCGCTAGCAAAATTATTTGCATTTTTTATATGGCTGAGCTGAGACGACAACAAAAAGAAGGCGAAGCAGAAGTCGCTTTGAGCATAAAATGTAAAAAGTGCAAAGGAAATTTAGCCCCAGCTCCAGCACAACAAATCCCTCTAGCTTCTTCCACTCGCACAGACATGGCCACACGACGCCTCAAGAACAGCAGCAGCAGCGGCAGCTGTAGCGGCGGCAGATCGGAAATTTTTTATAAAAATATATTTTAAGCGCGCGTTGGCTTGATTGGTGACAGAGTAAAGGCAGAGCTAGGGGGCAGCTGCTGGAGCTGGGGGCAACAGCAGCGATGGGGCTAAAGCTATCAACGTCGGCTCTTTGCGGCTGCTTAACGTTGTCACACCGCCAGGCAAATTGTGGGCGAGTGGGCGTGCCAGGATAAAGGAAGCCAGCAAGAGCCAGAGCCAGGCCAGCCATCGTGGCTGCTACAAAATGAGCATGTTGCAAATGACTAAACGCAATTGAATCAAACACAATAATAAATTGCATTTATTTTGCAATAATTTGCATTTATTTACAAGCATGTTGCATAATTCAATGCGACGCACAGAGCCCGCAGCGACAGCAGTAGCAGCGACAGAGGAACAGCCATCAAAGCAGGTCCTACAATTGGATGCTGAGCAAACAGAAAGCCAGCCTGAATGCATATGCATTGCCATAGTATATGCAGTCTATGCATAACATTGGCTATTTGCATGCACATGTTCTCAGCGTGGCTCTTAGCCTTGAGGCTAGCTCTTAATGGGTTGCCAATTAAAGCAGAGATGTCATAAGAGAGATTGAAGCTGAGCATCATTCAAATGCCATGTGACATACTAAATGAGATATATTTTAATGAAAATGTTGAAGCTACTTTGGGTTACCTAATGAGGGCAGTGGGCAATGTGGTTGGGTATGAGGAACTGCTTAAGGTTCGCTTAGACTTCAAAGAGAAAGGCTTGAAGTAAAAGGATGACGCATGCTTAAGTTTAGTAAATTTACTTTGAGTCGAGTATAACAACATGCATATACTCATCTAAATTCACGTTCATAAATCATATTAAGTAAAACTTATAAAACAGTATGCCTACCATGTCCAGCTCTAACTTCCACTTCAACTGCCACTCCGTACCTCAATAATTGCCCAGCCCCACTCATGATATTCACTCTTAAGCAGTTTCAATCCACCCAACCCAACAATTCCTCGTCTGGCCACATACTTATAATTCCCAAAAATAGTTTAAGCTTCAAGCAGCCATAGATTGCTTTGGATATTAAGTGAAATCTTTCGGCAACATTTGAATAAATTTTCAAGTACGAACTAATTTGTCTGTTAAGCTGGCAAAGTATGTTTTTAGCCCAGTTAGCTGGAATTTCTAGCTTGAGTCTAACTTTTAATTAACACACATAATTATTATGAAATATGTCTGTTTATTTCTTGTTGCAGTTATTGCAGTTATTTTATGCTTGCTTTGGCGTGCAAATGCATGCTTTAAACTTTTTAATTAAATATCAAGTTTTTTTTTTTTTTTTTTTGGCAACATTGAGTTCGGCTCGCCATCGCCATCTCGCCAGCCGGCTGACCATTATCTGGTTTAAAAGTTTTGTTTCAAAATAATTAAATATATTTTACAATTAGTTTTCGGGCAATGCATCAAAGCGTCCTTTGCACGCAGACAAGAGCAAGCCGCAAATGTGTCAGCTTTGGCAATTAGTAGACTCGTTTCATAATCCAATGCGGCCGACAACCACAAGAACAACAAAACTTGGCGGAAAGATATCCTATACAAGGGGCTTGTATAGCCAGAGCCAGTTGTTTCTTTATTCTTCTATATTTGTATTTTGCTTCTGCCTGCGGGCTTTATTTTAAATTTATGTTTTGATTACATTTTGTATGTTTAGCTAAGGCAAAAGGTTTTTTACATGCGCTCGGAAATTGGAATTTGCGCTTGAATGAACGAAGACTTTAACTCAGAGTAGATTTATTATTAAAAATTTATTTAAATAAAAATTGTTTTTCTTTATATATTACTAAATATTTAACTTAAATATTAGCTAAGACTTTGACAGTTTATTTAATTTATAAAAATTTATATTTTATATCAAAATATTTTTAAGTTTTGTTAAACATTGTTTGACAACTAAAGTATATATTAAATATATATAGTATCTTGTGTCATAAAACTTCCTCCCTTTCCCTCTGTTATCAACCACTGTGCTGTGTTGTTAACCCTTTGCCACATAACTACTGGGTATTGACACTAATACAATTGCCAACATTTGCAATTTGCGGTTGCAATCAGCATGAACACAGCTGGCCCCATGCCATGTAGTTGTAAGAACCCTCTGGACAACTGGTCAATTGCTTTTGATTTGCCTTGGCCACTTGGCCTTGCAATGGCAACGGCAACAGCAACTGTAGCAGCAGCATCAGCAGCCATAATTGAGAATCAATAGTTGATCAACCGGAAGCGGATGCGTGTGATGAGCGTACGGATGCAAGCTGCTGCTGCTGCCTCAATAGCCGCAAGTGTTAAATGCTTTTGCTTTGCTCTCTGAGCGCATGAATCCTTTGCTCTTGCGCTGCTGTGTCTAGCTCTTAAGCCCTCTGTTGTCTCTTGCTCGTATGTCAAAAATGCAAATCCAACATGGCCTAATACCTTGTCCAACGCATGGCCAATTCGGCTGCCATCGCAGGCCGCAATTGAGGCGTGGCTGCCTGTTGGGCATATAATGAATGTTTAAATGCTTTGGCACGTGAATTATTGTGGATTTAATTGTGCGCTATTAATGACTGAGGCTGTGGCTGTCGTGGTGATTGTTGTTGCTGTTGTTGTTGTTGTTGTTGCTGTTAAGCCAATGCCAATGAGCGCTCATTAAAATGAAATTTGTTGTGCGTGTGTTGGCTGTTGTAAATGGCGAGTGGCACTTGGCTTAAATGGCAACGCACAGCCCACTTGAAATGCTGCTGCAGACTCGGGCGGCAGTTGCTGCAGCTGTCAGTGTCACATAATTTTGCACTTTCGACAGGCCACAAGCACTCGAGGCTTTCGGTTTGCATGTCAAACACAGAGACAGAGAGAGAGAGAAGCAGCCGCAATATTTGCGCGGGCTCGCAAATTTTTGTAGCATATTTTTGTGCGCTTGCAGCAAATGGAAAAATAAAATATAAATAAAGCGAGAACACTAGCAACAGCAGCAGCAACTGGGCTGTGATTTAAAACAATATTATGCCACACATATTTAAACTGCTGCATTTGATTATTATTTTGTTTTTCAATTTAAATATATTTCCATTTTTACGGAGTATCCGATCCGATGCAGCTGCGCCACTGCCACAGCCACTGCAACTGCAACTGCGACTGTCTCGCCTGTCGCTTTTAATTTGCAGCCCCAAAACAATTGCAATCATAATAAATAAATAAAATAAAAACAAAAATAAATAAAATGTAATTAAATTGAAATTTCACAAACAAGCTGCGCTGGTTGAGTAATATTTATTTATTTATTCCTTTTTTTTTATTGAAAAAAATTACATGAGCAGAATTCGCATGAATTAAGTTTGTACACATAGTGATATTTTATGCTGAAAGCAAATTAACTTGACAGAATGTTAAGCTGAAGACTTTGTGTGTGAAATATGTTGAAACATCAAAAGCTGTATGAGAGTTTTTTAAACAGGCTTTTGTTTTAATGCTTATTGCAGCTTAATGGATTTCAGACATTAAATTTCACATGTAGTATCAGTATCAGGTTAATGACAATAATACCGCAAGTGTTCGTGGTTTTATAATTTATATGTAAATTATTTATTTAAAAAAGTATGTATCATATATTTTTAAAATATATTTCAAAACTTGCTGAGAAATAAATATAAGATTTTTTTTCAGTTTAATTTAATTTAATTTAACCAAATGTATTAATTGATCTCTGCTGCAGTTAGCCAAGTATATTATATAGAATCAACTACTTGTCTAACAAAGTGTATACAATATAGATAAATATATACATACTAAAAATATATATATATTTTTATATACATTATTCATAGTTATATCACATATAATTTGAACAAAGCTCAGCGCTATTGCGTGCACTGCGCTTGCATAAATATTTATGTTTATTCAAATTTAGTTTGCCAACTTTGGCCACTTAGGAATTCGTGCTGCAAAATGAAGCAAATGTTGAAAGCAACTTTTATTATGAGCGTGAAAACAATGCAAATTTAAATCGTTATAAATTTGATATTGTTTGCATTTGCGCAACAAATTCTACTTTGAGCTCTTGACTTAATTGCAATAAAAATTGGAACTTAAAAAATTTTAAATATAATATAATTTGCATACAATCATAGAGAAATCTAAAAATCGGAGTGGGAAATGGCATAAAATAGAGTCACTCAAGCACACAAATATAGAAATGCTCTTTGTCCTCTAATTGGCCAATTTCCCATTTGGACTGCCTTAAATTTAACCGCTTCAATTGCTTCTCGCTCTCATTTCTATCTGCTGCCTGATTTCAAGTGAAATCTTTTTATTAAACTTCTCGAGAATATCCCCAAGTTGAGTGTAATGCAATTGTTGAAAAGTGAACAGCGATTGTTGAAAACTTTTAGCTGCTGTATTTGCAGCTCAACTTTGCGGATTGATAAATGTTTCTCGCAGCGCGTTCGCCACAAAATCACGCAACACGAACACAGCGCCAGAAGAACAACAAAATATTTGACATAAAACCATGGCACGTAAGTTTCAATATTGGCACATGTGTGTGTGTGTGTGTGTGTGTGTGTGTGTGTGTGTGTGTGTGTGTGTGTGTGTGTGTGTGTGTGTGTGTGTGTGTGTGTGTGGGACTCAGAGTGTGTGTTTGGGTTGTGTGTGTGTGTGTGTGTGTGTGTGTGTTTTTTTCTTCATGTCGTAAACTGAAGGCAAAGACGAGCTCAGCGCGTACGTGTCAGCTGCCGCAAATGTCTTGCAAAATGGCGGCCCTATATGTATGTGTGTGTGTGTGTGTGTGTGGATAACTATTTGACTGTTTAGCAGCTGCGTTTTGTCAAAAGTCAAAACCGAAATCCAAAAATGCGACCGTCACATGTGAGCGAGCATTACGAATGCCTCGATGAGGGTGGAGTGAGGGAGTGTGGAGGAGGCTGGCAACAGCCGTTCGTGGCAGGCGCTTGAAACATGCAACAGCCGCCATTTTTAATTTGCTTGTCGAAACTGAAACTTTTGCTGCCGTTTGTTTGCTGTGCGCGCTGTCTGTTTCCGCTTCCGCTTGGGCCGCTTTGTTGTTGTCGTTGATTTGCTTTCTTTCGCGCTGGTTTTTTGTTTTTGGCCAATGTAAATAACAAAATGTATCACTTCCGTTGGTCGAAAATACATGGGCATAACCACAGTGGCACGCATTTTAGCTGCATTTGCCAGTCGCCAGTGCGAATGGCGTGCGATAACAAAAATGGCCGCTCGCAGAGTTTCCGCTTTGTTTGGTTAGCTGCAGCGTTTGCAACGATTTCTGCCTTTTGTTGCCACATCTGACGATACAGCGCAACTGCAATTGTTAACTTTGTTAACATGTGTCGCAGTTTATCGGCCAGCCTGCAATGCATTGTTGAAAGCGTAGTCCCCTCCCCAACCATTTGCCCCAATCAGATCATCGCCTCGTCGCATCACCACCACCACCACCAGCCCTGCACTCAATCCATTAGACGCCCGCACAAATGTTTTTGATGTGCGCACTCAAATATGCAAATATTTGCGTATATCCATTTTTGGTTACTATGCCTCTTTGAGCTTCTAATTAAAATCTGACTGCCAAACACACACACAGGCACACACATACACACACTCACACGCACACTAATACGATTACTGCACATATTTCCATGCTTGATTTACTTAGCTATTTCGACTGCCAAATTGCCTTTGTGGCTCGGTTGTAACTCATTAAATCGTTATCAAAATAATAATTGTCAATAAAAATGAGTTTGAGTTCCATACAAAAGTAAAGCAGCTTTAATTGGTTGCGGCAAATTGTTATAAGCTTCTTAAGCAAGTTGTTTTTGAAAGCAATTAACAGACGTCTGGGAATATAGTTAGTTATTAGACATTTTAAGGGAGAAGGGATTGTATAATTTCTATAATAATTAATTGTTTATAAATAGCAAATGTCTTTAGTTATAATTGTAGTAGATATTTGAATTGAATATGTGCAGTCTTTGTCTTTATGTTGAGTATGCAAAATCTCTCTTTATGTAGTATAAATAAGTTTTTAGATTATAATATTAACTTGTGTTAGAAACAGCTTGTCTTAAATTTCGGCATATTGGACTGCAGTCTGGTTCATTATAAACTTAATTTTCCTATTATTTGAAACAAGAGTAAGTTCTCTACTCTGCTTTGAGTTTCAAAGTTATTCGAATTCAGCTACTTGCAGAACTTCTTAATGAAGTTTATAATAAGCATAAAGCTGTAATAAGAACTTAATGAAAATCTTTGGTGCTTTCGTGCTTATAATTCATATAATAAAGTTAACCTAAAGCAAGTTGAATCAATGCTTAGTTATTTCACATATTTCATTGTTATTTGTGCTAATGAAAACTTAATTTGATCTAATTTATTGCTGTTCCTGCTCCCTTATTTGCTGCAAACTTGAAGTCTCTTACCGAACAGCATTTCAAGCTGTATCGTTGCTCTATATCTATGCTCCCGTTCCAAGTCTTATTTTACTCAGTCTCAGTAGTTCGTAGTACACATGTAAGACTTTCGCTTGACAGCAGCTAATTTTGTAATTTGCCAAAAGTCCTGACGTGTAGTTTTTGCTGCTGCTGCTGCTGCAGTGTTGGCCAAGGCTGGCTCGTAATTGACCATTAGTGGAGCTACTTAAATAGCTAATTGCATTCGCATAGCTGACAATTATAAATTGCTTTTGGCACTTTTCAGCTGAATAGAAAGAAAGAGAGAGCGAGAGTGAATAGATAGCGTCAAGTGCATACAAATTGTTCACAAATTTGAATTTGAATGTGCATCAGAAAGGTGCAACAATCAAATTAGAGCACAAATTTACTTATACACAATGGCGGCGTGTCCGTGTCCGTGTCTGCTGGCTCGGGTCACATTATTATGTTGGGTGACAGATCCAAATTGACAGCAATTTAAAATCGATTTGTTGTTAATTGCAAGCGGTGCTAAATGCGTTGATTCGATTAGTTAAACAGCACACGCAACCAGCGCACACACACATGCAAATGATTTGTTGTGTTTGTTTGTCCTGTCAAACCAAATGCAGCATTGTTGCCAAAAGTAATTATGTAAATTTTGTATACCCTGTAAAATATGAGTGAATGAAAGCTGTATCAAATTATAGATTTGTAATTGTATTTATATTTATATTTATATTTATATTTATATTTATATTTATATTTATATTTATATTTATATTTATATTTATATTTATATTTATATTTATATTTATATTTATATTTATATTTATATTTATATTTATATTTATATTTATATTTATATTTATATTTATATTTATATTTATATTTATATTTATATTTATATTTATATTTATATTTATATTTATATTTATATTTATATTTATATTTATATTTATATTTATATTTATATTTATATTTATATTTATATTTATATTTATATTTATATTTATATTTATATTTATATTTATATTTATATTTATATTTATATTTATATTTATATTTATATTTATATTTATATTTATATTTATATTTATATTTATATTTATATTTATATTTATATTTATATTTATATTTATATTTATATTTATATTTATATTTATATTTATATTTATATTTATATTTATATTTATATTTATATTTATATCATAATTATTTACAGGATATTTACCAAACATCCTCTAACATTTCTTCAGTTGACTTTAAAAATATATAAAAAATCAAATGGATTTTTAATGTTTGTGGTTCTTTAGTGCTGTGTGAGTGTGTGTATCAGTTGCAATGTTAATTGCATAAGCATATGTGTCTGTGTGTGTGTGAATCATGCAAATTACCCTCGCTTGCGGTATTTGATGCGCTGCTGCTCTCTGATTGCCAGCTGACCCAACGCCTGCCTCATCTCTCGTCAAATTCGTAGCCCTTTGCCTGCCCGCGCAATTAAAAACTTTAACTTTTTTTCGTTGCGAGTTTTTAGCGCACTTTACGGAGTTTTTTTTTTTTGCGCTGGCAAAAAACTTTGCACTTCACTGTTTTTTTTTAGTGTTGCGTGTGCCTTGCATAATACCTACGCTCCCGACTAGAAACTAAACATGAACTGACTGAGCTTAACGGCCAAAAGCCATTATTACACTATTATAGCGCACATTATACCAGTTGCCAGTGATTCAGTTTGTAGTTAATGAGAATTCGATATAATGAGATACACCAGAGATATTCATATCATGCACATTTCGGACAGCTGTGATATTGGACTTTATATGGAGATAATGAGAGTGAAATGAACAACGAATACGTTTTATGGCTGCAAAATTGTTGAATAATTAAAGCCAACATTAATTTGGCAATTTGCGAATTCAGTTGGGATGGAATTGCTTGAGACTCAGGTATTAATGGCCTGACATATTTAGTAGCTCTAACTAGAACTGAACCAGAACAGAAAATTACATTTAAGGCAAGAAAAGAGTCCTTTTAGGCAGCGCAAGAGATCAGAGACTAATAACTAGACGCTGAGAGCTTCAGCGTACAAAAAAAAGGGAAGTTCTCTACTTAAACGGCTGCAGCTTGTTTCTGATTGAATCGCTTTGGCCAGGCAAATCTGTTGCCATTTCAATTAGGAGCAACAAAAAAGAACTAGTGATTTCATTAGGCCGTATGCAAAAGGACGAAACTGATGCAGTTGTCAGCTACAACATGGCCAAAAGTAGAAGGCGGCATGACACAACATCCAAGAGCTGACAGAGCTCTGTCTCCTTCTCTCTATCTCTCCCTCTCTCTCTCATTCTATTTTTCTCTTTCTCTGTATCTGCCTTGTGCTGTTCTGCACTTCATAAAGTACCTGCATGGATATTTGTAGCTTGGATTGCAATATAAACAGAAAAAAAAAACAAAGGCAGTAGCAACAGATCTTTTCCATTTTCCATTTCCGCTTGAAGTTGCAGTTACAGCTGCTTTTTCCACCTTGCCACACAACTACAGCGACGGCAGCAGCAGCAGCAGCAGCAACAACAACTGAAGAAATATAGAAAATAGAATTTCTCAAATCTTGTGTCTTTTTTTCTCTCTCAACTCATTTCATTTCCTCTTTATTTTTATTTTTACTCGTGCGTATGCCCTTTGTTTCACAAATTGAATTGTTTTTGCAAAGAAGTTTCTGATTTCCTTTCAAGAACAATTGCCAGCAAGCGAGGGCGGCCTGGCGTGGCATGGTGTGGAGTCGACTCGACTCGACTTGAGTCGAGTGGAGTGGTGTGGAGCATGTAAATCAGCCTAAAAGCTTTTTATATAATTGAAACATTTTCGGAGCAAATGTAACAATTTTGTTGGACAGCCAGGCAATCTGCAAAATAATAAAGTTAGACTACAACAACATTTGCTCTGCACAAGTGAACGAAACGAAACGGCAAACGAAACTTTATAAGTTAATGGTATATTGTGTCCTAATTGGATATATGTATGTGTGTACACATCGAACTCTACCTGTAGCTAAAAACTTCACAAAGAGCTATTAAACAGAAAACCATTTAAGCGGTGGACCAAAGACAATGGAAAGTCTTGACAGTTTGCCAGCGCAAGAACTGCTTGCGAATTATAGGGTGACGCTGCTGTTGAAAATTTAACTTAAGTTTCCCTGCTTTACATTTTGTTTAAATTAAAATATATTTATGTATACATATATATATTTTTAATGCTGTGTTTTTAATGGTTTTCCGGCGCAGCTTTGTGAGCAAGCTATGACATGCAATATTACGCATACGCCATGTTGGCAGCTGTCATTTGGCATATTTGTCAAGCCAGGCTGACGAGCTGCTGCTGCTGATGCTGTTGGCAGTAGAAGCATTTTAATAAATTTAAATGCATCATGCTTGACTGGAAAATACTCTGTAAAGGGAGCTTGTCGACGGACAATCGATGAAAGAATTTATGAAATTGAAAATAAAAATAAGAAAATTAAAATTAAATAAAAATGCAAGTTAAATAAAAATATAAATGAAATAAAATAGTTATTATTATTTTATATTTAATTATTTTATGTACGAAATAACTAACCCGTTTATTTAGTTAAAGTATACAGGGTATTTGACAATGTCAGATATTTACTATGGCATATTTTCGAGTGGTCTGTAGAGTTTGCGCAGTTGCAAGCTGTGCATGTGGCATGAAGCTAATCGAAATGTAAAGACAATGAACCATTCGACAATACAAGTACCTGACCCCATAATGGGGCACGTGCATTGAACTGTTGGCTGTCTGTCTGTCTGACAGCCGTGCTGGCTGGCGGTTCATTTGGAGAGCCACGCACGTAGCAGCCCATTCTCGAGATATAAAAAACATATTGGTAAATATTTAAATTATAAAACGATTGCCAACAAATGGCCAAAAAAGGGTCACTCACTTGTCCGGCTGCACGTTTAGGCGATTGTCAATTATACGACAACTTTTTGTTGTTAGTCGGCAACAGGACGAATACTTTGTAATGCAAAGCAAAGTTTCACCAAAGTGCGAACGAAAGAAAGCAGAAAAGGATAAGAAAAAAAGTGCGAGAGGGAGGAGCAGAGTAGAAAGCCAAATGCTTGGGTCTGCGTAAAGCGGCTTAGAAGGCTTTTCAGTTCACCTGCTGCTGCTACGGCTGCAGTTAGGAGGACTCAACGACGAAGGGTTTATAAAATTGTGCGCACGACGTGGCTAATAAACTGACTGAGTTTAGGAATAAAGCCAAGCAATAACAGCTGGGCTTGCATATTCGAAGAAGGAATACCCTGAAGAGTGGTTTCTATGAAAAAAAAAGGGAAAAGTTGGTTGAGTGTGGAGTTGACTAAAGATCAAAGTGTGAGCCTAAAGTTCTAGAAAAGTATTCGGATTTAAAGTTGTTTATGAGCTCTCTCAAAAGCTTGCTTAAAATACACATATATTAACTTGATTCGTGGCGGCTGCTTTTGTTTCATTACAAAACTCGTATCCAGTAACGGAAAATCTTTACTTCAATTAAAGCCTTGGCCCCTAGCAGGCATGCAGGACTACATTCCTCGCATTATACTTTCCATACGTATCCTATTTCAAAAGAAAGGTTTAATGCCCTCGCAGTGAGGGAATTGCGCAAAAGGGGGCGCTAAAAGGCAATTTACCTTTAAGAAAATGCTTATGCAACAAAACTTACAAAGCGACAAACTTAGAGGCCGACAAACTGACGAAGCGGACAGACAAAAAGGCAGTCGGCACGGCGCGGCACAGCACTGTGAGGCATTTATAATTAAAAACGCAAACCCTTAAACAACATTTTGCCCGGGGCCAACAGCGGACTGCGACAACTTGCGCCTGCTGTCTCGAGCCGACTGTGGCTGTGGCACTGGCTGTGGCAGGGGCAGACAGAAGTCAAACAATAAAGTAGACAACAATAATTTCAACAATAACATGACAAATTGTTTCAGGGCACACAAGCAAGCACAAGACTTAGAGCTAGACAGCCAAAGCAGTAGTGAGACGGGGCATTGCTAAAAGCAGCCCTACAAAATCTTTTACTTATTCATGTAGGTGTTGCAAAGTCCTTTCTGCTTGCCACTAAACAAGTGCGCCTTGGCTTAACGGCAAGACAGTCGACTGCGTGTAGCACAACTAGCTGAGACGTTCATTATTGATAAGATAGACAGTTGCACTTGCCCCGGGTTGTTTAAGGTTTTATGATTTTTATGAAAAATTGAAGACGTGCGAGCAAATTTTGTTATTTTTATGGATACGAGCTGAAGAGTTTGTTGATTTGGGTGAAATTTGTTTAAAGAAAACGTGAGAGTTGGGAAAAAGGTTTGCGTGGGAGCGAAGCTTCCTGCAGAGAACTCTTTCATAAAACGGATCAGATTTCAATAGAAACAAAATTCCACATTACTAAACATTCTAAATTTATATTGCAAATAAATTATATTTGTCAAGTAAATTTATAGTTCTATCCCAACTAAATCTAGAATTCCTAGTTCTCCTTAAAAATGTATTTGTTTTGCGTGCTCCTTCATTTGATATCTGCGTATCTCGATTTAGCCCGCAATCTTGAGTTGGCTTTTGGTTTGTGTTCAAAGTTATGTTGCAGGATGATAAATTTGATTGCAACATGCGCATTTTGCTGTTGCATGTGCAACATTAGCCGGCGAACCGCACAGTGGCGAGCCACAATAGCAAAATAACTTTTACAAAAATGCGCTCGAAATTTTTGTGTTGCTTTATTTTTTATTTTTTGGCAAGGGCATAAATCAATTTGAATGTTCACAAAGAAGTGCACGTAAAGGAAAATTTACAAAAAGAAGAGAAGATAAAAAATATTTATAAATATAAATTTCAATGATTTATGGGAATAATTCAAATTTATGCAAATATTTATATAGTTTATAGCAAAGGTGCTTAAACCTAAAAAAAAGATTCTGGAATTGAATTTACTGCTCAATTTTGTTGTAAGTTTTCAATTCTATTTAAAACTCAATTTTCTATATTTGAAATACTTTAAGGACTCTGCTCTGATTTTTTTTAGCTCTAGGCAAAAACAAAGCGAAAGTGCGAAGTAAAAGAACAATAAAAATACGGGTAAATAAGGAAAGTGTGGGTGGCTGGGGGCTGTTAGGTTAGTGAAGTGTGTCTGCTTGTGTATGTGTGTGTGTGTGTGTGCATTGACTGTTTGTGTGTGTCACTCGGCTTGGCCGCATGTCGCACATGTTCCAGCTTGAAGGACATTCAATGGCTGTGTGCATTATGTTAAGCCCTTTCAAATGACCAACCAGCTTCAGCAGCGTGTGACAGCTCCGGCAGCAACAGCGGCATTAGCAGTGGCAGCAACAGCAGCGGCAGCAGCAGCTACTCTTTGGTTGCCACAGCCACAGTCAGCCAGCCAGCTTAGCTTACACACACACACATACGTGCGTGTAGGCGCACACACACACACATACACTATGCGTGCGCTTTTCTAACTTTCTCTCTATCCATGTCCTATAACTGGTATTTTATAAGCTGTCTTACAGCTTGCTGATTTCCAGCGAACAGAGAACTTCGCAGCAGTTTTGGCTAAGCCACATTTAACTGACTGCCGTCAGCATATTACATGCAACATTTTAGCTATGCCAAGAAGTCGCGGCGTATATATGAAAACTCAAATTTTTGAAAACTTATTATATATTTAATTTATATTTTTGGAATAATATTAATGCACTTGAAATGATTTTTTTTATTTGAAGAATATATGTAACACTATTTTAAATTTTTAGTTGACGGGAAAACAGTTTAAAAATAAAATAAAATTTTTATCCAATGTAAAACTGGAGCACAGCAATATCCCAAGCAACAACTCGGACTCATGCACACAGTAGGAGTCAATGTCTCAGAGAGAGAGAGAGAGAGAGAGAATGTATGAGTGGGTTTCACTGGATTAGCTTGTCGCTATAAATATTTAGCAGACTCTAAAGGGAAATAAGACTCAATACACCCGCTACCATTAGACTACCTGCTCCGTTGCTGCCTGCGCTTCTCTGCATATGGAGTATTTCCTTGCTGACTCAAGTCAAACAATTTCAGCTGATCTCATTTCATCTCTTTGTCTTGCTTGCTCTTCTCGGCTGACTCAAGTCAACTCATTACAGCTGATCTCATCTATTTTGATCTCTTTGTCTTGCTTGCTCTTCTCTGCATATGGAGTATTTCCTTGCTGACTCAAGTCAGCTTATTACAGCTGATCTCATTTGATCTCTTTGTCTTGCTTGCTCTTCTCGGCTGACTCAAGTCAACTCATTACAGCTGATCTCATCTATTTTGATCTCTTTGTGTTGCTTGCTCTTCTCTGCATATGGAGTATTTCTTAGCTAACTCAAGTCAACTTATTACAGCTGATCTCATTTGACTCTCTCTTCTATGCATATAGAGTATTTCGCCGTTGATTCAACTCCTTCGCAAAGTTGCTCCAACTTGTTCCTATTTGAACTGGCGTGTTTTTAGCAAATGCTGTAAGTGCAAGTGGCTTTCATGGAGCCATTTTGTGCAGCGCTTGAGCAAACAATAAGACATAATGAAAGTGTAAAGCTATTTGAGGCAGACGCATAGCTCAGAGCCAAACCAAAGTCTGGCAAAAACCACAAAAAAAAAAAAAGAAAAGACGAAGCAAAACTAAAATCGGGTCAATTGCCAACGCGAGTGCCACAAAAATGCACATAAATGTGATAGATGTGTGCCGCAGAAGCTGCCACTGCAGTTGCACCCGCTAACTGCTACTGCAAGAAGTCAGCTTCTTCTTCTTTCTACTCCTCCTCTTGCTTCTCCTCTTTTTCTGCCATTTCTTTTGCAATCACGAGTTGCTGGTACAAAATAAAATTTAATGCCAGCTTTTGTCCGGCAGCTTCTATTCCGATTTACTTGCGTCAGTTGCATGTTGCGAGTTGCCAGCGAGTGAGAAATGCGCTGCGCTTTGTGGCAAACTTTGTCATTTGTTGCATGCCTGCGCTTGACGCTTCCATCTAGCGGCAGCTGCATGTTAAATAAATTTTTAACATTTAATTATGAACATGTCATTGCGGTAAGAGGTTTATGAAATGACTCACAAAAGCTCAACGAGGATAAAGAGACGCCAAACGTGGAATGGAAAACCAAAGAGCACGTGTATATATATATATTTTAAATTATTTGCTTTTAAATTAAAAATGCCACAAGTTGGGGTTGCCTGTCAAATATTTAAAAATATTTCGAGTCCTTCAGCTGTAAACAAAGGTAAAACAATCAGTTTAAAGCTTGCGTATTCCATAACAAAATTGCCTACAAAGCCCTTTTGTGCCTTTGTTTCTTTCATTGCCATTTAAAAAGGCCCCAAATTGTATAAACAAAATGGCCAAGTTGATGGCATATGTAGCCAGAGTGTTTGGGGTAATTTTAATGTATATATCTGCATGGTCGTATATCAAAATAAATGCGGCAATAAGCAGACATTGCTCATACGCCGCATTGTGCGCAAGGTGAACCCGACGGGGCTGCGCTGGGCTGGCCGCCCTTTGGCCATTTTTCTTGCCCTGCCAATCGATAATTCTTTTGTTCATTAAGAACTTGATAAATCACAGGAGCTGCTGCTGCTGCTGCTGCTGCTGGTGGTGGTTACGTGGGTTCAAGTGCGCAGCTAACGATAGAAAATGAAAGGAATTTCATAGTTTAACTTGGCACCAAATTGGAAACTCAATAAGCTGGTCAGTGCTAGTTGCTCTGTGGCTATGTGCGTGTGTAAGTGTGTACAAGCGTGACTAATGTACTTCAAATAGACTTTGACACTCAACATACACACAGATGTATAAAGAGAGCCCGAGAGAGAGAGAGAGAGAGAGAGGAGATGTTGAGCTGTGGCACTTCATGCCTCACCTGCTGTTACTTTGTCCAATTGAACTGGAAAATGAACGCATCGTTTAAGCTGCAGCAGCTAAGCTGATTTTCTATTTAGCCATTAAAGAGCTGGCATATTGTCTCTGGGTCTAACTTGACTCAACTCTGCACAAGTTTATAATTTTTCATTTTCCCTTTATTGCTCATAGACGACAATTAAACTTAATAAGAAACTTTTTTGCTGCAGCTAGAAAAGTTTAATTATGTTTTCCATTGTGTTTGATGTGCTCTGTTCTCTGGCAAGGCAAGAGTAAATATCAAACATTGCTCAAGGTGCACTTACCTGCATATTGAATGTATATCAGCTCTATCTCCAGCCCACCCTGTCTATTTAATCTCTTTGTGCAGCATTCTTAAGCGTTTCACTTTACCTTGACTGGACCGTACCTCTAGCTGCATTCCCAATGAAATTCCGCTTTGAAACGTTGCTGCCTTTGAATATAATCATTTAGCCAGCCTGCTTGCTGCTTACCTTTCCTCTGCCAGATTAGTTGCTCTAAGCCTTTTGTAACTGATTAGATTTGGCGCAGCCAGTCGAAGTTGCTGTCAAAAAGTTTGTCCATAAATTATCGCTGGATCGTTGGCGCTGGCGCTGGCTCTGGCTCTGGCGCTGGCTCTACACCTGCTGCGACAATTTCAACATTTTAATTGTGTTTTAATGAAATGGCAGCCATTTTGTGTTGCGCACGCTGTGGCCCGCAGTGCAATAAAATTATGTTTAGCATATATTAGGGCGACAGTTTGTGGCACTTACATTGTGTGTGCGCAGACGTTGCACAAATTAATGAGAAATTATATACGCCCACGTACTCAGCACTCAGCACTCAGACACCAGCATCTGGCTTAAGTTGACTTGAGCTGAGCAGACTTCAGTTGAGAAAAAGTTGTGAATAGAGAGAGAGAGAGAGAGAGAGAGAAGCCAAATCGACGCACAAATTGTGATTGCAGTTGGCAAAGTGTGTTGCAGTCTTTGGATATTGCTGCTATCTTTCTATATTGTACTTTTTGATAGCTTTTGTTGTGGCTTAGCAGCTTTGGCTGTTTGCTGTTGCTGTTGTGCTATTGGCTTAAGTTAGTTACGAACAGTTTTTTATTTAACGAATTTTTGGTCTGAGTAAGTTTTGTATTAAAAAAGTTTCTTATCTTCTCTTCTACTTGCAGGTAAATGACGTAAATTTTTAATTACTAACTGGGAGAAACTTGTCGCCGACGTGGTGGTCGTCAACATCGTTGAAAACTTTTCATCATTCAGTTTGCTGTCAAGTGTCAAGTGTCTGTCGACCAGGCCAGAAACTTCAACTGAGACGCAAGCCGAGCGGCATGCGGCATGAGGCATACGCCATGCAGCTGCAATCCCCAAAACAATTGAGGATAAAACTGAAATGTTGCTGCAGCAAAACACAATTTGTAGTCGGGGGTCCAACATGTTTGGATAGACAGTTGAATAGTTGAACGGACGGCTGCAAGCCTGCTCTTGGCAGCAAATAATCAAAACTTGGGTGAAGAACACAAGCGCGCAGCCCTTATATCATTATGGTTAGATTGTAAAGTGAGTGTATATGTATCTCTGTGTGTGTGTGTGTGTGTGTGAGAGTTGAGCTTGGATTATGGTAGACCGCAAAAAGTTGCACAATCAGAGCTGGGAGCGGGAATACAGCTGCAAATTAGCATTCAACGCATTCGCTTCACTCATTCGGGCGCTCGCTCGACGCTCTGCATTTCAAAATCCTCGAAAAGAAGCAGCAGATGAAGAAGCAGAAGCAGAAGCAGAAGCAGTAGCTGCCGGATACGGAAATGTGCTTGGCAGACGAAATTATCATGGGAGCCAAGCCATGCCAAAAAGGAAATGTTGCTATACGACGGCCAGGCCATGGCGCAGCCGGAAGATGTAATTAGGGTGAAAGCAAAATGGGAAAATAATTAACACTTGAGCATAATTAATTGCACGACAAATGACAAGTGCCACGGGGATGAGCTGAGCGCTAATTTCGCTGAAAACCGCCAAGTTTTTTGCCCAGCTCTAAACTGGACTAAAATATGTATATGGCATTCTGCTTCAATCTACTGTGGCTAAGCTCATTGCTCTCACTTCATTTGCCATTTCTAATCAAAAACTAAAGACTTGTTTGCGTGCTCTAGTTTGCCAGTTGCCAGTTGCCAGTTGCCAGTTGCCAGTTGCCATTTGTCATGCCACATGCCACATGCCGCATGCCACACACGTAAAAAGCAACACTTAATAGCATTTCTATCGGATTATACGCAAATTTGATTTCAAATCAAATTGCATGATAAAATTTCACAAAAACTTCAATAGCAAATCAAAGTTCTGGCTTGAGCCAGAGCTGCAGTGTGCAAGAGACAAGCTGTGCCAACATGATACCCTGTAAAGAATATTTAAATATTTTTAAATGAGTTCTATTGACTGTTATATGTTTAGATAGATATATATATTAATTTATTTGTATATTTTTAGAATATAGATATTGATGTTGCTTTCCTTTGCTATTCCTGCTATAATGGCTCTTAATCACTGAGTATCTCCATCTTCTGCCACTTCCACTCTCTTTTTGCGATACAATTTTATTTATATTTTACTTTGACTTGCTGTCCATGGAGATCTGGCAGAGTCTCCGGCCACGTCGATTGTGACATTGATTGTGCTAATTAAAATTAAATTGATTTACTGTTAAATTAAAATGTTGCTCCACACACACACACACACACACACACACACACACACACACACACACACGGATGTATGAAAGATGCCATTGTGGCGAGCACACACACATTTCCATTTCGGTTCATTTCACAATGCATTTCTGGCAATAAATTACAATAAACTCGGGCGATTCCCATTTGTATTTGATGTTCGCACTTCAGCAGAGCCAGAGCCAAAGCCGTAGCTAAGCTCGAGCCATTGGCATTGGCCTTCGGTTCGGCAGACTCATTCCAACTTTGTTTTTTTTTTTTTCATCCAGTTTGTTGGCTTTTCCCATATGGAAATCCAATAACTGGCAGCCATGACAACCGTTTGCTGAAAATTCTTCGGACTAGTGCCAATTGCTGGCGCTGCTGCTGCCGCCTGCATATTGCATAACTGAAATCGATTCACTAGCTGATGTGTCTGATGAAGTAGAAAATGATGAGAACATTTTCTAGTGTGCGTTGCCAATTTGCAGATTACCTTTGAGCTGGCGTTGAGCATTTATTGATTCTGAAATTTTTAATAGTGCGCATTGAGGCCATAATTGAGCTCTCACAGTTGCCTTAGCGGCTCACTGACCTTCATCGTTTTTAGGCCAACATTTTAACTCGCTTGTTTAACTTTTTTTTGCATTTTCCTTTTACTGCTCGACGCGGCGCGCTTGCCTATTAAGTTGAATAAATGAAACAAATATTTATGTTGGCGCCTGGCGTCGGGGGCCTTAATTTTTTTTTTTATTTGTGCTTCTTTTTAATTAAAAATATACACACAACATTTTGATGATTTTTGCGCATTGTCATCAGAATGCGCGGGCGCCTGGCCTGGGCTGTGCTGGTGGGTCTGTGTCTGTGTTTGCTTTTGGGGGATTTCAATCAGTGCCAAGGCAGCAGCAGCAGCAACAGCAACAAAAGCAATACAAGCGCCAGCCAACAACAATAACTAAAGCGTTTCTCATTTAATTTAACTGGTACTTCTTTTCCAGTCGGTTGCCGGACAAAGGCGCACAACAATAACAGGGCGACGTGGCAGAATTTAAGTGATTTTCATTTAGCATTGAGCTCAGTCCGCATTCATATAGCCCAATGGTTATATCAATGCTATCGATTGCCAGCTGGCCATTCCCATTGTAGTTGTTGTTGTCGTCAATCCCAATCAACTGCATCCATCGATGATGATGTGGATGATGATGACTGCCGTCCGGTTTCTTCGTTCCTTTGTTGTGACCGCCTCGTTGACCAATGAATGCAATTCTTGTACGTGGACGTGCCTGCGGTTACACAAGGAAATGCACCAACTATCATGTGGCTGTGCTTGTGTGTGTATATATATGTGCCGGATTATGAACTGCGTCTGCAAAGGATAATGGCTGAATATGTGGCTTTAAATTGTATGCGAAATTGAGTTCTACGAATTGAGCCTTACCATCATCAAGATTCAGTACAAAAAATATATATGCATAATAACATGTGAATGAGAACTCTGAAAGGATATCAAATAATTTGCGGTGAATGCCATGAAAATGTAAGGAAATTATTGTAATTAATTAATTAATGAATATTTAACTTGGCATTTAAATATTGCTGGCATTCGAGAGTTCTCAGGGGTATTTTGTGAATATATTTTTAATGAATATTCCGTTAACAACTCCCAATTGGATTTAAGTGTCAAATAGCTATAGTTGATACTTGAACTTCCCATAATAATGCAGAGAAACTTTGCTTGAACTATCCACAAAGCTTCTGAGCTTGCCTTCTAACTATCTGTGTTGTCTTGCTTGTTTTCTGACCAATTTGCACCTTGGAACCTTTCGGGCCATGTTTTCTTTTCGGCTAAAATGACACACAAAGCATAAGCCAGAGCAATTATTTTGCAAATGACACGGGCAAAGCCTTTAAAATTGTTGACCCACTCACAAATTCCCCAAAAAAAGGTGTCCGGTTTATGCTGCACAAATTGTCAAACTGTTTGCACAAGACACACAAGCCAACACACACTCACACACACACACTAGAATATAAACAAAATCTAAATATAAAATAACAATTTCGCAAACAACAAAAATGAAAATAAAACAGAGTAAAACAATGAGTAAAAATGTGGCTTGGTCCGACTGCAGAATACTCGTTCCAAGTGCAATAAAAGTCAAGTTTAATAATAAATTGAAATATTTATGGAAACATACATAATTTAAGGGAATATCTGAGAAAGAGTTATGTAATTTCCATACATGCAACTATTTTTACCTATATCTCACGGGTCTAGTTGGTTGAATGCAAAAATATTTAAATATGTATTAAAAAATATTTATTTAAAAATTTAAAAAAAATTATAAATGTATTTTGCGAATATAAAAACTCTTGCTTAAACCATGTATAGTTGAAGCCCACACACACAAACCCAATATACTCCTTCTTCACTTTCCGAACGAGTATTAAAACAAGAAACTTGCATAATTTCTTTGCTTTTCATGCCACAAAAAGCCAAAAAATGTGTGCTAGTGTGTGCTGTTTGGCATTTTATTACAAAAGTTTACATGACTATGCAGCCCTTTTGGCCATTTTTGTCATTCTAAACGTGTGTGTGTGTGTGTGTGTGTGTGGTTGCGTCTCTGTTGCTGTTTTTGTCATTTTTATATGCTTTAAAACTGGCTGGCAAACTCTTTTGCATAAAATGCCATAAGAACTGAGACATTGCATTTGATATTTATAAGGTGCAGCGACAGCAACAAAATGGCACACTAAACTTTTAGCATGCTCCAGCCTCAGTCCCAGCGTCAGCCACTTGTCCAGTCTTCAGCTGGCTGGCAATGAAAGTTCAAAAACAATTTGTGTACACACTTGACTTTTTAATAACATTTTTTTGTTAGCACTACTACGGTTTTTAAGGGCTAACTTAGCGAGGGGATTGTCGGTTGGGAGCTGGAGCACAGCGCTTTGATTACCTCGCAGCATGTTTCGTGCTACAAAATTCAATGCGGCTGCCAATTGTCAACACAAGTTTGGCCAACAAATAAACTCGCAGAATGACAAACTTCTGCGGATGGTCAGCTCAAGTTGAATTATGATAAATGCAAGGCTTGACGCTGCTTGAATACCCTAACGGGCAGCAGACAATGGTGATGGCTGTAAGTCTTTCAACTGAGTTTCAACTGGGAGAGAATTTGGGTTTGAAATGAGGCTTTAGGGCATTACAGTATATATATTTACATAAGTTATATGAAGTCTTCAGAAAGGCTAAAAGAATTGACTCCATATCAATATAGACTTCATGAAATTCATATTCATATTAGCTTTGATTTAGATATATCAAAAGTCAAAATTGGTTGTAGTCGCAAATTCAAGCTAATTAGTTGACGTACGAATATATTTATTTATATTTTATTTCATAAACAGCCTAAACACCTCAACTATACAATACAAAAGCTATAATACACTTTCTGTTAGGGTATCAAATACCCCCACTTGATGTTGTACAAGCAAAATGCATTAGAGAGATGCGAACTGCGGCAACCGAAACTATCGCAACTAAAATTGAATTAAAGCACAAAGTTTGCCAATGCTTTTGCTGTTGCTGTAGCTCCTGCTGCTGCTGCTGTTGCTTCTTCGTCTTATTTTTACACATATATTTTTTTGTTGCTGTTGTTGCTGCTGCGGCTTGGCTTGACCACGAGTAATGCATTACAACAGCGTTCAACAAGCTCCGGAACATGACCAATGCCCAATGTAATTAAGCAACTTACAAGCAACAGTCACACACACGCACACCACACACACAGACTTGCTGATACACACGCATTTATTATTAGTCAAGCATGGAAGCGAACATATAGTACCATATTTAATATGCGATTTCTGACACCACTTTTATGGCGCTCTGCTGCTATCTCTGCTTGCCCCCTTGCGATGCTCCCAAAGATAAAGGACGATGCTCATTTATTTGACTTACGCAAATGGATGGACATGTGCGTGTGTGCGTGTGTGTGTGTGCGTGGGTTGTCCAAATATCGGCAGCTCGTAAAGTCCGTCTGGCACCGACACACACGCACATGTCATATTTTTAATGAAAGACTTTGTGTGTGTGGACTCCTGGCCGAAATTAAGAACCACCATTGAACACAGCCGGAACCCAGGCATGTGCAGCCATTTGTCCAATATGATCTTAATGTGGCACGAGTTAAAGTTAAATCCGCAGCAAAAGTTGTGATAGCCACAGCTATAACATAAAGCTGCAATATACAGCTGTATATAGAGTCTATAAAGAGATGGAAAACGAATGTCTATGCGTGATTTAAGTGAACTTGCTATGGCCGTAGTCATATCATATTTCATTTGAACGTTTAGGAAATGGCAATGTCAGAAAACGAATGACAAGTACTTAATAGATGCGAAGGGAGGGCAGTTGGCACTTGATGATGAATAAAATCTGGTTTAATTTTAGACTGAAGTTAAGTAAGTAAAAGAGAAGAGTTGAGATTTCAACAAAGATTGAAAGTAAGAACAGTACATATATATAACAAGATTTTGTGAAAATAATTTGAGCGAGAAATACCCAAGTGGTAGCTTACCTTTATGTTGGCTTAAGCATGATTTATGGTTACATAAATTATCATTGAACACATGTATGCATGCTCTGTAAGCCGAAGATTGAAGACACTTGCTGGCTGTGGTGATATGCGTGCTAGTATGTGATTAGAGAAGGGAAGAAGAAGAATGTCTTAAGGAATAAGTGTGAGTAAAGAATGAATAAGAAACAGATTTATAGACCTCAAAAAGTAAGAATTTTTTTTAGCTTTTCATATTGATTTTTTATTAATATTACCATATATATTATTATAATTTTTTATTTAGTATAATTTATATTTTTTTTGTATTTATATTTTTTTATTTTTTAATTATAATTATTTTGTATTTTTGTTGCTCTATTCTACCTTTGGAGCAGTGTTCATGGATCAGCCTCCAACACACGCAGTTCACGCTCATTTGGTTGCACATGTTCCACTCACTAAACCTACACACACACACACACACACGCTTCTACTAATTACTGCAACAACTCTCCCAATTGCGTGCAGTGTAGAGACACAATGCATTTCAGACTCCACACTCAACTCACTGCTGCAGCGACATTTCGGGCGCACAGAAGTATGCAACAAAAAGTAAACATAATTATAAGCCACTCTTTTTGTGCACAGTACACAAAATCAGTTAACGGCAATTGGTGTGCGGTCAATTGCCGTTGCCGTCGCCTGTTTGACCATTAAATAAGAATCGGCGTTTTCCGTTAACATTTTTGGCATTTGCGGTTTGAGCGGTGCAACATTAATGAGGCCTTTTGCCGTGTTAATTTGCTATTTGGCGCTGTGCGCAATGCGACCGCGGATAACGTTTGACGTCGCAATCAATAATTACACACACACACACACATACCATCATCATCATCATCATATATTCGAGGATTTTGTGCATTGCTGTGGCGTACCAAACTAAAGCTTTCAAAGCTACCAATAATCAGGCGCCAGTTGTGGTTGTTATGTCGCCGTCATGTAATTTAAAGCGCGCGATTGACCAAAATACACACACACACATGCACACATACATCATCAACATTCCCTCACACGTGCACTCAAAGTTCCAGCGTGGCTTGCAATATTACGAAATTTTGTTATGCCAGAAAATAGCTGAGGCTCACCCTGATGTGATTGATGTCAGTTAGGAGCCAAAAGTCGCAACTAAATCTACACATAGTTACGGCAGCTTCCGGCCACAAGCAACAGCCACACACACTCACACACACACACACACGCACGCACATATCCACTTACATAGCTTGAACGACTTCGCTGACAGGAAATGCGCAAGCAACGACGCCATTTTGTGCAACATTTTGTGACGCTCACGTGCGAACGCGTTCGCATTGGCGCTGACGATGGCGATGGCGTTGCCATTGCCGTTTGCAACTATTTCGCGGTGATTTTTAGCTCGTTTTTTTATCGGAAAAGCAAGCGCGAGAAAGGGCCAGCGCAGAAGTCGAAGAGCTTACAGACGGACAGAGACGGGTCTGGCAACGCTGACAATAATGCGCTATGGTTGCCTGCCGCGGGTTCCAGGCAACATGTGTTATTTACGTGATGCTGCTAAATGTCAAATATTTTGTCATTCACATTACAACAAACAACAACAGACATGAGCAGCAACAACTATAACAGCTCAGGCCGTTTGCAAGCGAGCGAGCGAGCGATGGCAATCGCATTTCCCTGACGGCTTGACGAACGATTTTTAGACGTTCGCCGACAAATAAGACGAACACAAAACTACGGATATTGTCGACTGTGTGCGTGTGTGTGTGTTTGTGTATAGAGTGTGAAACGACTATACATTTCACTGCTTTGTGAGATCAATCAGGTATTTTTAAAATGTATTGATGCTTGGTTAAGAACTTGCAAGGGCATCTAATGTATTTGAGTGAAGCCAAAGTGTTGAATGTGCTGAGTTTGCTTTTAACATTTAATCAATTCAAGGGCAAGGCGTAGAGAGTAACGGGTAAAGAAAACATAAGTTATATATGTATTTATGTAAAGAAATATTATTTCCATAAGAAAATTGAAACTGAATTCGGTTTAGATGGAGTCTAGAAGAGTGAAAGATTTTATTTTAGCTATATTTACTTTAGATATATTTTGATTTAGATTTTCTACATATGTATGAAATCAGTTTTAGGAATTTTAAGAAAACTTTAGCCTGGAATTTAATTAAATTTAGATACATATTTTTTTTTGAGATACGCTGGGTTTACTATATAAGAAATAAAATATAAAAAATATATTTTCAAAGATAAGAGTTGATTGGAAGCAAAATAAGACTGAGTTGTACTGCTTGTGGCTCCAAAGAGCGACATCTTTCATTTGGAACTTTAACATATTCTTTTAGTATATTTTAAGCATAGAGCATAAATGTTTTACCTACCACACTTCAAATTCTACAGTGCTCTCCCACAGTCTTTTCTCTCTCACTGTTGCTGTAATTATTATCAAATTCCATAAATCTCAATTTCTCAATTCATTATAAGCCTATTCAAATTATGAATCCCATTTACTTATGCGCATAGAAATATTATCTTTGACATTCGCTGAATAATATTTATATAAATATTTAATCGCTGACAAACTCGGAATGATATACACATTTTGGCACAATGGAATTCGGCTGTATCATTGAGCTAATATGCTGCTGCTATGCCTACACGGTAAGCCCGAAAACAAATTGCGGGCTGTAAATTTGTGTGTGTAGAGAGTGAATTCGATGCAGACAAGTGCCATTTGTTGTGGCAGCTGGTCTCGGGCTGTTGTCAGCCAAGTTGAGATAAGAACGACAGCAGCAGCGGGCGACAGGCGACTGGCGACAGCACGTGGAGTCAATTTCAGGTGTCGGTCGGACATAAATTACAATTTGAGTGGGCACTCGAGACAGTAACTAGGGTGAGGCCTGTGCAGAGACATAAACAACAGCCTGTGTGCGTTATAAACTGCACTTGGCTCACATTTTGATGAGCGCAAAACTATTTAAATTGCCGTGCCGCGTGTTGCCTGCACTCATTTGCATAAAAAGTGTGCGAGAGTGTGTGCATACACACACACTCAACTGTGTGTGCGTGTGTGTGTGTGAAGCTGAGCTCGGGCAGTGCTTTTAGAGCTGGTTATTGCCGCTGGCAGCACGCAATTAACAACTTTTTGATTAGTTGGTCAGCCGCGCGCGCAACTTTTGACATCGTTTTGCAGTCGGCGTGGCAAAAGTTGTTTACCAACACTAAGCGTCGAAATTTATTTAAGCCAAAAACTAAGCAACACTCACAAATATTTACCCCGCTCACTTTATATTTGTTCGCTTTCGCTACAATTTACAGTTGCATTGCAGGTGTGTCTATGTGTTAGTGTGTGTGTGTATTGCACAGTTATTTGCGCAGCTTAAAACTTTGTTATCAACAAATGCGTAAATCTACCCAACCGAAAAAAGCGCAAACTTTACAATCTAACAAATACTCGAACATATCTACATGTGTGACTCTGCATGTGTGTGTGTGTGTGTGAGTGTGCGTGTTTATAGAGCTGTCTAACTTTTAGACAAAATATTTATGATAGCCAAGAAATCGTTTAACAACCTGTAAAGTTCAACATTGTGTCAGAGAGTTCACAATGATTACAGCTGAGTTTTACACACAAATTTGCCAACAAATTTACATAGCTGAATTAAATTGAATATTTGTTGAACATATATGTACATAAGTATTCCAAATTGATTAGTTCAATGAATTAAATTTAAATAACTTAAGTGCTTTTGCCCAAAGATATTTGTTTACTCTCAATACACAAAGAATCTTTTATATTATGGTTAAATTGATTTCTTTTGGCTCATATTCTACTTTCATTTTGTGCATAGAGAACATATGTAATTGCATAACAAAACCATATAAATACGAATAAAATCTGTAATATCTCAGCTCAGTTCATCTCTCGCCAAATTGCATGATTTATTGGACTATAGCAGATACTTATTCTGAAATTGAAAATTTACGAGGAATTTAAGCCACGCAACACTTAAGCTTAGAAAGTTGGTCGTTGTCCAGCTAAGTGGCTAGACATCAGGGGGTGCGGACAGCCAGTGCGCTTAGGTGTATAAAGTTGTCATTTAACAGTTAAGTTGTCGTCCTTGGTAGCAAGTTACGTCCACTTAGCAGCCGCCTGCCTCAGCTGGCAAAAAATATTATGAAAGCCGGAATGGGATCGTGTCATCAAAAAAAAAAAAGCGAAAAAAATATATTTTTCTTCATTTATTATTTTGAAAGCGCAAAGTTTTCAGCCTCTCAATGAGCGCCTTGGGCAAAAGTTTGGGTTGAATGTTTTTTATGTTCGGGTTTAGGTTTAGCTCTAATGTGTGTGTGTGGGCCACATAAGTGCTGGGTATTTGGTACTTATTATCGATTACCCATCAGGTGAAAATGTGACGTTTTTCCACGCTCTGTTTTCAATATGCTGCGCACACGCTAAGCTTTTCCTTTTTTGTTGGAAAACTTTGTCAAACGAAGGCGGCAAAGGATAACAACGCTGATGTGACAGTTAAGTAGCACACACATACACACACACCTATACACAGAGAGTCACTCACACACCCTCGAAACTGTTGCCGTTGGTGTGCCATAAAACTTTATCTAAATGGTTAAACCAAGCGCACGCTCATTCATTGAGAACAAGACGAGCTAAGCAGAGGTTGAGATTGAGAGCGACGGGCAGGCAGAGTGTGTGTGAGTGTGTGTGTGTACGTAGAGACTTTCATTACTTTCATTATTTAGCGCTGCACAGCGCAAACTGAGCGATTTAGTTTAATTGAAAGGCATTTGATGAGATTTTAGTTGAACGCATTTAAGGCGCTTAACTCGGGCCCCATACAAAGCGGCAACTTGAGATGATTTATCTAAGGAATTTAATAGAATTTTATGCAGTTGGCTTTGGAAAACATTTCGCAAATGCCATTTGCCCTTATCTCATTAGCACTGGCATTGCAGCTGCACGGCAAGAAAATGAAAGAAACAAAAATGGTAATATTATTTTCCGTTTCTATTATCAAAGGACAGCTGTAAAGGTATTTAAAGCAGAAACTAAATAAAACATATATTTGAAGGAAAGTAGTTTATATATATATAATAGTTTATATTCCTACCACAAACTTTAAGTCAATCTTTTATAAGAAATCAACTCAAAAATCCAGCACTAACAACAAGTCAAATTGGTTAAAGCCCGCTGAGTTTGCTTAATGTTCGCAGGGTATTAAAAAACGCTTTCAATTTGCATGAGTAGAGCCCCCTCCCTGCGCCCTCCTGAAAAATTATGCAACACTTTTGCGCTTAATTAGGCAAGCAGCAAACACAAAATGAAACTCAAGAATTCATCAGCATCAATTTGTCAAAGTTCTTTCTTGCTTTTTTTTATTATTTTGGGCTGACTTGTCTTTCAGAGTTTTGGAGTAGGGTTGCCCAACATCTCAGGAGGGCCTGTGAGCTGCTGTGGGGTTTGGCTGCTGTCTATTTTGACACGTTTTGCTGCTCGTTTGCTCGTGGCCCACGGGCTTCGCACGCGCTGTTTGCCTTGTTAGGATGTCGGCGGCATTTTGTGCGTTTTAATTATCAACTCCTCGACTGCCCACAGAACGGGACACAGAGAAAAAAAAATTAAGAATGCCGAGCATAAATGTTTCCTTTGACAACAAAAAGAAAAGAGGAAGAAAAATTAAATGAATTCCTTAACCAAATTGTATTGAAGGGCCAGAAGCTGCCGCTGCCCTTGCCGTTGCCGTTGCCTTCATTGTTTCTATTTTAAGCGCAATTGCCTTGAGCCTCAATGAGTTTTTTGTAGGCGATTTTAGAACGCAATTATGCAAAACTCTTTTATTATTCTAAATAGCTAGATTTTTCGTTCAGATTTTGTGTGGTTTGTGCGTTGACGGTCTGAAATTACGAGTGATTGTAGGAGAGGATATAAAAATATGTAGCTTTACAGGTAAAGTAGTTTAATGCTTTGTTAACATATCTAGAAAATAAGTTTGTCTGTTAGCGTAGCTTACTGCCATAGAGACAAGAAGAAATTCTCAAATATAGGCTGGACTGGGCAGATATCTTGTTATGGCAAATATTTACTGTAGACTAAAGCTTTGCTGCTGAGAGAAAAAACTTTTGGCTGGCAAAAGATATTAAGAGTTTAGGCTAGATAAAGTAAATATATATGAAATAAATAATAATAAAAATAATATAAATTAAAATATAAATAAAATAAATAATTATTTATAATCAAAATATAAATAATATAAATAATTAATTAAAATTATATATGTAGAGAAATAATATAATTGAAGATATTATAAAAAAAAAAAAATTTATAGAATCTATGTCCACCTAATCTAAATTGTAAATTCCATCTTCCTAGCAACTCTTAATTCATCTTATAAAAATTTTCATTGCCTACTTTTCAGCTGAAATATGCTAAAACTTACACATAAAAAATGTATGAAAATCACATAGATTACTGGGTATATGCCTAGTCAGTTTGTGCTTAAGTTTTCAGTTTCTTAATGTTGTTTATTGACAAGCTTTTTGCGTGAGCTTCTGCTTTTAATGAGTTCCGCTGAGCTGCTTAGACGCCGCCTACTGACAGCCGTCTTGAGAGACGCGAACTACTGAGCTGTGCTGAGCTGAGCTGAGGCAAAAGTTTTGTAACAGGAACTTGCCATTAGCATTTCGCCTTGACCAAGTTACAGTTTTAAATTAATACGCACACAAAAAAGATGTGTAAAGTGTAGTTAAACATAAACAAATACGCGCCCAAACCAGAGCAAACTTCGGCGCGCAAGAAATGTGCCAAATTGGTAGTTGTTGCGCCTTTGCTTTTCTGGGTGCCAAAAGTTTTGGCTGCCTTTTCGACAGCTTTAATTAAGAAAATTTGTGTTTAATTTATGGCCACGGCCGCGCACAGTTTGTAATTATATTGCAACATTCAGCGGAGGCTGCCTGAGCGCCGCGCAATCACTCAACAGGAATTCGATGCGAAATAAGTTGGCACAGAAAAATAATCGAAATTGGCGACTTGGAAGACGGCGGCGGAGTGCGGCGGCGCCAGGGCAGACTGGCAAATAAAATTGTTAAGCAAAGCGACAACGGCAAATGGAATTTTAATTCAATTTGAATGCGCAGCGCTCTCTCTCGCTCACTCATTGGCTGGCTGTCTACATCTCGGGCTCTCTCTCTCTCTATTAACGGTGACATCCTGCGGGCGCGAACAGTTAAAGTCGAAGTCTTTTTTGCTGTGTCGCTGTGTGTGCGTGTATTTTTTATGTCACTTCGCAGATTTCTTTGTTTTCGCTTTGGCCATTCTCGGGCGCCAGCGCCATTTTGTGTAATGTAATTTCATTAAGCCCAGGCGACAGCTCGAACAGGACATGGCTCGAATATATGTTTAATTAACGCAATTTGCTGGCCGTCAACATTGTAGAGCGCCAGAAATGCCCGCTGCCCGGCTGGGCTACCTGTGCTGCGTTGCAC
The DNA here is from genome assembly GCA_035047545.1 of Drosophila paranaensis. Lineage (NCBI taxonomy): Eukaryota > Metazoa > Arthropoda > Insecta > Diptera > Drosophilidae > Drosophila > Drosophila paranaensis. The sequence continues at coordinate 14,758,929 of JAWNPL010000026.1, read as the reverse complement.
AATGAGGCAGCCATTGACAATTGAAATTCAGTTGTGCTGCCATAACAAACCACCTGCTGCTGCCGCTGGTGGTGCTGTAGTTGTTGCTCCCCCAGGCGCAATTGTATTGCACTCCCGCTGGCAGCGTTGCAAGGTGTAAATGCATGTGCTCCGGCACTTGGCTCCTCCACCCACAGCGCGCCACGACAGCAACTGTCAATTGTATGCGGCAACGGGTCGAGAACTTAAACTCATTAGCTGTCACCAGGGGGGCTCAGAAATGCACCAACAGCCACAACTAAGTTGCAGCCAGCTCACATTGCTCTATGCATTTTTTAGCTTCTTCTGCTGCCGGCAAGTAGCTTGCCACAAATTTGGGTCAACTGCAGCGCTTGACTGTTGCCTAAGAATTTGTGCCTGCCGCAGAGGAGCTGGCTTTATGCCTTCCATCTTATGGGCAGTCAGGGGATGCAGAAAAAAAGTAGAACTCGAGGCAAAAACAAGCTAAATCGCTTACGTTAACAAGTGAAAGCACACAAAATTTCACATATGCCATGCGTGCATGCATTTTTCTCTTTCACATGCTCTCAGTCTGCCTCCCTCTCTGTCTCTCTCTCTCTCTGCCTTTCTCTCTCTTGAGCATTGCAAATTTATGGTTGCATTCTTTTCAGGTGCTCCACAAGCTGCATAAGAGCTACGCATTAATTTTGATTTAGACCCAAAGCAATTGTTTACAGTTTGTCTCACATGTTGTACAACGTTCGTTGCAACGGCACAAACAAAAGAATGACCTGCTCGTTTAATATCCCCAACTACCTGCCCCAACTAGCTGCCTGTTTTCCAGCTAAATTTTACTTTGCCTTTAGCTGTTTAAATTGTTGTCAACTAAAGCTGCACACATGTTTGATGCACATTTAATTGTAGCCACAAGCGATTGCAAATGATTTTTTGTTACATTTTTAGTATATTTTTCCGCCCCAGAAGTTTACTGTTATTTAATGCCTATATATGGGGTTTAAATTTAGAAGCCAGTTAAAGTAGAGCTGATATAGATATATTATGAATTTGCTTTTTTTATTTTTATATTTTTTTTCGAAATATATTTCTACATCTTTTAGAATTTTTATAAAAAATCTTTTATTGATCCATAATTTTTAATAAAAATATCTGAATGTCCAATCTAAGCCCTCCACACAACATGTTCCACAAAATTCTTGTACAATATTATTAATAAAAATAATCTAAATATTCGACAGTAAAATTCAGATTATAGTGTAGTAGACCTTCAAATATTTCTCGACCATGTTTTCGATTTTTTACAACGAAATTCAGAATATTTAAGTCTGAAATATGTGTTGCTGTTGCCCTTATCAAATAGATCTTGTTAATTATAAACTGAGTTTACTGTAGTTGCAGGTGGTTTGTGCTGTGCTTTGCTGAGTTTTTACCTAGCCATTTGACTGCCACATGCAACGCGGCCATGTTGCAGCGTCGACTTTATCGTATTTAGCCGTGTGCAGCAGCAGCAAGTAGGCGGATTTAAATTAATGTTAATATATGTGTATGTATGTGTGTGTGCGTATACACAGCTAAGTCGGCACAAATTAATGAGAAATTATTGCCACCAGCACTCTTCCTCTCTCTCTCTCTCTCTCTCTCTCTCTCTCTCTCTCTCTCTTTTTCTTAATTTCTTTCTCGTTTCTCTCATGTTAGTGCACTCGAGCTTGTGCAAATTTGCGGAGCTAACATGGCAAGCTCTAAAGGCCAAATAATGCGTCTTTTTTGGGCTAAGTTTTGTTTGCTGACATTTAATTGGCTTTGGCAACTAATTAAAATCGTGCGAATTGGCCAAAAGGGTATTTTAACAATGCGTTAAAGTTGAAGCTGAAGACAGAGAGACAGACAGACAGACAGACATTGCATTGTTGACAGTTGGCAGAGTAAAGCGGCTAAGCAGGCCAACAACACCATAATAGTCAGCTCTTGCTGCTATTTCAATAAACAAACATGGCCAGAATCGCTGGCTGGCAAATACAGACAGCAGATAGAAGATGGCATACGGCACAAGAGTCAACAACCCTCACAGGCGAATCGAGCAAATCAAATGTAAACAGAGCCGCAGAACACACACATGCACACAAATACACACACACACTTATGTAAGCATACATACAAATATATATATGCACAACCATGTGTTGACAGTCAGCGCAATAAAAGAAAAGATAAAGTTTAGAGGTGGAAGAAGATGTGTTGGGGTTGACTAGTGCTGTACCCTGCAAGGTGATTGAAAAGTTGAGAGGGAGGAAAATGCTATGAACTTGTAGGGAACGTGAACATGTAGAGAGACTGAGCTACTTTTCTATTGATGGCTATAATTTAATTAATTTTTTTTTAATATTATGGCTCAGAGAAACTATCAATAATGAAGAAAGCTTCAGGCAGAAATATATAAATTTTTCTACACAAATTTAACTGCCTAAAATTTAACCTAAAGTAAAGTATATAGTTTTAGATGACTTAAATATCAAAACCCGAGTCAGATACCTTTGAATTATCAATTGACTACCTAAAATTAATTAGAATAATAGAAAATGCTATAAGAATACCAAACTAATTATAATATTAAATATATAGAATGCTGAGAATGTTCTTTCTAAAGAGCTTAGGTATGCGCGTATTGCAAAAATCTACTTGGCATGTAAAACAAGCGCTTAAGTCTGTTTTTACCTAGTCAGAAAATGAAGTGTAGCCTATATAGCATATAGCAGCGAACAGCTGGAGGGCAACGGAACACAACAAAGGCAGCAGCAGCAGTAATAGCAGCAGCAGCTTGGTTGTTTAATGGCCCCAGCAATTCCTAATGCTGTTCTTGTTGCATTTGCTGCCTGTGCGTGGCAAGCAGCATTGTGAAACATGCAACACGCAGCACTTACAATGGGTATCGCAGCCCTTCTGCCCTGCCACTGCCACTGCCACTAAAGGGTCTGACAAATAGTCAGAAGAAATGCTTATTTTATTTGCATATATTTTAACATTTTGCCAAAGTAGATACAAATTTAGTTTACTGTATGAGTGTGTGTGTATGTGTGTGTGTCAGGCTCAGTTGCTGAGGCTGGCACAATAGCGGGAGATGAATGTAGCAGGAAATGTAAGCTCGCATTTACTGAATATATATATACGATATATGTGCATCTGTCTGTGCATCTCTTGGCATTTCCATGTCAATTAGTTTTAAATTTTCCAAATGCCGCTTGACATCAAATAATAAGAAATATAAAGAATTGCATTGACAGCAGCAGTAAGCAAGATAAGAGAAAGAGAGAGAGAGAGAGAGAGAAGGAGCGAGGGGGGCTTGTGGCGTTGTTCGAGTAGGTGTCGCTGTGCGTGGCAAGTAGGTGTTAATGTGGCTGACACAGCATTGAGTGCGACTGCCAGCGAGCGAATGCAAACAACTTGAGGCAGCTGCAGCAATTGCTGTTGCAGCCGTTGTTGCTGCTGTTGCTCCTGGCTGTTGTTGTTGTTGTTCCTTTCCACTTTTGTCATTGTCTTTTGTTGGCAAATATTATCCGCGTTGTGTGACAACATTGTTTGCATCAGCGTTGTCACGTCTGATGCTCTTGTTGATGTCGCGCTTGACAAAAATTTTCTGTTGCCTACTTTTGAGCGCCGCCCATTGGCAGGCACACGTGTCCGATTGCCTGCTTCTGCTGTCCACAAACCACTTTACGCGCTTGCTCTCTCCACCTCTTTTACGCTCTTAGCTTTCGGTTCACTTTTCGGTCAGCTTTGACTGGAATCAATTTCACCCACATACCACCACCCACCCACACTCACACGCACGCTTGCATAGTGAGTGCAATTATGAGTCTGTGTGTCCCTTATGCATACACGGCAACCGCTGGCGTCTTTTTGTTAAGCAATAGCAAAATATTTGCCAGCTCTTGCAGAAAATTGCAAAAAAAATGAGGTAGAAACAGGAGAAATGCATTTTCATATGTAAATTTGTACGAAGAAAGTGGCGCAAGAGTGTGCGCGTGAGTGTGTGTGTGCTTTGAGTGCTTGCTGCATGCCAGATAAAAGTGGCAAAGTGCAATGAAAACTTGCAACCTGCTGCTGCACAAACTGCGCTAGAGCTGATCATCATCAGTCATGGCTCAGTGTCAGCGGAGGCTTCAGTTTCTGCTTCAGCGTCAGCGTAAGCGTTAGCATCGGCGTTGTCATCGTAATCGATCAATATTCAATTACAATTACAATTACCATTACCCGCACAGTAAACTGCACGAAAAGTGAATGGCAACATGCCAGTGCCGATGCGCCAATGCACCACTGCACCGCTGCAGCACTGCACCACCACAGCTCGAGTGCAGCACCCAAAACGCCCCTACAATTGACGAACTGTTCGCGACCTGGCTCAACCTGCGCCTGCTGCCTGTCAGCTGCACAATTCAATTGCAATTTCCCTCACTGAATGGCTATGGAGAGGGGATAAAGAGAGAGGGAGAGAGAGAGAGAGGGAGGGAACAGTGAGTGGATTCATGTCACAAACTGAGTTTATTTATGCAGCTGACCCCGTTTACCGAGGGCTAACAACACATGTAATTTCCAGCAATTCCCAGAAATTTATGAAAAATCGAATTGAATTTGCGCCAGGCAACTTAATGTCGCCTTGTCATGTTCCGTCAACTGTTGCCCGGACACACTTGATGGAAATTTTCAGCTTTGCTGAACTTGAACTCAGGCAGGCAAGCGGGCGGGCGAGTGACAAGCACCCATTTAGGCAAGGCGACAGGCGAACTTTGCCATAATTGCAGCGGCAAATGCAGAACTTTGCACACATTAAAGCCGCAAAACTTAAGCCGGATATCAACTTTCGACTGCTCCGAGATGGAAGGCTTTCCGCGCTGAAATGGCTGTCGGTAACTGTGCACAGACATTAAGCCATTTCGGCATGTGGTTAACTTGCTCGAGTTTAAGTTTGTGTAATTTGAGCAGATCTTGAATGAGAATATCAAAATATCAAATTTTGTATAGAAGAAGAGAGCAAATATTGGTAAACTGTTTGCAGACAGAAAGGCAAATTGGAAGGTGAGAATTTAAGCAAACAAAAATGAGAAATGTGTGAATGCAAATACTGAAAGAGGCGTGGCAGATTATTATGTATATATCATTTTCAGCAGCAAGACAATCTGTGTCTAGCCAAGGCAGTTTGTCTGTGACAGAGCATCGTGCACAAGAGCTAGGTTTCAAATTTTAAATATATATTTCTATCTATCTAATGCTTACCATACCTGCCGACAGCTGAGCTCAGGGTATATACTAGTGGGGCACTCCCAGCTAAAGCACGCCTAATTGTTGTTCTTTCATCCCTTCTCTTAATGTGGGAGTGAAGTGTAAACTGTATGAATAAGATTTTCACATGAATTTCTTCACAAATGTGACAGCATAATAATCTTAATGAGGTCATTAACTCCTCTTAATTCAAGTAAACTTAAACTACTTCCCTGGCATACATAATTCCAACAGCTCTAATTGATAGCTTCAGTACGTTACGCTTAGGGTCTCCCATTGGCTTTTAGCTCCTTGTTACCTATTCAGGCATAACGCTCACCCACTCAGATTTGCTGCCCTAACTGAATCTCTCAGTGCTCAGTGCCCTTTAAGTGAAGCTGACTAGCCGGGCAACTAGTCGGCAGTCGGAAGCTGGCTCGTTGCATTGGAAATAGAGCCAATCAATGGCCGTTTTCATAACTTGTTTTGCAGTGCCAGCACTTTAGTAGTTGCTGCTAATAACAATTTTTCTAAGCTCTCTCTGCAACACACGCATAACTTCATTATGCTCGAGTTGCCACATGCAGCTGCAGCAGCGAGGCGTGGCGGGTGTGGGCGGGACTTGAACTTGTGAAGTGCATAGCTCTCGCGCTTTCCGCATCCGCGTTGCTCAATGATCCGTGTAAGCACAGAAAACTGCACGGGAAACCAGTGATAAACAGATATAGAAATACGAAACGCTGGTCGTCTCTTCACACAACTCTTTCTCTCTCAGTCTCTCTGTGCCATTGCTGCGGCTGCGGCTGTGGCTGCGGCTCTGGCAGTGGCAGAGACAGTTGAACAGTTGCCCGAGGGCAGGCCAGGATGAAGCTGCAGTCGTGTATTGATTGTGATAAATGTCCTTTGGCACGCTTTGGTTGTTTCACCAGCTACCGCAAAAGCGAGCGTGAGAGAGAGAGAGAGAGAGAAAGTGCAAGAAGTCGAAGCTGAAGCTGAAGAGAATCTGAGAAATTGTGTGGTTGCAGCTCAAAGTTGTTTTCGCCTTCCAGCATAAATTCTCTTCAGCGAAATAATTTCTAGACACAACTCATTAAATATTAAGCACTTGCTTAGCAGTCAGCCGGAAATTTACACTGCTATTTAATTACATGTGCAATTTATTGACACACACACACACACACACACATACGTGCTCACACACGCCTTGACGCGCTGGCAAACCAAACAGCATCCAATTTTAATTAATAAAATCCAATAAACCACCCAAAATACACACACACACATGCTTGAGTGGCTAGCTGTGTGCGAATTATAAGCGCTAAACGTACATAAAAATACGAAACTATTGAGAATGATGTCAGAGCTGTGGTTGGATGGAGAAGAGTGATGGTCTGAAGATGCTCTGTAAAGAGATTAAGAGAGAGAGAGAGAGAGAGTCTATTAGCAGCTATGAAAGCTTATATATTTATTTCCTTATCTTCTTATACTCTTTGTATTTCTCAGTTATATCTATTACATATACATACGTATATTCCCTTTATATATATTTAATATCTTCCTATCTTCTTCAGTTCATTGGGAATGTTATTAAACATTCTCTCACTCTCTCATCAGAAATCCATTCAGCTACCTCCATTCAGCATTTCTGTATTATTTATTATCTTTTTAATAACTTTATTTTATACAGGGTATTTACACACTCACACACACACACACCATTCGAATGTGCACCTCAAAGTTTTTGCATAATTAATGCAAAAATTGTGTTTGCCCAATGCTCATTTCCCAGCTGAACTTGCTGGCTTGGCCCTGCCTTGACCCGCCCTGCCCTGCTCTGTCCTGCTCTGCCCTCGCTCTGCAGTACAGCTCAAGTCAATTTACCTGTTCAACATATTAATTAGTTTGGTTTTTTTTCGTTCGCATATGGGAAAAGTTTCTCGCTTAATGAGGAAAAAACTGGCAGCAGGACTTTTCAGCTCGCATTTGACAGTTGACGCTGGACACGCAGCGGCAATTCTGATGGCATATTTCGAGACGAGACGGCGAATTCCGAGCGGGAATTCGTATTCCCTTAGCCTGTCAACATGTCAAATAAAAATCAAATTTCAAATGAATAAATACCCAAAAGAAAATGCGAAACGCAATGAAAATAAATTATAGAAAACTTTTGTAATATAAACTACGATTCGAACCGAATGATAAAAATGACGATGATAATAATGATGATGATGATGATGATAATGTGAGCGCTGAGCTGCTGTGATGCCAACTTGATGAAGGCCACTCGAGCATTTCGTTCTGCAAGCAAATCGCTTGCACACAATTCCCGAAACTCCCAAAACGAAATGAAATGAATGGCACAAAAGGAGGAGGGAGAGAAGAGGAAAAGAAAAGAAATGAAATAAAAAAAGAGCGCAAAAAAAACAATCCTATACTCTAAGATTTTTCAGCAATTCTTTGAATTCGCTTTTTATTGTTGTTGCTGCTGCGAGTCGAGGAACAATTCAGTTGCGTTTATTTGGGGTCTCTGTTTGCCCACGGTGTTAGCTCATTTCACGGCTCTGGAGCAGACACTTTTGGTTAGTTGTTGATGCTGTTGCTGCTGAAATATATTTACCATAAATCAACATCAAAATGTTTGATGATGCGATAAATGGCAAAAGAAAGCAAAAGGCGCCGAAAAAAATGAAAAGAAATGAGCGAAAAAGAAAAGAGAAAATACAGAATCCATCAAATATACACTCGGAGATACATTTCAAATGGCTCACACAGATATATATTTAGAGAGAGAGAGATGTAGTGATATGTTTGTATATAAATCCGCTCGAAGGCCGACTTTAATCAACAGTGCGTATTCTTGTTACTTGTGCACGTAACTTTTAATTACTAAAAGTGTCATAATTTACATAAATTTATTATCTTTGACGTTGCGTATCCGTCGCCTGAGCTGAGTCGAGCCGAGCTGAGGCCGGGCGCACAGCACACAAAAAACCTATGCTTTAAACTTTTAATTAAATTCCAACTTCGTTTTCATCCTCTTATTGCTGTTGTTGTCATAAGCCGGAGGCTAAAACTGTCTATGCGTTTCACTCATCCCAGCCGCCTGCTGCCTGCCTCCTGCCTCAAATGAAGTTTACACGTCAACAGTTAACGTGATTAGTGCTGAGCACTGAGAACTGACAACTTGTCTGTTTAACGAGCACATCTATTTATTATGAATCTGCGCACTCACAACTTTCCCGGAGCTAATTTAATACTATGATAAATAACTTTAGAACTGTTTCAAGTTGAATTAAATTTTATTAAGCTGCTGCCAACTTTCAGTCTGCCCAGTTAAGGGCATGTAATTGTCTGACTGCAAAAAAGAAAGAAACATTCGAGTGTCACTTAAAGCGCGTGTTGCTTTTGCCCTTTAATTAAATTGTTAACCCAACCCACACGGCGCCTGGTGACAGACAAATGTGCGCTAGACGTGTGGGCATGTGCGCACAGTTGATGTCTTAACACGCCCTCACAAGCACACGCACACAGCCACTCACACACTCACACACACACACACACACACACCTGGCAGCCTCATCGTCTTTGACATTGGTCGACTATTAATTAGCTAAACGGCAAATTCATGACCTTTAGACAAATTGACACTCGCGATAATCAAAGGTGAATTACGTTTGGTTTGCAACGCGACGAATTTGCTAAATTACGATGTCAGCTAAGCCAAATGGTAGGTCTGCGTGTGTGAGTGGCTGTTTGAGCGCCTAATAGATGATTGTGTATTGTGCTTATGCTGTTCACAAATTTATTACATTTCAACATGTTGGAAATTTCAATTTTCAGTCAAATTTATAGACATGGCAAATATCCATCAGTGCTTTCAAAAAATTTATCGATTTTATATTTAATATTTATACATTTAGTATAATTTGCGAGATTTAAGCTTTTTACATGCAACTTCCAATAGATTTTATTTAAAATTTAGTCGCACACGTTTGCCCAACGAAAACAACGAAAGGCAACAACAAAAGGTGTAAACTTTTCTAATAAAAGAGCTAAAAACATCCGGCAAAAAAGACATGGAAAAAATACAATTTGAATACCCTGTGGGAAGTTGAGCGAATTGAAGGCGGATTAGTTGATTTGAAATGTAATTGAAATAAGCTAAAATATATAAATAACATATCGATTATAAAACGTCAGAACTTAATATTAAATTAATATTTGGGAAATTTAATTGAGATATAATTTAATTTAAATAATTTTTTATATAAATCTTTTGGTTATTATTTTGCATATATTTATAATATAAATTTATTTATATATTTATCATATATATTTCCCCTTATGTTAGTAGATCATCTTTATCATTATAGAGCAGAGCATCTGCTAGTCCAGCAGTTCTCACAAGTAGAGACCCTGAATCCTTTTTTTTTTTGCCACTGGCAAAATGTGGGCTACTTGTAAAATTTCATGTTGTTTACCATGTGCGTTGTACGGTTTTTAATCATGTCGACGTGTGCGTATCTCTGTGTGTGTGTGTGTCTCTGTGTGCGTGCATGTAAACAATAACAAATTTTGCATAAAACGTTTATGCTGACGGCATTGCAGCAGGAGCAGGAGCAAGAGGACGCAGTTTTTCTTACATGCATTTGTAAGTGCAGAACTTTTGAGGTTAAGACGCTTCAAAATAAAACTTTAAGTGTGTGAGTAAAGGCACACACACGCACAGACACACATTGAGGCAGGTATAGGCAGACAGGATTAAAGGCTGGTGCCGCTGTGGCTGCGGCTGCTGTCGACGAGCTAACTTTTTCGTAGCATACATTTCAGCGCCACACATATTAAAGATTTTGCAACTGATGATTTGCTGTTGCCGTTGTTGTTATTGTTGCTGTTGCTGTTGCTGTCGAAAAACTTTTTAAATATGCAACTTTAAACGTATGCCACAAATAACCAACAACAGCAGCAGGCAAATAAACAAACAAAGAGCGCAAAAATAATATGAAACAAAAACCCTCGCAATTGCAGCTAAGCAAGGCAAAAAGATATGCATACTTATGCATGTGGGTGTGTGTGTTCTTGTTGTTGATTGTCAGCACATATATGCGTGCATGTGTGTGTGTGTGTGTGTGTGCTGTGATATGCTAATTGCCAACTCATTAAAACAGCTTCGTCTTCATGCACTGACAGCAAACGTTGCCCCTGCTTGCATTCCCGTATTCTGCTCCAGCTACTCCAATTGCCTGTTGCTATCTCGCTTGCACTTTCCTTGCCTGTGTGTGTGTGTGCAATGCATTTACATGCAAATAATGCCCAGTGCGTGTCTGTGTGCGAGCGCATTCTAATTTAATCAGACTGCTAAATAATGAGCCAGCACAACAACAACAGCAGCTGGAGCAACTGTGCTGCAGCAGCAACAATAACTAAAGCAGCTCTTCAAGTGAAACAGGAAGAGACAAATCTCCTACACCCGCTCCTGCGCCCAGTCTGTCACTGCATTGTCTTATTTACTAGTCATACCCTGCAAACAAAGTATATAGGGTTTACTAGGCTTGCATTAGAAATATGTTTTACTGAGACTGTGCCAGAGTTAGACATAGCTTAGACTTAGCTACTTTATGCCTACCTCCACAACATATACTTGCCAGTCTGGGTATCCATGTAGTCGTGCACTCCCTGTTGGCAGTTGCTTCCAGTTGTTGCCTTCATTTAACTGCCGTTTGCTGACTGAATTTCATTCTTAGCTTAATTAAATGCACTTTGTTGTGGCCAAATATTATTTTACAAGAGCACAACTTGTGCTGCCAAGCAAATTCAGAAAGGAAACAAAAAATGGAACTTGTTGCCAAATAACAACACTGACTAATTTCTACTCTCACTTGCTCCCACACCAACACTAACCGTCTCTTTCTCTTTGCTCTCATTTCAGGTAAGCTGATGTTGGCCGCTCCCGCCTTGGGCACGAAACTTTCTTAACAACACGAGCGTAAATACCCAAAAGGCTTAGCAGTTACATTATTTATACCTAAGCCTTATCAAATCCTGTGCATACTACGAGAACCTCTCCCGCCCCCATCCGCTGGCAAATCTTCTATAATCGTTTTATAAATTTATGCGAGCCTTGCCGCAACAAAAAGTGCTGGGCACATGTTTTGTGGCTTCTAAAGTTGAGCAAACCTTATGGGCCTTAAAGTTGCCTTCACATATATATGTGTGTGTGTGTGTGTGTGTGTGTGTATGCGGGTATGTGTGTGGGTGTGCCAGCCACTTTGTAGTGTTTCATTATCACAAAAATGTAAAGGGTCAACAGGCTGGCACAGTGCGCAGTTATTTACGATTAAAAGTGAAAGCTCTTAACCTTAGCAAATGTGCGTGGACATATTTTTCTATGCTATTTCGAGCAACTCCTCGGGCTGAATGTGCGCCAAGGACACTCGCTTCAAATGACACTTAAATAAACATTAAATCAAAGGAAAGGACATCTTTTCTTTAAGCATTCAAGCTATTTCTTGCTGGTAGTTGGATATTTCTTTGAAGAGACAAGCTGCTTGCGAGATTATTTCTACGTTTCAAGTACGTCTAATTAAGGGGCTGATAGCGAACGACTTAAAAGGTAAAAGAGCTTAATCAAGTTTGTTGACGAAAAGTACTTATTCATAAGGGTAAAATATTAGAGTCTAACTAGGCCCTACCTTAGAGAAGCTTATCTTAAGCTGTAAGCTCTTTTAGTTATTTCTCAATTTTGAATGAGCTCAAATTGTTTTCAATAGTTTACTAGAAACAAAGCAGCTTTAATGAGCTTAACTGCTTCAGGCGCTCCCAAAGCTGAAAGCTCATCAATCTAATTGCTTCATTAGCACATGGCTCTCAGCAGCTCTCTGCGCTACTCCGCTTAAACAATTATGCTAGTTTAAAGCAGCTTAATGTTCTCACTTTCAGCCAGTGTCATTGACAGTTAACGAAACGTGCGCTGGCAAAAATTTTCAAAACGATGCTGAACAAATTTGGTTTTTGGGGTCCTTTGCCCGCACACACACACACACAGGCACACAGCCACGTGCATTAATTGCTGATCTGTCTACGTGTCGGGAGTTTTTGGTTGTCATAAATACACATTACACGTCGCATGCAATGCATACGGCAATGCCTAATATATGGCTGGGGTGGAGACGGGGCTGTGGTGTTATGGGCGTGGCAGTGCGAACATAATGAACTGAAACCGGGGAGCTCAAACGAGCGCTTAACTTAATTAAAAATGACATTCTAAGCGCGTGGCAGCTAACCATAGCCGGAAGGCGTGGCACAGCCCACGCAAAACATTCGCCATGTGCGTGCGTGTGTGTGTGAGAGAGCGAGAGAGAGAGAGAGAGAGAGCGGGTGTGTGTGCTTGGGTAAATGCTTCACATATTTTACCAGAAAAATATTTGCAATGCGTTGCAAATTGTAAAATTTGCTTGTTGTTTATGCGGCGCCAGTTGGCTCGAACGTTTGGCCAAAAGTTTCCATTGTATTAGACCGTATTTCAGGCGAGTTCATTGAGTTTGTTTTGCGCATTGCGCACACGCCACGTTAGCCTTTCCGCTAGTTGTTAAACGCATCAATTTCCAGCAAATAATATTCATTTCAAACAAAAAGCGTGCCAACCGCCAAATTAATTACTTGTTTTATTACATGGCGAGACTAAAAAAAGGAACTGAAACTGAAAATAATAGGAGCAAAGAGCACAATTTATGCATATCAATTTAATTAAATAACTTATTATAAATTTTAATTGGATATTTTTTGTTATTGTAAATATTTAACACGTTTTGCATGCGAAATCGAATATCCTATAATTTGTATGTGTTGCTGATTATAGTGAGTGGTTAAAGTTGCGAATTTCTGGCTGAGAATTCTGCCTGAAAGTCTCTCTGATTTAAGCTAGTAATTTAGCTAGTTATAGCTATATTATAGCTATATAGCTAGTTATAGCTATAGTACTAACTTAAATCAGAGATACTTTCAGACTGCTGATTTATTTCTATAGTATAAATTGATGAATTAAATATATTTATTATTTATTAATAATTATTTATGATTTATTATTTTTTTATTTCTCTTTTTTTTATTATTCAATATTTTTTTTATTCTTTTTTATTTATTATATATTACAAAGTATTTTTTTGTTTATTCTTTTTTATTTATTTTTTTCTAATAATTATTTATATTTTATTATTTATTACTTTGTACTCAACTCAAAGGATATTTCCTAGTCGATCCCTTCATTGCTTTCAACTGCCTGCATAATTAGAACTTCACTTGTAGCATTTTATTATTTTTATAGCATTATGCTATAATATTCATTTCTGTTGGTTCCTGTATCTTTTTTGCCCCCTGCCCACAACTAGTTGTGTCCTGCATAGGAAATATTTAAAGAACGCTCATCACATGCGGCGACGGCTAATTAAATGCTGAACTGCGAACTCGGTTTATGGCATTAATTTGTGTAATGCGACACTTGGCAAATTGAATTGTTTTGCCGGTTTGCATTTGAATTAGCATAAATTAGACAAAAACACGCCGTTATAATTTGTAGCTAAACGGCAGTCGCCATTAGGGACTAGAGTGGGCGCTAGCTCCAAGAATAAATAAATGAAGAGTAAATTCTTCTCACCTGGGCGAAACAGATTGTGCAAGAATAGAGAAATCGATTTCAATTCCGTCTAGACTGAAAATACAATTTTAAAGGTATTTCAAACATAGAAAGGCTCTTTGTGTGCTGCCGCTCGAGTCTTAATTGCTTTGAGCGGGGAGAATTACGTATTCAAGTCATTTGTTTGGCTCCTTGGCCATTCATGAAACTAAATCGAGATATACAGAATATATATGGAGTATATATATACATGTATGTGTCACACACAAATGCAACATTCAAACTTTAGATGGAACTGCTGTTGGTGCTGCTCAGTTGGCTGTTCAAGTCCAAGAGCCACCTGAGAGCAACTCAAGCAGCTGACTGCTGCCAAAAGTCGTCAACAGCCGGATATGAGAATAAACGTTTAGTTAAGACTCTATAGGAGCCAATTTAATAACAGCCACAAATCTGAGTAGGAGAGAGGGAGAGACAGTGAGGAAATGAGTGAAAATGTTCAATTTAATTGTATACCCTGTAGAGTCAGCAGATCAAACAGAACAGGTGACTGAGATGACTTCTAGAGTTATCTAATAAGGAGTATAGTTTGAGCTAGTAAACTCTATTATTAATTATGCTCAACTTCGCTTAATGCTCCCATTTGCATTTAATTTCCGACAGGGTATCTGCCAGTCGTGCATTCCTTCTTTGATGACTTTAATTATGTAAACTGATTACCTAAGTGAAACATTTATCATGTGCACAGCTCTATGCAATGCTCATATATATGACTATATACGCACAGAGAGTGAGATAGATAGAGAGAGAGAGAGAGAGAGAGAGCCTGTTGCAACCTGAAGCTTAGTAGTCTGGCGTAAAAGGTTAGTTAACTATTTATGCGACTGTGTCTGCTTTCTGGCCAATTGGAAATTAGTTTTCAGCCAATTTTCGAATGTGATGGTCGAGTGGCGTGTCCTTTGGGCCAATTTATGCAGAATTTATGAAAATGCGCGTTGATTGAATTCGGGCCCAAAACATTTTGGCCAAATTCAATTTCGGTTCATTAATTTTCTGCATTGTTCGATAAGCGAATTAACAGACAGTCAGCGTTATATACTCATAGAGACAGTGCCTCTTAGATACGAATTTCATGGAGTTGGCCATTTTAACAGTTCTATAGTCCTTGATTTGCTTCGCCTATTGGCCAGTTGGACTGTCGGCCTGTTGGCCTGTCTGGCTTGTTGCCTTTAGCTGGTGGCCCACTCGTTTTTGGCCATTTTATTTTACCCACTTTGCACATTGCACAAGCAATTAAAATTGATTTATGCCGGCGAGACAGAACCAGAACAGTTAAATGCACTTCTCCGACCCGTTGGGTCATATATCTCCTGTAAGAGTATCACTAAGAGCTCAAACAGTGCAGAGACCCAACTTTCCCTTTCTACTGTAGACTGTATACCCATTAGCGGATGGATAGAGAGGGTAGCTTGAGAGTGGGAATGTGTGTAAATATGCGAGTAGCTTTGTACCTTGTATATAAAGTGTATATGTCCTTGATCAGCATGAGAATCTTGCAAGATCTAAGATCCTTGTAGAAGGAACCTAATCATATTTTAACTCAGGCTGCAAAGCGTCTGTAAACTGAAAGAGCTGAGTCAACTGTTCCAATGCTAGTTCGTTTGTTACAGGGTATCTTAGCGTGACGAAGAGTCCTTGAACGTCTAGAGGATTAGTCCTTGGTAATGCAAATAGATGTTTGGCATGAAATATATGCACATATCTCACTCCCTCCTTCTACATCTATCTTTCTCTCTGACATCTATATATATATATATGGTTAAGCTTGCTCCTGTGCATTCTTCTGTAAGAGATCCCATTCTAATAAGCTAGACTCTTAACAGTTTCTTTAGGCAGCTCCCATGAGGATCATAGCAAACTAAGGCTTTCGCCTCTCTTAACATTTTCTAAGGGCATTCCACTTTCGGCTACTCAAACCTATCTATAGCCTCTAATTTTTATTATTTTTTCAAATCGCCTCTCGCCCCCTAACCATACGTGAGAGTTGGGCATTTATCAAGAGCTCGACTGCGGGTCTGGTCTGTCTTTTGTTTCGCGGCTTCTGTCAGCGCGTTTCTCTTGCCGCTAATTAGATGAAAATAATTTATTTTTATTGCTGGCCGTTAGGCAAATGTTGTTCCGACCACAAATTATGCGCGTGTGTGTTTGGTCCTTTTTTGGCGCTCGCTTTTTTAAATACAATTAAATGAACTCGAAAGTTGCACAAAAAGCTCATTAAAGCGATTTAAACTTGAGCCGTTGTTTGTTGCGCGAGCCACGCACCTGGCTGCCGCGCGCCCTCCGCTGCGGCCCTGATAAATAGCCAGTGACAAAGTTGAAAAATGTAAAAAATGAAAGCAGACAGAGGGAAGAGAGAAAAGCAACACAACAGCAGCAGCAGTGGCAGCGCAGCTCGCGGAAAATCATTAAAAAGTATTAAGTAGATGAGAAATGTAATTTATGGCCCAAATTAAACGAAACTAATAGGAAAAGCCAAGCGGCAAAGCCAAAGTCCAGCGTAGCCGACGTGTCCTTTTGACAGGCACCTTCCGCCGTCTTGTTTTATGAAGATGGACACTTGTAATTCATTCTGCGTTCTGCGACAGGCGCTGAATCAACGGAAATGAGATGGCAACGAGTCAACTTTTTCTCAGCAATTGTTGCTCTTCTTGCTCTTTTGGTCGATGATAATTTTTCTTCATTGTCAAATTCGCTACATTTATCCAAAGTTTACGAGACGTGTGTTAAATTTGTTCATAAATTGCTTTTAAAAGCAGCTCTTGTTGCTGGTTTAGCCTGCGAGGGCCAGCTGCTGTTAAATAACATTAGCACATGCATTCTAAACGCAGCGACATCTGTTGTATTGCAGAGGCAACTTTAGAGCTAAGCGAATACATTCTATGTTCTGTTGACTAACAGCTGCTCTTTACATTATAATGTAAGGCGCCATCTATTATGTATGACAGAAGTCTGTTAATTAGCAGGAAGTTACCTTAATGTAATTGGCTAGCAGAGACAACACCACTTTCATTCTGTTGATAGGCAGCAGCTTCAAGCTAATTTAGGCAATTTAACAGCTTTGCAATTTCAGCAAATTCCAGAACAAAAGCTACTTTTAATGGGAAATTGTGGAGGGTTCTTGCTTTAGTTCTACAAAGTGTAAATAATTCTATAGCAATACACATTCCTAAATACTCTTGTATAGCAGACAGCCTCTGTATCTGCTGCTTAGTCATTGCACTTGATGTGGAGATGCTTGGTTGAGGTCTTAGCTAAGTGCCTTTCATTTGCTGATTTTATTTGTGGTAAAACATTGCAAGCTCTATTAAATACCTCAATTTAAGCTGAGATACTTTTAACTTTAATAGCGATGACGAATATTTAGTAGCCATTAATATTTATGTGAAACCACAGCGTGGTTGTTGTCTTAGCTAGAGCTTGTATATCACATGTATACTTAACAGCAAAGTAAAATATGAGTTTATTATAGAATATTTGATTCTTTTTGGCTCTCGTACTGTTGAAGAATATAGTCATAACAAAATTATCTTACAATTCATATATATATTAGCATAGCTATCAAATCTCTTCTTTGACTTGGTCTCAACTGAACAGCAACTCAATGTTGCGGTTGCTGTCTGAGCTGTAACAGCTTTTATTTCTGTTTATAGCAAGTGCTGCCAGCTGTTTGGTTTGTGTACTCGCTTTATGCCTTTCTTCCAAGTTTCACAGGCTGCGCAGTATGCGCAGTGAGCGACTATTTTGCAGCCTCCCAGCAACAACAGCAATAACAGCAACAACAGCAACAACAACAGCCAACAGAACCGACCCAATTTCAAACGCCCGCCCAATCTCCACTGAACCAAAAGCATTTTTGGCACCCCAGCGTGTGTCTCTGCGTCTCTGCTGGTCTCTGTATTAGTGTGTGTGTGCGTGACTGTGTGTGTGTGTGTGTGTGTGTGTGTTTTTATCACAACACAGTTGACGCTCTCTTGCAGCTTGACTTGGCTCTTGGCGCTTGGCTAGCAGGCGGCTAAAAGATAGCGTCTGCCGTCAGTTTGAAACCTTCTTGTGAAGTGTGCGGTTGGCTTTGAGCGCAGCGCCAGGGCGCATCTCCCATTCAGAGTAACAGTTATAGACGTCAGTTAGAGTACGTGTATGTGTGTGTAGGTGTAGGTGTCTCGTTATTGTTGTGATAAAAAGCCTCGCCGACCCGCAGACATTAAATTCGCGTAAAGGCGCAAAAACAAACGTTAAGCGCTGGAAGCTCTTAGGCGAAGGCTCGACACACGTAAGTTCGCCCTTTTCGTATATCTTTACGTATTTTTGGTTGAATTTCGCAATTGTCAGCGAAATTGGTCACCTGGCAACGCTGTAGGTCAGTGTTACACTGTGTGTGCGAGTGTCTGTGTGTGTGCGTGTGTGTGTGCGGGTCTTACAGTTGTGGCATACTTTTCGAGCGTTTGTCGCTTCTGCCCCCATGCATTGTGCGCTGTCTGTCTGTCTGTCAGGCAAGTCTGTCTTGTCTTGTCTCTGCACTTCGTTTAACTTGCCAACTGTCAATTCAGATTTTATTGTAGCTGCAGCTCTCAGTCTCTGCCTTTGTCTCTCTCTCTCTCTCTCTCTCGCTCTCGCTCTAGTGAGCGCGTGAGTGTGTGAATAATTTCCGTCTTTTGGCTTTATGTTAGCTCTTGACAGTCAAACACTCAGGGCCACACACACGCACACTCCCGCATACCTTTTTAGCCCTATTTGCATATGCGTTAGCTCGCGCCTAATTCAGCCTCCCCAATGTGCTCCGCCTGCTTTGCGAGCACTTTCAGCTCTAATTGCATTGTTTGCATATTATTCTAAATATTTGTCGCTCATTAGCAGCCATTGCATAAATTTGATAATGTTGTTTTGCCGAATTATTGCCAATGTTGTTGTTGTTGTTGTTGTTGTTGTTGTTGTTGTTGCATGTTTATCTGCCCCTCGGGCTGTGCAATAATTTTGCTGTTCAATTAGTTTTATGCACAAATTCGAGCGGAAAATGGCCATCAGCTCTCGAATTTCGTAAATTTTTTTGTTCTCTCTGGTTTCCTCCTGCTTTTATAGCTACTATAAACATAAAAGTTTTCCCAAGCGCACACACATGCCACGCACAAAGACTTTGCACGCAGCCTACCATGTGTGTGTGTGCGTAGCATAATAAGTTTTGATTTGCTTTTATTTGTTGAAGCCCAGAGGCCAAAACAGTTACCCTTAACATACAGACACACACACACACACACGCGCACACAAATACGCACAGCACGCACGAGCTTGACACCTTAATGGCCAAGACGCACGCTTGGCTAAGCAGCCGAGCGAGCCGTAGTGAGTGGGCGTGGCAGTCAGACATACGCCCTAACGAAAATGTATAACGAGTTTGCCAAGTGTCGACATATTTATATATTATTTATGCATATTCTCTGGCATATGGCAGTTGCTTGACTGCGCTTCAGCCTAACGAGACAGCCCAGACAAGTAGCTGCCACATGTCCGCCTCAGTTGCTGCTACCGTTGCTGACCTGCCACATTGTGTGCGAGCCTTGAGGCTGGTGCCATGGGCTTTTGGCTTTTCTCTCTTATTTTTTTGTACTTTTTTTGACTGTGGGCTCACGCTGCGTATACGTGCTGCAAATTGCATTTGCAATCGATTCCATTTCATTGCCTACTTTGCGGCGTCGCTCACTGACAGACAGCCAGCCCGTGAGCCAGTGAGCCAGCGAGCCAGCCTGCCTGTCTATCTGCCAGGGACAGCTTTAATAGCACTCTTAGCTTTCAATCCAATTGCACAGCGGACAGCTGATACGTACCTGCCTCGCCCACTCCCCCGTTGGCATTGTTGCTCATTTCAAGCAGCTTAACGACTGCAACTGACAATCGGGCAAATCCACAGCAGCTGCTAAAAAATTCTATTAGCTCGAGTTTATTTTATTCGAATTGATATGAAAACATTCCTCTTCGCTTTCTCATTCAATTTATTTTATTTGACATTTTGCATGCAATTTTAATGGCATTTATCTAATCTGCATTTATTTGCGGTTGACACAACCAATTCGAGTGTTAAGCGCAAAGCTGCAATTGAAATGCGAGCGAGCGAACAATTAATTAATTAAAACTCTGGCTACAATTAAACGAATGCACTTAACAATCACAATCGAGATAACAAACGCATTTTTATTGCTATCTGGCAACATTAAATTTCATTATATTGTTGAGTTGGCTGCGAACTATGCCATGAAATTCTAGCTCCGAATTTATGGCATCTATAAAGTAGATTTAGATGCAGAACAGCAATATGAGCATAGCTTAGCATAGCATTGACATGGCTTCAAAAAGTCAAATATATATTTTTATATTTATATATATACACTATATCCAATATATATATATATTTATATTGCCACAGCAGCAGTCACAATTTCCATTACGAATATATATAGATAGATTTTGCCCACCTTGCCATAATGCAGCCTGATCCGCTGTAAAGTTTATTATACTTATTTAATTTAAATTGCAGCTTAAGGTTATCTGGCAACGCCAACAGGGCTTATGTGCTTATTAAGTTGGCTGCGCCTGACCTATTTCCGCATATTGAAGCTGAAAAATCAGAGCCTGGCTCTCTCGGCTGCTGCAATACAACTTAAAGTATTAAATCCTTTGACACTTTTTCTGAACCCAAAAAAATACTCGCAGCGTAGTCAAAAATTCGCAACGCATTCAAATATTTGTGAATGCGCTTAAATAGTGCAATTTTTTCCAATTAATATGCGAAAAAAATGTTTATATATTTATACATTTATGCACACGCACACAGGCACACACAGGCGCAGCCACGCCCCGTGCACATGTGAGGTAACTGTAAAACTGTCAATATTTATATTGATTTATCGCCCGGTTGGCTCTGCGTTTTTCCCCCTTCGAGTCGCTTACTAAAATGCCAAAAGCGGAGCTTTGGCTTCACTTTTTTATCTTGCTCGCATATTTATATTTGTCAAAAAGTGCCAAACAACATTTTGTGTCGCTTTATACTCCTGCAGCCCCGCACAATTGCATTTCAATTTCAGGAGTCGCTGGCTGCTCCCCCAGCCGCAGCCGCCCTCGGCCAGCCTCATTCTCGCTGACAAATTGTTGCCAGTGAAAAATTCATATAGCGCAAAATAAATGAAAAATATGCGAAATATGTCGGGCAACACTTCCAGCGGAATCCCTTTTGGCCGAAAGACTGTTTGGGCCACACTGCATAACCGTTTCAGACTTGACAAAGTTTTCGCCCTTTTTTTTGCTGAGAACAAAAAAGTTAAAGCAGCTCCATCACAGAGATTATTATTATTTGTCAGCGAGTGGAGGAGTCATAGCGTAGAGAGACTTAAAATAAATAAGAAACTAAATTCTAGCATTACTTTAAGATATCTCATTTCATATTTCTGTTATTCATTTTCCTTTTATATTTACCTGCGGCATTCGTTAACCTTGTCTCCTTGTCTTCTATTTTCGATTTGCTTGTTGTTTTGACACCTCCCACAGCTCGTTCGCCTCTAACTTAATTTGACAATTTGCTCTCTTCATTGTTTTTCACTCCGCTTTTCACGCTGCTTCTCAAATTGCTTTTCGTTTTCTCATTTTTCACAGCGGTTTTCAGTTGAATTTGAAGTTCTTTTCTTAAAGTTAGCGTTTCTTGTATCACTTCTTCCATTCCGTATTCCCCAATTCACTGCACTTAACTGTCATCGTCGCTTCTCTCTGCGCCCAAGTTATAAATGGTATTTTGCCTCATACTTAGGCAAGTATTTAATAACTCACCTGCGGCGGGTATTGAGGCAAAGACTTCGCACACAACTTTGCCTTGATCCATTGTTTCATCGTGTGTGTGTTCGTAATGAAGGGCTAAACTCGAAAGTCTCTTGCATAGATGCAACACAATAATAAATAAATGAGTAAATGCACACGGCTCTTCGTTATGGGGCCAAAGACATGGTAAATGCGTTTTGCCAGGCATTCAACTTTTACCCACCGCACGGACAAACTTCAGAGGAGCCGCCGCCAAGCAACAAGGCTTCGTAATAATGCAGCAGATGCCTGTCTCGTTCCTGTCCCGGTCCTGTCCTGGCCCCTTCCGAGTCAAATGCAAAACTTGCCAGAACGCAACTCGAGCGAAGGCGCAACCACAAAGCTCCAGCTGCAGCCCTGAAGATGAAGTGTTTATCTGAGGTTTTTTATTATTTCTGCTCGCATTTTTTTTGCGCCCGCGCGGTTATTCACACCTATGAGCAAAAACGTGTATGAATGACAATGTCAGCTTGTGGCAGCGTGTGTATGTGTGTGTGTGAGTGAGGGACTGAGGTTGGGTCTGGCGGCTGCGGCTGCTAAACTAACTTTTGACTTTCGGCTAATCTGCAATGCAGCGCGTTGAATGTTTAAACTTGCCCACTGGGGATTATAAAAAATTGGTTTATGGCGTATAAAGTCATTCATTTCATGCACTCCCTGCTCTTCTCTGCCTTCTTTTTCTAAAAATATTTTTTTTAAGCTCGTAAACTTTGCTCAAGTCGTGACCCTAATGAGGGCCGCACAGGTCCCGCACAGATGAGTCAGCTGTGCGGCCGCATTAATTATGCAGCCAGCAGCTGTTAATGGGCATTTAAATGCCCTGGAATAGTTGTAAGGCTGCTAGAGGATATGCAGATAAAGTACGGGTTTGATAAAGTTTATGCAAATTAACTATGAAATACATATAGGTCTACATATTAGTTCGATTTCTGATACTAAAAGTGTCTGAGAAATCTAATTTGGTATATTTTACATAATGTAAAATAAATAAGAGTATATTTTTAATAACAATTTAAGTTATCTAAGTTATAAAATAAATATTTAAAAATAAAGTTAAAAGCAGCTAAAATTTATTATAATATTTATTGAACTTTCATTAAATAGAGTTTCATTATTTTATCCCTGCCTATAGTCCGCAGAGTATCTGCTTGGCAGGCACACTCAGTTATCTTCATACTTTATAGCCTAGCCAAGCATCCTGGCAAATTTTATATTGATTTTTGCAGTTGCATCATTAAAAATGCATTTGTTGAACAATTGTTGTCGCTGCAGCGGCAATTGTTGTCGCATTCGCATTGTTCTTAATAAATGCAAATTGTCTGTGGTCAGGCGATCGGGCGAGCCGCAGAGAAGACGAAAAAAATTTATTTAAAAATGTTGAAAAAGCAAATAAATATACTTGAACAAATTTCAATATGTGTATTCTCTTGCTCGAGCTTTAATTAATGAAATACAAATATTTGAGTAATATAAATATATAGTATAGTACAGTATAGTATATATGCTCGCATAAAGCAAGCGAAAACAAAGAAAAACTTGAAATTTGGTGGAAATTAAAAAAGTTTTCGTCATGTTTGATGTGAACATTTTCGTTCTGGTTTTCGTTTGCATTCTCTTATTTTATTTTAATTTTTTTGTGTGTGTTTTCTTTATTTACAGAAATCCGTAAAAGCTTCGGCAGCAGCACCCGCATCCTCCTCATCCGACACAGCTCGGCATACGGAAGAGATTTATATCGATGACGATGCCAGTGAAGGCTCCGGCGGTCGCGGCGGGGTAAGTTTCAATTTAGCAAATGCAAATCTTTATGCTGAATGCAAAGAAATTAATTAAATTGCCAAAGTCTTGACCAGGGCCAACAGATTTTGTGCTGAGCGCGCTGGAAGCCGCACTTCAGTTCCGTTTCCTCAGCCATTATTAAATGCATTTTCATTTTGTTTTCCTGTTTGCATTGCATTTGCATATTTCATGAAGCTGAGCGCATATTAAAATGCCATTTGTACACAGGCAATGAAAAACTTATTGTTATGCGGCCAGTTTTAGTATTTTAAACACATTCACACACACACACACTCACAGCTGCCTTTTTGGCTACTTTTTCATAGCATAATTCAGCGGGCTAAGCGCCAAACATTTAACAACAGCCAAAAACTATGATGTCCAAAAAAATATGTAAATTTCCGAGCACTAAAAAACAGCCATGTTTTGTCTAAAAATATGTATTTAAATAGATAATAGCATAAAATGTACTAAATATTAGCATGTAAATTCAAGCCATAGCCAGCAGTCGGAGCAGATTATATTTAACCTTGTTGCCTCTTTGACAAGCACCAAATTATAAGTTGCTGCAAAATGTGGGTAGCTGTTATGAATGATTGACATTTTGAGTGCTCTAGAGCAGCCTCTTGCGCATATGCTGATGACCTTCGAGTGACGGCAGGAATTCAGACAAATTTCAGCCAAGGGCTGTTGCCTGTGTAGATAAGAGATAAAGTATATTTTTAACAAGTCTCAAATAAAATGAACTATGAAATGCAGATATAAATCATTTGAGCATGAAGTAGATAAGTAAGAAGCCAAAGCAAAGCAAACTTTTTCTCAGCGTATCCTGTAAATAGTTTAGATTATATATAAATATATATATATATACATACAGCTATAAGATTTATGATTTAATTAATATTTTATTTTCTTAGCTTATTTGACTATGTTAGCCATTTCATATGCAATTTATCTACATTTTTTTCTTACCTCTCAACAGACAGAAACTTTATAAATATTTCGCTCGTATCTTATGAATAGTTATATAAAAATTTATCTGCTTTGAGCGCAAGATACGAAAACGTTGCCCATTCAAATGGAAAAGCGTAGACAGAAACTTCTTGGAGCGGCTGGCATTTATTGCCTTTGCGCACACATCATAAACTTTTCAAGCGAGAATCGTGATGTGCTGTGAATAAGTTTGTGTGCCGAGCAAAGGTGAAAATTTGCCACGTTTTGGGCCGAAGAAAAGCCCAGCTTATATGATCAAAAGTTAACTTTTGAAAACTCATTTGTTTATGCGCCTCCAATGTTAATGCAGTAAACATGCCAGATTTTGCTGCTGTTGTTGTTGAACAGCCTGCCACTTGTGTTGTGCGTGTGTGTGGGTGTGTGAGTGTGGGTGTGGGTGTGGGTTTGTTGTATGCGTGCGTTTGACATATGAGCGACATTTTGTTTGAAAGTTTTTTGACAGCCGCTGCTCATGCACGCACACACACACAGCCAGTCGACATCAATTGTTGACGCACACTTTTTGATTTGTTTTTAGCAGACATACACACACACACAGTCACTCACACACACACACACACATTTACACTTCAAAAAGCAAGAAAAAACTAATTAAAATACGTTGCGCTGTCATTCTGCCTGCTGGCTGCATCCCTCATTTCCCTCTGCGGAAAAAACAAAAATGACGGGGAAAAAAATAAAGTTTAATTAAATTCTTTTTCGGTTTCCGATTTCCTTTCTATTGCCCCGCTCAGATTTAATTAAACATTTTGCCAATGTCGCTGACGTCACTTTTTGCTCTCGTTCATTTGCCATTTTTTTTTTTTTCTGTTTTTTGCGCTTTACTAAAAACTCAAAGCAAAACACAAATAAAAGTGGAGACTGGGGGAAAAAAAAGCGTATAAAAATAGGAAAAAATGGAATTAAAGCGAGGCGCGTAATTCAATTCCTTCGGCGATGCGGAGCACGTTGGCCGCTGCTGTTACTAAATCAACACGAAATGTCCTTTGCCCACGGTCCGAAACGACGTCGCCTTCGCATGAATTTGCATAAGCAAAAGCCCCGAAAAAAGGAGTCGAATGTGTGGCATATTTGGCTATTTGTTTCGGCCCTGAGATTGGGCCAAAAAAAGGGAATAATGCTGGCAAAACTGTTGCCAAAAACTCGTATAGCTGCGGCTGTTGTTGTTGCTGGTGTTGAGCCTGCCCAAAGCTGGAGCTGTAGCCAAAGCGTGTGTCAGCCCAGCTAACTGTCTGTCACACTCACTCTGTCTCCCTCCCTGTCTCTCTCTCTCTCTCTCTCTCTCTCTTTCTCTTAGTGGCCTCCCACTGTTCATTTTCGCACTGTGGCATTTTCTAATTTCCCCTTGCCTGCCTCAGGCTCTGACGCTTTCTTTCTGCGCCATTTCCGTTGCGGCGCTGCATGTCCTGGCTGAGTTGGCATGTCCTGCTTCGTATGAGTTGGCATTTTTATGCAACTGACAAACGCCAACGTCGCCTCTCATGTGTATATGAGCTGCCTGCTGCCTGCTGCCTGCCCCCTGCCTGCCTGCCTGCCTGCCTTCCGCCTACTGGAGTCAGGCAAATGCAATTTATTATACGCTCCGTTGCCCCGTGCGAGCAAGTAGCTGTCCGCCTTAAAGCAAGTGCAACGCACCGCCCCAGCGTACAACTCTCTGAGGCTTCGCCACTTTCTCAAACTTCCCTCTAAAATTATGCTTGATAATATTCGCAATGCCCTCGCACGAAACGTCTCAAATGTCAAGCTGCGTTGCCTTCTTTCGGCACAAACGAGACGAGCTGAACGACGCCTGGCCGCTGAGTGATTAATCTTGTATGATGTGGGAGTCAGAGTTGTGAAGCTCAACTATTTGTGAGTTGGCTGAGGCATAAGGCATATCGGTGGCAGAGTTCTTGGCTTAGTTTTTGATTTCCAATTATATGCCAGTCAAAATTAAATATGAATATTGGGACAAAAGGCTAAGCATCTTATGTCTTAAGTATTTTGTTATATGCTCCCTTACAATGTGTCTCATGTGCTTGCCTCGTTTGCTCACCCACTCTCATATTATGTGTCCATCTCTCTCTTTCTCTTTCTCTCTCTCTCTCTCTCTGTCTCTCTCTCTCTCTCTCTCTCTCTCTCTCTCTCTCTGTCTCTCTGTCTTTCCATATCTTTCTTCCTCCCTTGCTTCCTCTCTTATCTGGCTTCCTCGCTTGTGTTTGCTATCTATCTCGCTCGCTCCCTCCCTGTCTCCCTCTCTCTCACCATCCCAAATGCTACATTTCTAATGCGATTTTCATACATTTACAAATGCTTTGGTGCGCTTACATGCTTACGAATTTTAAGCTTCTTTTGTAAATGAAACAATAAGCACAAACAGCTGTCAAGCAAAAAATAAAATAAAATATAAATAAAAAACAAAAACCCAAAAATCTTTATTAAATGTCAGAGAGCATAAGTCGGAATTAGAAAGAGGCAGCTAGACGTTGTTCTATGTTCTTAAATTCCATACATTTTACCTTATTCTCTCGCTAACAACATTAAAATCCTTTTACAACTCCCCGAAAATCCCATAGACAGTGAGTTACTGTGTCGGCCAGTGTCCCCAGCCAATGTCATTTGTGCTTTAACTGTATTATTAATGGACAACAATGAAAGGCTTTCGGCTAGTCCTTTGGCTCCTGCTGTCTGTTGCCGCTGCGTCTGTTTATAAATTATGATAAATTCTCGCCCGCACGCCTAATATGTCGCAATTCACGTAGTTGTTTTAGATTAATCAGTGTGGGGGAAGCCAAGTTAATCAACGCACATGGCGTATGATTTATGATCGCCTGCGGTTGCTGCCACTTGCTGCAGCCGCATTTAACACATGTTACACATCGGCCTGGAGCTGGGGCTGGGCCGGGGACACAATCGTCAGCCCCTTTTTTGAGGCGTGTCAACAAGATAATGAGATTTTGTTGCAGCTCGGTAAATATGCAAATATCTGCATAGCTTAAAGCCAACCTGCCACACAATGCGGCAGGCATCGGTCCAGCTGCAGCAAATGTTGTGTTGCTGCTGTGATTGTTGTTCTTGCTGTTGCTGCTGCTGTTGTCGTAATAAGCCGCATTCCATTGCATTTATAACCATAGCAGCAGCAGCAGCAGCAGCAGCAGCTGTATGGCCAGCACGTTGCACGTTGCTGCTGCTGCTGCATGGGGCACATGCATCTCTTTGTTGATTAATAACGGGTACATGGCGCACGTGCTTTAGCAAAAGGCAGCTACAGTTTGCATAACGCACTATTATACTCGCACACACACACTGAGGCTAACTGTTATGTACGTGCACACACACTCGCGCGCACATTGAGCCTGGTTAGTTGGTATTTGTGTCACACATGCCACACATTCGGTAAATGCGCATTGACAATAAATTAACATCGATTGACATGTCCCACAGAGAGAAGAAGCATTAGCTGCGAATAGAGCTAAAAGCATAGGCTTACACTGAGAGAAATGTGGTGTCCAGAAATGTAGATAAAACTGTTTTTAAGATTTAAAAATAAAAGAGAACGCAGAACATATTGTAGATAAACTTGAGTAACTAGAAAATCTGAAGTTATATAAAATATAAATTTAAAAAAATATTTTTAAAAATAAAATAAAAGAAAATTTAAAAGAATTATTGGAAATTTAAAAAAATAGCATTTTATTCTCATTTTAATTTTATTAAAATATATTTAAATAATCCTTTAAAATATTCTGCCTTATTTCCTTCCTTCTTCTCCTATTTTTCCTCGATTGAAATCTATTGCCATAAACTGCAAGTTTGACATCCGCTCGTTTCTCTCAGTGTGCAAACTGTATACAGCTGACCAAAAGTATGCAGCACACTCTAACCATTACACACCTATAGACACACACTGAGTGTGTGTGTGTGTGTGCGGCAATGTGTTTATGTAAACAGCGGGCATCTGTTTTGTATGGTCGGTGTGAATGGTCGCCTCGCAGTGTTGAGTCCTGTAAATGCTATGAATCCTGTATCCTGTTGTGCTGCTCTGCTGCTGCTGCTGTTGTTGTTGTTGTTGTTTTTGTTGCGACAGGCAGCTCCTGCTTTTAAGTACGTGCATATAATTTTCAGAGTTGTCGCTCGCTCTTCTACTCAATGCTGTCAATATCACTTGCTTACATGGGAATTTATTGTTGACAGCGCACATAATACATAATGCATGGCCCACACACACAGACACACACACACACAGACGCACACACACTTACGAGCTATGTGCTGGCGTTTTAGAAGCTCTACATTCGATAGACATTGAAATTTATTGTGATTGTAATGTTAACCAACGCAGGCTCAACAAAATGGAAATGAGTTTATGGCCACGCCTTCCTCGAAGCATATGTTAGCCAGCTTAGTGGCGATATGGGCGTGTGTGTGGCTGTTAGCGTCTGACTTTATTTAGATACCCTATAAATTCAACTTGCGCCATAATATATATTGGAAAGAGCTTAGCTTACAATTGATAGATTTTGTTCTATTGATCAGAAGAGAGGAATCTTAGAGAGCCTTTCGCCTGGAAGACATATATTCAATAATTTATGCTCATTATTCACGGTTTCAACGAGAGCTCCTAGCTCTCTATCTGATTGCCAAGTATACAGAATATTTAGTGGCCTCTCTCTTATCGCTGCAGGATATCTGCTAGTCGCTTAATCTCTCTGAGATTTCTTTATTTGTTGTGTAATGCCACAGCATGATATTTGTTGATCTAGACTAGGAATAAAGCTGCCTGTCTGCCTGCATTCATTACTCACTGTCCCATCGTTGTTGCCACCTCGCCCTCCCTGACTCTCTCCTACTCTAACGCTCTGTCATCCGCTTTGCTTAGTTGCATTATATCACAAACCTAATTCCCACACACACACACAGACACACACACCCTCACACACACACACACACACTCTTATATGCTCAGAGACTAATCCAAATTAGGCTGCACACAGCCAGTGATAACATTAACAAACCGAATTCTATTTGGCTTTTTTTTTGCTCTCTCTCTCTCTCTCCTTCTTGCTGCTCGCTGGGTCCGTGTCCTAGCAGCTGGCTGGTTGTGTCGTTGATGCTTGGTCATGTCGTGTGCTGTGGCATATTGCGCATACGCCCTGTTGTGCCACAGCCGCAAAACACTGGGAGAATGAGATGTTTGCGACAAGCATGCAGATTGAATTAAAGATACAACAACAAGGCCACGAATTGCTACACCAACAACAGCAGCAGCAGCAACAACAACAACAACAACAGTTGCCATATCACTTTTAAAGTCAAACGAAAAGTCATTGTCAAAGTTGCTCGAGTTGCGCCTTGTTGTCGGCGTCGTCGTCGCCATTTTGTTCCGTGTTGTTGTTTCTGTTTTTTATGCGCATTGTTTTGTGCCCGTTACTCCGGCTCGGTGTCCTTTTGGGTGCCTTCGCTGCTGCATAATTTATGGCAATAAATTCGCTTAACTTTACGACAATTTGTTGCTGCGAAGTGTGCCATAAAATGGCAGAGACAGAGCCACAGTCAGAGACTCTGGCGCAGACAGCCAGCCATAAGCAGCTTTAATTTGATTTTGGTAGGACGACGGCCACACCCACATCTCCTGCCCACGTCACACACACTGAATAATTGATTTTGGAGGCGCTTTGATGTGGCTGCTTAATGTTGCCGATTAGCGTGAAATTTGATTTGCAGCTTTGGCTATTGACGGCTTAATTAAAAACAATCGTGGCCCTGCTTATGCCCCTTGGTGCACAAGCGCATCGATGCTTATGCCGCCACTTCAATTAGTGCAACATTCTCTCTCTCTCGCTCTCACTCTCTCTCTCTCTCTCTGTGTAAACCTCTTGAAGCCCAAAACTCAAATTGCGTCTGCACTCGAAAGGCCGACAACGTTTTGAATTGCTAATGCCAAAGCGACAGGCAGCCAGCCAGCCAGCCAGCCAGGCAGTCAGTCAGCCAGCAAAACAGGTAGCTCAACAAGAGAGCTAGACAGAGATGGAGCGGCTGAGCGATGACTGACGCTATTGACGAACTGACAGCAACTCTGACTTTGACTTCGACTTCAATTGGGCTTAATGCAAGTGCAGTTGACTCCTCCAGTTGGCTGCTCGCACCCCAAACTTGACTGCGGTCGTGGCACAGACCCAGCCACTTCCAATGCTGCAACAATTTAAAAGTTCAAATTCCGACAATATTGTTACAGCATTTTAATCCCAACTTTGCTGCTGCTGCTGCGGCTGCTGAGCTGCTTCCACTAGCCAAATAAGTTTTTCTTAGATTCAATCAATATATATCTACAAAGTTTTCATTTGACTAGCAGCTCTTAATTATATTTTATACATTTCAGTTTGTAAAACTCTGAAATGAAATTGCACAGAAACGGAAGAGCAACTAGAATCATGAAATAAACATATTTCCATTAAATGCTGACCTAATATAATTATTTTTCCATTATTTATTTAAGGTTTCCATATTTCAATTTGAATTTGTTTCCAATCAATAAATAAACTATGCCATGCACAAATTTTAAATAAAATTTGTGAGTTCTAAATAAAATATGAGCAAAATATTGCAGCTGCCAGCAGAGGCAAATCTGACAAGTTCTGCTTATTTATAAACTTGTTTCACTCAAAATATTTAACTACAGCTTTTAGTCGTGTCAATTTTAAATAACCTCGCTGAGCTGTTAAATGATGCGAAACACAAAAGTTCACGCATCAAACTTCGAGGTAAACTGAGTTGAGCTGCAAGCCCAAGCGGCGATAATTTCTTTTTGGCTTACATTTGTTAGCCTATTTTTGGTAGACCCAAGTGCTTTGGCCAGCTAAATGTTTGCCAACTTATCGAATTACAACTTAAGCAGTAGAACAATTCAATTCGAAACTGAGAATTCTTTGTTAACATTTACATGATACACTTTGATACCCTGCATACCCTGCTGCTGTAAATATTTACAAAAATTTTAAATTTATAAAAATAATAAATAAATAATTTATAAAATTATAAATATATGATTTAAATATTAAACATATATTTTTACATTTTAAAATAAATTTGTGATCTAAAATAAATTAATTTTAGCTTCCAACACTTGTTTTTTTAGACAGGGTATCACATAGCTGTTCATCTTCTATCTTTAAGTTCTCTTGGCATTCTTGACGCTCTCGCAGGCATACACTTTGGACAGCCGCTCGTTAGTCTTGGCTTCGGCTGTAGTTGCCGCTTGCTTCCTTTGCTCGGCAGCAAAGTCCTGCCCCAAAGGACTCACTTCCTTTCCCTAGGCGACTATTTCTCAGGCAGTGGAAAATTCTTATTTCTTTCGCTTTTAACTGTCATTTGTCGTTCTGTCAGCGTTGCCACGTTGCAATTTGACTTGTAACCGCACACTTAAGTGTCTCTCTATGTGTGTGTGTGTGTGTGTGTGTGTATGCTCCATGCTTTTAGGCGCAACGTGACGCAGTTTGTTGAACCTAGCTGGCATTTGCCAAGTTGCAGCCTGCTTAAAGGATTCGCTTTGCTGCAGCTGCTGCTGCCGCTTGGGCTGGGTCAAGCAACTTGTCTTAATGCCCCATGAATAATTCAGCTGAGTTCACCCAGCTGCAACACGCCACAAAATGTTGCTGTGGCTTGCAAGTTAATTACATTTGTTGCATACGTGCAGCGAGCGTTGATTGCATGTACGCTGCACCTGCAACGGCAGCCAAAGCCAAAGCCAAAGCTTCTGCCACATTCTATTCGAATGCAAACGCTGAGCTTGCCCCATGTGCAACCGAAACAGTATGCGAACCCATTTATTTAAGCTGCTCGCTCACTGAGCACACACAGATTGATATATGATATATATATATATAGTATATATATTGATGGCAGCCACAACAATTCGCTGTCAAAATATTTGCTTCAATAAATGATGATGAATGCAAATTTATGTGTTTGTGCGTGCGTGTGTGTGCGTGTGTGTGCGTGTATGTGTGCGTGTGTGCCACATTTGTTGCATCGATACCAATTTCGATTTTAATTATGCAGATTTCAATAGCACTGTGTTGTGGCCTGCTGCCGCAAGAGGGGCATGAATGTGGTCATTTGTATGATTGTTGGCTTAATTTAATACGCTGCTCCACTAATGAGCATCCTTGTTGCCCGCTGTCAATGTTGCCCACCTTAACATTGCACTGCATTCAATTCGGCTTGAGAACTCGCCCCAGGCTCAGCTCAGTCAACAGCTCGTCTGTAAAGGGAAACCAATTGGGGCAGCCAACCAAGTTGCTTGCATGCAGCACAGTTATTTGGGGCATTTCAGTTTAGTATACGAAGGGATGCTCCAAAAGCTTTTATAAGTCCTCAAGAAAATTAAAAAAAAAACCTTGTAGTTCCTTTTCTCTATGACCTGCAAGCTTACGCATGTATAAAATACTAATATTAAGCTTTTATCCAATTATATAAACTTTCACGATTCTAACAAGCTATATCATTCCATGATGGGACTCATTTTAAGCGAGATATAGGCATTAAACGCTAAGCAGTCCTTTAACACTGTCAGCAGCTGCTCCTAACAGCACGCTTAACATGAGACTGTTAGTTAACAGCAACGTAGCACACAAAAGTATGCAATGATTTTTTTTAAATTTATTTTTGGCTACTTCCTGCTGATTTCTGTTCGCCTGGTATTCTAGCCGGATTTCGGCTTAAATTTTGCACCCAGTCGGAAAAAATTGGCCGCGCCCTTTGGGTATGCAACAAAATTTTTATTTTCCCGATTTCTGTCTACTTTCTGTGGATTTCTGTTCGCCTGGTATTCTAGCCGAAAATCGGCTTAAATTTCGCACCCAGTCGGAAAAAATTGGCCGCGCCCTTTGGGTATGCAACAAAATTTTTATTTCGCATAATTTTATCTATTTGTTGCTCAATTAACCAGATATATTTTGGCTGAGTTCTGATAAGCAAAGACGCTCTTTTTAATTTTATATACATTTTTTTCTCTTCAGTTTAGTTTTTTATTTATCAAACAAATTTAAATTTACATATATACCAACTTAGAGGTAAACAATTGTTATAAATGGATATATATATCTAAATCTATTATATTGGCGTCATTCCTGGAGTAGTAGACCCCTTTAGAGGCGTGGCAGTCCGAAGAATTGATTGAATCTGAAAATATACATTATTAAATTTGATAATCAAAATGTATAACTTCTTTAACTATCAAAATAAAAAGAATCTAGAGCAACAGCCCAGTATGGAAATATTATTTCTAGCAAACTTTAAACTACAACAGCTAACAGAATAGACAGCTGCTTAGTGATTGAATTTCGCAATCTTATCCTTGGAATTTACATCTCATTTCACCTGTGTGACTAAATAATGCGCTCATTTCATAGCCAGCAGCTTCTATCTGCAATTATGTACAGCTCATCTGACAGTCGATCAGCTGTACCGCAGGGACAAGGACGCTCTATCGCATCCTTTTGCTCAACGAAACATTTCTATGCGCTTGCAATTGACTGAGCAGCTGGCAGAGCCACGCCCAATGCATTGTCACAGCGAGGGCGATGAAGGAGAGAGAGAGAGAGAGAGACTGCATTACAATTTTAATGATGTGCTATGGCAGTCAAGTTGCCAAGTTCTTCTTCTTCTGCTCTGCACACGTGCGAGTTCCTATGCGTGTGTGTGTGTGTGTGTGTGCGTGGGTGTGCCTGGCTTCCTTTGGCTGCTTTCGGTTCACTTGCTGCAACAGCAGCAAACATTAAGTCGCGTCTCTGGTGCCGCAATTAAAATGCAGCAGCAGCTTTAAGAGGCGGCAGGTCCGTGGCTGCTCAGCCGGCAAAAGGGAGCATCTCCAAGGAGCCCGCTGCTAAGCTGGCAAGTTTATTGCTTGCTTAGCTTAGCTCATCAGGGGAGTCCAATAAAAATGTTGTCTTATTAGCTGCAAAGTGTTCTAAGTGCGCTCACCCAAACGCTAGGCAGTGCATGCAAATTGCCTTGAGTAAGAGAGGGAGGGAGGAAGAGAGCTTAGTTTATCGATTAAAGTCAACCACAAACTTTGTCGCCTTTGATAATTTTTGATTAGCCTCGTGTAAAGCGCTGAAGGGCCACAGGACAGGCTAGTCCTAATCCTGTGTTTTATGCCCTGTGGTTAAGGGTTGAGTTGCCTGAGCTGACCTGACCCTTAAAGCGGATTAATTATGCCAGCAGCAGATAGAGCAACAGCTGCTGCCGCCTCAATTAGCGCTCAGCCAAGGAGTTGAATGCGCCACATAAATTGCATTTTATGCGCCGTCTGCATTTAAAGCGCGGCATACTTTTAGGCGCTGCCTTAAAAATGTGGACTGTGTAAGTGTGTGTGTGAGAGAGGCAGAGAGGAATGTGTTTGCCTTTGCTGCTGTTGTTATCTGCTTGGAAGCTTTCGCTATTTGCGCTCATAATTTGCTTTTGCCTAATGCGATGCGACGCATAAAAAAGAATAACTGACAGTCATTTAATAAGTGTGATCGAGATAGGGATGCAACCAAATGGGCAATGGGCAAAGCAAAAAAAAAATAAATAAAGAAAATAAAACAGAAAAAATGAAAGAAAAAAAAAACAGAAAAATAACAACAAACAACAGGCGACGCCTGTTCCTGGGTGCGGTTATTGATTTTCTGTTCACTGATGAGCAGCAAACCGACCAAAAGCAAAGCAAAGCAAAGCAAATGATAATGATGATGATGGCGATAATGATGCTCATAATGATGTGAATGCTGCGTTGGCAATTTTCGTTGTTGTTCTTGTTGGATTGTGCGACGAGTAGAGAGGGGGATGGGGGCAAATGTTGGCAACAAATCTGTGTCTGGAGCTCACGTTGAACGAAAATTGGGTAGAGCAACACGAAAAGCGCATTAAAAGCTCAAAACGAGCGATTAAAGCCGCAAATTTCAAGACTTGACCATAGACCAAAATTTCAGCAGACAAATAACACACGACCATAGAGCTTAGAGGGAGCGGGTGAGAGAGAGAGCTAGAGTAGAGAGGGAGAGGGAGAGACAGATAAATCAACTCGGCAGCTCATCAGCAATAAGCCAAGTTACGACTTGGCTGAACGTGATAAAAGAAGTTGGCAGTAAAAAAAGGAGAAGAAGAAGAAATATGCATTGAATGCGCAAATTTGCGTATTTCCGGTTTCCGGTTGACGTGCGCGCGCCAAAAATAAAAATAATCAAACAAAATACGCATACATAATGCATTGCTCTTGCCTGTCTGTCAGTCTGTCTGCCTGTGTGTGAGTGTGGCCCAGAGGCACACGCACAGCGCAACAGAGGGTAGCAAACCGAAAACACAATAATACAATAAACAGAAACGACAGAACACAGCCAGGCGAGAAGTTGGAAAAGAAAAAGGGAAACGCAACTCCTGTGCGCTGACAGCGTGCCTGAGCTTGATAAATGTGCCCAGAGTGCGCACAGCCAGATCCTGAAATCCGGAACGGGAGCGGGATCGCGGCAGGAGCTCTGCGCAAGAGCGTGCAATGCAAATGCAAAGGCAAAGGCGCTGGCAAAGGCAACAAACTGCCAATTAAGTGCCAAATTATGCCAATGCACAACAGTGGCAACAGCAACAATGACAACAACAACAAAAGCAGCAGCAGCAGCAGCAAGTGCGAGAACAAAAGCAACAACTACTGCAAGAACAGCAACAACAACTGACAGCAACAGCCAGGGAGCTTTGTTAAATAAGCGAGTTGCTTTTGGTCTATGAACGACCAGAAGAATACCCAGTAAATAATAGATATGATAAGTATTGAAGAAATGGGTATAAATTGAGAACTTGATATATCTAGAGAGTCTATCTTGAAGGAGAGCCCTTCCATTGACTTGGCCTAAGACTAAAACCCCAAACATAATTCGCTTATTTATATATTCATCTAACAACTGCTGGCATAATCTAAACTTTATATATATAATTTATACATTCAGCTGCCATTGAAAACTGCAAAAAAGAAATGCTTAAAATACTTGGTGTTTCAGCGCCTTAAGGTTTTTGCTTTGTGTCTATTGAAAAGGTCCTGCAGATCTGCTTAGCATTCTGTAGGTCTGCCTTTCTACTCAGCCCACATTTCTTTTATCAAACTGCGCACGTTTTTGGTTTTTTCTTGCAAGAATGTTGTTCATTAGGAATTTCCGCTGCTTGCTTTTCAAAATGTTCTATTTGTTTAGCTAAATTTTGAATTTAAAGCAGACTTTATACAAAAGAGCAAAAGAGAAACATTTTTAGGCACAATTTGAAGCCAAAAATGCCAATCCAAATGCAATTTGATGCCATTGCTTGCATTCAATATTCAAATTGAAATACTTTTATTAAAAATATATTTGCTAGAAAAATGTCAGCAGAGAAATGCCTGAAATGTGGCAAGTCATACAAAAATATTACGTATACGCCGCATAGACTTCAGCACAGAGTGTGCAGCAAATTATGCAAGCAACTGTTGCAGCTGCAAGGCCGCAACAACAAAAGCTTGCCGCAACAACAAGACACACATTGTTATCGCAAGTGGAGCAGGAAAAGTAAAAGTTTTCTATAGCTGGCCCCAAATATAACAAGAGACAGAGACAGACAGAGAGAGAGAGAGAGAGAGAGAAGGGGAAGATAACAAAAAAAAAAAAAGACAGAACTTGGCCAACTCTTAACATGCAACTGATATTAAGGTGCAATTCTTGGCTCGCAGCTTGGCCCAAAACTTTTTCAATTTACTGCGCGCATTTAGAAAGCAATTATTTGCATAGGCAACGGCAGGCGGAGAGCTGGGCGGCGGGTGGAGGGCGGTGGCCGTAATGCAAATTTAATGTAAGCCAAATGAGGCTGGCCGAAAACGACCAAAGAAATGGGTTAGCTATACATATATATACCCATATATATATATATAGATATATATCTATCTGGACACATACATGATATTTGCGCTGGTCATTTGATTGCATTACGCCTCAATCTAAATGTAAATGGGCAATTGGGAAAACGAATAAGAGATGGCATGAAAACGAAGAAGAAGAAGATAGGAAAAGCACAAGAAAAAAGAACGTATAAAGAGGGCTAAAAGAAATGTTAACTGGGCCAACAACTGAACTCAACCGTACCGAACTCCGAGCCCGGCTAAGTGGAAGCGTGTGGGGGGGCAAGCAAATAAGAGCTCAGCTCTCCTGGCCACAAATGCGTTTGCAGCTGCTGCAACTGAGCTGGAGCTTCAGCTCGAGCTGGGCAGAATGCATGTAAATAAATTAGAATTTGATGGCCAACTGGCAACTGGTAACTGGCTCGAAGCTTTAGCTATAATTGAACGGCCCAAATGCAGTAAATGCCAAATTCAAAAGGCGCCCAACGCACAGCAGCCGGCTCTGCGGTTAGCCAGGATGCTGTACGTCCGCCTGGCCGGGACGTTTACCAACCACATTTGCAAAACTGTACAAAATGCACAAAACTTTTTCCGAACATATCCTACAACGAAAACTGGCCACTTGGAGTGAAGAGAGAGAGGAAAAAAGGAGAAGAGTATGTGAAAATTCGGTTGTTGCAGCAACTGCATGTGTGTTGCACAAACAAACTGGGCAACTGTTGCAACAACAGCGATAATAACGACAACAACGACAATGCCAACTGCTGGTCAAAGCAACAATTTACTCCATGAGCGTGCCGCGCCGCAACTGGGCCAACTTGCCGCAGACCAACCACTGGCAACTCACAACTGGCAACTCGCAACTGACAACAGAAAAAAGTTTTCATGAAAAACTTCTGTACAGCATTTTTGTGCGTTCAAACAACAACAAAGAGCACTGCGAACTGAGAACTGAAAACAGAGAGAAAACGACCCGAAGCTAGGCACAGTCGCAATTGAAGTCGCCTTCTGCTTAACCTCAATTTATTTCCCTAAATCTCTTTAGCAGGAGAAGGCTGGAGGGCAGAGTGAGGGTCACACGCGCCTAGCTTTGGTGGTGGTTGGGGGTAGCAAATATTTGGGTGCTGCGTGTGTCCCCAACACATGAGCAGCAAAATACAGAAAAGGCAGCAACTCAAAATTGAATTTCGCCTGCATTAATTATGCACGAAAACAACTTGTCCTTTGGCCCCCAAGCTCGAGCCGAAGCTGAGCTCTGGGGCCTGTGTTTGTTGTGCACATGACAAGTGCTTGGCAGCGAAAGTGGGCGGACAGCCCTGCGTTGCCTCGCCCAATATACCTGTTATCTGTGGCCCAACACTCGAGAACTTCATTAGGAATATTCTGAAAAATTCATGAGATTATCATATAAATTATGATTGCATTGCGCATTTACCTGTTTCACTGCGTAGTTGATAATTCGGAATTGTATATGAATTGTAAGTGTATTGTGGAATTGTTAATGAAACGGTTGAATATGGTAGAATGTCTGGAAGTAGTGAAAGAAAAGGTTAAAGAATATCATCAGCAATATAAGATATTTCTATAACAATTACAACTAAATTTATATAGGGGTATGTACATGTAAAGGACTATGAATTGAGTAAATTTCCTGAGTCCTATTCACATTCAAATCCCATCAACTCCTCACAGTCTATACACTCTTCACTTGTTCTCATTATATATTCAATATAAAATATTCCATCCTTCCTTTCATCGAACTCCATTTCGCTTTAAGAATTTCTATGTAAATAAAATATTTTTCAAGCTGCTCTGTTCAATGTAAGAACTACTTTATGGCGCTGTCTGTGTCTCAAATTTACTCAGCCTCTGGCGCAACTTGCACAAGTTTATGATACCCTTTTTATGTGTTCTGTTGCCTTTATTATTCCATTCTTTTTCTTTTTTTTTTTTTGTATTTTGGCTGCATTGCAACTTGTTGTTTATGCATAAGGCCATGCCGCCCGCTCCTCTCCCCTCCTCGTCCTTCAGCCGTGTTGAACATCATCTGAGCTGACATAGTTTTCCGCGCTCATTATGCTTGAAGGTTGTTGTTGCCCGTTTCTTTGCGCACTTTTTGTTAATATTTTTCTTTTCTTAGTTTTTATTTAATTTTGTTGTTTTTTAGTTACTTTTCTGCTCGTTGCTGGTTGTTTTCATTGAGGCAAAGAATTTCGTTGTTCTGCTTTATAAATTTGATTTGCAGTTTTGCGCTTCAGCTGCAAGTTGAAATTGAACTGTGCAGAGGAGTAAGAGGAGGAGGAAGCGAAACTCTTTAAAACATTTTAGCTGCTCGATATTAACTTTGTGCAAAGCGCTTTTATGTGAGCATTTGCATATTTCATATTTGCCAAGGGAGTCGAGTGGGTTTGGCGCTCATATATCACAAACGGTGTCAAGCATACGCCACGTTGGCCAACCAGCCAGCCAGCCAGCAGCAGCAACAGTAGCAGCAGCAGTGGCGGCAGCTGCTGCAAATGTTGCAGCTGGAATTTGCACTACAGCAAATGCAAATTTAATGCGAAAAATATTAAAGTCAGCGCCATTAAGTGAACTGAAAAGAGCAGCTGCTGCTGCTCCTCCTGCTGCCTTTTGCTGCCGCCGCCGCTGCCGTTGCCGTTGCCGTTGCCGTTGCAGGTGGCACGTTCAAATGACATCATTTAAATTCATGCATGACCCACATTGCAGCATCCAGCCTGCCGCCTGCCGCCTGCCACGCCCACTGCTCATGTTTTATTAACAAAGCAATTTATTGCATAAAATTCACAGTTGCGAGCAAGCAAGCGAGCGAGTCCATCGATCGCGAATAGCGTTTTCGGGCCGTGTTTAATGAGGCCAGCAGCCAGCAGCCAGCAGCCAGCGGCCAAGAGCCAAGTGCCATGGCCAAAAGGCTGGCGCCTAAGTAAGCGTAAACCGCAACTATGAAAGTGCAACTTGGCAGAGCTGCCTGCCTGCTGGCTGCCTCATGGCTGCTGGCTGCATCGAGAGTTCATTTTGGAGGCCGCGCTGAAAAGTAGGCAACAAATGTGGCCCAAACAGCAGCGAGGCGGCAACAGGGCAATTAAACTTGCAACAGCCACGTGAGCAACAGCGCGACAGCAGCAACAAAGCCACCGCCACGCCCACTCGCCACGCCCCGCTACTAATTGCTGCATAAATCAAGCGGAAAACAGTGACAAAGAATTGTGGCCAGGCCCGAGGCGAGGCAAAAGTGCCAGCAGCAAGCAGGCAGCAGGCAGCAGCTGGGACGCCGGCTGGGGCAGCTAGCTAAAATAACGTTTGAAAAACGTTTTAAATAAACTGTGCAGCCAGCCAAGGAGCAGGCAGCAAACAGCAAACAGAAAACAGCAAGGCCACAGGGCAGAGCCCATATGGGAAATACAGCAAAAAACGAAATAGAAACAAAAAACTGGCTAACATTTTGTTATACTTTATGAGCCACTTTTGACCAAATGATTTGTGTATACAAATGCGCGAATGCAGCAAATGTTCACACACAAGCACACCACACACACACGCACACATGCGGAAATTTATGAGCGCCATAAAAATGGCGGCCCGCAGTGCGTATACGCAATAATACAATTTTTCCAAACGCCGTAAATTTTTTAATTAAACTGCGCAGCGCAAACGAAGAAAAAAAACACACACACAGCATAAAAACCAAACATGAAAAACAAATTTTCGCCATAAGCGCATTTAATGTAAAATTTGTATTGTATTTTGTTGTTGATTTTGTTGTTGATTTTGTTGCCTTTGTTTTCGCTTGCCAAAGTTGTTGAGCCGGCGGCTTGTATGCTTTCAATTTGTCCCTCTAATGGAAGAGTGTGCGAGTGTGTGTGTGTGTCTGTGTGTGTGCAAAATAAATTACAAAAACATGCGCTTAACTTTCAGCGCCCGAGCGCTATCTAAAAATAAAAATTATATTTAATTAAATGCCGCGTGTTTCCGCAGCCGCCGCCCGAGTTTGGCTCTAATGTTTTATTCATGGCCAACAAATTAGGAAGCTGCATACGGCTAAGCCCGCTCACATGCGCCATTAGACGCGCTGGCCTGACCTGGCCTGCTGTGTTCGGTAATTATTCAACAAATATCCAATTAGACGAAGGATTTTCAATTTGCATGTGGCATGCCAGCATTTGGCTTTTTTTAGCAGAGGAATTCGTGCAACGAGATGAGATGAGACTTTTCCAACCAGAGCACAAAGTATATATAAAAATGTATACAAATATATAAAATTCTACGTTGAACAAGCTTAGAAAAAAGCTGTTAAAGGAGAAGCAGTCTTGGACTAAGGCATAAAGCTGGGCTATGTAAATCCCTTATCAAGTCAAATCTGTGTCAGGCAGAAAGAAATAATAGCACCACTTAGACTGTCTTTCATATTGATCAACATTTTTAAAATAAAATGACAAATTCTCCTTTAGTAATGAATCTATTGTTTACCCGAAGCTAAAGCCATATTCATAAGCTGCTGGTGCTATTTTAAATTTCTCACTTCTTCTCCCTAAGAGATTTAGAGGATAGACGTTGCCTTAAACCTCTAAAAAGCTATTCGAAATAATTTGGAACATTGCAAAGCAATTAGATGCACACACCCCAAGCAGTTCGGGAGCAAAGAACCCATTAAATCTCAATTAAGTGCGGAAAGTGCCCAAAAGTTCATAATTTAAAGCGAAAACTGATTTATGGCAAACGTAAATAAAACTGGGTTTATCTGTCGCAGCAGAGCTACAGCTACAGCAAGATAAATGGGGACACGCGATAATTGAATGCCGACGCAGAAATTAGAAATAATTCAAGCGCCGCTGCGCATTTGTTAGCAAAGTTGAGTCGAGTTGAGGCGGGACAAAGAAAATTCTTTAATTTTGCCTTTGAGTCGGCGTGAGAATAAGCATTCTACAGATGATGATGATGATGATGATGCTGATGGTAATGATAATGATGTTTTTGGCAAAGGTCAACACTTGAGCTGAAAGGTAGAGCAATATTGCTCAATGTTTTTGTTGTGGTTGAAGGCAGGAATTCGGCATTCATCTGGGGGCTAAGCAGCTGCGACTAACCGTTTTCCTAATGGTCAAAATGTGTAGCGAGGGGGCGTGACTTGTGGTAGGGGCCAACAAGTGTCCCGATGCCGACCCCGGCCATAGCCGTATGTTGTACATACTTATAAAGATAAACGTAAACATGTTGGCATTTCATAACGCGTGAACAAATTCAATTAAGTTGCTTCAGGCTACTGACTCCTTGAATCCTGCTCCCCTCTCCCTGTCTCACTGTCTGTCCTTTGTCCTGTTCTGTTTTTATGGGCCAAAGCAAACGGCGACAAAATTAAAGTAAATAAACAAGCGCCGAGTGCGGCGGGGGTGAGCAGCCTCAGTGCCAGGACAATTGGCATTGGTCACAGTTTGTTCTGCCATTGTGTAGCTGTGTGTGTGTGGGTGAATATATATATATATATATATATATATATATCTCGCTCTCTGTGTTTTGTGTTGCCCAAATAAACCGCAAAAGCCACAGTGA
The DNA here is from genome assembly GCA_035047545.1 of Drosophila paranaensis. Lineage (NCBI taxonomy): Eukaryota > Metazoa > Arthropoda > Insecta > Diptera > Drosophilidae > Drosophila > Drosophila paranaensis. Next base: position 14,715,922 of record JAWNPL010000026.1, on the reverse strand, counting down.
AGGCATGAAAGCCACAGCATTCGCAACAGTCAACCAACTGGGGCCCGATGCCAGACAATGGCCATATAAATGTGTCCCCCGTGTAGGCATGCCCCATTGTGGCACGCCCCCACCCCTGCAGCCTTCTCGGGCCGGCCTCTCCCGCTCGCTAGTCGAGCATTGTATGCGCCGCTGCTTGTCAAGGACATGGCAGTCGCATAATTTTCAATGCAAATCGTTGCCATTTGTTGCGCTCGGCACAAAAGCGTCCGCTCCAATGGGAATTGCGACAAAAGCAACAGTTCTTAACTTGCTCTGCTTTATTTTTGGTCTATGCTGAGGTATTCTCGTTGCCGCTGGAAAAGCATTTAACTTTGGACCTTTGTTCTATTGTTTCAGATACACGATGATCTAGAGAAGGAAACGGACTACTCTGGCTCTGGCTTTGGACCCGATGACGAGGACGCCATAACCGATCATCATTCCAGTTCGCACAACACGCGCGTGCAGAGCGCGGGCAACTCAAATAGTAAGCATAATTCGAACGACAACAACGACAACGATCTCATCTCGAGTAGAGTCAACCATCATAATCAAATCGACATCAACAACAACAACAATCTTAATAATCTCAATATCAATAATAATAATAATAATAACAATCATCCAGCGAATAGTGGCACAATCATTGGTAGTAGCACCAACGCCAACAGCAATCATAATATCAACAACCAGAACAGCAACCAGAACAACAACCTGAACAACAACTTGAACAACAACAACAACAACGGCATCATCAGCAGTGGTAGTGGCATCAGCACAATCGGTAAAGATCAAGCTAGACTAACAACAACCATAGACAATGCCAACGTTACATCTTCTACATCTTTTGATAATCAATTCACAAACACACCACCACCAACAACAACAACAACAACAACCACTACAACAACAAACATTCCAAATCCCTCATCCAACTTTACAGCCTCAAACATAGCGACCCTTTCAGATCCAACGTTTATCAATAACAATTCGACAAGTTCAATTTTAAGTAAATACAATAGCAACAACAACAACAGCCACAGCAACCACAATGAGAACAACAACACCAACAACAACAACGACAACAATCCGCTTAATTTCTTTAATATTTATTTAAACACAACAACAACCACATCTTTATATCCAGCAGCTCACACACCAACAACACAAACAACCACCACTAGCACCTCCACCACTACCACCTCAACCACAACCACCAGCACCACCACTCCGCCCCTACTCAACGTCACATCAATCGAACATCAGCCTAAATCAGTCGACAACAACAGCTCTAGCACCACCGCCACCACCAGCACCACCTTGGCAACACCCAGTTCCGCCTTCAATCAGTCCACGCCTCAGCTGCCATTGCTGCCCGATTCCGAGGATGAGGACGATGCCTTCGATCACGAGGACACGCTGCAGGGCAGTGGCGACGGCGACAATGATGACGATGGCGACGACGATGACGAAGACGACAACAGCGATGATGATGTGGACGATGAAGATGATCACCTCATCGATCCACATCCCGAGAGCGAAATCACGCAGACGAAGCAGACGAATGTGGACGCGACCAACAGCGGCTCAAACGGACGCTCTGATGGCGATGGCGAGGGACGCATTATCGATTTGGATGACAATGTGGATGAGGACGACGGACTCTACACGGAGATCAGTGTCAACAAGGATGTGACACACGCAGCCGGCGGATGTCAGTGGTTCTTCCATTATTATTATTATTTTGTTTACTTTCTGTGTTGCCCTCTTATGTTTTTGTGTGCTTTTTACTTTGTTATCCTTGCGTTGCCTTTCTTTCTGTTTGTGTTTCGTTTCTTTTCCTTTTATTTTTTTGTGTTTGGTGACTATCCTTTGTTATCATCCTTTGTGGCTATTGTCTATCAATTTCGCACTGTGTGCTCTCTCCGGACGCAGTGTTTGCACATTTCTATACTAAGCTTTAAGTTTACGCTCTGTGGCATGCTTCAGTTCGTGGCAGGCAAAGATTAGTCGACTGCAAGAGCAGCTGCAGCTTTATATATAATTTATATATATTTTGGGTTCATAATTGATGCAAACTCAGCACCAATTTCTTGCAGTGCAGCCTCTGGCAGGCGACTAGCTTTGCCACACTTTCGGCCAACAAAAGCGACCTCCCACAGGCCAATTTAATTGCATACTCCGAGTCGAGTGACCCACAGTATTCAATTGCTGTTTGGCGTGGCTGTCGCTTTCGTTGGCTGATTTATTTATTAAACAAATTGCTTTCCCCATTATTTATGTAGTATAATTAATTAATTTGACAATTTTATATATTTTACTATCTATCAATTTATATATAACCCCGTGGGCAGTTTATTTATTTGGTAATCGTATCTATTCGGTGCTTTTAGTTGATTGATTTGATTTAGTATCTTTTAAGTACAAGTTGAGTTTAGTTTTTAGTTTAGACCTCATCACGGCTGGCGCAATCTCTCTCTCTCTCTCTCTCTCTCTCTCTCTCTCTGTGTCTCTGTCTCTCTTTCTGACTCTCTACGTTGATCTACGCGTTGTCCTTGTCTCGGTTCTGGTTCACACTTGACACACGACCAATACTCTATACCCACGCCAACTATATATCCAACACAGAGTTACGATTTTCAGCTATATACCACATTAGTTTCATTCGATTCAATTCATTCATTCACATCATTCAGTCTCATTCACGAAAGGCTTTTTAGCTTTAGTTGGGTTCACGTTTTCTTTTTTTTTTGGGGTATTTTAAATTGAAAGTTGGGGATTAATTAATGACTATTGCTGTTTGCTGAGCCGATAAGTCCACGAAAAGCAAACAAACAATCGATTTGGCTGTGCTCCCTCCCGCTCGCCCCGTCTTAAGCAAAGCCACTCAATCAACGGCTGCCATTTGGCTGGCTTTTTGAGCCGTACAGCACGGCTCGCAATTGTGTGCTGTAAAGTTCCATTAACACACACACACACATACGACAGTCGCACCGACAGTCCCTAAGCATTAGATTTACTGTCTGAACAGAGCTCCAATGCCAAACTTCTGGAGGAACTCACTAAGCTGCGCTGTGATTTTCCACTGGCAACGAGTGGAAAACACTTCACAGGGCCACTTCACATGAAAAATCACTGTTTCGTGGGTGTGTGGGTGGTGGGGCACGCCCTTGGCACCTCTCGCCAGTTGCCACATTGTTTGTTGCGCATACGACGCATTGGCGTTTAGTGCCTTTGTCTGCGCAGTTGTTTGCGTGGGCCGTGTGTCTCCCAACATACTTGGCTTTGACAATCAACCTACTACAGTGCCTCGGGCCGCGCCCACACCAATAAAGAGGGAGATGGGTGGTTGGGTGGGCTGTGCAAAGTGCATTTTTCAATCAGGCCACAGTCAAAGAGTTCTGCAACTGCTTTGATTTGCATTAGACAACCAAACAACAGCAGCAGCAGCAGCCGCAGCTGTTCCCAGCCAAAAGCAACTACTATTTACAGCCCCATCTCGAGCTGCGCCCTAGCCACACTCCTAGACTTAACCTTGCTGGCAGCTCAAGCGGCTTAAAGCCAACCTGAGCGCAACTTCAAGTATACTAAAGAAAATACTCAGTCCGTTCGTCTGCTCATTAATTTCCTATTTTTAGCGAAGCGAGCTGACTCTTATCCCTTCCAGGCCCCCTCACCATGGGAATGTGAAGTGCCGCTGGCATTGTTGATCCTAATTAATATGTTGAATTGTATTTCAAATGCTCTAAAAGCCATGGAGAAACAGCACTTATGCGAGGGCAGCTCGAGTAGATGTAGTAAATAGTTCATTTAATTTGTAGTCATTCGTATTAGATGTAAATTATTGGGTTTGTAGTCGAGAAGGTATAGTATAGATAGTATCTGGCATGAGCTGATTTGGGAATAGATGTAAATGTACTTACTTTTGTCATGCCTTTTGCGAGTGCGAAACAATAGGATGCGAAAGTTAGAGGAATAGACAGAATGCATTCAAAAAGTCTGAAGCTGACCTAGACTTGAAGATCAGAAAGTTTTATCACATTTGAGTAACTGCAAACAGCTTGCAGCCTGACGAGGTTTGAATCTGAAAAGAATAAAGAGAAGCATAAGTTGGAATATTACATAGTTCTCTTCAGCTGAGAGAAGACAGCCATGGGGCATATAGTATATATATTGTAATTATAGTTTGATGATACAAGTATTTAAAAATAGATTCAATAGGAGCAGACAAATTTCAATTAGAAATTAAAGTCTGCGAACTGAAACTTAAGCAATAATTGCAGCACAAATACATATACTTATACTAAGACCAATTGGCTTAGAGCTGTCATTAGTTTAACTAGTGTAAAGTTAGTTCAATAAAGTGCTTGAAACTGCAATAGACACAGTTTCACACAGAGATTCTAATTAAAGCGCTCTCACTCCCTGCCTCCCTCGCCCCATCTCCATCTCTATCTATCTGTCACTTATTGAAGAGCCCTCGTTTAGTTATACACACAGACATGAACGTGCACATATGTATGCAAGTATATACATATATATATTATGCTTGTATTTGTGTTGACATTGCAAGCAGGATACAAGGACTAAACAAGCAATATGTTTGCTCACTTGCTCGCTTGTTTGTTTGTTTGTTTATTTGTCTTAAGCTCATTTCAAGCAGGAACCTTTTGACCTGCTCGTGACATGTGCTGGGCGTGGGGGGAGGGGGAAATGCCAATTAAATTAATTAAAATTCATTTGCTCCAAGTGCTAATTGGCATTAAATTTACGCATCCAGGTGTTTACGAGCAGCGGGAGTAGAAGATTTTTCAAGCTGTCAGAAATTTTGAGTTAAAATATGCAAATTTCCAACTGCCAACTAGGTCAGCAGCGACGGCCAGATTAATAGTTGGCAGGCAAAACAAGTTTAGTCGAGTTCGAGGATAAACCAGAAATTTGTGACAAAAGTTTTCTGATTATAGCATAAGAAGGGGGTGGGGGGAGGCGCGTGGATGGGCCGCGAGCGTCTGGCTAATAAATTAAATTTCTAGCTAACTGTCATAGGCCTTGGAGGAGCTCTCGAAATACTCGCAGATCAAAGTAGTTGAGCCCAGCTGAACTAACTAACTAACTTAGCACTTTAAAGCCTGTACATATTGCATATATATATCTACACACACTCACACACTCATAGCTCAGCTCATTAACACACACACACACACACACTTACACACTTGGACACTTGGACACTGGTTCTATGTACTACGTAATACTATTTGTGTTTCTGCACGTTTGATACTCGCATCAACTCTGGCACTCTATATGCATATATACACATACATTCAATGCTGGATATTGACTTTTTGCAGCGGGTGGCAGCAGCGGCAGCACCAACGTCCACGAATTGGACCCCAACACGAACATAAACAGCCAGCCCACAGACACGAAGATCAGCGAGCACAGGCCCGGCGGCAGCGGGGAGGTGGTCATCATGAGCGAGGAGGATCGCACGACAAGTTTCTTTGCGCAGCCCGGCATATTGGCTGGTGAGTGGGCCACAAAATCTGATCTATCTTTATATATATTAATTCTGTCTTCTATCTCCTATGTTTAGCTGTCATTGGCGGCGCCGTGGTTGGGCTGCTGTGCGCCATTTTGGTCGTCATGTTCATCGTGTATCGCATGCGGAAAAAGGACGAGGGCTCCTATGCGCTGGACGAGCCAAAGCGCTCGCCCGCTAACACCTCCTATGCGAAAAATGCGAATAACCGTGAGTTCTACGCCTGAGATAATGGCCAAGCGCGCAGGTATTAAGCTGATCTGGGCCAGGCGGGGAGTGGGATGCAGCAGCACAGCAGCAGCAGGAGTCAGGATGTGGGCGTGGCAGTCAACAACAATTGGCACGGGTTTGAAGACGGTTAAACGACAGCTCAGCTCAGCTCAATACACTGCGCGAAATTTCCCAGTTGCTCTAACAAACGGCAGCAACAACAAAACAAACTAACACAACAACAACAACAACAGCAACAACAACAAACAAACAACTCTTAAGAGAAACACACAATTTATTCGTGAGGGGTAACAAAAAAACAACAAAAACAAAACAAAAACAAAAACAAAAAAGAAAAGAAAATTCGGAAAATTTTCAAACTTACCTGTAAGTTAAATGCGACACACGCCCACATGCACACACACACACACACACGCACGCACAGCTTGTTGTGTGTGGGTGTGTGTGTGTGCATGTGTGTGCAAACTTTTCTAATTAAGTAAGTTTTAAGCAAATTGTGTAATACAACAGCAACAAAAACAACAACAACAAATTATCAAATACTATATAAAAGCAAATTAAATCATGCGAAATTTAATATAACAAAAACACAAAAAATTATATAAATATATATATATATATATAAATAGTGAAAACAAAACCAATATAAGGGCGGGCAAAATTAAGCAAATTAATTATGAATATAATGAGTAGAGCAAAAAATAAAAATAAATAATAATGAATTAATAACGATAATTATAAAACACACAGACACACACCCAAACACACACACACAACTACATAGATGTAAACGAAAATGAGATCTTTTCGTGCATATTGAATATTATTATATAAAAACAAAAGAAAAACAAAACATATATGTTAGCTGAATACACAAAACAATTTATGTAACTGGATGTCACTCTCTATAATAACAAACTAAATAAACCACAGGAAAACAAAAGAAATTATGTTAATTTTAAATGAAATCGATTCACAATTGACAACTGAAAACTGAAAACTGAAAGAAACGAAAAATCCGATTACCGAATAATTGTCTGCGTGGCACACTTGAAATATGGAAATTGATGCATAAATGTTTTTAAGTTTATATACATATTATACATAAGCATAACTATGTAATTATTAGTGTAATTCCTAAAAACGAAACAAACATCAAAAAACACACACAAAAAATTGAAAACGAAGCGTAAAAACATTTTCAAGCAACTGAAATCAACTAGAGAAAATAAAACACGAAATTTCTACTATTTTCTAAATAAAACAAAGCAAAACACAAGGAAAATATTTATTGAGATTGAATTGAAATTGAAATTGAAACTGAAAACGAAAAAGGAAATCAATAATGGAAAATCGCAAGCAATTTGTATAATTTTCTGTCAAATGAAAAATGAAAATGAAAATTAAGTTGAAAGTTTTTCTACTGCGCTTCACACCTAACTTCAGCTGCTTCCTCTTCCATGGCTAAAAATCAAAATCGAAAATAAAATAAAACGCATGCAACAATTGTGCATTTATTTAGCTTTACGTTCGAATCGCGCTCTGACTAAATTGTTTATAATTTTTACGAGAAGAAAAAACAATAAATATTCAAATAAACAAAAGGGAAAACAAAACACGCAATAGTAAAAGTCTATTATTGTTAAGTTTACAACTAACTCCTGCCTACACCAACACACACACACACACACACACACACACATACACAATATACTGTTAAAGCCTATATCTAACACACAGACTCACATTAAATTAGCCGCAATATTTGTTTAAATGTTAATCGAAAAACCTTTGAAGAACCTAAAGCCCTTCAATTTTAACGCTCATATGCCATATTTTCATTATGAAAAGCAAGTTATAATAATAATTATAATAATAATAGCATAAAATTAAGCCAACTAAATCAATTGTGTGTGTAATTATCATCTACGATGCATATATAATTAAATAATTCATATGTAATTTAACTATATATACAGACAGCAGGCAGCATAGAAACGTTTCAACAAAAACTCTCAGTCTCATCGTAATTAAAAACTAAAAAAGAAAAGAGAAAAGAACAAAATACAATCCACAAACATACACATACACATACACCCACTCACACTCACACTCACACACATACATTCTGCATACGAATGCCAACTTTTTCTACACTGTAAAAAACGCAACTGCATCTTTTTTATACACACTTACGTACTCGTAGCTGAACTACGTTCGATTCTCGCTATTTCTCTCTTTCTCTCTCTCTCTCTCTGTTTCAACAAGTTTACATAATGTGTTTTATTTTTTTATTGCTATTATGTAAGCGTTTAGTTTGTTAGTTTTTTAAATGCGCTGAATGTACTGAGAAATTGGTTTTGATTTGCTAAATAAAAACGGAATAAAACTAATTTAAACAAAACGAGAAAAGAGTTTTCATAACTGGGGTAGGGGAGAGGCTTTCAGAAGAGCCTAGAAATGATATAGCTAATAGGATCTGGATAACTTCAAGTGCTCATAAAATAAATAGAATCAGACAAAGGAGTATTCCTTTATCAACTATGAATACTGATCTTACCGTATGTGTCAAAAGTCATATCGAAAAGAACTTGCCAAGTTCAGAGAATAGATAAATATATAGTACGAGTTTACCTGATAAACTTCTTCCAATGAACTTCCCAATGATTATCCCAATCCCTCGATGAATATGTATGTAGATACATGATGATGATGATGGATGATGTTTAGATGATGGGAATGAAATCTCCTGAATTCATATTAACTCTTAATGCCTCTTCTAATCACTCATAACACTTAATTATGTTTTCTAGTCCCTCGATGGGTTTCAAAGATGTTTAGATGTAATAAAATCAGGCTGCAAATTCATGTCGTTTAATTATCTTCATTAAATGCATCGCTTAACAGCACAAGCTCCACTTTCTGATTAGTTGAGTCACACTTTACAAGCTGGCCTTCATCAATGGCTTCAGATAGGTCTCGAATGACTTTTGCACTGGTCGCTGGTTCATGGAGCTGCGCTTGGCCGCATCGAAGATGCGTGGATAGACATTGCCATCGTAGCTGCCCAGCACCGAGTTGAGCACGCGATCGTGGTAATCGAAGCCATCACAGATGGCCACCGCATCGGGTCGGAATTTCTCCAGCGACAGCTCCAAGCGCTTCTGCAAAGATCTCAGATCCGCATCGGTCAGATTGACAAACTGGAAAAGGGCAATCCATGATTAATCAGACTTATGCAATATTATATTGTTCTTACTCTCAAGATCTCGCTGAGGTTGTTGAGCACAGTCTGCACCAGGAAGAGCTCAAGCACATTTTCCAGCACCTTGTTCAGGGCGGGCGAACGCTGCTGTGCACTGGGTCCAGTGATTTGGTTCAAAAACGTTTGACACACGAACTGGCGACCGTGGAGCTAGCGACGGAATATTGTACATCAGTTGTGGACTCATTAAAGTGAGATAATCAAAAAGCTTACCTCTGCAGCTCTGGTTAGCTCGATGCCCGTGTTGTTGGCTGCCACAGCCTGCGACTGCCCAGCTGCAATTCTCTCGGACATGTTCTCAAAGGCGATGCGTGTCTTACTGTAAATACAGAACTCTTAATCAGTCTCCAAGATGCACCTGTCATCATCACTTACTGGGCAGCTGTGTACTGCAGCGCCTGGATAATGATCTGCCAAGAGTTGTTCCACTTGGGAAACTCCTTCAGGCGCATGGAAGACTCGAAGTAGGCGTACGATGGGGAGACGGCCTGGCCCTGCTTGAAGCTGTGCCAGGCCTTGACCAGGGCGCGTCCAATCTGAAGCAGCAGGACGGTGTTCTCGCCTTCGTAGGTGTAGGCAGCCACCGCGTTGCCATACATGTTGCTCAGATTGGCCGCAATGTGGTAGCCATGGCCGCCAGTGGACAGGCGCAGGCGCTCGATGCCCGCGCAGCCGTCGGTGGTGCAGAGGACCTTCAGGGCGCACGACAGGACGTGCAGGTCGGGCAGGCCCTCGAACTTGCCATTGTTGGCATCCAGCACCGTCTGATCGTACAGCTCCCACATGTACTTGGCGGCCATGTCGTAGGCCATGCCGGTGGCTATCTCGGGGAACAGTTTCAGTCGCTGCGTGACGTGGTCTATGATCTGCGGCTCAGGCTGACTGGGAAGGCACAACAGAAAACAGTAAAGAGAGATATTTAAGCCAGTTAAAGATTTCCAACTTACTCTGGCTCAATGGGACTCTGGCGACGCACGGCCGAGTAGCGCGTGGCGATGGTGGCCGCTTGGAGCAGCAGCGATGAGTTCAAGTTAACAATGAGGCAGCGCGTGTAGATCATGGTCAAGTAGTTGATCCTCGAAGCGGGGCTGGCGATGAAGGTGCCGTCCCGCTCCACCTTGGCGTACTTCATCAGCATGTTGGTGCGCGGGATGCGCACGTTCTTCAGGCCCAGGAAGCCTTGGTTGACCGCAGCCATGCCCAGTTTCTTGCCCACCTCGCCGATGTCAATGCCTGGCAAGGGCATGTGGGTCTCCGGATCTCGCAGCGGCACAATAAACATTTGCACACCCTTGTGCTTGCCGGCGATGTACAGCTGGGCCACCACCATGGCGTGGTTGGCCGTGTGACCCACTGGGAAAGGGAATTTATATATTAGCACTCATTAATCCACTCTATATATAGGCAGAGCACTCACTGCCGCCGGGCCACCACTTGTAGGCCTCCAGGTTGGGCGTGTTGAGCACGAACTCGCCCGCCCGGGGATCGTAGTCGGCGCGCGTCTCGATGCCACGCACGTTGGTGCCGTGGGCGAGCTCTGTCTGAGCGTAGGTGCCAATTATATTGCAGTTCTCGGCCAAGGTGCCCCACTTCTCCACCTGCTCAGGCGTGCCCTGACCCTTGACCACGTCCACGAACATGGTAATGTGGGTGGCCAGTGGATGATTGGCCGGAAACAGTCCGTGGCTCTGAACGCTGTACAGGCAGCCACTGAGAAGGATTGATAATTAGTTGAAGTGGAGTGCAGGACATGCACGGGAACTTACGGCCAAATGTCCTTGCCTCCGGGATTCAGTTTCTCCTGCAGCGCCTTCAGCTTGGGCGCTGCTTCGGCGACCTTCTTCACGGTGGAGTTGTAGAGATCCTCGTGGGACATGTACTCGTGGTTGATGCCATAGCCATCCTCCAGGTCGCTGAACACCGCCAGCTCTAGAGATTAAGATAAGAATCGTGTGAACTGCATAGCAAAGTCTGGTCTGGCCTGGGCAGCCTTTACACTTTGGATTGTAGATATTAAATGCAATCAGAGGGGTAAACACTATTCAGACTGATAAGCGGAGTCAATCGAAATATATTAATCAATTCATAAAACACCTTATCGAACAAGACAATTTGATTTGATATAATCTGATGGACTTTGCCGGCTAGCCAAACATTTCCATTTTCTGATAAACAGTTAGTCCAACAGCTTTCAAATCACGTAGGGCGCGAGAGCAAGAGCGGGAGAGCTGGAGATCGGGAGAGAGAGGGAGTGCGCTTCACTTACCAATTTGTCTTTTCCTCTCCACTTTATCAGCGCCGCCCTGCCACCAGGCTGTGAACTCGTTCACATCGAAGCTGGCCGCGGCGCGCTCCTTTTGCAAATCGGGATTCACAGTTGTTGGTATTAAGTTTTTAATATGCGACATTTTAGAGTTTCACAATATTTAACAAAAATCAAACAAATAATATTAAGAATAAAGCGCGATCGCTGCTGTCGCTCCAAGCTACAGTGCACAACTGAGCAGACAGCGCACAGAGCGGGCATAAAGAAAAAAGCTTTGAGGGCAAAGTGCAGAGCAGCGAGCCGAAGAGCTTTCGTCGCCATACAAGCGCTGAGCGCACGTCAAAGAGAGCGCCGATAAAGCACAGAGCGACGCTGCTGCTGCGCTACGATTAACAAATCAATTAAGAGTATAATACATACATAAAGACAACAAGAAGAGACAGAAATAAGAGACGATTACAGTTAAGCACTTTATATGTTGGACTTCATGAAGGGGCCCAGATGCTCGTGGAAGCTCTTCGGCACCGGTTGCTGGTTCAGGGGCGCCCTCAGAGCAGCCTCGAAGATGCGCTCGTAGGCATTGCCGTCGAAGGAGCCCAGAGTGGAGTTCAGCTGGTGATCGTTGAAGTCGAAGCCATCGACTATGGCCACCGCATCGGGGCGCAGTTTGGTCAGCGCCGTCTCCAGGCGCGACTGCAGCTTGCTGAGATCCGCATCCGTCAGCGGCACAAAGCGGAGGATGTTGCTCATGTTGGTCAGCGTAACGTTGACCAGGTACAGCTCCAGCAGCTGCTCGAGCACGCGGTTCAGGGCTGATGAGCGCTGCTTGGACTTTGGCCCGGTCACCTCAGTGAGGAAGGAATGGAAAACGAACGCACGGCCATGCAGCTAAGAAAGATAATGGAATAGATTTACTGCATCATTGAGAGTGTTGAGAGGAGGATGAACTCTACCTCTGCTGCCTGGGTGAGCTCAATGCCCGTTTGGTTGGCGGCCACCTCCTCCGATTGGCCGTTGGCCAGCCGCTTGGACAGACTGTTGAAGGCGATGCGAGTTTTGCTAAGGAATAGAAACCAAAATTCTATTACTCCACTTCAGGATCCCATCCACAACTCACTTGGCTGCAGCAAACTGCATCGCCTTGACCAGATTCTCCCAGCTGCCCGTCCACTCTCCGAACTCTGAACTCCGCTGCACCTCAGCCAAGTAGCTGACGGTGGGTGCTAGAGGAGCTCCGCTTTGAGCCGCACGCCAAGACTTCATCAGGAAGCGACCAATCTGGAGCAGCAGCACCGTGTTCTCGCCCTCGTAGGTGCAGGCAGCTGTGGCGTTAACATAGATGTTGCCAAGGTTGGAGGAGGTGAGGTAGCCATGACCACCACAAGCCAGACGCAGGCGCTCAATGCCCGCGGCGGCATCGCTGGAGCAGAGCACCTTCAAGGCACAGGAGAGCGAGTGCAGCTCGGGCAGGCGCTCGTATTTGCCCTGATCCTTGTCCCTGGAGGTGGCAGTGAACAGCTCCAAGAGGTAGTCGCAGGCATTGCGATAGGCCAAGCTGGCGGCTATCTCCGGGATGACCTTCAGCTGTTGCGTGACGTGGTCCAAGATCTGCGGCTCAGGCAGTCTGCAAAGGAATTTCCGTAAGTAAAAAGAACATTGAGAGGAGGGAATATTTCATACTTGGGATCGATGGGACTTTGCCTGCGCACGGCGGAGTAGCGAGTGCCAATGGTGGCTGCCACGGCCAGAACCAGCGCCATGTTGCGGGCAATGATGCAGCGCGTGCGCACCATGGCAAAGTAGGTGAGCCCATCCGCCGGACTCTTCACGTAGCTGCCATCGCGATGCACTTGGGCGTGGCGCATGAGCATCCGGGTGCGTGGAATGCGCACGTTCTTCATGCCCAGGAAGCCATTGTTGACGCCCAGGAAGCCCATCTTCTTGCCAATCTCGCCAATGTGCACGCCTGGACATGGCTCGTGGGTGCCCTCCTCACGCACCTGCACGTAGAACAGGTGCGGGCCCTTTAGCTGGCCATCGATGTACAGCTGCGCCATGACAATCGAATAGTTGGAGGCCTGACCCACTGCAAGGGATGGCAATTAGGATATATTACTGTAAATATTAGGAGCGACTCACATCCGCCGGGCCACCACTTGTAGGCGGTAATCGAGGGCGTGTTCAGCACAAACTCATCCGTGTCCGGGTCGTAGTCGGCGCGCGTCTCCAGGCCGCGCAGGTAGGTGCCGTGGCCCAGCTCCGTTTGGGCATAGGCAGCGCATACCTCGAAGCGCTCCACGCGCTTGCCGAACTCCTCGTACTGCTCCGGCGTGCACTGATCCTTGAGGGCGTGAACGACCATCACGAACATCACGCCGAATGGATTGCCTGCCTTGTGCAGGCCCCACAGCTCCGGCCCATCGAAGAGAGTGCTGCAACGCCTCGAAGAGTAAGTATAAGAGAGTCTGTATAAGAGAATCACATTTACTCACGGCCAATAGTCGTTGCCACGAGGATTTCGCTCCGACTGCAGTCGCCGCAGCCTTTTCGCCACATCAATGCTGTTCTTCACGGCGAATTCGCATATGTCCTCATGAGACATGTACTCGACCTGGTTGAAGGCAGCTCTGTCAATGTCCTTATACATGTACTCTTCTACAAAGAGAGAGGCAAAAAGAGTGAGAGTGAGAGAGAGGAAGTGAATAATGCAGAGTCAGCATTAGTGGCTAATCTCTGATGTTAACTGTAAACATAATAAAGCTTTTAGCCTTGAGCAAGATTGCAATTTGTTGATTTGGACCTTTGACCACCTGTGTGGGTCCCAGATAACGCTCTGTTGACATTTTTTACTATTTGCAGCAGGTATTTTTAATTACATATCGGCTCTGCCTGCTTGACTTACATTTGCATTACAACATGCAAAAGCCAGCCAAATTCTCTTACTTACTGACGTCTCTCTTAAACTTCAGCTGCTCCGCTCCGCCAGCCCACCAAGCAGCAAACTCTTCGCTGTTGAAGCTTGCGCCATCGCGTTCCTTTTGCAGATCTTCGTTAACTGTGCTGGGTATCACGCTGCTTGCAGACATTTTTAAGTACTTTAATTTGTTTTTATCAAGCGAAAGTTCAGTTCTAACTAACAACCATTCGCTACGCGCTCCAGATCGCAACTGAAATCGAGTTGAATTCTAATCGAAACTAAAAGTGGAAATCTCACTCCCTCGCTCTATCTCTCTCTCTCTCTCTCTCCCACTATCGCACTTGATTTGTGAAGAGCTTTGCACTTCAAAAGCTTTCAACTAAAGCGAAGTGCAAGCAACTCTAAGCATGCATGCATATGCATGTGTATGTGTGTGTGTGTTGTTTACTGCATTGAGGTAGGCTGAGAGTGCTGCTGCTTGGCGTGCGCAAGCCGCCATCTGTCGTCAAAGAAATGGAACTATAATTTGTTTACGTTTCATTCAAAATAAAGCCCGCGCAAGCCATACAATTTCATTTAAATAATAAAAATTATTAAATTAAATTAAAATATTATAAACAAAAATTTAAAAAACTAAAAATCAAATTTAAATAAGTAACACAAAATCACCAATTCATACAGCATGCAGTAAGTAAGAAATTTACACTTTTACATGTTCGACTTCATGAACGGACACAAATGCTCATGAAAACTTTTTGGCACCGACTTCCTGTTCATGGGCGCCTTCAAGGCCGCATCGAAGACCCGCTCGAGCATGTTGCCATCATGGAATCCCAGCGTTGAGTTCAGCTGCTCATCGCCAAAGTCGAAGCCATCGACTATGGCCACCGCATCGGGTCGCAGCTTGGCAAGCGCCGCCTCCAGTCGAGCCTGCAGCTGGCTCAGATCCTCATCGGTCAAGTGGACCACCCGAAGTATATCACTCATGCTGCTCAATGTCGCATTCACCAGGTACAGCTCCAGCAGTTGCTCCAGCACGCGATTCAATGCAGGCGAACGAGTCTTCGACTTTGGTCCGCTGACCTCAGCGAGGAAATTGTACAGGACAAAGGCGCGCGCATGCAACTACAGTCAGTATATAAATATATGTTGGGTATATATATGGTATACATATATAGGTCACACAATACCTGAGCTGCCTGGGTGAGCTCAATGCCTGTGTGGCTAGAGGCCATTCGCTCCGTTTCGCCATTCGCCATACGATTCGAGAGACTCTTGAAGGCCAGACGAGTTTTGCTGAGGATTATAAAGTCAACTTCAAATCCTCATTCAAGACTAGGATGGACTCACTTGGCTGCAGCAAACTGCATCGCCTTGACCAGATTCTCCCAGCTGCCCGTCCACAATCCAAACTCTGAGCTCCGCTGCACCTCAGCCAAGTAGCTGACGGTGGGTGCTAGAGGAGCTCCGCTCTGAGCCGCACGCCAAGACTTCATCAGGAAGCGACCAACCTGGAGCAGCAGCACCGTATTCTCGCCCTCGTAGGTGCAGGCAGCGACTGTAGTCACATAAATATTGCTCAGGTTGGAGGAGGCTAGATATCCAAGGCCACCGCAGGAAAGACGCAGTCGCTCAATGCCCGCGGCACAGTCACTGGTGCTCATGGCCTTCAAGGCGCACGAGAGGGAGTGCAGCTCGGCCAGACGCTTATAGTTGCCCTGATCGATGTCCCTGGAAGTGGCGTTAAACAGCTCCCGGAGATAGTCGAAGGCCAAGCGATAGGCCAGGCTGCTGGCTATCTCCGGAAAGACCTTCAGCTGTTGCGTGACGTGATCCAAGATCTGCGGCTCAGGCAAGCTGGAAAAAGGGAAAAACTTCAATTATAAATTCCAGTAGATCTGGTAGGCATTGTCTCACCTGTCATCAATGGGCGATTGGCGACGCACCGCCGCAAACCTTGTGGCTATGGTGGCTGCTGCTGCTAGAGCCACTGACGAGTTGCGTGCCACGATGCAGCGCGTGGAGAGCATAGCAAAGTAGGTGAGGGCGTCCACAGGACTCTTCACGTAGCTGCCATCGCGATGCACCTGGGCGTGGCGCATGAGCATCCGGGTGCGTGGAATGTGCACGTTCTTCATGCCCAGGAAGCCATTGTTGACGCCCAGGAAGCCCATCTTCTTGCCCAGCTCGCCAATGTGCACGCCGGGACGTGGCTCATGCGTGTCCTCCTGACGCACCTGCACGTAGAACATGTGGAGTCCTTTGAGCTCTCCGTCAATGTACAGCTGCGCCATGACTATCGTATGGCTGGCACACTGACCCACTGGAAGGCATGGAAGTCGGGATTATCAGATCATCAACATTATATATAACTCACATCCGCCTGGCCACCACTTGTAGGCTGAAATGGAGGGCGTATTCAGCACAAACTCATCCGTTGCCCGATCGTAGTCGGCGCGCGTCTCCAGGCCTCGCAAATGGCTGCTGTGTCCCAGCTCCGTCTGGGCGTAGGTAGCGGTCACCTCGAAGCGCTCCACTCGCTTGCCAAACTCTTTGTACTGCTCCGGCGTGCTTTGAGTCTTGAGGGCATCCACCACGACCATGTACATCACGCTGAAGGGATTGCCCGCCAGGTGCAGACCCCACAGCTCCGGCTCGTCAAAGAGCGTGCTAATGTTGAGTAGTTATTAGATCATTTTCTATACAAAAACTATATTTACTTACGGCCAATATTCGTTGCCGCCTGGACTTCGCTCTGACTGCAGCTGGCGTAGTTTTTTCGCCACGCCTATGCTGGATTTTACGGCGAATTCGCACATTTCCTCGTGCGACTTGTAGTAGAGCTGTTGGCTCTCATCGTAGTCGAAATCCCTGTACATAAACTCGCCTGTAAAGGGTAAAAATATATTAAATATGTAAAATTTATCTAAAAGAAGAATGTATACTTATTAAAGATAAAAATATGAACTTAACGAACTTTAACTCATTTAAATTATTCAAACTCAAAGGCTGCGAGCATGAAGAATTGATTTGAATGCTATTAGCTTTGCGGGCGGTATTAAAGTTCTTGAGTTATTGTTGAGAACACAGAGATCGGTTTTCGAATTCGAAATTTTCTTCAAAGTGCCCTAAAAATGCACTGCTAACAAAATGCATTAATAATATATACGAATATATATGTATTCCAGCAAAAACTGAATTAATACTTTTTATACTTTATTAATTCATTTATAATTCTGCAGCATAATTATATATTTGTAACACTTACGAACACTTCTATTAAATTCGAGTTTCTCTTTGCCGCCCGCCCACCACGCTGCGAACTCTTCGCTGCTGAAGCTGGCTGCTTCGCGTTCCTTTTGCAGATCGCGGTTTACCGTTTTAGGTATAATATTTTTTGCCAACATTTTGCTAAGAATTCAATTTTTAACTCCTCAAATTGCGACCGTCTCCTTCCAGCTCTCAATCAGAAATGAACGCAGCGCATCGAACTTCGGTTTAAGTTGAACGTTTCGAACTTATATTTTCGACTCAAATTACATTGGAGTTGCGGGAGAACAAATATTATTCGACTGGGCGCCATCTGTTGTCGAACTAAAAGCAGCGCATCGAACTCAGTTTAAATGCAACGTTTCGAACTCATATACATATTTGATTTACACTTGTTGCCTGCTCCTCATCGAGCTTGCATTGCACAGTTCGTAAGTCCTATACTCAACTGTTAGAAGTGTGTGCTCAGTAAAATTCTTCTGAAGTTTGACGCGCTCTCTCTGTAACACAAGTTGTATGCAAACTTACTTTGGAGTTGCGGGCGAACAAAAATGATTCTACTTGACGCCATCTGTTGCGTGTTTTCGAACTAAACGCAGTGTATCGAACTCAATTTAAATGCAACGCCGCAAACTTATATTTTTGACTCACACTTGTTGCTCATTTAAACTCAGCTGCGAACTTGCATGGGAGTTCGCCTCAGTTTAAAACTCAAATTCAACTTCTCTTAAAATTTGACTTGCTCCCTGTCTAAGAAAAGTTGCATTGAGTTGCAATTGTGAGCAAATAAATCTTTGCATTTGTCGCGTATTGTAAGCGCCACCTGCTGTCTACTTTTACAACTAAGTACTTATCGATAGTTAACCGCGCATTTACACACTCTTCGTGTCGATTATGACGTGTGTGCGCCCCTGCTGTTATTTGTAAACAATGTTAACGAATTTCAATGTCGGCCTTTTGGGCCATGTGGACAGCGGCAAAACCACTTTGGCGCGTGCCCTGAGCTCCGTCTCCAGCACGGCGGCCTTCGACAAGAGCCCGCAGAGTGTGGAACGTGGCATAACACTCGACTTGGGCTTCAGCGCGCTCGTCTTGGAACAGCCCGAGGAACCAAAGTTGCAGCTGACGTTCGTCGATTGCCCGGGACACGCCTCGCTCATACGCACCATCATTGGAGGTGAGTCTGGAGAGGGATGACAGCTGAAGATTAGTTCATGGATTGGCTTACAGGTGCCCAGATCATTGACCTGATGCTGCTCGTGGTGGACGCCCAGAAGGGACTGCAGACGCAGACGGCGGAGTGCCTGGTCATCGGCGAGCTGCTGGAGAAGAAGCTGCTGGTGGTCATCAACAAGATCGATGCGCTGCCGGCGGAACAGCGCGCCTCAAAGCTGGAGAAGCTCACAAATAGGCTGAGGAAGACGCTCTCGGTGACCAGCTATGGCGACCAGGTGGGCATCTTCGCCGTCTCCGCCTTGGAGGGCACACACATCGATGAGCTGCGCGCAGGTCTTCGCGCTGCCTACCACGTGCCGCAGCGGAACACGGAGGCGCCGCTGCTCATGTACGTGGATCACTGCTTCGCCATCAGGGGCCAGGGCACCGTCTGCACGGGCACCCTGCTCCAGGGCCAGGTGGCCGTCAACGAGACCGTGGAGCTGCCGCTGCTGGGCGAGAAGCGGAAGGTGAAGTCCATACAGAGGTTCCGCCAGCCGGTGGACAGAGCCAGCACTGGGGATCGCATTGGCCTCTGCGTGACCCAGTTCAATGCCAAGCTCATGGAGCGGGGCATCGTTGCCCAGCCGGGTTACCTGCGTCCGGTTTATGCGGTCTGTGTGAGGGTCCAGCCCATCAGGTACTACAAGCAGCCGATCCGCTCCAGGAGCAAGCTGCACATCAGCGTGGGCCACGACACGGTCATGGCCAATCTGACGCTGTTCCGCGACGAGAATGATGTCCCCTGCCCAGACTTTGACTGCAGCCGGGAGTACGCCTATGTGGAGGAGCTGCTGCCGGCGGAGGCCCCGCCCAAGGATTGCCTCTTCGCCCTGCTGCAGTTCGAGTCGCCAGTGCTGACCACCTTGGGCACCACACTGATTGCCTCCAAGCTGGACATGGATGTGCACAGCAGCAGCTGTCGGCTGGCCTTTTGGGGTCGCATCGCCTGGCAGACGCACTGCGTCAATGTCCAGAGTGAAGTGCTGCCCCAGCTGCGCGTCTTCAAGCGTAAGCAGAAGGAGGGCAGCGTGCAGCGCGTGGTCAGCTCCAACGAAATCATTGTGCAGAACCTCTTCAAGAAGGAGGCCAACCGCGACATGTATGTGGGCAAGCGCGTCGAGCTGTCCACCGGCGAGGCGGGCCTCATCGAACGCACCTTTGGGCAGACCTCTAAGGTGTGCATTGTGTTTAGAGATGGCATCTCCAGTGCCACGCTAGAGCAGCTCAAGTCGGAGCAGGCTAAAGAGGTGCGCGTGCTGTTAAACTGCAAGAAATACGTTTTCAATAAACAGGCGGGCCTGTTTCAATAAAGTTGACAATTACGATTTGAATTCTAGCGCCTTTTGCTTGAGCGCCATCTGTTGCCTACTTGTGCAGGCTCTGATTTTAGCACTTCGCAGCACTGTTATCGACGGACCGCCACAGTTCTAGAAGACTCAAGAAGAAGACGACACACAAACAAAACAAAACAAAGTTCGTGCAAATGCCTACGCATAATTCGCTAAATAATCACGGCAAGGTGTATATTTTGTTATAATATTATCAGAAGATGTTGTGGTACGTAGCGCTGCTGCTGCTGCTGCTCAGCTATGTGTCGCAAACGGAGTCCGTCACCGTGGACTGCAACGAGCTGCTGATGGGTCAATTTATGTGCCCCGATCCCGCCAAGAACCACATTGATCCCAAGACGCAGCAGCTACGCGGCTGCACCAAGCACAACCGTGCGCGTGTCTGGTGCATAGCAGCCGCCGAGATCAACTGCACCGAGACGGGCAACTCCACGTTTACACGGGAAATGCCCTGCAAGTGGACGTAAGTGCGGATCCCAGACCAAAGTATGCCGGCTAACGTTTACTTTGTTATTTACAGCAATGGCTATCACTTGGACACGACGCTGCTGCTCTCTGTATTCCTGGGCATGTTCGGCGTGGATCGCTTCTACTTGGGCTATCCGGGCATCGGGCTGCTCAAGCTGTGCACTCTGGGCGGCATGTTTCTGGGTCAATTGATAGACATCATACTGATAGCGCTACAGGTGGTGGGACCTGCTGACGGATCGGCCTACGTTATACGTGTGTGCATAGACTATATATTTTGGTTGTCATCTAATTGAACTGTTTAACTCTGCTTCCAGCTTACTACGGAGCTGGCATAAGCATCGTGCGCAGCGACAATACGACGTATCGCTACTGCAATCAGCTCTATTGCATGCAGCAGTAGATCGAGTGGACCGAGTGGATATTGCTGAAGATCAGACTACGTACTAAGCAACGACTGTTGAAACCTATTACTAATTGTAGTTAATAACTTAGACTGTTAGCTCAAAGATTTGTTATACATAAGTTAACTAATGTAAATCACACAAATGTATATAAAACCCAATCGAATTGTTGCCAAAAACGAACGAAGAACTTGAGCTTTATACCTGGCAGAAGTTGGGCTAGTAGATAATTGTACTTGATATCTTTATTGTAAGCTGCATGTTTGCTCAGTTCAGTCGGAGCTTCATAAAGGTCCACACGCTGACGCAGACTGCATGCAGATGACGGCAGCGACTCGGCTGGAGATTGAGGGGGGAGTCGAGCTGCGATTTCGATTGCGCATGCCGTTTGCTTTTTACTGTTGCTGTATGCTTTGCACATTCTGTGGGCCTTTCATCTGATTGGCATTTCCGAAATAATCAGCAACATTGCATCGACAACGGCACGAAATGAAGAGAACAAACAACAGCAACAAAAACAAGGCAGCAAAATGCGTCGCTTGTTCGATTTAATTGCCATGGCCAATGTTTGGGGTCGCGTGTAATTCAATGCCTTTTAATTAGGCACTCAATTAAAGGCAGATTCGCGACTTCGCGATGAAAGCCAAAAGGCAATAAATAAAACCCATCGTCCATCGTCCGTCGTCCGTCGTCCGTCGTCCATCGCCCATCGCATCGCATGCAAAAGATGCGCAGCAGAAACAGTTTGGCAGCCAGTGCATGTGCAACTGTGGCATATTGCTCATACGCGCCGTGGCTTATATGTTTGCTTGTGTACATTAGCAGTTATATTGTTGTTTACCCAGCCACGCCCACTCGCCCACACTCCCCGCTCGGTCTGCTTTCTCCCGGAGCGTTGCCATTATATTTGCCTCCAACCGCAGCTGTCTGCGTCTCAGCGTGTGTCCAGTTTCAATTAGCCAAGTTGACAGCCAGTTGCAAGACTTTTCATATATGTTGTCCTTGTTGTTGTTGCTTTTATTGTTGTCGTCGCACACACACACACACACACACACACACACACACACACATCAATGTAATTACAGCATGCGACTTTTGCCGCCTGTGTAAACAACGCGACGCTTTGATCTCCGTCTGACAGGCAGACGGCAGTCGCAGTTGGCGCTACTCTTAGCCACCAGTTCAACTGAATGAATAGGAATAGGAGTAGCCCAGCCAGCCAGACAGCCTGTTTGTTGTGTCAAGTGCTGTCCCAATCCCAATAATGGTATCGCTTACTTCCAGCTAAACTACTTCAGATGCTCAACTGCAGGCAAATGAACTTTACCGCCGGCCATTAGAAATTTGAGCAGCTTGTTTGTGGCTTTCTTCTAAGGATACCCTGTGATAGCACACAGCTTAACAGGGTATTACGGCTGTGTTGTAGTCCAATGCTGGACACTTTTGAGTAGGCTGACAAGCCGAGGCGTCCAAGTCATGTTTGACTTTCTCTTTCGCTCCGTTTACAATCTTATCGCTGGCATCTGTTTGTCCTGTCAAGTTTTCACACCTTGCTTTATGATCTATTTATAACTAAATCAAGTGAAGTCTGTCATTAATAGAAGCGAGATTATGTAGATATCGTTCATAAATAACAGCTCCAATTAGCTTATAGAAGATATAAGCAACTATATTGAGAAATATACATACAGGAACTTCAGTTTCTTTAGAATAACTCAAGAACTATAAGAGCTATATACAACAAACTTGATATATATGTGACTGCTTGCTGAGTCAAGTCAAGAATTATAAGAGCTCAACAACACGGACTTAGTTGAGATGTGCGTATCTAGTATATATCTTTTCTTGTTACGCCTATAGGATTTATTTAGAATATATATGGAATATATATATTAAACTTCTATAAACTAGGTCATCTGCTAGTCCGGCATACCCTCACGTCTCACATTCCCTCCCTTTTCTTTGCTGTCTAGAACGCACGTGGCTGCGACCTCATGGAAAATGCCCAAAGAGCTACGCAGTTCGAACTGAGAACTTTTGAGTTGCAAATGTTATTTAGTGGGTGTTCTGTACCTATTTTGCTAGGGATTAGGCCACGGCTCAGGTGGGGCTATAAAAGAGTTAAAAATACAGAGCACAAATTGCTAAGCACACACACACTCGCAGCAGATACCAGGTAGAGTAAGGCAAATAATGGCTAATTGCAAATATTTGCAGTTATCAAAATAGAATCGAAAACTGTTTTATATATAGACGCCAGACTTGCAGGCCACAGATTGGCGAGTTTAGGCAGGTGAGAGGGGAGAGAGAGAGGCTCGTATTGCGCTGCTTGTGCTATTTGCTTAGCGCTTAGGAGCTCAACGGCTAATTACGCTCAAGTGGCGTGGAAAATTGTGGGTCGAAGCGCTTTCCCTCTAGGCCCCCAGCCACGACTTGCCTTCCAGCTGCTTCCAGCTGCCGCAATGACGTTTATGCCAAATTGCTTTTAAAGTTGTTTACAATAACAGTTAACTCTATACAAATATAAGTAATTTAATGAAGCGCAATTATTGAATTTACAAAAGTAAATCATAGACTGCGTCAGGGTCTGCCACATGATGCCACAGCTGCGGCCTGTTAGCAGTGAGCTGGGGCTGCGAGCTGTGGTTGCATGCATGCGAGGCAGCGGCATTTGCAAATTGTTAGCTGGTTGCAAGTTCTCATAAATAATGGCAGCCGCCTGTGACAAAATGTGCGCCTGGGAAAACGAAAACCGAAACCAACTTCGATTCGCAGCGCGGCAACGTGGCAACGCGGCAACTGGCAACTGCTGAGGCCAGCAACAACATTCATGATAACTGCGCTAAGTTTTTCCTAGCCTGGCCGCGTCTATGCCTATGTCTAGCTAATCTTATACAATGAGTGCATAAATCATCTCTTGCTGCCTGCCCCCTCCCCCCCTCCGCCCACCTGCCTGGCTAGTGACTGCATTTTCCATGGCATTTGATTACGTTGAATGCGCTTTTCCTCAGCTCCAGCTCTAGCTCCAACTCTCAGCTCGCAGCTCTCAGCATAAATGTCAAATGCTTACCAATTTGATTTGGCGTTTGGCTAAGTATAAATTATGCCAGGCAAAAAAAAAAGAGAAACAGATAAAACACCTGACTGCCAGATGCCCGCACCACTGCCCGCCTTCAACGCCTGCTCGGCTCTATCTAGTCAAAAGTTGTCTTTAATTTGCGTTTAAGCCAACAATTTACCAACTTAAGTGTTATTATCGCATTTGAAACAAATGCCATAAAAGATTTGTGGCTTTTGAACAAGTGCGGCTAAGTGCTAGTTGCTGTATTTAACTGTAAAATGCAGCTGTTTCAGCTGCTGCTGTTCATGTTGCCGCAGTAAATATTGTTGTTGTTGTTGCTGTTGCTGGTGTAATGCATGGGCTGTTGCATTTAGTTAATGCATGATTCCAAATGTCTATGCCTTGTAAATGACATTTGCAATTTGTTTGGGTCACTTCAGTGTGGAAATGTTGTAGACATTTCGTCTTCTTCAGATTGGATGTGAAGTCTAAATATATATATTAACCTTTCCTTTAATTATGAGGATATCTAGCTCAATTAGTACTAAGAGGTTCTCTTCAGTTCACCATACCATAAAACACTCCTAAATTTATAGCAAATTCCAAGCCCAGCAGAAACCCTTCAAATCTATTTGCTTTCCTTATACTTCCCCTCGATTAAATTCTCCAACTCACTTTAGGTAAGGTCTACCTTTGTGGATCATAATGATATCTTTATATGGAGAGAGATAGGCCAGCGTCGATTGGCCTTGCATAGTTTACGCTCCATTCCATTCATAAAATAAAAGTGATGCCGCCGCCGCTGCGCGTGATTATTGGGTTTGGTATTTCGCACGGTATTTCCTTTGGCAATTGCAATATCAGAGCAAACAGAACGATGTTCGAGGCATATTAAAATGCCAGTTGACAAACTCTAATTTGCAGCGCAGAATTCCGGGAAGCGTCTGAAATTGAGAATAGAGATAACATTATTAGCCAGCATTGTTTGAGGAGGGCGAGCGGGCTAGGCAGCCGGGCGAGGCAGGCAGGCAGGCATATGCGAGGGCTGTCAAATGAGCCATTCACCTGTGTGCCACACAGAGCACCTGTTTAACAAGGTGTTCATTTCACATTGTCGTGCACTCTGCTGGAATGCTGAAAATTATATTCCAATTGCTGATTGCAGCACCAACAAAAAGTATTTCAAGCCAGCGAGCGAGCAATTCGAGCAGCAGCAAATCAAAGCAGCGGACTTTGAGCAGTTGCCGAAAAAGGAAAACAACATCGAATGGCTGAAATCAACGAAAGAACACAAATTCCATTGAACTAAAGATATTGAATTATTGAAAGGCATCCAGGTAAAAGCAGCTAAAACATGTTTGAGCTGTGCTGATAGTAAGGAAAACTAGCTAAAAGAAATATTAGGAGTTCTTTAAAACAACTAAAAGAAAATAATACATGTTGAATATATAATAAAATTGTAAATAATATATATTAAATATGTGATAAAATTGTAAATAATATATATTAAATCACACCTCAAAAATGCTATAAAAACAATTCTTGGCTGAGTACTTCAGTCTAGTTTAGAAGGTTACTTACGACCCAAAATCTGTTTGAAAATCTACAAAAAATAGTTAGGTAAGTGTGATTAAACCAAATAAATACTGGTGCATATAGAAACAGTGATCAAATAAGAACTATTTTAAAAGAATTAACAATGTAATTAAATGGGATCAAGGGATCATTACGAAGTATTTTTTATTTTCAATTTGAAGCTACATCTATGCCTATATGCATGGAATCAAATCTCATACAAATATCTGCCTCTACATTGTTTTAAAGCGCTCATCTAGAGTTAACAAAAATATAAATAAGTTTCTCCCATTTACTACACAAATTTGTATCTTAATTAAGGCCACATTCCCGCAACAACAAAAATAGTTATTAATCCTAATGCACAGCGCTAAATTGGCAACACTTTATGGCTAATACTCGCTGTTTCTATGGCATCTATCGTTCAACTTGACCCCAAGCCAATTGCCTGGCGCTAGTTAACGGTTCGAGCCCCCAAAACTGAAGAAAAACCAATCCGCAGCGACTGTTGCTGCCAGCAACAACAACAATAACGAGCAGAAGGCGCGCTTCGTGTGCGAGTGGTTTCGTTTTTTGGGTTCGTGTCGTTGCTCTCGGCTGTCGGCCGAGCTGCTGCTGCTGCTGCTGCAGTCGCTGCTCTCGCCGCAGTCGTTCGTCGCTCGCCTGCGATTCGTGCGTTCAGTTCTCGTTTAACAGCGCCGGCGAACGGTCAGAGAATCGCGGAAAGAAAAGCGCCGAAGCCGTTGGCAGCTGAGCTAAGAAAACTGCCTGCGCAGCCAGGAAAACTTTTTCCCAAGTTGTTGAAAAATTACGCGCGCTCGCTCGCTCGACGATCAGTTAGTTGATGAAAGGAAAATTTATATGAAATCAAATTGAATTATCAGATAAAGAAAACCGAAAACAAAACACAATAATTATCATATAAATATTGAGAGAAAGAGAGAGCAGAGACAGAGACAGAGACAGAGAGAGAGAGGTCTACCCCCCCGCGCCGCCTTGCAACAGCTTGAGCCAAGCTTTGTTATCGCGTGTTCCGAATGTGTGTATATTATAATAATATTATTAAATATCAAGAGCAAAAAGTAAACCAAAATAAATGTAATACAAACGTATGAAATGTGCAGCATTTAGTGAAATACGCTTCAAGCAAGCCTCAGGGCAAAGCAAAATAAACA
Organism: Drosophila paranaensis; assembly: GCA_035047545.1. Classification (NCBI taxonomy): domain Eukaryota; kingdom Metazoa; phylum Arthropoda; class Insecta; order Diptera; family Drosophilidae; genus Drosophila; species Drosophila paranaensis. Next base: position 14,689,160 of record JAWNPL010000026.1, on the reverse strand, counting down.
CAAGAACAAATTGGCGCGCAATTGCCAATTGCAGCCGCTGCGCCCAGCGTTGCGTTTTACATAAATTGCATTTCCATTTCCATTTCCATTGGCATTTGCATTTGAGTTAAGGCAAAAACAATAAACAAACACAATCAAGTAATAGACAATAAATTTACTAGTGCGCGCGCAGCTAAGCTAAGCGCAGCTCGGCTCAGCTCAGCTCAGTCCAGCCCAGCGCAAGTTCAGCTGCGGCACACCGTGGCGTATGCGTAATTAGTCGTTTAACACATCCTCCGGAGCTGAGTTTTGAGCGTGTGCAGGTGTCTGTGACTGTGTGCGTGGCACGTGGCGAAAATTTGAGAAAATTTGTTATTAAAAGTGCGACTGAGACAAGAGAGATTGACATAGAAGCCAAACACTCGCACAGCCAGGCAGGCGCGTTGAGCCGTTGAGCAGCCGCACAAAGCAATTGAAAAATGCGATTCATATCGACAACAATAACACAGAAAGAGCAACAACTAGTAGACAACGACGACTCCGCCTCCGCCTCCAGCAGCAGCACCACCGCCACCACCATCGCATCCTCCGACACCACCGCCCGTCACTGCTCCGGCTGCTGCTGTTGCTGCTGCTCCTCGGTCCGGCAACATGTCAAGCATAATTAATTTTCGATTCTGCCTGCGCCGCCGCCAATTTCAGACCGTCTCCAGCTCCGTCATCGCCACCGTCGTCGTCGCCGCCGCCACCTCGTCTACGTTCCTGCAATTGTGCTGAAAGTCAAGTCGATTGCCGCCCGCCGCCAGCTGGAAGTCGATTCTACGGGTAAACTTTACCTCTTTACTTTTCTTTTGTAATTAATCTTTTTTTTTCGCTTTACTTTGTTGTTGCTATTGTTGTTGTTGTTATTGCCTGACAATAAGTACGTGTAGTGCGCGATTTTGTTTTATTATAATGAGAACATATAAACGTTTTGCTATCTGCTCGCCGCGTGCGCCCTACCCCGTCCAGCGTCCCGCGCGGCTGCCCATTGCGTCGCCTCTTTACTTGTTTCAACATTTTGCGAAAATTGTTTAATTGTTTGAATACTATTATCACATTTTACGAGAGGCAGAGCGTAACAGGGAAAGAGAGAGAGAGAGAGAGAGAGAGAGAGAGAGAGAGAGAGAGTGGGGAGAATTTGCTTCTCTGAGTATTTATGATCTTTTCTCTCACGTACAGCCTATCTCTGAATGTCCCCGTCCTGTCCCCTCTGTGCCCCACCCACTCTGCGCTCAGTTGTAGAATTTTATGAATGTACGCCGTGTATTCACAATTGTGAAATGAATCGAGTTGGAATCAAAGCAGCAGCACTCTTATTATTATTCAAACACTCAAACATATGTTTGCCTTTTACCCACTCGAAGCAATTAACAAATCTGCATAGCATTTTGTACACCTAATTTATAAAGCGGAAATTTACAGTTGAGCGTGTGTTTGTTTGTCGTTTAGGGTCTGTTGAAATTGTCGCATTTGCAGCCAGTTGAGCGTAAAGCTGAAAGCGTTTCTAAGCGATATTTAAGCGAAGACGCATAGCAGTTTTATCTATATCTTGGGGAAAACCATATGCCGAAGACTTGAATAGAGTTGAGTTTATGAATGAAAATCGCCCTTACATGTGATTCTCATTAATTCATATAGCGCTTATATTATTAAGTTTAATAGTTAAGTGTGTCACAGAGTATAATTAAGAAAGTAAAATAAAGAGAGAGAGAGAGAGAGAGAGAGAGAGATTGCCAAAGACTTAGACTTATAAAGGAAGTATAATAAAACATAGTCATCAATTACCTTAATTTATGAAAATCGCATAGAAAGGCCTCAAGCACACTTGACAAATTCAAAAGCCTTTAACTCACCTAAGTACCTCCTCTATTCCATCACATTAAATATATAGTTTTTAATTGAAAATTTGCCGGAACTAAATGTTATTTGAAATTTTCAAATTATCTGTGGGAATTTCCTAATTTTCCACGATTATCTAGCAGTAAATCGAGTATATAAAGACGAAAAAAAAAACGGGCCTTAGAGACCTTACAGAGAGAGAGTGAGCGTGTAGCATGTGCTTCAGCTTCTTCATGCTGATTCAGCGTTATTATTAATTTAATTTATGGCCCAACACAGATCTTAGAGCGAATTCCTTTTATCTTCTGCACAAATCTTGGAATTGATTTAGTTCTGAATGATTCGGACAATTTGGCAAGTGTGTATCTTAGATATACACAGCTCACTCAGGGTACAAAGTTCGGCACGTAATCGAATTGATAATTGATGTTTATAGAGTTACTTTATCACCGCCTGGAATTTGATAGCAATAGAGCCATAATTCAGCACTAGTTCGGTATTACGCAAACTGACTAAATTCCGCCGTAATAGATGGTATCTGTCATTTGAATTTCACAATTACAAGGTATTCATTGCTATGGCTCAATCACAGTCGCGTTGTATTGTTCGTTTGACTAGCCAGGCAGGCAGCTTATGATGAATCATATTGTTTATCTCATTAGTAACGATGTGTCAAATTTAGCATGCCCCATATATGTGCATATCGACTATCTACAACTATATCTCTCATTAGTGAGCAAAGATCACGTTTCAAATGCAATTACTACTTGGCTGCTCAATACATGCTACAAAAAATAAGAAACGATAACAATTTCCTGCTGCTCGCGAGTTTTATTAAAATGTTGCACTAAAACTTGAGGAATTACAATGCATTCATTAAAGACAACAAAGTACCAGAGAACGGCAGAGAGCAGCAAATGACATCAAGACAAACAAATGCAATAAAAAACAAAAACAAAAAAACAGCAGAAAGAAATGTTGGTAATAACTGCGTACGCAGTTACCAGTAATATCTTAAAACTGGGCAGAGTGAGGGATGGGACTTGGTATGTGGACTGGCGACTGGAGGAACTGGGAACTGGGAACTGAACATCGCGGGTAATGTGGCCTGCGGGGGTTTAACATGGCTTATGGAGTAAATATGAATGCAGACATTTGCTGGCATATCTGGCCAGAACAGACACTCTTTATAAATATATATATATAGCTATATGGAGGCCACATTGGCTGGCTGGCTGGCTGACTGGACAGTAGGCAGAGCTGGATGACAGTCAGCCGAGCTTAGACGACAACGACAATTGGACAGGCTCTCTGGGCCTAGGTGTTGCTTTTTATTGTTGTTGTTGTTGCTGTTCGCTTTATGGTAAAAATGCAACCATACCTGTTTAGCCAACACACACGCGCACTCATACAACAACCCAACTCGTTTGCTCAGTTGCAGGCGCAACATTGCAACTGCAACTGCAACTGCATTTCAGATTTTAGCACTCTAACAATGAGAGGAGTATGTGCGAGTTGCCTAAATATGGCAAATTAACAGAGAGATGGCTAAAAGAAAAAAAAAAGGAGGCTCGAAATTGGGAAATTGAATACATATAAATTATAGACTAAACAGTATTCAGTAAAAGTAATATTTGTATATGAATATCTATGGCAAGTTAAGTTTGTAGCTCTGGTAGAGAAGTTGGTCTCTTTAGTATGATAGATATATGTACATATTCCAATAATTATACATTACTATATACGATTATACATTAATATTAAATACTAGTATATATTATTATTATACACCATTATTTCTTATATATATATTTATATCATTTAAATATCACTCAATCCTAACTATAATTCCCAGTCCAAGCCCTAAGCTCGCGCATCCCTGCTTCAGTGTATTCAGTCGTCGCTAAATCAACATTTTTATTATGCTTTCTTGTTTTGTTGTTGTTTTTGTTGCAATTTTTTTCGGTGCACGCACCTGTCCCAGCATAGACATGATCAGAGACAGGCGGTCTGCAGGTGTTTTGTTTGCTTTTGGTCTAGTTTGCAGTCGCAGCTCACACGAGCTGGAACTCGAACTCGGAATGGGACTGCGACTGAGACTGAGACTGGGATTGCCTGTTGCCCGCAACACATACAGGCCTTGCGAATGTCGAGCCGAGTCGAGTCCTCAGCATAATAATAATCCGGCAATTAAAATATGATCGCATAATAACTCGGCACTCGTGTGTCTTCCTATGATTTATGGCGCTTCTTTTAGCTTTTGGCTTATTTATAGACTCTGCCAGTCGCTCTCTTGGGGTAATTGTGTTGTTGTTGTTGTTGTCGCTTGTGGTTGTTGCTGTTGTTGTTGACTACTTTTTTTACGCATACTTTTGCATTCGCTTAAAGGTAAATTGCTGTCGCCAAGCGGCAAGCGCCAGACAACGAAACGCGTTCGCCTGGGCCGGCTTGGCTCGTTTGACTGGCAAAACCCAAAGACAAGAGCCAAAGCCAAAGCCAGCAGAGCTCCTCAGCTAAGCAACAACAACAAATAAAAACAAAAACAGTGCAAAACGTAGCAAAACATTTGATACGCCCCGGCTCGACGGCGAGCTGGCTGCAGCACGTCGGGGTCGGCGGGTGGAGCTGTTGCTTCTAATAAATAATTTTAAATGCTGACTACAAAAACCCCAAATGAATGGCCCAATGAATGGCTGGCAAGCTGACTGCCTGACTGCCTGACTGACTGACGGGCAACGGCCAGGCGCAAGTTGAAGTGTGTAACCCAATAGCCAAAGGCGCGCTCTTAATTGACTGCGTGGGATGCGAACGTGGACGTGGACGTGGTTGCTGTTGTGGATGGCTGCACAGCTGGTAGCTGCTGCTGCTGCTGCTGCTGCTGCTGCTGCGGCTGGTAGCTGGAGCTGTTGACTGCCAACTCTGCGCTGACTATTGCCTTCAAGCTGTTTACTGTAATTGCTAGCTTGTAGCTGTTAGTTGTTAGTTTGTAGCCGCCAAGTGTTTGGGGCAACTGGGCCAAGTGGCAGTTGCCACCATTTGGTCGGCCGGTCGCTCGTCTCCCAGCAGCGATTTTGGGGGTAGCTCGCAGCCGACAACGGCCTAATGACGTCAGCTTTGTCGCCATATGTCTATATGCCTCAGCTAAGCACACATACGCACAGCCGCCATGCGTCATCCACGCAGGTTGTCGGAGACGACGACGACGACGACGACGACGACGACGATGGCGGCGGTGGCGGCGTCTGCGTCTGCACTGCAATTTCACCAGGCCCCCACTCAGACGGTGTCTGCGTCATGTACAGCATACACGCGCTTACACATGTACAGTTACACTCCCACACACACACACACACACACACACACTCAGCACACACACGGCATTCTGGTGATAATTTCGCCATGACACGCAAAACTGAACCAATTTGTTTGCCTTCCCCCTTTTTATTGTTGTTGCTTTTGCTTTTGCTTTTGATTGTTGCAATCAAAAAAGCACAAACTAATTAATGTTTACAAAAACAATGGCAAAGGCCAATGAAAATTCCGCCGTCGCTTTAGATAAGCCTAAAAATAGCGCTAGAAAATTTATTTTGTGGCAGACTGTGCGGCGTGCTGCATTTAGCGCAATAGACACGAGCCTATGAGTGTGTGTGTATATATATATAATGTATTAGTATTGGTTCATTTTTATCTAAAGAGCTGTGCGGGCCAGGCTGTGCCCACGCAATATGTGTGTGTGTGTGGAGCGCCTGGACAGAACTTGATAAAGAATTTTATACTAAATTATATGTGGGAGATTTTTATGCATAATTAATTACATTTTAATTACTGAATTGTTTTTGAAGCTAACTAAGTAATTATAGCATTTAATCAAGTTCTAAGCTGAAGCTAAAAAAAGAAAGAAATTGCTAAGAAATGTTTCGACTGAACTTCTTGCCTTCCCAGATCTTGCTTCTTCACATACTTTTCAAATTTGTTTGAAACAATTCTATTTGAATACAGAATATGCCAACTTGAAGCTTGAATATGGCTAGACAAGCCCCTCAATAGTTTCAGTCGAGCTATTAATGAAGATTTGGAACACTTTTATAGAGCAACATATCTGTTCTTGAGCTAAGTCTATTGACTCTGCCTGTCATCACTTGTCAGTCCTGATTCGAACCCGGACCTATATAAAATTATATATTACTATATAAAGCAGCTGGTTCAATTAGCAACTGCGATCAAAACGAATTTATTAATAAAAATAATTATTTTCTTTAATTAATGAGACCTCAGTCACTTTCCTCCCCACCCAGCACGTGACAGTTCAATACATTCATTTGGCCAAAATGTGTATCGAATTTGTCTGCTTACCAAGTCACAATATATATGCATATATGTAGATAAATATATATTTTTATAGGACATAGTCATGCGCACATAGATACATAATTTAGTATGTTTATGACCAAAGCAGCAGCATCAGCAGCAGCAACGACAGCATATTTGATATTAACATACGATTATCACAAATTTTGCTTCCATTTTGATGTTTTAGTTTTATAAGTTTCATCAATTTTGCATAAGAAATACATAAATGCCCATTAATACATTTACATATAAATAACGCGACAGTTGCCAATGAAACAACTAAAAGCCTCAACAACAACAACAACAACAACAACAACAATCGGCTCTTCGAGCCTAAGTTTAAGACATTTTTACAGTCCGTCAGCATCTGATAATCTGATCATTGTCTCATCATTATAATTTGTTAGCCCCACTAATGGCAGCTCGAGCAGGCGAAAGCAAATTGCTGCGAGAGTTTCCCAAGAGACATAACTGCATTTCAACTGATTTCTATTTGAAACAACTTTTTAAAGTCGACTTTAAATGAAGACTAAGTAGAAGATGCCCAGTCTGAAATGATTGTTGTCATAGATCTTATGAGATGACAACTTTTCTTTAACAAGAATTCATTATGAGTGTCCCAAGCTGAGTTCTAAAGGCCTCTCTGTACTAGTCAGGGCTAATGTTATTTATAATAATCTATATACTCTCAGTTGCAATAGCTTCTTAATCCATATTTATATCTGCTCTGCAGGCCCGTCGGCCACTCCATTCCGCTTAAATTCCCTCAACTTTTGCAGCGTATAAAGAGTAATAATTAAAATTGAAAATTAAAGCGCAAATTCAATTGAATTTGTTTGCATTTTGTTAATGTTCTTATTTAACTTTTTGTTACTGAATGCCAAATGTGGCTGACATTGTCGGCGCGAGCAGTAGGAATGACTTAGTAAATAAATAATTGAATAAATATTGTAAACAAATGTTCTTGTTTGCAACGCACATGAGTTTGCTCCTCGCTGTTGTTGTTGTTGTTGTTGTCGTTGCAACAAATGAGCTTGTCAAGTTAAATGGCACACACAACATGCAGTCCGACATAAGTGTGCGTGCATGTGTGTGTGTTTGCGTCAGTTGCCGCCATTTTGTCTGGCGCGCTGCTGCAATGGCAGCCAGTAAATAACAGACAACATGCGCTGCACACAAGGCACCACGCGGCGTATTAGTAATCTTAATCAAGCTTGACTAACAGCAATTGCTACTACAGTAACGAGCCAAGATAAATGCTTATTTACAAGAACTTACTTCCACTCGCCGCGCTTGGCTAACTTTGCTCGACATCAAATTAAATCGCAGACCATTTGGCTGCTGAGCGTAAACAAGGTTTATGGAAGATATGCAGAATTACTACTGGAAAGTAAACAGAAGATTTAAATTATATAAATTAGTTAAACTTGACTACATATGGGCTTGAATCGGGATGACTTGAAGTTTATTACTAATCTAACTATATTTTTAGTGCATACCAGGTTTAAAACGATCTTAAACTTTACGCTCTTACTGAGAGAACAGCAACTGAACTTGTAGAGGAAAAAGAAAAAGCTAGCTAAAAAAGCTAGCTAAAGGTTCATATACAAATTGAAGAAGTGTTCATATTACTTGAACTATTATTGAAAGTAATATTTAAATATAATATATAATACTAAAATCTATAGGTATATGCATATAGCATTCACCGTGAACAGTTCTCTCGCCATGCTTCTATAAGAACTAAATAGAAAATTGATTTTCGGCTGAATTCGGATATTTAATGAGGTTATTTACACTTAGATATTTAGAGCGTACACATGATTCAGTTAACAGTTCTCAGTTATTGTAATACACACAATTAACACGTCCATGACGACGATAATGATGTTGCTGATGATGATGATTATGATGATGATACTCGAAAATACAACAACAGCAAAAAATAAGAGATAAATAAAAAAGTAGACAAACTCAGTGGCAGGTTCAACGTCACGTTGAGCAAACTGCCCTCGAGCACTGCAGTTGCAGTTGCAGTTGGAGCAACAACAGCAACGACAACAACAACAACAATTGCTTTAACAACTGCAACACGTTTTCACATGGAGCCTCAAAGTGGTCTCCGGTCGTGTTGTCACACAGCCACACAGCCGTTCGGTCGGTCGGTCACTTGTCTGGCTCTCGGTCTGCTATCGGCTACATGACAACCCCCACTGCCTGCTGCTGGCTTGTCGAGGTCCGGACATGAAATCGTAGCACAAAAGATATATGAGCACATCAACGTGAATTAACAGACACATTAAGCGATACGGATCTGTGTGTGGAGTCGCTCGTCCACACGAGACCACGAGACGAGCAAAATGAGAGAAAAACGACAACAACAAAATATCAAAACGAAACGAAAGACTCTGGCAACGAACTATCCGCGTGGTCTGCATACTTCGTGTGAGCTGAGTGGGGGAATGGGAATGGAGAGGGGAAGCGGGAGGGAGGCAAGTTGAGTGCACTTTGAACTCGTTGCGTTCGCAAACGGAAGTGTGTGCAAAGCAACCGAATCATGTCAATGGAATTTCTATACTCCACGCTTAGCATACTTATAAGCAACATTTTTATGGCATATCCAATTTCAGAGATAATAAGCGAGATAGAGCTAGGCGGAGCGAGACGGGGAGAAGATCAAACCAAACAAAACATAGAACACGCCCGTTCCTTCAGCTCCACTCGATATCTGTGTAGCCGTCTCTCTCTCTCTCTCTCTCTCTCTCTCACTCTCTCTGTCTCTCAGTCTCTCAGTCTTGATGTTGTTTGTCTTTTGGAACACAAAACGAAAATATGCAAACAATTCGCATTTGCGTGTTAATCAATAAATTTGACTGTGAAAACCATTTTGATTATTGAATAATATCTACATACTATAAATGTCGACGTCATATGCCCCAAACACTTACACACACACGCGCGCAGACAGACAGTTAAAACGAAGACAGCGGATAGACAACAACAATTATGAAGTGAGCTTGACCTAGTCGAGAGTGTTTAACTGACAGATACCCTGTACAAGGGCCAGCCTATGAGGAATGTGCATAGGCAGAAAGTTGAAAGAGCTACTAAGAGCTTAAATAATATTATGATATTATAGTAAGGCTAGTTTGTATAGCTTTGATTTGATATGTTGTACTGCAACAAAGTCTTCAATATTTTCTTCATATTTATCCGTCACATTTCCCTTGCTTTTCTTTTATATAATTTTTCACCAGCTATTTACTAACCCCTCACATGATCCCCTTCATTTACAGGGTACACCTAAAACATGTTTTTTATATTTCTGTATTTTATAATATGCGAAATAGCATTTATACATTTAGCTAGTAAATTGTTTATAGACAATTTTTCTATTCGATCAGTTGGCAGATTTGTGCATAACTTAAAGAGTTGTTGCTTTTGTGCATTGTCATTAAACAAATGTGCCAGAAGCGGCTGGCGAAGTCTATAAAAAATATATAAAACAAGAAAGAACAGGGAGACGCAACACACCGAAGATGAGATGCGCTTGCAAAGGGATAGTATATAAAGAAATATAAAATAAATATGTACTGCATGAAAGGGTAGCTGTATAATTAGATTTTTAATATATATAAGATATTTTAATGCTGTGTGTTCTAGAGAAATTCTGAATAAAAAAATCTAATTACTCTATAGGAAAAAACTGTCTGAAAATGTTGTATTAGTTGTCTCAGCTTCTCATACCGTAATATGTATATGCAATATATATATTTTTGTATATATGTATAAAAATCTTCCCATTTCATAACATTACAATACCTCTCTTGGGAGTGTATCAAATACTCAAAAGTAAACACATACAACAACGGCAACATTTCGGGTTTATCGCGTCACACGCTGGAATTCCCATATATCGTCTAATTTGTTGTTGTCTTTAGTTTTTTTTTCTTCAGATCTCCCTCTTTCTCCCTCTCGCTGAAATTGTTTACAGCCTGTGGATGGGGCTCATCTTCCAATCAATAAATCCGGTTTCGAAAATAACATTTTTATATTTATATGTTATTTTGATTAACTTTCGCCCAAAAATAATTGCACAATAAATACAAAAATTGTTTGAAAACCGATTTTATTCATATACATATATATATTTTTTGTTATCTTTGTTCGCTTTTCAAGATACTTTTTTGTCAACTGCCCTGTGTGTGTGTGTGTGTGGAATGTTGTGCCAGCTGTGGCACCCCCCGACAAAATAAAACAAAATAAATAACTCTCCAACTTTGACTTTGGTGAGGCATTTGCCGGGCTTCCGCATAAATGAATATTGTCAGGCGGCTGATCCGCCCCGAACCGGGCCGCTCTATAAATATGAAAAACTACACACGACTCTCCACACACTGTCTGTGTATCAATTAATTGTTCTGTTCTATTTATAGAATTTGCGGTAAAATTGCTAATAATACTCAAATTTCAACAATGCCTCCTCAAATGCTCAGCATTTCAAATTAACCACATGAGTTGCTTAAATATTCATACACATATATACAAATGTTCTCTCTCTCTCTCTCTCTGTGTGAGTGTGTGTGTGTGTGTGGCTATTGCTGTGTGTGGGCTTTTTGCAATATTCAAATTTGGCATACAAATATGGCAAAGCTGGACCAGATTGCGACAATTGTGCAGCTCGCATAGCCATGACTAAGTAAAAGTTCATGTAGCGCCGATTGCCAATTGCCAATTGCCAGTTGCCAGCCTGTCCAAAAGAGGAAACACAGAATGGAAACTCTCTTTAGATTATTCTGTGATCAATCAGTTAAGCTTCAGATAACTGCATATGTGTCTCTGTGTGCATGTTTCATATTCACATGGGTGTTATGCAGATTGAAACTTGGACTTGGCTTTGCAGACTCTTGAATATGACACATTTCTGAAATTATAGCCCATTTCCGCTTAACATTTCTCCAAGTCATTAATCATTGTTTTATTATATTTATTGTAGTAAAAAAAAATATATATATATATAAAAGGGAATTTTGAAGCTTAAAAAAATATGTTTGCATTAAAAAAGCTAAACAAAACTCAATTTTATATTTTTTACAAAAACTTAAACAGCAAACAACAATTTAAAAATATCTTCAAAATTTTATATACCAAAATAATATTCAAAATATATTTTTGTATATTTTAAACCACATTTTTGGCCAAATTCGAACAGCCAAATTATACTTTAAACTCTTTCTTGTTTCGCTCATTTTGAAGCACATTTTTTGCCCAAATTTGCTGGTGCTTCAGCTGTGATAGGTTTGATGAGAAATGTGCTCATATTTGCGGTGATTGAGTACCTGATGGTTGCATAAGACGACATCTTAGCTATGGCCAAGTGCTCACTTGAGAATGCTTCAATTGAATTTGGCAGATGTTGGCCGACTTTTCAAGCCATGTTGAATGTGTCTTGGCTGAAGTGTGTGTGGCACAGTTTGTTTTGTGTGTGTGCATGGAGCTAGGGTTAGGGCCTTAAGTGCCTGACATAAAGACAGGTTCTCATCTGTTGTTGTTGTGCAGGCTAATAGGCTTTGTTGTTGTTGCTGTTGTTGCAGTGTTCTCTTTGTTTTGTTGTGTCACTTTTAATCTCGAACTGCAGTCGTGTGGGGCAGGCAGAGGAGCGACTTTTATAGGCACTCCACTGTGGGTATAAATTTTGTTGTTGTTGTCGTTGTTGCTGTTGCTTGGCTAACCGTCAACGTCAACGTCCACGTTGCTGTCTTCATTTGCCGCAGTTGTAAGCGCCGCTTGTCGCCGCATTCAATTGTGCCCAATCACATTGCCTGTTTGTGGCCCTCGAGCTGCTTTCGGCCATGCCCTCAGAGCCACGGCAGCAACATTGTTGGCCGTCTCATTGTTGTTGGCAAACTGACTTCAATATGCAAATCTATTGAAATTAGTTGGCAACGTTGCCAGGCAGAGCCAACTCTCGTCGATCGGCCGCGTTGTTAGCCCGATACGAAGCGTGTCTTGTAGTTGTTGTTGTGCAATTTGCATGATTTGCCAAAGCTGTTGTTGTCGTTGTTGTTGCTGTGGTTGTTGGCGCCATTTGTTTATTATTTGTGCCCTGTCCCTCTGGCTCACTGACTGATCTTGTGCCTGCTTTTTGTTAGTGCCAAGATCCGAAGTTAATTGAATTAAAGGCGGCGACAGGCCAGGCCCAAAAACCAGGCTAAAAGCCAGCGTAATTGGCAGCAACAGTTGCAGCCAGTTGGCCAGTTGCTAATGGCCAAGTTTTTAAGTGGAATTCCACTTCGATAAGCCTTCGCACGCACCAACCACAAACAGCAACCATGCAGGCAGCCAAGGCACTCGCTATGTTAACCACCTCAACGGCTACCTACCGCACATCGTTAGACCTGGTCTAGACAGAGGTCTGCGTGCCCGGCGTGAACCCTTTTCCTTTGTTTCAGCTCGCAAGGCAATTTGTTGCGCCCCTTTTCGGGCCGCCTTTAAAGGGACAGGCCGCGAGACGCTTACCTTAATTGCCAGCTTGACGCCAGCCTGACGCCAGCTAGACGGCATTAGAATTCCTCCTACTACCCCTCAGCTGAGCAAAGCAAACTGTAACCGAAACCCCATAATCAGTGACCCCCGCCCTCGTCCTACCCTGCCCCTGCTCCTAGCATTTAATTGGCACGATTCGCGCGACGCGTCGTCATGCAATTGGCCGCTGGGCTGTCAATTAAATCAAAGCGTTTATATAGTAACTTGTCTTAAATTAAAAAAGAAAACAACAACAACAGCGGCTACAACAAGAACAATAGCAACTACAGCAGCAGCAACTCGCTAATTTTTACCCAGCTGCCAGCTCTATTTCTATTTATAAGCTCAGCTCGGGCCATGTCAAGTGTGCTCCAGCGCACATCAACCTCGACTTCAAATATTATTTCCCATATATTTTTTAAGGTTCTTTCGTATTGTTTTTGGTTTTTGGGTTTTTTTTTTACTTTTTGGGGTGCACACGATAAGCACCAAGTACAAGGTTCCCATTGAAGTTCTGGTTAAGATACTCGACTCGAAACTATCGCGATATTCCATTCCGTTGGGGTTTCGCCACTTCAGTGCCAGCTCGTGTGTTCTTAAGTTCGGCCCGGTACAAAGAGCGCCACAAGATAAATAAACTCGCCCCAAAAGTGCGTAGTTCTAAGTGTTTTCTTTTGAGTTTTAGCTTGACTTTTGATATCAACGAGAGCTCAGCTCGTCGTTACAATAATTTGTTTGCCCAACTCAATAGCGTTCTATTTCGGTTGATACGCAATATTTTTGGAATTATGCAAGAATTTATCAAGCATTTATATGTATACATATATAGTATATATGTAATGCTGTAATACTTATCGTTTCATGCTTGAAATTTGAATACTAAGGTAATATTAACTGAAATATTTCTTACTTGTCAAATTGTGAAAAACAAAATTGGCAAAATGCATCAGCGTTCAGAAGAGCTTATCAGAGATCTAGCTTCAAAAGTTTAATAATAAATTAATTTCATTATGATGAAAATAAAGGATTAACTTCAAAAGAGTTTACTTCAAAACCTATTTAGCTTCCGAGAATATTATCTCTAGCTAATATACCAGTTTTTTCTAAAGGCGAGTATATACTGAGCTCCCAAAAATATAAATATAATAAACAGAATAACTATGTTTCTTAATGAATTCCACATCTATATAATTAAATCAGTTTATACTAATTAAAATATCCCACGTAAACTCAGAATATACTCAAATCTGTGTACCATAAATAATGTGCTCATTGTTACAATTAATTTGCCTGTCACAAGCCTTGTCCTCGCGCAATATACCCCATAAAAGCGAGCACACTTAAAGCCAATACAAAGAGTTCTATAAACACAGCTGCATAGCATACGCAACGTGCATATAATAGCATATATATATATATATATATGTATATATATATATTTCTATATATAAGTATATGTATAAAATACATGTGCATTGTCCTTGTCAACAGCAATCCGGTGACAAATTGCAGCTAATCAGCAGCAATGGGAACAACAGCAACAGACAACCGAACAGCGTTATTTCCAGCTTAAATGAGGTTCCGTTTCGACTTTTGTTCTGCGAGGTGCGCTGTGAATCTTATCAATTGCAGAAATTAACATATATATATAGAGAGAGAGTATATTATATATAGCGCATGTCTATATGTTCTTTATATGTGTGGTCCCTTATCAGCCTGTGTGACAATTTTTTAATTGACTGTCTGTTTTAACATTGTTAGGTCAAGCACCGCATTCGGCATGACAATCTGCCAGTTCGTTGCATGACAATGCAGCCAGCATTAGGGTGCGTCACGACAGATCGATCACACAGCGACAATACAGAGAGAAGGTGTAAAAATAGTAAACACTGAGTGAGTGACTGATTCATCGATGGTTATAAAGTTGGCATTATAAAAGTGCCAAATCCCGAGAAAGAGCAACTTTGTTTTCAATAAATCGAATGGGCATACTATATTAGGTGATTTCTGACTTCTGATTCATCGCTTTATTGAAATCGAGTTCAAGTTCTATTTTAGCATCCGCTTTCATGGTGTTAGGAGCGGCGAATGTTGGCGCCACTTTGAAGCGAAACAATCAATAAACCTGGCCAAAAATTTTTAAGGTGGTTTTTGTTTGTTTTGATTTTTGTCGGATTTTTGTTGTTTTTCGGTGTTTGGTTTCTTTTTTTCTGCGAAAGATTTGCTGTTGCCCAAGACAAATAGAAATAATAAAAAATTATGCGGAGAGCTACAAAAATGAAATTAATTATAAGTCAAACAAGCATTACAATGCTGCCTGGCGCCAGACGCAAAAATCATTAACATTTTTATGACCCGGCGTACAACAAAGAACACCACACACACACACACACACACACACATGCACGCACACACATCCATCAGCTGGCATTACCTGTGCCTCTCTCGCCCAAGATCATAAATCGCAACTAATAATGTCCAAGTTGTCTAACACCTAACAGCCGCCATAAAGACAAATCGATAGATACCCGACAAATAGCCAAATGGTCGAGTGGTCGAATGGCCGAACGGTCGAACGGAGTTTACCTTTCGGGCGTACGTGCAAAATCGATGGATATTGACCAGGCCAACGTGATTCGCAGAATTCTGTAGCCTAGTGTGATGTTGTAGTAGTAGTAAGAGCTGAAAATCAAGTGAAATGTGTGCTGCGACTGGGCCCGGCCCGTGGCCAGGCCTCATCTTGATGGCCATCATAAAATCAGCCAAAATACCGAAAAACCTCGCTAACGTCCAGCAACAAATTCGGCCAAGAGCAAATGGTTTCCATTTAGACCCTAGGCGGCAAGTGCAAATCTTTTGGCTGGATCAGAACCGTCTCACTGACTGACTGACGACCAGCTTGCATTAATTTATCCCGAATAAATTTATCTCGCGAAAACCAACAAAGTCCACACGCGTTGTATGAAACACCTGCACAACGCACAGCCCACAGCGCGGCGCGAAATCTCTAAACAAAAACAAAAATTTCTATTTTCAGTTTTTATCGTGGCGCCTGCACTGTGTATTTTTAAACTGACCGGCTTGATCTTTTTTTAACACTATTTTTTCAGCAATATTTCAAGAGCAGCTACAAAAACAACAACAACTGCTACTGGGAATACAACAAACACTAGAAGAAGAAGAAGCAGAACAACAACAACAACGAGATTTGTTTTCTAGTTATAAAAATTTGATGCAAATTTCTGTGAACTTGCGCCAACAAATTGCGAAAATGTGTTGCAAATCTAACGCCATGTGGAAATCTTTAACGTCATCAAATGACCAGCAGCATCAACAACAACAACCAGTGACGACAACAGCAACAACAACACAGCGCACACAATGTCACGGCCAGGCCCAACGGCACAAGAACGATTACCGAAGCCAGCAACACTTTCTGGGCCGACTGTGCACCCTCGTCTTTATTGTCATGATTGCGTTGAGTCAGCTGGAAACTGCAGCAGCCGGATTTCGAGAGGGCCTTTCAGGTGAGTGTCTGTAGAAAGAATCATGATGTATTTATACATACATACATATATTGTATGTATAAGGGAGTTTAGACTTAAGATCAATATCAACAGAAAAGTTTCGTTAGGGATATAGGATAATACCTTCAGATATTATATCTTAAGATACTTTTCAATTTTAGGATAATACCTTCAGATATTATATCTTAAGCTATTTTTCAATTTTAGCAACATGTTCAGAGCTTATCTTTAAGCTAATGATGATGTTATACTTGTAAAGTATATTTCTCTGTAAGCTCGGCCCATTTCTGACTTCAGACTTCCATTGGAATCTGCTATTCATTTCAACATTTACTTTTGGCATATACAAAGTAACTTTTTTGTTATTATTGTAACTCGTTTAGTTGTCTATGGCTAATTTGCCGCATTCTTAATCTAGTTTTCAGCTTTAGTTTCAAGATCATTTCCATAGAATGGAAATCAATTGAGATTGTCAAGCGAGTCACCTGACGCTTCGCCAGTTGGCAGCGGAGAGTTTCTGTTTCTGTTTCGACAGTTTCACCCTGCAACTCGTTAGCCTTCACCTTTACCCAGAGGTATTACGAGCAGCAGTAGTAGTTGTTGTTGTTGCTCTTTACAGGCTGTATAGGCTGCTCGTTGAGACGGTTCATGCCGTTGCCCACCCTCTACCCTTTGCCCCTCTGGCCGGCCTGCCTACACCCCGACTGGCCCCCTTCATCCTCTCTTGGCTGGTGGCCACACGTGCCCGTGTGGCGCTCCCAACACGCTGCCGTCGCTGTCTCGCGCTGGCGCTTAATCTGTGATTGTGATTAATCAGACGACGCCAGCGTCCAGCGTCCGGCGTCGCCAGCTGTCCGGCTGGACGGCTACTGAGCGTATTTGATCGCTGCCAGTTTTTAGTTTTATTTTCTATTTTTTATATATATTTCTAATTTTTTATTTTCGTTTATTTTGCTTTTCGTTCTTCGTGTTCTCTAAACATATTGAGTGGGTTTTTTATGGCGTTCGAGTGTGTTAAATGAAATAAAAAATCGCATAAATTAGATACACGAATTGCAATTTCGATATCGGGTTACTTGAACAAGGTTCATTAACTGTCGCCCGCTAGCTGGGCCGCCGGCCAAAAGAGAAGGGACCGCACCGCATCCGTCTCCACGTAGAAAGTTCCAATAGGAACCAAATAACTTTTCCACTTCATTAGAGCGCCAAATGAATTTGTTTATGAATGAAGGTGGTCCGAGAGAAACAAAAGAACCGACAATCGGCAAGAAAATGGCACAGCAGGACACAAACGCATAACAGGAAAAAGAACAATCGGGCTAAATACCAAAAAAAAAAAAAAAAAACGAAACAGAAATACAAACGTGGATAATGTCGCTAAGGGCCTAAAGCCGAAAAGAGCTGCAGCATCTGAAACTGCAACTGTATCTGTATATTTGTATCTGTGGCTGTTGTGTGTTGTTTTTTATGTTGTTTGGAAATCTCTACATGGATGTGTGTGTGTAGCGCCGGCGTCTTCATTTATCAACGAACACGCCGAGTTCGTGTTGCGCGTGCGTGTATGTGTGTGTTTATCAGCACATTGCAGGTGGTCCCACAAAGCCAGCCCCGGGCATCGGGACGGGCCCTGCAAGTCAGCCTGGGGTCGCTGTGCCGGCGTTTCCGTTTGCCTTGTTGCGTTTCAGTTCTGAATCGTTTCGAATCGTTACTCTGGTATACCCTGTATAAAAAGGAATTGCTGAAGAGGGACTTGATAAATAGAAGATTTACTAGATGCTAAAAGACTGATACATTTATATACCTATATATATATAGTACAGTTTTTCTAGCAGAAGCTATTTTCTCTTAAGAATCTGTGGCTTCACAGATGTAGCATATAGAAGTGCATATATTTTATACATAGAATCAAATACTCTACTGTCACTGCCACTCTACTCTACTGCATAAGAATGTATAATACAGGGTATCTTCAAGTCGTTTCAATTCCTTTAGCAGCTACCTTGCTTGTTCTGTTCTGCCGTGCTGTCGACTGGAACATGTTTAACATGCGGCGTTTGCTACTTTGACTTAGCGCCGGTGCCAGAAGTGCACGAAGAGGCACCAAGACGAAGGTAAACCAAACAAAGAGTAACCCAAAATGCAGGCGGGCCAAGGAGTTGAGGGAGGGGCAAAGTGTGTGTGTGTGAGAGAGCAGGAGGTGTGTTGCTTTCTGATCTGGCAGGGCATGTTGGCTCTACACACACAGAGAGAGACTGAGAGCTGGCTGTACGGAGAATGCTGATAAAGTGGCCTAATCTCTTTGACCTGTTTGGGTTTTTTTTTTTTGGGAACGGCGCTGCGGGTCACGTGCTGGATAACATCTCAGTCAGTGGGCAATTTCCGGCTAGGCCTGATTGTAAATTAAATATTTGATTATTTGTTATTTGGTTTATTTGAAAACGTCAGCTCTGAAATAACAGGAAATCGCTCTTGTTGTCATAGTGAGTCTGCCCAAAGAATTTATGGCTGACAAGTTTGTTTAGGCATCTAGAACAGCAGCTTGTTAGATTTTAAATAAAAAATTATATATAAACCCAAAACTCCATTAACAACTGCTTATTCTGCTTCATTTCCAACAGGCATTATGGAATCCTGCGCCAACGAAGGCGAAGAGGTGCAAATCAGAGGCATACAAAACGCCAAATGCTTCAAGTGCACTTGCCAGGTGAGTCCCGAAGGAAAAATGTTAAGTAAATCCCATGTCCTGTCTCTGGGCTCAGGCAGGCAGGCGGCTCCAGCGAGCTGCGCCAACAAAAAACTGGACAGCCTTTGACCCAAAATAAAAAAACCGAAACGAAACGAAATGAAATACAAATACTAAATAAATCTATGGCTGTCTGGCGCGCTGCATGAGCGACGCCAGTGTCCAGCCAGGATGCGGCCATGTGTCGTACATTTCGCATACAGCGCAACGCCTGCCAGCCGTAATGCCCCCAAACGCCCCAAAAGTATTTCAAATATTTACCATTAGACAGCCAGCGAATGCAATGCCAAAAGAATGTACCGAGCGACAGCCACGACAGCACGGACAACAGAGACGGACTCAATATAAATAGGAAGATACTTAAATGTTGAAATGTTGTAGATAACTGTGCGTATGCGTAATATTCTCTAGCAATGCCATTCGCCAGTGGACAAAAATTTAGAGAATAAAGAACAGAAACTAGTTTGAGTTGATGGAAAATTTTACAGCGAAATGTTTTGTTAGACATATAAATAAAACTATAAACTAAATTAAATTCACTATAAATACAATAGAAATATATATTTAAGTATTGCTAAAAATATATATATTTAAAAAATATTGGGTTTATGCAAAAAATTAAAGGGAAAATACAAACAGGAAACTTTTCATATAGAAAAATATTTCATACCTAAAAAAAATTACAAAAAATATTTGCGTACAAAAAAGATAGAAAAATATTTTTAAAATTGTTTTTTTTTTTTTTTTTTTTTTTTTTGTAATAAAAAAAGTATATAAAAATATATTTGCATTAAGATATTTTTAAATATTTTTTATTGCAAATATTTGCTTGTTCACAAATTAAAACTAATTTCTCAACTCACTCCCGCCAAATTAAGTTATTTCTCTCCAAGCTTGATTTATGTTTATAGAATTTCAAGTGAAGCCATTGCAAGTTTTGCTCAATCAACAATCAACACCCCCCTCAGAGCACTTCAAATAACAAATAAATTTATTCAATTCACATATTCTCCATGTAAATCCCTAAAAAATTAAAACGCTCACTTAATCATGGCTCGGCTGTGACATGTCAAGCGCGGTTAGAACTTGGCTAATGAGGGAGCTGCCGTCAGCTAGCAACGGCACCTTTCTGGCCGTTTGCACGAAATGTTTGCTGATTTCTGTGCATTTGTTTGGTTTTTTTTATCGACAGAGACAAAATTAACAATAATAATAATAATAATAATGAATAAACGCACAGGCCGCATCTTGGCGTTCGCCAGAAATTGTTATGATGCAAGGTCGTCAAACGGGTTTGCTGCGACATGACAAACGTTAACCACAGGTTGGCCGATCGTTTGACAAACACTTGGCGCCGTGTTTTTTGTCGCCGTCAACGGCTACCGACGGGGGCTAACACACAAAGCCTGCTGCGGGCTGCGCGGCCCGGTGTCGTGTCGTCATTAAACAGCGACGGCAGCGACGGTAGCAGCGGCAGCGCGTGCTGCCGGCGCTGGCGTTGCCAGACCGCTGCATGCCTGTTGCTAATTTGCGCTAAGCGCTGCTAAATGCCTCTGCTCCATTTTAAGCGCCAAGAAGCTTTCGCGACGCCAGCTGCGACGGCATCGGCGCTTCGTTCGATTTTTATACAGCCTCCAGTCATGAGCTGATGCTGCGGCCGTCGCTACTGCTGTTGTTGTTGTTTAAGTCAAGTGGGCGTAACCAAAAAAAAAGAGAAAAAAAAATTAAAAAACAAAAAAGAGGAAAAAACAATGCCTGGCGCCACCTCATTTTAAGTTGTTGGCGCCATGCGTTGCGCCTGCTCTAACTCCAGCTACCTGTCTCGCTCAGGCGCTACAGAGCGCTCACTCTCTCTCTCACTCTCGTGCTCGCTCTCTCGCTCCTACTGCGTCGGCGCGCGCGCATCGTAAGTTCATGATGGCATCGATTGAGCGCATTTATTTCCTTTTTCTGATTTGCCGGCACTTTAAGCTCTCTTAAAGCTGTGCCAAGGCTAGGCAATTGAATTGCCAGCCCAATGCTGGGCAACAGCCATAAAGCACACACTTTATGATTACTTCTATTCATGCTACACACAGAGCCACTCACACACACACACACACTTACACTCATTCACTCTTCAGTCTCATTGTAATATTTGCAAACGCTTTTTGGTGATTTGCTGATATTTTATGGCTGACGTTTATTATCTTATATATCTTAATATATGTGTATATATCGCATATTAAGTACAATCCGCGCATCCAGCGAGTCCTGGTTGCCGTCTGCCAACCACCCTCCCTCGACCAGAGCACAATCATACAAATTGCCCGCTTTTCAGCCGTCCTTTCGCATAGTCGCGCTTGAATTTGTTCACAAATTTTGTTTTTATGCGAAAATTATGCTGAATACGCATTGCTCTGCTAATAGCTTATGATTTAAGCGTTTCCCTTATTCATTTTTTGTTTGCCTCTGCCAGTTGATTGAGCAAGCTATTTTTTACGATTGATACGTCTGAATACAGTTTTTGTTTCTGGCAGAGATTCCAGATTTGTTGTAGGTGGTAAGATATGCTCGCTGGCAGGGATTCCATATTTTACGAGTATTTTAATAATCTGATTAGTCAGTTTGAGCTGTTTAAAGCAGGAGTAAGGTGTACTTAAAATGATAATTTGTGGTTCAATAAAAGGTTTACGGTCTGTTTATTGGCTGGAAAGTGAATTTGAAGAAGATATGTTTTTAAGTATTTGGGAAAAGTAGTAAAATATTTGAAAATAAGTTAAAAATGATATACAACTGAATTCCCTTAAAAAAAAAGACATAAATATTCGGGGTATTTTTATGAATCGTAATTTATTAAGAATTTAAAATTAATTAAATTGAAGATGACTTAACAATTCTCATGAAAACCCATGAAGATTCGTTTATTCTATGCACAGAGATTTCTCAGCAATTAAAGTAAATGTTTGCTTCAACAATTTAAAAAGAGGAAAAAAAGTTCAAGTTTTAAATAATGTAAAAAATTAAATAGGCCAAATATTTTTTTTCTCCATGCCACAATGAAAGCAAGCTCCCATGCACATACCCAATATACAGGATATCCCACATAGTTTGCTTTTTGGAATTTCAACAACTGTTAATCCAATGAAATTCCACATCAACAGATCTACAGCTCTGAGCAGTCGGCTAACCCAACCCAATACAATCCGTACCGATCCGATCCGATCCAATCCGACTAGCTACCAAGCTGGTCAAATTCAACAACAACTAGCCCACAAGTGACAAAATACACACATGAACATAAAAAATAAAAGCACAGTTTGTCATTACCATATTCTATGAGGCGCAGCGAGAGCCAAGTTTACAGTCTAGTAGAGTCTTTGGCCAAGTTTGCCTAGCAAACGTTTAAGTTGAGCAGCTAACAGTCAACAGTCAACAGCCAGCAGCCAGCAAGAGCAACAACAACCAGCGAGCGGTTTGAGTGGCTCACTGGCCAACTGTGCGGCGGGGCAGGCGGTGCTGCAGAGGTGGGAACGTGGCGGCTGCCGAATGGACTGGTGTTAAAACTGATCATGTTTTGTCAAACGCAAGGTCGTTGGAGGCCGTTTGCAAATGTGGTTCTGCCACTGTGGCACACATAGATACACACACACACACACTACGCACACACATGTGCTTTGGCATTCGTGATTGCCGCTGGCGCACAACAACAACAACAACAACGAAAATCTCAGCCTCTACTTAGCAGCTTGTCCGTTGCCGGGTCCGGGACGCGCTTGGCTGCCTTCGTGGCGCCTTTTCTTTTTTTTTCTTCTTTTTTTTTTAATAGCAACCTTTGCTAGCAGCTACTAGACAACATCAAACAACAACAACAACAACAACAACAGCAACTGCTGCTTTGGCGATGCTTAACTTTCATGTTGTCTGAAATATTTCTATACCGGTTCCAGATTAGAAAGAAAGAATTTCAAAGAGCATAAAAACATCGGCATCTGGAAATGCGTGAAGATCGTCTCAGCTGCTTCACGCAAGCTCACAGCAGATAATATTCAAGAGCATTTGAACTTTGTCTGGCAGCATCGCCATTTACATTTCCATTTCCATTTCCATTTCCATTTCCATTTTTCCAGCTGCTGTCAACATTTCGGATTTGTTGTCTCTCTAGTCGCCGTTGCTGCTTTATAATACCAAAGTGCTTTTCAATCTGTCAGTGTTTATTGCATTATGGCACTGAGAGTTACGATGCCCGCACTAAAGGTGCCATTAAAATTCCAACTAACAACTGCCATTAAACTAATACGATGATAAAAATCTCGGAACCGCAAAAAAAAAAAAACTAAAAATAAGAAAAAGCAACGAAACACCTCTCGACTCTCAACTCTCGACTCGACACAATTTTCATAACAATTGCATATTTTGCACGTTGCGGCGGCGGCTCCAACCAAATTGAGATCCAATCTGGTTTGCTTGCACTAAATTATACACACACACTCACACATACTCAAACTCTCACACACACTCTCATTGAGTCGCGACATTGTTCAGCCGCAACTGCATACAAATTAGTAAAATATTTTGCCTGTTTTTGGTACGACATCTATCTAGATTTATAGATACATTTACAATTAGCCTCTCAGACTCTAGCCACACTGGAGACGCCGTCGCCTCCGTCGTCTCTCCTCGCCTGCTTAACCTGTCAGCAGGCATTAGACATGCCAGCGACAGCAGCTGCGCGCGCACAAGGGTTAAAGCCGCCCATTGATTTGAGTTAGTTTTCGGTACGTTCAGCTCAGAGTGTTGCATAAGCTGCCAAAGCCTTGCCACAAGCTTTTGACTTATGATCGACATCAATTCTAATGCGCCGCTTGCCGCTGTCAACATGTCGTTAGCGAAATAAACTGAGCAAAATTGCGCAAAATAAAAACGCAAAAGCAAAGCCAAACCTGCATCAGAGCAGCACAATTGCAGCAACTTTAACTGTTGTTGTTGCTGTTGCAGTCTAGGCCAAGTGAACAAATAAAGCCGCTAGCTGCCCTAATTAAGACTGCAATCAATGCTAAGCATCTTTAGTTATACTTTGAATAGATATAATGGATATTTAATGCATCTAGACTGAAGGCCCATTCTTATTTGATCTTTATTTAATTTATTAGCTATATTAACTATAGTTTTCAATACTCGCAAAGACTTGATTCAATCTCATTCAAACTGAATTTAAGTCTCAAATTTATTTCTGAGAGATCACTTCATGAGCAATTCTCATATAATCTCTTGGGAATTCGACATAAGCTTCATCAACCAACCCGCAAAGCCATCAAACTGGCTGTAGCGCATCTCAAGTGTCGCTTATGGCCTCTGGCTGGCCACTCGCCACGCCTCAAAGTGTGCACTCAATTCCATATAATTTTGACTCGTTTGCATCCATAAATTATAAAGACTGCCGAAGGTCAGAGTGCAACCTGGCTGAACAAATGCAATTTGTGTGAGCGCCAAAGCGAGTGAACAACTGCAGGTGCAGCCACACTTCAGCCGCTCGACTCGCCTGGCGAGAGGAGGCAGAGCGGTTGCTGCATACGAATCGAATGCTCGGCGACGTTGAGCATTTGACAGCAATCTCTCACATGATTAAGCGCATACGCCACATAGCTGCTAGGCGAGGGGGGAGGTGCAGGTGATCTAATTTATAAAGCAATTGGAGGCTAACTAAATATTTTTTTTTTGTTGTCTCTTGCAGAATGGCTTTGTGAACTGCGACAAGAGCTGCCCGTCTATTGAAGATTGCTATTTACTCGACTCGAAGTCCTCCAACGACACATGCTGCCGCAAGTGCAAAGGTAAGCGATGCCATAAGACACAATCATCCAGCACCAGTTAAACATTTTCCTCCAATTAGGCTGCATGTTTCGCGGCGTGCCCTACGCGAGCGGCGCTGAGTGGAGCGATCCGGATGAACCCTGCAAGACGTACAAGTGCATCGCCAGTGTTGTCACCGAGACAACACAGAAGTGTTATTCACAGTGCGACGATAATCAGCTGACAGCGCCACGCCCCGGCGAATGCTGTCCGACATGTCAGGGTAAGTCGACTTGTCCCAATCTGTCAACTAGTTCAGCCACTCAACTAGTCACTCACTAAAATTAGCAGCACCAGCAGCAGCAGCAACCCAAATACTAATAATGCCACTTAATTCATCAGTCCGTCTGACAAAATAGTCCAAAAACGATCTGTGCACAGATGGTCAAGTTTTTTTTTTTTTGGATTTTTATGTTTTATTTGTATCTATTTTGTGACTCTGCACGATTTGCTTATTTATGGGCTTTAAATTGTCTATTAAGTCGACAATGTGGCATTGCGTTCCAAACAAAGCAGAGCAGCGTTCAAGCAAAATTGTGATAGACTTGCAGATACCCTGCAGCTAGTTTGATTGGCCTGATGAAAGGCTTTAGAGTTTACTATATAATTTATGGATAATTGTGAGAGCACAGTCGAGCTAAAACAGGCAGAGAGAGTAGTAGATAGCCTGGAAAATGTAGTTTTACCTGACTAAACTTTTGTTGGCTTAGCTTAAATGGATTTTGAAGTCAAATAAGCTATAGGGCGACAATAAATATTAATAATATAGAAAATGATATTTTAATAGAGCTTTATAACTGTTATATGTACTAAAATAATTTAAATTATTTCTATTAGATTTTATTTATATATAAGAAATGCTAAAACTTAGCTGCGAAAATTTCTTAAAAAATCTAAAAAGATTTTCACTTTTAAATAATTCCTCCCCGTCTATATATAGTTTAGAGTTCATATAGCTCAGCCATATATCTGATCTGCAATATATGAATTCAAGAATATATTCTTCCTCAGACAAACTCATGGACATACTCAGCTGTTAGCAAAGATCAATATGTTACTGAACAAGGCATGGCACACCTCTGCCGATCAGCCTTCCACACTTTATAAGGCACACCTCTTATTAGCCCTACACATTTAATCACAAATTGAAAATACCCTCTCCAAGTATATATTCACTTCAGAGAAAGCCAGACAGCTAGCTGTCTGTCATATAATTATGCAACATTAAATTACCCCATCGAATGCAGGTTTATGCGTACAGGGTATATTTGGTACGCACGGCCCTCTGCCTATGCAAATAGATCGCTTGGAAACCCGTTTCGACATGTGGAAATTTTCTTGGCTGTCGCCCAAAAAATAATACACACACATTCATACACACACACACATATATGTACATTAAGAAGAAGACAAATAATACGTTTTTTAAACCGTTGTCTGATGAAAATCACGTTGTTGTACACTTTGCAGGTTGCAAGATCAATGGCCAGACCGTTGCCGAAGGCCAAGAGGTTGTCGCCTCGATCGACGACCGCTGCTTGGTCTGCCAGTGCGGCAACAACAAGCTGAGCTGTGCCAAAAAGACTTGCCCCATACTCCAGTGCCCCAAAACGAAGCAGAAGCAGCTGCCCAACGAGTGCTGCCCACGCTGCACCGAACAGCGCGAATTTGTGGCTGTCAAAGGTGAGTATGACGCCCCCTCCCCACCTCCCTCCGAGCAATCAGACAAAGGCGCACGAGCTTACAGCTATGCTTTCTCCCATTAACCAACAGGCAAGTGCATATTCAACAACAAGCTGTACTACGACAAGACCCAGTTCACGCCGGATCGCTGCACTAATTGCACCTGCCTGAACGGCACTTCGATTTGCCAGCGAGCGACTTGCCCCATATTGGAGTGTGCGCCGGAGTTCCAGGAGGAGGACGGCTGCTGTCCGCGCTGCATTGTGGCCGAGGTGCGCAGCGAGTGCACGGCACAGGGTGTCACCTACATGAACAACGAGACCTGGAACATGGGACCCTGCCGCAGCTGTCGCTGCATCGGCGGCAACATCCGATGCTCCGAGATGCGCTGCCAGCCGGTCAAGTGTCGCCCCAATGAGGAGCTGAAGGTGCCCGCCGGCGAGTGCTGCCCCAAGTGCCTGGAAACCGCCGGCACCTGCACCGTCTTCGGCGACCCGCACTTCAAGACCTTCGACGGCAAATTCTTCAGCTTCCAAGTGAGTGCCATTCCCCGATATTAATTATAAATTAAAAATGACGTTTATGGGCATCAATTAACGGCAATTGACATGTAATTGCTTTGCTCGTCGTACTTATTAAACTAACATAAAAATTAGCCGCTTAGAACCGACTTTTATACGGCCATTCGATTTGCATAGCCAAGTTGAGTTTATGGCCCATTCGGCACTAACTGAATTTTCTAGCTGCAGTCAGCTTGACCGGCAGACCGACCACCCGCCAAGAACGATCAGGCATAAAGTCTGTTCGAATTAAGGGTGTCAAAATAAGCGTAACGAAGCGTAGCGAAATAACTTATAATTAATTACAGAATAACAAGCCACCAATATGCTCTCACCATCATCAATTCTCTGTGTTGTTTTCTCTATATTTTATTAGCTATAAATTTAATAGCTTTAAAAAGCTTGTTCAGCCAGAAACTACGTCCA
Source organism: Drosophila paranaensis (assembly GCA_035047545.1). Classification (NCBI taxonomy): domain Eukaryota; kingdom Metazoa; phylum Arthropoda; class Insecta; order Diptera; family Drosophilidae; genus Drosophila; species Drosophila paranaensis. Next base: position 14,661,654 of record JAWNPL010000026.1, on the reverse strand, counting down.
ATCGGTTTTTCACAGTAGTCACTTTTATGGCCAGCGGGATTGTCCCTATTTTGAAAAGCGGTTACATAAAACTCCCAGTTAAAGGTCTTCATAAAACATTAACTGAAGATGTCTCCAGCTGTCAGTTTGTTCGGCTAATTAAGCGCTCAGTTTTTATCTAAAAGACTAAGAGTACCGAGCAACGCCGAACATAATGCCAAGCTGAAAACCTTTTAAATTTCCCATCAAAGTCGTTTTTGAAACGACGTCATGGGCCTGTGCTCTAAGGTTGCAGTCGGTGCAGCAAACAGATTCTACTATTCCCAATCGACAAGGCAACGAAATCACATCTTGCTTCCAAGAAATAAATAAAAATATACATAAATTTTTTAAAATTTCATAGTTTTCATAATTTTTTTTTTTTACTAAGTGATAAAGTTAACTTATAAATGCTCTGGCGTGGACGCTGCATTGACTGAAATGAAGTACTCATGCAGGACTTTCTAGACGAGGCTCGTCTATAAAGTCCTTTTAGATATGGTACATCGTTTCAGTATTTGCAGCGTCCCTGACATTGCAAATGTCAGTGAGGTAACTTACAATATAAATAATAAAAATAAAATAAATAAATAACTTTTCTGCCTTTCTCTATATCTCATAACTAACTCTCAAAATTTCTTCCATTTTCCAGGGCAGTTGCAAGTATTTGCTGGCTGCTGACTGCTACGGTCACAATTTCTCCATACGCCTGACCAACGATGGGCGTGGCACGCGGCGCTCGTCCTGGCCCAAGACGGTCACCCTCAAGCTGCGCGGACTGCGCATCAATCTGGGCCAAAAGCTCAGGGTGAAAGTGAATGGCACGCGTGTGGTTCTGCCCTATGCGGATCACAGCAGCGGCGAGCTTGGACATGGCCATAATGTGAGCATTGAGCGGCTGGCGGAGGGTGGCATTATGCTGAAGACGGAGCTGGGGCTGAGCATAGAGTGGGATGGCAACAACTTTCTGCAGGTGTCGGTGCCGGCGCAGTACAAGCGCCACCTGTGCGGACTGTGCGGCAACTACAATGGCAGCGGACGGGACGATCTGACCGGCAGGGATGGGCACTCGCACAGCGATGATGAGGTGTGGCACTTCGCCAACTCGTGGAAGGTGGGCGGACCGAAGTCGTGCTCCCGCGCGAGGGATAATATCGTAGCGCAGCCGACCTGCAACAAGCGCAGGCCCAACTTCTACTGCCGGCCGCTGCGCATCTCGGAAGTATTTGGAAACTGTGATAGTAGACTTAACCCCGCGAACTACATCGACTCCTGCCGCATGGACGTCTGCGAATGCCCCACGGGCAGCTGCCACTGCGACAGCTTCGCTGCCTACGCCCACGAGTGCCGTCGCCTCGGCGTCCAGCTGCCCGACTGGCGAGCAGCGACCAATTGCCCGCTGGGCAGCTGGCGGCGCAATGCCACCGATGCCAACTATCGCGGCAACAGCTTCTACGGGGATCCGAGTCTACTCAAAGGAGGTGCTGGCGCTGGCGGCGCCTACAAAGCGCGACGCCGCAAGCAGCAGCAGCACGAGCTGCAGCTGCAGCACCAGCGACGCCAGCAGAACGAGCTGCAGGAAAATGAATACATCAAGAAACATGTGCCCAACAAATTCTTGAGGCCGCGTGCGCCGGCTCGCACGCCGCCGCCAATACACTAAGCACTGATCAAGGATTTAATTATAATTTAGTTACGCACACTCACACAAATTCTCACGCAGGCTAAAATAAAAACAATCTTCAAATGCCAATGACACGAGCTGCAGCAAATTAAATCTAAAGAAAAAGCATTCGCTTAGCTTTAAAATGAGATTCGCTTTCTCCTTAGCCCAGGCAAGCTTAAGCTTTTAGCTGGTGTCATTGGCTGATTCGGTAGCATGGTTATAAGCAAAGTTCCAGATTCAAATCAGATTTCGTACTTGTAGTTGAATTGCGTATACGCACCCATGACAGCACCAGTATTAAGCTAAGCATTATCATCCACCCCGTCTCACATCCGCAGCCTCTGCAACCTCTCTCTCTGGTGTTTATATAAATATACTCTGTTAGCGAACCATCTCATGCTTGCCGCCTTATCCATAAATACATTCATCAACTGCATTCGTTGTCGCCATTTTGTTTAGTTCGATAAGTTTTATTTATTTTAGTTGATAAGTTCTAAAGAAATTTTATATAGAGCCCGGCCTAAGTACTACTCGAAAGTATGTTGTGTGTCTGTTACTCTATTATTATTATTTTTTTACGTATTTGTATGTGTGTATTATCGCTTAAATAATTTTCATACTACTCGATTACTTAACTCGATAACGGTAACTTAGTGTACTTATATATATTATATACTATATACATACTATGCGTAATGTTAGTTAAATAAATTTTAGTTTTGCTTAAAATTTAAGCTTTAAACATTTATGAAAATTGCACAAACAGTATTTTTGCTTAGTTTAAATCTCACTATAATCGTGCGAAATTAGCTACAGAAGAAACAATCTCCAACTAACTATATTTAACTATTCTCTCTCTCTAAAATTGTAACCCTCTCTCTCTCTCTCTCTTCCTCTTTCTATATATATGAATATCTTACTAACTCCAATTTAAAACATTATAAAATTCCGTTTATGTCCATAGAGAAACTTGGAATATCCAATAAAAAAGAAAATCAAGTTAAATAAACTGTGTTAATATCTATAAAGTTCGATCCACAAGTTACACAAGTTTGACAAGTTTATTGCCATTTTCCAATATTTATAGCAAATTAATCAAGTTCTTTTAATTTAATATGGCTGGATCTGTAAATGTATGACAAACATATGCTTAAATACACTAAACTCTTTGACAAAAAAATGCAAAAAAAAAGAAAAGAAAAGAAAAATTAAACAAAAACAAATTTAAATGCAAGAAACAAAATAAATTATATAAACATTTTAAAATGTTGTGTTTATAGTGGGGAAATGTGAATTAACAATGGGCATATATATGAGAATTTTTAAATATTTTTAAATATTTAAGATAGCAGAAAAAACTAATCCTTTACAAGTAAAGGATGGGTTGATGGGAGGATTTTCAGCAGCCTCTGCTTGGCTCTTTAGCAACTCTTTGAGTATGCTGACATTCTTGGGGATATGAAAATAGAATTGGAAAATATGTCTGATCACAATAAAGACTATATAGTTTTCGACAAAATCTGCAGTCTCTGTGTTCACTAAGTTCAGCCAGAGAATTTCCATATCAACGGCTGCTTGGAGTAAACTTAACTCAAGAAATATATGTAGAAGAAATGTAAATGATCTAAATGTTTCATATTCCGCACTTAAATTTTATTGCGCTGCAATTAAAATCTTAATAAATATCATGTTTGAAAACATTTATTTAATAGTTTCACACAAGGCGAGTCCGACTCATGACAGGGACCGCGATTGAATTCCGCGTGGTTAGCCTTTTCGGATTGTATATATATTTATATATATAATGTTTATGATGATGTTGTTGCTTTGTTTATGCTCAAGTGGCATCAGATTCGCAGGCACGAACCCAAAAACAATTGCGACAAGAGGCGACGACAATGCGTCTAGGGTGGCTGCCCCAGCGGCCGCAGACGGAAGGAAGTGGTTCGACACTTGGTGGCTTGGAGACTGGGCGTTGAGTTACAAAAAAAAAGCATATACAGTCATGCAGACATACAGTTGGACACACACACACATACACTCATACAATCACAATCAATTTATGCATGTTTGCTTAGCAATACTTGTCAAAGTTGTCTAGGGCCGAGCACAACTCTGTGTGTAATTTGAACGGGGCAATCATTTGCCTCCGCCTCGGGGCTTATGGACACATGGAGGCAGTTCTTGGAAGGCAGTGTTTGGAGCTGCTTAAGCACAATAAGCTCGTAAATCGACGTCGATTTAGACTGAAATACAATCTTGTGCGAGCCTGAAATTGCGGCCGCTCCATTGAGTAAAGCCACCAACACACGCAGTCGCAGTCGCTATTTGCTGCTGTTGTTGTTGTTGCTGCCGCAGCGGGGCACGTGCAGCGCATGCGCAACGAACCAATGCCGGCAGCTGGACAATCGGACAATTGGCAACACTGATTGATGCACGTCGTCTTCAACAGAATCGAGTTGAATGTTTCGACATCTGCTGAGCGCTCGCCGCGGCCACCGACTGTGTTGCGGCATTCTGTTGCTTCCGCGTGTTGGTCGCCTGGAGAGACGACGCCAGCCTGGATAGACGACGACGCGTGCTCGTGCCTTATCAGGCGCGAACCTGTCCATATTGGCGCAAATGCCCGTTTGCCAATATGGTGCGTATATAATTGGAGCGTATGTCTACCGATGTCTGTATGCGTGTGTCTGTGTGTGCGTGTGGTGTGGCGCCAGAACGTGCGCCAAATTTGGCAATGTGAAATGTTGTTGCTGTCCAGTCGAATGGCATATTCCCCATAGCCACATGCCACATGCCGCATGCCTTGTGCCACATGCCCCATAGGCATTAGAACGTCGCCAGCCACTTAAAATCAGCGATTTATCATGAAGCAATGTTTGCCCTGCACAAATTGAACGGGTCGACATGTCCATGAGATATCCGAAACCACAGCCATAGCCATAGCCAGAGCCATAGCCAGAGCCAATGCCAAGTGGTCCTTCAATTGCAAAGAGACTCATAAAGATGCGCAGCAGATAAGCCGGCAGGGACGAGCATATGGACGGAGCCATGCATCATCATTGTGGCGGCACAAGTCCTGAACCCTTGACTAACTCTCCAAGCGAGAGAGAGAGAGAGAGAGACTTTGAATCTTTGTGTGTGCATAAACGAGTGTTGAATCACATGAATCACTTTGTGCGTAGGAGTCAGCCACCATTAGCGGCATATGTCAGCAGCAAAGGCAACGGCAACGGCAGCAGCAACCGCCCACGTATGTATGTAAGCCGGCCAAGGGCTGCACTTTCCGGGTAGCTTTTCCCACGCAAAAGGCGCCCAACGGAAAAGCTAACAGAAATCTATCTAACTATGCGTTCTCGCTGACAGGCGAACCCCTCGGCAAACCCTCAAAGCCAAACGCTTGTTATTTATGTCAATGGCTTGGCTTTTGCGTCACATTCACTCACACACACACACACACTCATGTGAGTCTGTGTGTGGGAGAGTGCTTCAAGCAGATGCGGCAATCAATAGTTGAAATAAATTAAAGCATACTTCTCGGCGGTGACCTAAATGCCTGAGCAACGGGGTGGCAATTTCAGCTCTTTCGAATGCCCCATTTACACTCGATTGCAGCAAATAAAACTTAAGTAATTAAATGTTAACATCAACTCAAGCGAAGGACAATAAAAAGAATAAATTGATTGGTGCAATTAATAATTGTATACTATTTGCTGTCAATAAGGGTTTATGGTGGCTCAGGGAATCATGGCTAAGTCGGTCAATATAATTGTAATCATTAACTATAATTTAGTTAGAATATATTTAGCTGTGTAGCTCTAATAGTTGAATGTTAAAATTGAATTGAGTTGATGCATCTATAAAATCTAAATGGCCAGCGCTAAGCCTATATTACAATTTTCTATCTCTATAGCAAGGGTTCATCGTGCAGAATAAGTTAGATAAATAATTTCTGAAACTCTGACAAAAAGTCTATAGAGAAGATGTATCTCAAGCAGCTATGCTGAAAACTTTGAGTAAGATATGTCTGAGAAACCCAACAGTAACTGCATCCTCAACAGATGAACAGACGTAGTCATTGAGTACTTTGTTGTATTATATAAATTATATATATATTTTATATTATATATTTTATATATTTATATAATATTTATAATGCAAAGATTATTGCTTGCACGGCCAATTAACAGGATAGCCACTACAGGATTAATATTAGGTGTTAATTTAATGACTACAAAATTTACCTGCAGCGGATGCGAGAGTTAAACTTGACCTAATTTCTATATCACATCGAATTTCTATTTGTCCAGTGCTAAGCAAGGCTAATGGAACCAGTTCGATCTCAGCTATTATTCATTGAAAATATTTGGCAGCTTTAACTGAACTGAACTACTTGAAGTTGCTTTCCAGCACTGTCAATCTGACAGCTGTCACAAAATCATTTTGATCTAAACTCATTGTCTCTCTATATAAAAAGTTATCTGGCCAGCAATCTTTATGCAATTGGCATCCATGGTAGGACTCAGCAGGGCCTTAAAGTAAGTGTTGCTACACAAGCGCATGCTACACGCGTGGCGTGCCGTATGCTCTAGTGTAGCAATATTTAGTTTCAGGCCATGTTGAGGCCTGCCACTGATGGAAAATGGCTGATAGCCATGGGCTCTAAATCTACAGTAAGCTTAATATATTTTAGGCTTAGTATAATTTATAGTTTATCTTTTCCACAACAGAGACATCCGTGGACCCACAGCTAATCAAAAGGCCCAAGCAAAGTGAGTTGTTAAGTTAGTAAATTTATATGATTAATAAACCTGTTAAGTTGTTAATTACTTGTTTACTTAATATAGATCATAGAGTTCTCATCATCAATCATCGATCAACGTAACAAGTTTCAAATGTTTCTCAGTTTTATATACTTTGAGTGTAAGCTTCATTTAAATATAACACCTATAACCTGTACAAATCATTAATTATTATTCTATTATGCAGACTAAAACTTGTTTGTGGGCTAAGTAATAGGAGAAGAAGAAACTATATCGAATGTGCATAGTTGGAGATATACGTAAAACCAATAAACCAAGCCAAATCAAAGTCTATGATGAGCTGTTCCTTGTAAACTCTATGAATATACAAATATATACTTAAGCTCACACGAGCAGGAATATCATTTTCGTTTATAGCTGCGCGCGCGAAAGTGAGTATTCAATTACACATTGAGTGAATGAATGAATGAATGAATGAATGAATATGAGTCGCCTCTTAAAATTAATGGTTCTTCCATTCTGGCTTCGATTGACTCTGGCTAATTTAATGTGCAATCAAGTATTCAGTGTCGCCGCAAATGTGTGTGTGTCTGGGAGTGGGTCCATCAAAACCTTTAGGGGCTTGGGGATTTTGAGTCAGATTAATTGCCCCCTAAAAACTTATTTGGCTGTCGAAAACATTTGCATAATTACCATAGCCAGAGAGAGAGGCAGCGGGAGATAGTTCTAAATTGACTGCAGGATGCTTGGTTCGCATATGTAAAAATACTTATTAGTAAGTCTGTAGTCTGTAGAAAGCTGCCCAACAACAGACAAATTGATTCGACAGACAAACAGGCGTCAGCTTCAAAACTTTTCTATACTCTTTCAGAGAGAATACTTTGAATTTGAGGCTCATTTGGTTTGAAAGTAGCAGAGAGGAGTTGAAATGGCTATGAGATGTATTCATATCTGTATAATAAGCATATTTAACTCAAGCCTTATATAGAACTGTAAGTTAGATCAGCAGGAGAAAGATCTGCATTAAATATTTATAAGGAAAATGTATTGGACTTTCAGATACATATAAATGTAAATGACGATGTGATTTTATTTAATATTATTTACAGTGATATATTTATTACATATATATTATCTTTATTTTATTTTCAGTCATATATATATATGATATTTATATTGTTTATGGTCATATTAGTTCACTTAAAGAGGCTGTGAAAGTCACCAAGCAAAGGAAGAGTCAAAATCTTTTATTAAACCCCAAAATTTTGCTGTTAATTGATAATTTAAACATAAAATATTTATTGTTGTAATACTAAGAATACATTTTATTAGTTGTTTAATCTGGCAAGCTTAGAAAAACGAGCTAAAACACAAACAATAAAATACTTATCTTTTTTCAATATACCCTTAACTATTTTGATATATTAGTAACCATTATAAGATAAATAAATTAATAATAATAATATGTTGTACTATGTAAAAATGAAATAAAATTTGTTTCATATGCGATCCATAATTTACCATTTCTATTTTCTAATATATCTCCAAATTTCTATATATATTCCAGCTCATTCTATCTTCTAGTGTATCTCAACTTCGGCATTCAGCAAAACTTTCCATTTTGATTTCTTTTCATTTCATATTTTTTTTGTTCTTTCGATTCATGCGACTCAAACAAGTTGCCACACAATGAGACATTTTGGCATCTGGCAAAGTTTTTGTCAATATATATTGTATTATTAATTATATAAATTAACTTGTTTTGTGCGTTGTTTCTTCTCTTACATGAGGGCGAATGGGCGGAGAGGGCGTTCGGGGCGGACACACAGAGACTTCAAGTCAAATTAATTAAAATGCGACGCATGGCTAAAGGCGAAGACAGGCGGAGATAAGAATCTTACACCAACGATCATCGCACTCATCATCATCATCATCAGTATAGTCATTATTATTATTAACATCATCATGATTGTGAGTTAAATGCAATTAAGCGCAATTATGCACAAAGCGAGTACTGAAACATGTCGACGCTAAATTATGACGGAAGTGGCGAGCTTACAATCAATGCCCAGCGGCATTGCATTAGCTGCGATTATCTAATCTCAGTTAATACTCAGCCAATACACAATGCGCATTGAATTATGTAAATATTATTAATGTTCGCTGTGGCGCCTTAGATAACAATTTAAATCACTGCGACAGATGTTTTCATGCGCTCTTAAACTTCTGTTGATGATTGATGTTTGCCATAAGAAGTGACTGTCAATCATAAGGGAAATGAAATAAAAAGATCGTTAAGCGATTTGTTAGACTTGTTAGAACATATACTGAAGACTAGCAAGACCGTGGGAAATGTGTGTGAACATTACTTAAATCTCTAAGCCAAAAATAAACTTAAAACTTGTTTAGTTTCAAGTATTTTCGAACTACTATGCATATATTAGACAACTTTTTATGACTTTCAAATAAAATAAAAAGTGTCTTTAATTTGCGGATTTCCCTGCATTTAAGTGCAGTTTTAATGGGCCAATTGGTTTTAAAAAGTAGAGGAGTAGCTAAAAAAGGAGACCCAGAGTTAGGAAAGAAGGAAATGAATTGACAAATTTTTTAATATATTAAAACATATTTTATATATAATAAATTATATAATCTTGCATGGCAGATTCCAAGTATTTACTACTTAACCAAAACTTTAAGAGAGTTATAAAACATAGTCCTTAGTTAAATTACTTTTTATTATCTTGAAAACTCTCTCATTAATCGATCAGTAATAGTGCCGATCAAGCGCGTAATAGCTGCATATTACAAGCCTAATATAGGCACTTTCTTATCTGCGCTTTTAGTTTCTTTCGAGATAATATGCTAGATCAGTTCAGGTTCGCAGAATATTTATTAGCCATACATATGCATAAAGCATTTAAGGAATCCATAAACACTTCAGAGAACTAGTTTAGTTTATCGTCTGGCTATTTCAAATTTATTATTCTTCATAAACTCTAAAGTTAGTTAAATGATTTAGTAAAGCCAATTTTCCACTAACTTTTCCACTTAGCTAAATGATTTGCACAAGTAACGCCAAGTGATTGCCACTAAATCAAGCACAAGCATTGATTAGCCGCTTGCCCCGAATCGCTGCGGATGCAATTAGCATATTGTCGCCACTAAGTTTTATCTAATGAATTGACACTAATATGTCGAATATGTTTGCCATAAAAATCAAATCGCGTCAAATCGAATCAAAAACTTGCTGCTACCCATATGGATTAATCGTTTGCTGCTAACAGAATATACAGTTAGCAAACAATTCGATTGACGCCCACAAATTAGGGAGTGACACGCGGCGAGTCAAAGATCTCATATGCATAATGCCATAGATCTCCACGAGAGGGCTATAGATCTTTTATGGGCATATAAATTGAAACGTGCTCGTTTTATAGTCTGAACAGGCATCGGCAAATAAATAAATAAAAAGACATATATAAAACAAACAAGAAAAAAGAGCCACAGCTCGTGGCAATCAAAGAACGTTCAATGGACTTATCCCATAATATTTGGATCGTATAAAAACAATTTGTATAGATTTAAGCCCAAATGCTAACCGAATTCGTATGCCCTGTCAGCGAGCTCGGCAGTCGAAGTTTGAGCTGCAAACTGAAGCTTGGTTAATTCTCGGGTTCCCGGTCATTCCCTCAAATTAATATTTATGTTTATTTATTAACATTGTTTTGTATAAACTTGTTCTTAGTCGTTTTGTTTCAAACGTGTTAGAAAGGCTTGGTCCGCAGAACGAAATGGCAAGAGAAATAGAAATACTATAAATACACTCAAAAAAAAGATTATTTAACAATTGTTAAGAGAAAAGTATGAATAGTCAATTTAACATATTTAAAAATTTTTAACCGAAGTATATTTTAAAATACATAAATGTTTAATATGGAATACTTGCATTATTTATATTTAGTAATCAAATATATTGTATTTTAAGCGCTCATTAAATCAATCATAAATTTTGAAATATATTTCATTCATTTTCAATTATAATATACCTCAAAATGAACTTTCCGGTTTTGTTTTTTAATTAAAAATTTTATATAAATTTAAATATAAATAAATAATAAATTTATCCTATTAAAATTTGTAATTAATATTTAGTACTTCCAGAAAAGATATATAAAATATGAAAGAACACCAAAAAGTTTTCATGGTAACATAGAAAACTGTTCTCCCTTAAGAAATTGATCTGATTTAAGGTTTAGTTCAAGCCATCAACTGATTATCATTTGGGTCAACTTCTATTACACATCATCAACGTCATACAAATTGCATACTAGAGGCACACTAGGAGCATCTTTCTCTGAGTGTATATAGATAGATACAAATATATATGTATTTGTATATAGTATATTTAGAAGCGAAGTTAACTAACTTAGCACACACGCTAAGCTTGGTTGACTGATTCGCAGATATAGCCGACTCTGGCTCGGAGTCTGTCTGTCTGGTTGGGGCTATTCATTCGGACAGAAACGTTCAATAAAGACGGCCACGCGAATTGGCCAGACTCTCATTGGAAAGCGTTAGGTTCAAGCGACTACTAACGGTCCACAAATCAATGTGATTTAGCAGCGGCACCTGTCTCAATATTCAATTTCAATCAGACGCTCTCGCGAGGCGCAGTTCTTAATACATTTAGCTATACATAGTATTTAAATTTAAATTTAGGCGCGTTGTGTTTGATCTTCTTGTGCGAAATGTCAGCGTTTGTAACCTCAGCTGCCTGCGTGGCTCTCATTCAGTTGTTCCTGCTGCACTTTGTGTCGAGCAAACAGTACAGCTGGTGCGATCGCGATCTCTGTGGTCCGGGCATCAAGCACATAGCCTGTCGCAACAATGGCGTAAGCGCAATTGGAATATAAGAGAAAAGTGAAATTCTTCAATTGTGTTTTTTGTTTGCCTGCAGCATTTCCACAGACGCTGCCAGCCGGACTCTGTCGAAGTGGACATCTCACGGCATAAGCATCACTTTTTGCACGGCCACAACAAACGCCGCAACTTTGTGGCACTCGGCCAGCTGCCGGGCTACTATCCTGCAGCACGCATGACCACAATGGTAAGATTAGTGTGAGAGAGAGAGAGAGCTTGGTACAGATTTATAGATCTATATCGAATCTTGCTCAACCTAGGTCTGGGACGATGAGCTGCAGTATTTGTCCTCGCTAAACGTACGCACTTGCATATTGGATCACGACGATTGCCATAATACATATAGCTTTGCCAATTCGGGTCAGAATCTGTGCGCCATTTGGCGGGATCGCAATCCCCATACGAATGTGACCAGCCTGATTGAGGAGTCAATGGGACTGTGGTTCAATGAGTACGATCTGATTGACAGCAGCTACATTGACAAGTTTCGTGTCACGAAATATTTGTAAGTAATCCTCCCTATAGATTTACAAAATTATTTTCTACTTTAATATTTCTGTAATCCCTTAGCGAGGACTATGGCCACTTTGCGGAAATGATGGTGGATCGCAACTCGCGCGTTGGCTGCTCCATAATGCGCTTCACACGGCCCGATTATCCCTATGTGTACATCTTCAATGTCGTTTGCAATTATGCATCCATCTACGCTTTGGATGCGCCCGTCTATGTAGTTGGTCGATCCACGTCCCGCTGCCAGACGGGCAAGAATCCCTTCTATCCGGGTCTCTGCTCAATACGAGAGCAATATGATCCGAATTACTAAACGATCGGATTAGTGTCATAGATATATATATATAATGCTCAGGTATAGAACTGCCAAGATCTTCGTAAACATTGTATTGTATTCTTACATAAGATTGTAGTTAATTATAGTTATAGTCTCTGTTTACCAATAAATAACAAATACACAAATATTAAGCGATTATTTATTGACATAATAACACCCACTCGACAGCTTTCGGACGGACCGACATCAGCGTCTGTCACTGTATAATAATAATATTTTTAATTAGTTAATGATTTGTTGTAAAGCAGCCAGCTAGCTAGTTAAACCAACGAAGCTGTCGGTCCGCCGGTGAGTATTTAAATTTTGCTTTAACGAACTTAGCCAAATAATGCCAAAATTAATGAATGACAGCAACCCGAACAGCTACATGCGCATCAAGATGTGACCGACGTGGGACATACTCTAACCAGGCATGGGTATCGATAACATGTTGAAGAATATATCAAAAGTCTGGTGGGCAAACAAAGGAAGTCTGATTAGACTAGATCCCTATCAAGTTTGAGGCTTGAGAAATCATAAATCATGAGGAGTAACCCACTATAGTATACTCTCACTAGACAAAATCTATGAGAATATAGCCAAGTCTGCCTATAGACCAACGGAAGTTCGAGTAGATTATATCCCAGTCAGGTTTGTATTATTAAAAATTATAAACCATAAGGAATGCCAATGTGTGTTAACCAGACTTGGGGTCAAATATTGCGTATGCTAATGCCTGGTAAAAAATATGCAAAATATATCTGCCTAGAATATGGCCTAGGGGATCACATATTACATGGCAATATGCCTTAAACTGCTTTGAATAATACAATAAGAAAGACGGCTTGACTACAAAAAAAATGTATATATATATATATATATATATATATATATATATATATATATATATATATATATATATATATAGCTAAAAGTATAAAAGATACAAACTGCCCGAATAAAATATGAGCAAAGCTATTAACATTTTATTCGACTTGATATTTAGAAAGATCATTTAGCTCTCTTCATTGATGGGGACTTGCTTTTTATAGTTTCAGTGGCCAAACACTCAGATATATTTGCATGTCTGGTCATTTCTTTGTATGTATGTATATGGGTGTGTGTTTAACAAGTAGTCAGATATACCCTTGTCGTTTGTAAGTAGCGGGCATTCAACAAAAGACTCGGTCCAGGTTAGACAGGTTAACATTTGATAGCAACACAGCACTTTCGTTTGTTGTTCCCAGACCAACAATGTGCCGAAAGCACATAAAGCTTTTGTTTGAATATGCAAATATTATTCTTATGATATTATCTGCGCCAGCAAAACAGCTGCTGCTGCTGCTGATCTGTGATGTTCGACAACGAAGACAGCGAAAAAGGAAACCTGTATGGAGGCAACTCAAGCATTGCCAGCCAGCCTGTTGGATGCTGCCACTACACTCTTCGTACGGCGTTAAATGTCACTGAACCAAGTGACAAAAAACAAAAAAAAAAACAACACCCACATTGGCGCAGCTCCCTCTTAGTTGTCCGATCCCGAAATGAACTTCATTCAACTTTGTTTGAATCAAATTAATGGGTTAATTTTCTCGGAAGACAAACCCGAGTTGAATGTACTCGTACTATACTAAAGTTTGTTAACTCAATTACATGCCTTAAACGCAATGCTGAACCTAAATCTGATCTTAGTTTATATGGCCAAAATAAAGGGGTTTTTAAGCCAGACTTACCCACAATGTCCAGCAGTTTGTGGTTGGCCAACGCGCTGTTTGGACGCTTTCGTTTGTAACAATTAAGTAAAGCAAAAGGATTACACTAGCACTAATAAAAAATATACAAATAAATACACTTTATTAATTTAAATTTCAAATAAACAAAAACACTCGTCTAATTGCAATTTTCCTTGCACGCGTCGATCCACATTCTAACTATCGATAACTATATAAAGCATAAGCAATTCTTCGTTAAGTTTGCTGCTGAATGGCTTGCCAATTGGACTATCGACATGCTAAGTGTGATCTCTAAACATCGTTTAAAGCCTTGCCAACACCAATGAAAGTTACACATTTAACTCCTTGTTGCAGTGTAATGCAGTGAACTGAAAATAAACAAAGAAAGACAACTTATTCAATTAGTTTATTAATTACATATTAATAAATATAAAGGATATGGCTAAAAGATTGCGAACAGCCGTAAACCAATCAATTGTCGGGTTGATTGCAAGTTCAGGTTGCGGTTAGCTTAATCACTTGTGACGTCACTTCGCACATTTAAACCGTTAATGCGTTTTCGATTAATGCGCGACCTGCCTTAAGCGACACCTCGGATTATGTGATATGGCTGCTCAGTACTTCCAAAAATAAAATTCGATTTCGGATCGTTTTCATATAAATATATCGCCAGCAGCTGAAAAAATTTACATTTTCAATACACTTACGGCAACAACCAGAACATGACTCGCAGGATTCACTTCGTATCCAGCTGCCTGGCGCTGCTGTTGATCACCTTCAAAGCTCAGCTCGTGGCCAGCGAGCACTCCTGGTGCGATCCACAGCTGTGTAATGCGGGCGCCACTCACGTGGCCTGCAACAACACAGGCGTAAGTTCTTAACCTGGATTAACAGAGGGAATTAGCATTATATCTTTGTAATCCCCTCAGGAATTCAAGGAGACCTGCGCCGAGGATGCAGTTATGATTAATTTACAGCCACATCGCGACTTCATTCTCGCAGAGCACAACAAGCGTCGTAATTTTATAGCCGCGGGCTATTTGCCAGGGTATTATCCCGCCGCGCGCATGGCCACCATGATCTGGGACGAGGAGCTGGAGTACTTGGCCACCTTGAACTTGAAGACATGCGATCTGGAGCACGACGAGTGCAATAACTCGTATCGCTTTCGCAATGTCGGCCAGAATCTGTGCGGCGTGGATCGGCCACGCAACAGGCCTCTGAACGTGCGCGGCATCGTGGAGAACTCGATGGGTCTGTGGTTCGGCGAGTATCCGCTCATCGACAGCAGCTACATAACCCAGTTCCGAGTGGCCAGGCATCTGTAAGTAGACCCGACACACTTCTCTGAGAGCTTACTAAAGTCATCTCTTTGTAGGGATAAATACGGACACTTTGCTGAGACTGTGGTGGACCGCAATACGCACGTTGGCTGCGCCATGATGCGGTTCACCAATCCCCAATATCCCTTCCTCTACATCTATAATATGGCCTGCAACTACGCCAGCACCTATGCGGTGGGTGTGCATGTGTACAAGGTGGGCGAACCTGCCTCCGAATGCCTGACAGGTGCGAATCCCAAGTATCACGCTCTCTGCTCCCTCAAGGAACAATACAATCCCAATTATAATGAATATTGATTAAAGCGATTACCAAAGATATGACAAAACAAAAAGCTGATTTGTGGCACTTTCTTCCGCCTGAGTTCACTTCCAGAATTCTGATTTGTGTTTGTTGTTTTGCTTTTAGCCTCTTCCTCCGGATTTTGATTTGTTAATGCACGTTTCCGTCCAAAATAAAGCTGTTGATGCGGCTTAATGCTAATGAATATAATTTTTTAAGACATCATTTAAAGCGCACGCGACAGAAGTTGTGAAAAGCTCGCAGCTGCACAGTGGGGCAAAACTGAAAGCGCTGAAATTGATCGTGAAAGGCGCGATTTGAAACAAATTCAGAAGTCAACGAGGCGTAATTTATAGGACCTAAATCGATTTTTACGATGCGCCAAATTAAACGTTGTGTGAATCGTTTCATTGATTTATTAATTGCGTTTATAAAAGCAATTAATTGGAGACCTTATATATTAATATTATATATAAAATATTATGAGGTATATAATGGAATTTAAATAAGAGGTTTCTGCAAGTATTACTATCTTTCTAAGGCTAATCTGAAGAACAAAAAGATATATGAATTAATCTCTATGAAATAGAGATCTTTCTTGATATTTAATGTATGTGATATATGAGGCTATATGATATATGACTTATAAGGTATATGACATATGCGATATGATGTATACAATGATAAATATGATATGCGATATTTATGATGTATGGTATATGACATATACGACATATATTTTCGACACATGACATATAAAATATATGACACATACAATATATGATATATATGATATCTGATGTTTATGATATTAAATTTAAATCCCAATTCCTCAATACATCTTGTGTGCTCTTCGTATCTTTCTTCTCTCTAATTAAATGTTGCTCTACATGTGATTGACCCAAACGCGTGCAGCTCTTATCAAAACCGCAAAAACAAATTAAAATTTATAAAATTTGCCTCGCATTTTAGGTGACACTTATTAATTGGTACAGACCACACGCAAGCGACAGATCGAGAGCAGCAACGTGACTCAGCCACGTTCACTTGGAAATGTCTCAATGAGCCAAAAGCTGGCTTGGGTCAGACTACAGGTCAAGTTTGGCTAGGAGACAGAGAGTGCTTAATTATATACTTTTAAAGACTCTCTCAATATTATGAAGTCTTTGAACTGCTATGAGATTGATACCCTTCCCAAGCCAAGTCAACTCTCAACATACTTGCCATAAAAAAAAACCACAAATTCCAGCCGTACTACCTACCTTGCCCATCCAATTTGAATGCATTATCTACTTGATGAAATGCCTATGCACATAAACATAAGGCACTCCACAGAGTAGAGCTGAGGGCTGGCAAGGGAGCTACGGCGGCTTGGCTCGTAGATGTCGACATTTCTCACTCAATTCTGGCCAATTTACGAGGCATTGTTGAGCCTGTGGCTGGTTAGGCTAAACGCAACTGGAGCAGCGTCCATAAAACTTGCGGCCACATGTGTGGGATTCGGATTGTGAGGCGCAGGCCACACAGCTGACAGGGGATCACGGCCCACACGCCACACGCCATACGCCACATGCCAGACGCTGCGTCTGGCCGGGCGGCCTGCAGCTGGGCCTGGAACAATGCGTGTGTAAACGTGTAGCGATATCTCTGACTTTTATCGTGTTTTATCTACAACGATGCATCATAAACGAGTTCACACATACAAGCAAATATAAAGACAAACATACATATACATATATATACTATATATATTTACATACATTCGCCCACATGCCTAGAACTTCGGTGGCAAAGCAAAGCAATTCCAGTTCTATTGCCTTTCCAACCAGAGATTAGACTGCATAAAAAATGATTCCACTGCAAGCTTTTATAGTTTACACATAAATGTTGCTGTAAAATAAGATATATGTGTAATAAACTGTTATATAAAATATATTTCATTCAAAACAACGCAAAAGTTTTTATGTCAAAACGTTTTAATTAACATGAATTTAGTGTCTCTTAATTTAGGCTATTTTTATGCGATTTTTAGCTCGTAAAAACTGTCACAATTATATATATATTTTAAATATACATCAGATATATTTATGATATTTAAATGGTCTCTACTCAGACATGACTGACTCAAGTTTAGTCACGCCTAGCTCAAGCTACTCTCGCTTCTTTTTATATAGAGGCCAACTCAAGTTTCCTTTAAGCAATACACCATATGAAATCTCCAGCCGAGACTTGGGTATTGCTATTACGCAGTCTATTTCCGAGCTTGTTAACTACTATTATTATTTAGATTCTCTATATAGGACATTTCATCGCTTCGCTCTAATAGGCTTAGCTTTTGTAACTAAAGCTGCGTGATCATGTGTTCTATTGAGTTTATAAACTGATTTTTTTTAAACATCTTTTAAAATTCAATGACGATTCAGCTTATCAGAAAATTCTTGAAAGATTCCTTTATATAATACATTGTCATATATATCTACTGCATACATATACATACTGTCTCATAACAATAATTAAGAAATTTTAAAAAAATTTAAATAAATTCCAATATTATTAAAACCTTAAAACCCTTATAAAGGAAATTATAGAAAAAACACACACATATATACATGTATACATATACATACATATATTCCGACATAAAAACAATTCCGTGAACTTCAAACAAGGTCAAGAGCTCCATTTCAGTTGAAGCAAGCAATCAGCTCTTATAGCTGTTCACACCAATTTCTCTAGCTTCCCTCACTCAGAGCTACCACCAAATGCCCAAATCGCTGAACAGCTCCTCGGTGGTGGGCAGCTCGAAGTCCTCGTTGACCCACTCGGAGCGTTTGCCTTTCTTCTGCTCCTGTTCGTCGCCTTCAGCGCCTGCCGCAGGACCATAGTCCTTGCGATAGCCCATGTCGCGTAAGTCCTCCTCGTCGTACTCCTCCTCATCCTCCACAGCCTCCAGAGAGCTGCTCAAATTGGGCTTCCCAGCGCGCGGCACAGGTGTCTTCTTGTCACCCAGCATGCGCTGCATGCTGCCAATCTCGTTCACCTGTTGCACCGGCTGCGCCTGCTCAACTGTTTGCTCCATGGCTGTTGCTTGCTTCGCCGCCTGCTCATCCGTCGAGGACGAAGCTAAACGCACAATGCGGTCGAAGAGCGTCGCAAAGTGTCGTCTAAAGCGGCTGTAGTCAAAGCTGTCCTTGTTGCTGGTGTTGCCGTCCAGCAGGCCATGCGTCGACGTCGACTTCGAACGCATCAGCGGCCCGAAATGATGCAGCATATCAATGCCAGGCGCCATCGATTCCTCCCAGCTCTAGCCGAACATATATTGGTTTTTGAGTTTCTATTTTTAGACATGCGTCACTTTCAGATATACCCACCAGTTCTGTCCAGTCCTCTATGGGCACGCTCAGCACCGAGTTGACAACATTCACCACGCGCTCCTCCAGGTTCAATGCATGAATTATCCATTTGGCCAGCGCCACGGCGCAGTTGAGGTCGCTGCGCTGCCTGGACACGAACCAAACAAACAACGATAAAAAACAAATTGGTCAATAAGTACAGTGGCTGAAAGATAAATTCGACTGGGCACAAGGTGGAGAAAGCCGAAGGGAAGCTTATTACTGCAGATATATCATTTAATATTGAAAAACCTCATCTCTTATGGATCTAAATTAATCCTCTATAAAAATGTATTCTTCCCATTATATTGTTTACATTATTATATTAAATTTAATAATAATGTAAACCTGCTCAATCTATATTCAATTAAGTTCGATTCAGATATCTGAAAGTCTCTCTAAAAATCTACTATCTGCAAACATCTCTCACCCACTGTGCCCACTGTGAGTGGGTGGTTAATTACAATTGGCCGTATATCTATTGTTACCTCTGCTCGTCCCGCCGTATTTCCACCAATTTGTCGCCCTCGAGTATCAGGTGGTCGTAGTTCGCCTCGATTTGCATGGTGAGCGTCTCCTTGGGCTCGCTCTCCGTTTGCTCCTGCAGCTGGCGCTGTAGCGTTTTGAACTGTTGCCATAGCTCCTCCAATTGTTCCTGCAAGGCCACAACAATAAGCAACCACAATTACCCACACTATCCCTCTCTCTCTCCCACTCCCTCTCTCTCTCTTAATCCCACCCACCGTTTGCTTGCGTATGTTCTGCTGTGTCTCGTGGTGCACATCGGCGCGATGCAGTATGGGCTGGCTGGGTATAAACGGCGCGGCCATGATGCGTTCCACACAGCGATTGAGTACGCCCCGCTTGGGCTTCTTCTTGTGCATTTTGAGCAGGCTGGCATCGCTGTCTAGCTGCAGCGTGGTGTCCACAATACGCTCCAGGATCATGGCAAAGGTTTCCACGCAATCCGATTGGATTCTGGAAAATCAGAGTTAGAGCACAGCTAAGCTGAGCTGCTGAGCTTACCTGAAGCGATTGGAGTTCTTGGCCGCCACCACAGTGATGACCTCTGCTACCTTGTCCAGACCCGGGCAGAGCAGCTGCAAGCCCAGTGCCTGCGCCTCGCTGTCCGCCTCCAGGAACTCGCCGAAGAAGGTCAGCAGCTTGGGTGGCACGTGCTTGCTGGTGATGGTGTAGGTCAGCTTAATGCCCGCAGCCTTCTGCGGCTGGCAGCTGCGATAGAACATGGATAAAGGCAGGCAGGCGCTCTGCTGCAGCACACGCGGTATGCCCTAAGGAGGCAGAGATTAGTCTAAGAGCAGCAGCAACAGTTACTCTCATACTTACCCTTGGACTAACAAACGAAGCGAACACCTCGACCCGTGTGCTGTGCACGTGCAGTAGCTCGGCCATGTAGAAGTCCAGAGGTAGCTCGCGCGTGCTGCCCGCCGGCACGTCCACCAGGCTGAGCGTCTCCTGGCTGCAGCGCACGCCATTGGGCGTCTTTATGACCAGCTGCAGCTCCGCCAGCTCGGCCTTGACTTTCAGCTTTAGCAAGCCCTTGGCCGAGGGCAGCTCCTTGACGGCCACGTCGGCTGGCACATCGAGCAGCAACGTATCCAGATCGTCGAACACTTCGCGCTGTATGCTGAGGCTGAGACGCACCTGATCCGCGGCCTGCTGATTGAGCGCATCCATGTCGCGTATGTCCACCGATTCCTTGATCTCGTCCTCCAGCTGCAGCAGCTGCTTGTGCGCCTCGGCGAAGCTCAGCTCCTCGATGTTGAGCGGCAGCACCTGGAATTGATACGGCTGGGCGCCCAAGTAGCCCACAGTGAGCTGCCCCGCGGCCGTCAGGGTGACAATGCTGCCCGCCAGGCTCTGGATATTGGAGCGCTGAATGGCCACTGGCGCCGGCTGCTGCCACTGGGCAGCCCAAATGATGTTGGCCTCCTCGTAAATGTGCAGCTTGGCGGCGTCCGAGACGATGGCAGTTAGAAGGCGTGCTCCAGGCTCTAAAGAGAACGAAGCTCCATCAATCAGATAATCCTGGCCCATATGCGTTAGCTCTTACCCCAATAGTAGCCCACGACAAAGCTGTAGAAGCACTTGGGCGCATAGTCGAGCTTCAGTATGAAATTGAATTTTCCATTGTCGTCCAAGCAGATGAAGTTCCGCTCACCCAGTATCATGATGTAGGAGCAGCTTCTGTGGATTAGCAAGCGTGAATCGGAGATCTTTTAATGCCAAAACCCACTCACTCCTTCAGTTGAACGACGCGCATGTCCAGTATGCCCTCGCCGATGCACTGCGTCCAGATGGGCTGATAGCTGCTCTTGGTGACCAGCGAATGGGACAGATCCTGATAGCTGTAGCACTGCAGATGCCAGGTGGCGCTCAGGCGAAAGAAGCTATCGGTGCGCTCGCAGTAGACCACTGGAGCGGGCAGACTGCGTTGCCCAGGGAAGCGACACTCATACGAGATGCCGTCCTGCTCGTAGAACGTCAGCGTGCCATCCAGATGCACCACGCAGAAGAACTCGCGTCCCTTCACCTGCCCAAAGTGACCCTGGCACATGGAGAAGGCCACCCGCTGAAACTTGTGCTCTGCCAGCTGCTGCAGCTTCAGCTGCGTGCCATACTCCGCCAAGCCACTCAGAGACTGCACGTTGTAGATGACAAAGGCGTTGGGCAGCAGCACGCCCAGCTGATTAATGTTCTCATTGCGCACATTGCTGGGAAGAGATAAGCCATTAGAACTCTAAAGACATACCTCTGCTGCACTTGAGCTACCCGCTAAATTTGCCCGCATATAAACCTAGTATGGGCGCCGCCAGCTGCGTCTCTAGTAGCAAATCCGTTGCCTCAAACGCATTGCCATGCGGATAGTAAATGCTAAGATTGCCGGACTGTGAGCCCACTATGATGTAATCCTTCTCCTGCGCCTCCAGTCCGAAGCGCGCACACAACAGACTGGCCACATCATAGTCGCCCAGAGTGTCACCACAGTGCGCTGACCACCAGCTGCACACGTTGAACAGGGACATGCTCCAGCCCGACTGTCGATAGTTTTCGATTTGCTGCAGGGGCTTGTTGTGTCACCAGCCTGTTGTCATGGAGATGTAGCAGGTCACAATAAACTTGCCTCGAAGGTTGTGGATTTCAATCAAGATTCTACAGGACTGTCCAAAAAGTGGGTTCAGGAACCTTCAGTCCACGTTACCTGTCTTATATATTAATATATCACTCCAGCTACTAGAAGCATTCTTAGTTGAACACATTGTTGCTGTAAACCCCACTTCAACATTCCTTCCCAAGCATCACTCCAAATACAAAATAAAACAACAATCGGTATTTACAATTATAATACTTTTTTTCATGTTTTTAAATTTATACTATATCATAGATCATTTAGATATTTATGCATATTAAAAATTTTATAGTTAAAATTTAAATATTATTATTATCATTATCATTATTATTATATATATAAGCTAGCAGAAGCTTAAGGAATACGATTTACATAATTGCGTTTTCAATTGAGTTTTGGCTATATAATTATTAATACAACTAATAATTATTTATATAATTACAATTAACAACAGACTCAAGCTGTCTGCATGAGTGTGTTCTTTGTATGTGTGTGCAGTGTCTTTGAGAGTGTGTGTCTGTCACGCCCTTCACACATCATCAGCAATAATCCCGATCAGGATCCTGCAGCAGGCAAGGAGGCGCCGGCTCATGGCTGTAAAACCAATCGAAACAAAGGTTTTTAAGTACGATTTAAGCAATGATTGATACGCTGACTGACTGATAGGCTGATTGATTGATCGATTGATTGGTTGATTGGTTGGTGGGTTTGGCTGATTGATTGGCTGAAGGACAAGTCGAACACGTAATGATGAAGTAATGAGCGAGAGCATTCAATAATTTTGTTGCGTCACAGCTGATATCGAAATTGTCGGCGTCTAAAATTGACCCGTTGTAATTGTGGCGACGATGCATTTTTTGGTGGTTGTGGTTGTTGTGGTGCTTGTAATTGTAATTGAATTGGCTACGGTGGTGGTGGTGGTGCTGGTTGTTGTAGTCGAAGTGGTTGTGTGGGTGTTCGTTATGATGCTGCGCCGATTGCGCGGCCGTGCGCCAACTCGTGTGCGATGATTCGCTAAATGTTATTCTTTCTCGCTTCTGATCATGATCTTTTTCTTCACCAGCGTTCGTACCTGTTGCGTCGTTGGCAGCTGTTGCTGCTGCTGCTGTTGCACGACCCCAACTTGCTGTTGCTGTTGTTGTTGCTGCTGCTGCTGCTGCTGTTGTTGCTGCTGCAAACTGGCAACAGTTGGCAGCGGCGCTGTGGTCTGTGTTATGGTCATTACCTCAGCCGGACCAGATGTGGGACCAGCAAGATTTGAGTGTTGCTGCTGCTGCTGCTGTTGTTGCTGCTGCTGCTGTTGTTGCTGCTGTTGTTGTTGTTGTTGTTGTTGTTGTTGCACCACAGCTAACAAATTGCCAGCTGCCGTGGTCTGCAGGCGCACAGGGCTAGCATTCTGGCGCTGATTATGTTGCAACGCCGCAATTAGTGTTTGCTGAGTCGTCTGACCAACGCCAGAGGCGACCTTCAAGGCGCTGGCTATGTTCTGACTTGTCCGCAGATTGCCAGCAGCCAAGGCTTGAGCCGAAGCAGCGGATACCACCTATTAAAACAAACAGAAATTAGTCAAGGAGCAAGGTACGAAATAAATATATATTCCTACCTGTATGGTTTGCCGCTGCGTGGCTTGCGAGGCCACAGAGACGGGTATGACACGTCCCACACTCGTCTTGCTTAGGACGATGCCCGTTTGCTGCCCGCTGCGCACCACCTGCTGGATCTGTTGCACGGTCACCGCTTTGGTGTTTTGTATGTGCAACAATTGCGCCTGCAAGCTGCCGCCGCCCTGCGCCTTCTGTTGTTGTTGTTGCTGCTGCTGCTGCTGTTGTTGGCCGGCAGGCGAGACGGTGACTCCGCCTGGCGTTTGCTGCTGCTGCTGTTGAGGGCCACTCGTGGTGGCCACAATGTTGGTGGCCGTCGGCTGACCAGAGGCACTCACCAGCTGGGTCATGCGGTTGATCTTGCGCGACATGCCCAGCTGCTGCTGCACATGCAAGTGGCGCATTTGATTCGGCATCGTCACCTTTATCTGGCTGCCCGGCTTCAGCTGTGGCAGCGTCATGTTCACACTGCCCGCCTGCACAGTGGGCGGACCCGTTGCTGAGACTGTGACACCACCGGCGCTCACACTGTTGCCACTCGCTGCTGCCGCTGTCGATGCCTTAACCAACGTGGCGATTTGCTGCGTTTGCTGCTGCTGTTGCTGCACAACACCAGCCACGGGCAACTGTTGTTGCTGCTGCTGTTGTTGCTGCTGCACGGCATTGCTGCTGCTGGTGGTCGTGAATAGAGGCCCGGTGGCCTGCTGCGCCTTTTGTGCTGCCAGTATATTGTGCCGCTTAACCAGCAGCATATCACTCGTGCCTGGCGCGACGCTGGCGCCGCTGCCATCGGTAGTCAGCACCTGGCGCTGCAGGCCCTGCTTGCCGGCTGCCATTTGCTTGATGAACTGCGTTCTCGCCTGCCCATGCATCTGCACCGAGCTAACCACATTGCCGGCCTGCACTGTGGTTGCGCCTGGTATACCAGAAACGGCCACTTTCTGGCTGGTGACGTGTGAGGAAGTCTGCATCAGGTTGCTCGCTTGAATGATGGTGCCAGTGGCCAAGGCGCCGCCTGCCGTCTGCACCACCGTCGAATTGAGGCCACCTGTGGCGCCGCCACCTCCAGGCGCACCCTGTGACGCCTGCAACAACTTCAGATTGCGCTGCCGATAGAGCTGAATGTGCGCCGCCTGCTGCTGGGTGCCGGGCAGCACCGCCTTGCCGCCCTGCTGCAAGGCACTGACAGGGATACCCTTGGTGGTGACCAATTGGGTAGTTTGGGTAGCGGGTGAGCCAGAGACAGCTGCCAGACGTAGCTGCGTTTGGAATTGAGCGGGTGTCACACCTTGGCCCAGGTTGGGCATAGACACAATGGACTGTCCACCAGCCGTGGTGCGCTGCTGCAGCACCACATCCTGCAGAGTATTGCCGCCGCCTCCAGCAGCTGACACAATGCGCTGGCCACGCAGCATCGTCACTGTGCCCGTCGCCTGTTGCTGCTGCTGTTGGCTGGTGGCTGTGGTGGTCAGTGGCCCAACGGAGACAACCTGTGGCAGTGTCTGGGTCTGCACAATGCTGCCCACCTGTGGCGCCGTATTCACTGGCAGCGTCGTCTGCGAGGAGATAGACACGATCTGAGCCGTGGAGCCGTTGTTGTGCGTTGCAATGGGCAACGACTGCACCGGCGTGGTTAGCACCACACTGACGCTCGACTGGCTGCCTGGTGGGGCAGCCTGAAGCTGCACACTGCCGCCGGCATTGCCTGACGTTTGCTGCGCTAGCTGCTGCAGTTGACCAGCCGTCAGATTGGCTGTGGTGCCCACAATGGTCTTTACCAACTGCTGTGTTGTTGTCTGTGTGCGCAGCTGCTGCTGCTGCTGTGGCTGATGCAGCAATATGGCCGTCTGTTGCGTGGGCGTCACATTGGCACTGGTCAGATGCTGGATCTGCAGTTGCTGCAATTGACCAGTGTTGCCCGAAGGCACAGCAACAGTTGTTGTTGTTGGCACCAACTCCACTGATTGCTGCACAGAGCCAACAGTTGGCAGTTGTTGCTGCATTTGTTGCTGCTGCTGCACCTGTTGCTGTTGTTGTTGTTGCTGCTGCTGCTGCTGCTGCACCTGTTGGTGCTGCATTTGTTGTTGATGCTGCTGCACCGTTTGCTGTTGCTGCTGAGCTGGCTGCTGCTGCTGTTGTTGTTGTTGCTGCTGCTGCTGTTGTGGCTGTTGCTGCTGCTGCATGGGCATTTGACTGCGCTGCTTGTCGCGCATTTTGTTGGCCTTCATCACGGCTATATTGCTGGGCGATACGGGTTGATCGTAGTTGCTAATGCCAAACTTCTGCAGCACCTCCATATGTTTGGGATTCATCAGGCTGGGTGCATTGTATTGACGCTTCGGCGCCGGCGCCTTCTTCAAGTAGGTCGTCTTAATGGTGTCAAATCGCTGTCGCATCACCTTGTAGAAGGAGGCATTGTTATCGCTGGCGTAGAGCTGAGTGGTGCGCAGATAGCGCAACGGACTCTTCATGTACTCCATGCGCAGCGTGGGCTTGAGTTTCTTTTGCTTCTTGGGACTCTCGACGACTTTGCCCTCCTCGCGTGGCTGAATGTGCGTTTCGTATCGCCAGCGGCACTGCCGGGCCGAGCGATACGTCTTCGAGCAGAAGTTCACCAGCTCCGAAACCAGATCCCAATTGGGCGTCTGTCCCGGCGAGAGTAGCATCAGGCTGCATGGCAGACCCTGCAAATTGATGAGCACATGGAGTATGGCCATGTCCTCGAACACGCACCACTCACTCATGGCCTCTGGCTCAGTCAGCGGCTTCGCCGGCAACTGCGGCTTCAGCCCAGGTATCATTGAATTCGGCTTAAAGCTGCCGCGGAAGCGCTGATTCTTCAGCTCACGGCGCAGGCGCGCCAGCTGCGCAGTGGGCCGATCAAACAGCGACCGTGGCGGCACATAGTTATCCTCGCGTCGCATCTTATTTGGACGCCGACTGCCATCAAAGCCGGCATCGGTGCGCGAACGCTTATGCTCGCGTCGCACATAAACCGGCGGCAGATCCGTTTCGGGTATCGGCTCCAGATCGTACATAAACGACAGCGAGTAATCGATGTAGATGTCATTATTGTCTTGAGGTGGCGTAGGTGGGCACCACATCTAATCAAAAACAAATACCAATCGATTATAATAGTGGGAAACTCGAAGTCAACTCAACTGATCAACTTACCGGCATCTGTTCCATGCTATTGCGCGATATCCAGACCTGGAGACGTGCGAGCGCGTGCGTTAATGCGGGCCGAGCAAAGTTAAAGAAAAGAATAAACGTTTCATTATATTATTTTCGTATCGTATGAAGCAACTCTGTTTTGGTGGTGGTGTTTATTGGCTTAGTAACTAGCTAACTGTATCTAGTTTAAAGTATGAACTAGAGTTGTTGCTTTATCGTTTAGTTTTATTTTCGGAACCATTTCGTACGGCACTGAAGAACAATTGGCAAAGTATATGGAACCTCCTATACGCGGAAATCGATGGAGAGGCATGGGAGTGTGGATTGGTATAAGGAAAGGTCGATGGGTAAATGGGGCCAACAAACAAACCAACGAACATACAATGAATTGTTTTAAAATATATAATATATTATTATTTTTGAATGAAATAGTTGTAATTATTTTTTTTTTTTTTCATTATCTTTAGCGACACCAAAACAGAATTCTACATTCGTTAACACAGAAAATAATATGATTCAATCTTATTCTTTCTTATGATTTCCGCTTATTCTTTTCCAACTTTGTGCAATTGTCTTCGAAATGTTTTTCGTGTTTACTCGAAAAAAAACTCGCACGAAATTTGTCCGTAGAAATAAAAACCACAACGTCTTAGAGTTTCTTAATCTTTTCATTTTCTTTTGAAAGCATATCGAATCGATTCTTGTGTTTTATTTGTTAGTCAATCTATATGCTTATAGTCTTTAGATTGTTTTTGTTAATGCTAAACTAGTTGTTTCTTTAGAATACAAAATAAATTATTGAATGCAAAAATATTAACATTTACCATAGAGTTAAAAGAGTTACCTAAGGAGTGATATACTTAATAACTAAGGCGCATTAGCTGAGGAGAGTTCTTTGAAGACTTAGATAGAGAACAGAAATTTAACAACGAAATTAATCATAATACAAATGGAGTTGATTTTTCTTTTTAAGTCACTTCTTTTGAAAAAGTTAACCGCACACTGCTTAAATAATATATATATATACTTTTAATCTAAAAACTATGTTCTGATGATATATCCGTTTGTTGATGCGTGTATTTATATACAATCTGGGTTCGTGTTTTTTTAAACTTAATTTAACCTGCATTCGACAGGGGACAGGGGGCAGCACCTATCTCGCAATTGTTTGTAACCTTTGTTTAACTTAAACTAAAACTAAAATCTTAAATCCTTTGCTTTTTTATGAAAATATCAGTATTGTGTGGCGTATAGCTTTACAAGCTTTAAGTTGAAATCGATTGCATTTGGGAGAATACAATTAAAAACAATTAGAACTGGTCGAGTGGGGAGTGGCGCAGCTGCCCCCTACTGCTCACTATCTAAACTAAACACAATTTGTTACCCTAAACTTTCGTACTTTCTCAAAACTATTTTCTGTTACTCACTGCCTTTAAATTGATTTTTGCCACCTAACTAGCTTAGAAGGAAACTCGTTACAGTCTATTAAATACTCGTACATAGTTTTATATAGCAGCTTATCACATCCTTACGGCGGATGCTTCTTTGACGACAGTCACGTGGCCAGTTTGAATGCTCACTAAAAACCACAGCGCGCACACAACTTTACGGCTTCACAGATTGGATTTGGAGCAGAATTTCCTTTTGCATTCGTTATATATAGTTAATACTGTCATTTCGTCTCTACTCAATTATCACCTATTCCCGCTGGCACCATTCGCGCCTGATTTGGTCGCCACTGTTGCTCCTGTTGAGACGCTGGCAGCACTTGTATTGGCGGGCATGGCTGTTCCTGCGTTGCTGGAGCGCAAACGCACACGTGGCGTCTGGGTTATCCAACGACTGAGTGTTGTCGTTTGTCCCTCACTGGCTTTCTTCATGAGTCGCCTTTTCGCACCAACTTGCCGCTGTCGACCCTTTAGCTTTGTCTCTACTTGTGGCGTCGACCGCTTCACGTTTTTGCCAGCTCCGCCTCCGCTGCCCTTCTGTACGGTTGGCACAGGACTCACATCCAAAGTCCACAGATTTATCTTCACCGAACCACGGGAGCGTGTACGTGGTGTATGTCCGATCGGCTCATCGCTGCCGCCACGGCTACTGTTACTACTCCTCTGCCTCTGCAATGCTGGTGTTGATTCCTTGGTTTCCGTTTTGTTTTCCGCCTTGGACACCGTTAGCGGATCATTGGGCTCGTCTGTGTCTGACTCTTCGGAGACATTATAATAAGTGGAACTCGTCATTGTAGTATCTTGCACCTGATTGTGGGCATTCCAGCCATCTAAACTGTCGCCACCTTCGCCGGGTGTGGCATAACTTGAACTGGACTGTGTTTCAACATTAAGTTCCTCATCTTCCTCTTCATTTAAGGTTTCCACATGTAGTTCTTCATCTTCAGTTTGTGTTGTATCCTCCTGTGCAGAGACAGACGCTGCATCTTCTTCCTGTTCATCTTCATCTTTATTTTCAGTATCGTCCACCTGAATGGATGCATCATCCTCTTCGCTTTCACCATCACCCTCCTCCTCATCCTTTCTATTATTATCGTCTTCATCATCCTCACTGCCATTGCCTTTCAAGGCCAAAGGAGATGCTATCGTTGCACGCCGCTCGAGCAGCTTCCTCCGATTGGCCGCGCTTGTTGTCAGTGAGGCGCTTTCTCTGCGTTTCGGTTTAGCCGTCTGTGTGATGGTATTCTTGGCTGGTGGAGTTGCAGTGGTTGCAGATTGTTTTGCCGGTGTCTTCATTAGCTTTATCATGGCTATATTGGCCGATTGCCGCTTGGGTCGGTCCTCCGTTACGGGTGTTGAAGTACTGCCTGCTGCTGCCATTGCTGTGCGCGTTGTCTTTCTAGTGGGCGGTGTCGCCGTGGCCGTGACTGTTGGCGTGACAGTAGTATTATCTTCGCTAAGCGAATGCAGACGCGTTTGTCGCCTAGCTAGCGCTGGTAGCATTCCACTCGCTGATTTTTTACTGGGACTTCCACTGCTGCTCCTGGCCGGAGCACTCGCATTGAGGCTAATCCGACGCGTACGCACTAGACTAGCCTGCTGCACATTTGATCTTGACTTGTTGCTTACACTCCTACTTAAACCCGGACCACCCCTCTTCCAACCGTGGTGCTTAAACCGTTTATCACGCTTATTATGCTTGGTTAGCCTAATACCTCCTACCCCTACAATTGGTGATCGTTTACTTAGATTGGAATCTTGTTTGGTATTAACCTGATTACTGGCATCCTTGCGACTGTATGTCAGCAGTTCCTCGGACTCCGTTTCCTGCTTGAGCAGCTGTTCCTCTTTCTGCATTGCCGCCAGGCGATTCGCCTCCCATTCACGTTTCTGCATCTCAAGCTCCGCCTCGGCGGCACGCAGCTGCTCAGCTGTCCAGGCGGCGCCAGTCGCCTCAACGAAACGCATTGCATAACGTTCAATCGGCGAGAGCTAAAAGTGGGCGTAAATAGATCGCATTAAGAGAATATTCCATAATAAATTGTGTGATTATGTCCGACGTTGAGTGATATAATCGGGCGTGACATTATATCGCTTCGACTATGTCTGAACGTCTGCTTCGTATTGAAGTTTCTCTGGGCAGAGCTAGCTAGCTCAAAGAGCCACTAAATAGCTTCTTCAATAAAAGCCAGCGCTGCCCGTGTCTACATAAATAAATATTTATTAACTTACCTGCTTGACAAGATTTTGCATTTCCAGATCGGCTTTACTCAATTCAACCGGTGCACTACCACCATCCGGGTTGGCCTCATCCGCAATGGGTATATTCTCATCGAACTCGGCTAGATCGGCAGCTGCTTCAGCCTTGGCCGTCTTAGTGGCTTGTACGTCCTGCTCATCCTCGGCAGCGGCCAGAGCGTGCTCAAAGGCGCGCAGCGATTGTTTCTCCGTTTCTACAACAGGTTCTACTTCAGCAGCAATTATTTTATCCTTCTCATCCGGCTTATCCTGACCGTCATCCGACTCCTGCGTCTGGTCGATTGCAAACAAATCTTTAATGGTGGTGCTTTTGAAGAAGGTAGTCGTAAAGTTGCCACCCTCGATAGCCATGTCGCTGAGCATGCGCTTCTGATTGGCCTTCTTCAGGATGTTGACTTCGATGGTTTTCTCTGAGACCAGCCGATATATATGCACATCTCGAGTTTGTCCAATGCGATGGCAACGATCCTGTGCCTGGGCATCCATAGTGGGATTCCAGTCCGAGTCATAGAAGATCACAGTATCAGCGCCGGTCAAATTGACACCCACACCTCCAGAGCGCGTAGACAAAATGAAGCAGAAGATTCGCTTGTCACCATTGAATCGCTCCATAAGTATTTGCCGCTGCTCCACACGAGTGGAGCCATCCAGACGCAGGTATATATGGCCATGATAATTAAGGAATGCCTCCAGCACGTCGAGCATTTTGGTCATTTGCGTGAAGATCAGCACACGATGACCATCGACCTTTAGCTGCCGCAGCAGACGATCCAGTGTCTGCAGCTTGCCACAATCGTATTGAATAAGACGGGGGTCGGGGAACTGCGTTGTCATCGCCGAGATGATGGGATGTAACAGCGCCAGCTTGGGTGATATCGATTGAGTTACTGTCCTCTCAATCTGGCGCTCATTTTGCCAGTGCGTCGACGACAAATTCTGTACGTAGCGACGTATTCGTGGCGCACACACCGAGGGCACATAAATCACAAAGTTAGCAAATATGGGCGACAGATCAGAGCAACGCTGTTCGATATTCTTCAGCAGGAGATTTAATGACCAGCTGTCATCGTGATGCCGCATGGCAATAGAACAATTCGAATATCCTCGCGTTTGCCATGTGGAATGCTTCGCTGTTCGCGTTGCCTGCATGCAGCCCTCAATTGTCTGACGACAATCAGCTCCATAAATGGGCGTGGCATCGGTTCGCCGACGATTGATGTGAGCCATGCGCTTGAGCGAGGCCAAACGCTGCTCCTTTCGCGTCTGTATTAGCTGCTGCATGTGGTACGGATCTTCAGCATCATCAATCGTTGATTTTGAGTCCTCTTCCTGAGTCTTTCCATTCGTTTGCCTTTGTACCGTCAGCTTAACATGCGTCGCCAGATCTTTGACAATGGGATCCTTGCTCAACTGCTGCATTTGCGCTGCGGAGCTACTGCTTGCCGTTGCAGTTGCTGTTGCACTCACTGCTGTTGCACTTACTGTTGTGCTCGCTGGGGTAGTTTTGCTAGTCAACGTAAGCCGCGCTCCAGCCCCACCCGTATTTGTCGCAGGTGCCAAATAGAAAAAGGGTTTACCATCCTGCATTGTTTTGGCTACCTTGGCGGGTGTTGGAGCACTTATGGGCGAACGTGAACTTAAAAGCTTGGAACTGCTGCCTAGTACGTTCAGCGCTGAACTTCCACTACTGGTGCTCGCCGTCGTTGACGTTAGACTATTAATTATCACGGGCTTTAAAGCCATATTGATAGGATTAATACTGCCGCTAACCCGTTTCAGCACATGCCCACTGGGCAACAGGGTACGCATGGGTACAATTTTTGAGCCTTCCAGTCTCATGGCCGGACTAGCACCCACACGCACCGCTTGCAACTTTATGCGCTGTGCCAGTTCTGCACTACGCACACGTATGTGAAAGCGGTACTTGCCATTGGGACAACGTGGCGGAGGTTGCGGTGCACTATCGATTTCCTCAATCAATTTACGTGGAGGCGATAACAAACGCGACTTGTGTGAGACGTAGGCAGTCAGTGTCTGTTCCAAATTCAGCAATAACATGTTGACAGTCTCCAAGTTGATTTGCTACAAGTAAGAATGAATGAACAACTATTAGTTGAAGTCCGACTTATACTATCAAAATCGTTATTTGAGCTAATTTAAAATCAGGCAAATGCCTCGCAACAGCGAACATCCTATTAAATCGCATCCCTCTCCAGAATAGATTGAGTCGCAATGTTCAGTGACAGTTTATCATCATTTTAACATTCAAATAGCTGTGATTCTATTGATCTGCCATACACTAACTCACCGTGAACGGATCATACTCCAAGATGTCGCTGACTAGACGTGGCGTATGGAATGCAATACCCTCCATTTGAAATGGCGATATCGTTGGTCGCACCTCAAACATATTTGGATGATTGCACACCTTGCGCAGCTGCATAAGCACATTGATCACACTCAACAAATTGCCAGTTTGTAATGTTTCGCGAGTTCTGCAAAATTAAAGAAGTTCATATAAAACTTCAATTTATGTTAGATAATTTTATAAACTCACTTCGATCGGCTCATGAAATCTTCATACAGATAACGCTGACGATTTGACAAACGGCACATGACAACGTGTTCGTATTTCTTTGGCATTTGCTTTTCCACCTCCTTCTTAAGCCGACGCAGCAGAAATGGACGAATAACCTAAATAATAATATAAATATATTAGTCATTTAATATATACTCAAATTGAAATATAAGTATTTAATTTTAAACTAATGTAAACGGCGCATTCAATGCAATCAACTTTAAAAACACGATCACATGGATAAGTCGCTGCTTCAATTTACTCTAGCAAGGTTAACAAATTGTCATCACATGTGGATTTAAGTCAATGTGACACAGAGTGCGCCTGCATGAAGGAACTGTTTGATATCTAAAGGGGACAGACTGTGCTTGCAGCTAAATTTCATATTTAAACGAGTGTAAGTCGCGTTTTCAATGTAATCCATTTGAAGTACAGAATCACATGGATAAATCGCAGCTCTGGTTTTCTCTAGCAAGGTTAACAAATTGTCATCACATGTGGATATAAGTCAATGTGACACAGAGTGCACCTGCATAAGAGTATTGGGATTATTCATTTATCACAGTATGGCCTACTTCTGATCTCTACTTTAAATATCTTGTGCGTGGTGTAAATGGAATTAATGCATTAATTGACATCAATTCACTTGCTACCGCAGCAATTACTCTGGCACACAGCTACGATTTTCAGGCGCGTTTAAAAAGCAATCAAGAAAACGCTTTTAGGTGCCACTAATCATTATTTATAGATATCTACCATATCTTAAATTTAATCTGCAAATGTACTCAGCGTTATGAACTCTTTTGTTATAGAATTTCAAAAAAGTCATTTTGCAACTAAGCTTTGCTCTAGCACACAGCTACGATTTTCAAGCGCATTGAGTTGGCGTACAAGAAAACGCTTTTAGGTGCTACTCATTAAGACTGCAATATTAAATTAGCTTACCTTGTGTAGTCGCGCAATTAGCGTTTCATTGTACTCCATGTTGCCTTCGATCATACCGGTCATGGGGTTGGAGAACCATTCCTTAAATTCGCGATGCGAGGAGAACACATACGGCATGAGGAAGTGCATCAGGGACCAGAGCTCCATAAGATCGTTCTGCAGTGGCGTGCCCGTCAACAGTAAGCGTCTGTTATAAATACAAAATATAATTTTATTTATAGGTACACAGCAATTGAAGGAAAATATTTAACTTATTATCAAGTTTAATATTTGAAATCTTTAAGGAATTTAATACAATCAAAACTCATTCAACATTTAAGGATGCAATTAAAAAAGTAAATATCATACAAATTAAAACTTGTTACGAAACAAAGCCACAAGCATTCTAATGAGTTAGTATGCTCTATTAATAAATGCGGCATTATAGCGTATTTTCATTTTAGCACCTAAGCGTAGTCGCCAAGCTAGTTTAGCAAGCGCTTGGTTACTGATTTCGGTGCTGGCCCGCACGAGCAGTAGCAATTGCACTTATAATTATAGCAAATAACAATTAGCAACAATTACTGACCTTTCGGTGGAGAAGTTAAGCAACAGCTGCCAACGCTGTGATTTAAAGTTTTTAATGTTTTGTGCCTCGTCAAGAATGAGATATTTCCACTTTTTGCGTCGAAAACTTTGTTGATCTTGCACGACCAACTTGTAGGAGGTGATGCAAACATGAAACGCGTTCGGTTTCGTCCAGCCGACACGTTTGAGCTTCCGTTCCTTTTGCGTCCCGTAGTAGGTGAGTATTTTAAAGCCTGGACACCATTTCTTGAACTCCATTTCCCAGTTCAGCATCACAGAAGAGGGTACCACAATCAAATGGGGTCCCCAGTTGCCCTTGGCACAGGCCAAATGCGCCAGCAACGCTATTGTTTGTATTGTCTTGCCCAAACCCATCTCGTCGGCAAGAATGCCGTTGAGCTTGCGCTCGTTCATGGTGACTAGCCAGTCGAGTCCAATGTGCTGGTACTCGCGCAGCGTGTGCTTCAGCAGGAATGGAACAGGCGTCACTACATTCGTGGAGGACAACGTATTACCCTTAGGCTGTAGACTCTCAGCCAGTGCGGCAGCATCGTTCAACATATCATCTTTGTTGTCTTTGCTGGTAACAACAGCAGAACTACTCGATCCGTCCACACCAGAGCCATCGGCGTCAGCCAGTAGACTCTTGAGGCCATCCTCTTGCTCGCCCTCCTCTTGATCGGAATCGCTCTTGACTGTCGAGAGATCTTCATCTTCGTTATCACTCGCTTCCCCTTCACTGGTATCCGTCGAGTCCTCAACCGCAGTTGAATCATCATCCGAGTCCTGCTCTGAGGTCTCCACAGCAATTTTTCGTCTTTTGGCGCTGGGTGGCTCATTAATTTTACCCGACTTGTACTTCTCCAGGAGTTGCTCAACTGTCAAATCATTATCAGCCTCCAGTTCGTCGATCTCTTTCTGATGATCAATTTCCTGTTCTGCCTCCTCTTGTTTACTGATGGTGTTCTCATCATCATCGCTCGCTTCCTTTGCCTGAAACTCACTATCATCACTGTCGTCACCATCGGCAGCTGCTGCTGCTGCTGCTGCCGCCGCTGCTGCTGCACTAGTGGAAGCGCCTTTTGTTGTATTCTGTTCCTCTAGTAGCAGCTTATCACGATTCTCCAAATAGCCGGGCGGCAGATCATTGAGGAAATCATCAAAGTCCATTTGAGATTCTTTAGCCAGTGCTTTGACTTCCTCATTGACATCCGCTGCCTCTTCCTCGGCCTTCGCTATTGTCTCTTCATCATCCTCAGAGCCAGACTCTGGCCTAAATTCATCTGTAATTTAAATTATTCATTTAGTTTCAGTTGGCTTTTGCATATCTTAGGTAAACTAAATATAATCTTTCTCTTAATGCATCAGACAAATGCCTCGCGAATGCGACCATCCCTTAATAACATCGGAGTGGTCAAAAATAGCCCACAACAACGTTTCAGTTTAGGTTTCTCATCATGTGCAAAAAGAGTTTCCTGATCAAAAGAATGTATCTCAACTTACCATCAGATTCCCGCTTGGGTGACGTTAGGCGACTGGAGGTTAGACTAGGTGTTTCAGGCACATTTTTGTTCATGCCTTCAGCCAGCTGTTGTGAGAACTTTTCTGTTTGATCGACTATAAAGCTGAGATGTTGATCGAGTGCCTGTTTGCGTTTCTCCTCGATTTTTGTTTGATGCTTATATTCGACCAGTTTCTCCACGTTTGACCAGAAACTCTTCACCTCGCGCGCTATGAAGGAGGCGACTCGCTTTAGATGCAGCTCTTGGGCCTTCTCGGCACGCTGCGCCGCGTTGGCCTTGTCTTGGAAATACTTTTGCACCATTTTGGCGCATTTCTTGGCTGCATTCTTTTTCCACTTGCGCTCCTGCGCAAAGTCAGCTGCCAGCCAGACCATCTCCTCCAACAGATAGTCCCAGTGTGCCTTGGGTCGGCTGGGCTCCTGCAGTTTGGGCAATCGCCGCTCAGTCCATAATCCCTCTCGTTGCAATTCGGATATACGCTGCATCACGTACACCTCCTGTTTGGCCTTAAACGAAAACTCCTGCGCACTGTTGGGCGTGCCTGTGCTTGCGAGTGGACTCATCAGGCTTCCGCTGCTTCCACCAGGTGTGCAGGGTGTCATAACACCCCCACTACCACTGCCAACGGTCGCTGACGCACCATTGGCCCCACCCGTGTACAGCGGCGACGACGTCGCTCCTCCTCCAGTTGCCGCACTTGGCGTTCCTGGCGCATTCTGTTGTGAGTTTGGACGACGCAGCGCCGTTGAACCGGAGGAGCTGCTGCAGGGCACCAACGGCGTGCCACCTTGAGGAGAAAAGCGATAAGAAAAATTAATATTCGGTTCGATATATTGCACACAGCTCTTAGCCAACTTGCATGCTGAAAAATTGCATCATCAACACACGCTACCATATTAAAGCGATAATAATCAAGTAATAAAATAAGAGAACGTTCGAATCAATCAGTCAATCAATTAATTCAATCATATTTGTTGCGAATTAGTAAGTGTATTTATTATATTATGTAGTTATTGAAGTATGCTAAAAAAAGTAAGGGAAAATCAAGAGAAGCAAAGAAACTTAGTCAACGACATGCAAAACTTCTAAATCTTAAGTTGAAGAATGATAATCCCTAACGATTAGTCCTTAAACTTAAATGAGTGTAAGACGCGAATTCAATGAGATCAGTCTTGAGGACACGATCACATGGATAAATCGAGACTTTTACTTTAGCAAGGTTAACAAATTGTCATCACATGTGGATATAAGTCAATGTGACACAGAGTGCGCCTGCATAAGAGTATTGGGATTATTCATTTATCACAGTATGGCCTACTTCTGATCTCTACTTTAAATATCTTGTGCGTGGTGTAAATGGAATTGATGCATTAATTGGCATCAATTCACTTGCTACCGCAGCAATTACTCTGGCACACAGCTACGATTTTCAGGCGCGTTTAAAAAGCAATCAAGAAAACGCTTTTAGGTGCCACTAATCATTATTTATAGATATCTACCATATCTTAAATTTAATCTGCAAATGTACTCAGCGTTATGAACTCTTTTGTTATAGAATTTCAAAAAAGTCATTTTGCAACTAAGCTTTGCTCTAGCACACAGCTACGATTTTCAAGCGCATTGAGTTGGCGTACAAGAAAACGCTTTTAGGTGCAATTAAAAAAGCTCTAAACAAGTCTAAGATGAAGCAACTGGTAGCAATGGATGATGAGACTCTTAATGTGTGAAATATATATCTGATAAATGATTCTTAAAGCTGGGTCAACGCTATAGAGGCAAAGATCAAATCTAAACTATGGATAATTTAGCAAACCAAATAAAAATGTATTTTCACATTCAATTAATTAGAATGGAAAAATGGAATATAAAAATAATGATATTATTTTTAAGTATTTTACCAATCAAAAATATAAAGAAGGTATATGAAACACCAATTCTAATGTAATAATAAGTATAAATCTTTGATACAAAACAATATATATAGGCACATCGAATGCAATGTATATAGTTAAGTCAATAGGTAATGCACTACGCTTTTAATTGGCGGCAACAACGAAATAAAAATTATGAAAATACAAGTAGAAGACTTAAAAATCAAATGTGATTTGGTTTATTTTTTTTTTTTTTTAGTGTTTTGCGAACGATAAGCACCTGGCACCAAAGGTACAGAAGAATTTCCTACGGCAGGAGGCGCGGGTATTTGACCGAAGACCATACCGTGACGACCTCCTAGAGGTCTACCGGGTATGTGACCTATATAATAACGATACAATTTGATGGTGAGTTGAGAAAGAGAGTTGATGTGTGCGTTAGGAGGCGGAGGAGTAACAGAAATAACAAAAACATAAACAACAAAAATGGAAAGATATTTTAAATCAAATTCAGCAATACAAGAAATTAATTGTTGTTGAAAGAAATGTGTATGTAAATGTTATATATATATATGCATACAGAATATGTAAGTATTTTTAGTATTTTGTGTATTTGCGTTTATGTGTATGTGTGACAGATTAATTAAGTTCGTGGATATTAGTAGAGCATTTTATAGGTTTCTTTTCTTTTGCTTGGGCGAGAGACAACTTTTATAGTTTTGTGCAGGGCGTGCTTTGTACTGTTACAGTTGCTTGGAGAGTTGTTCAGGACGCGAATAAATATTTTAGTTTTATGCTGGGGAGTTGGTAGCATTTTTATAGTTTTTACTTGCTTCTTATATGTATGCAAAATGTTTTTGTTTGACATTGTTGAATTTTGGTATGTTTCTATTTTTTTGTAATTTTTTTAGAGTTATACTTAAATTTTGAAAATTAATTAACCAAAAAACAGATAAACAACAAAACTCGAAATAATAACCAAATATCAAGAGAATTCAAATCCTGATTAAATAGGTTCTTAACCTGAACGAGTTTGGCTTACCTTGCTGCGTCAACTGTACTACGGCGGCGGGAAGCTTCGTGGAGACAGCGACTGGCGTCGCACCAACTGCTGGAATCTTTATTTCCGCCTCCGGTGGCAATGCATTACCGCTCGTCTCCACTAAGCTGCTGGTTGTAGGCAATGCTCCAGTTGTTGTTGTTCCCGTTGCCCCACCACGACTTGGACTTGCTGCTGCTGTTACTGCTGCAGTTGTGTTGCTGCCAGACTTTGTTGGCAACAGAGATTGCGTATTCTAATAAACCAGAAATGAAGAGGTGTTAGCCAGAATGATTCATAGTAAATTGCCGTTAGCTCTTACCGTTTTTGTTTGTGTGCTACTATCTGTCTCTAACTGTACGCCCGTTGTCCCTGTAGTGGTTGTTGTTGCTGCAGTTGCAGGGCTACTGCTGCTGCTGTTGCTACTATTACTAACGACTGAATCCGCAGATTGCTGTGGTTGTTGTGTTGATTGTTGCGTTGTCCTGTGTCCTTGGGCCACAGCGGCTGCTGCTGCGGCGGCGGATGTGCTTGGCTTTTCCTCGAGTATCAGCTGCTCGATACGATTCGCATTGCTATAGCTGATGAACTGCGGTGTTGGTGTCTTCTTACGCCACGCGGGGTAGTCCATCATACTGCCACCGTTTTGTAAATAAAAGTATTCCGACACATTTTCAAGATGCCTGCGAAATCATAGTAAAAGTTAAGCAATGTTCTTAGTATATATTAAATTTAAGTCGTATTTACCTTTCCTTAAGATTACGCAAAATTTGATATTTCTGTTGGAGAATGCGCTTCTTGAGCGCGTTCAAGTCCTGCAGTGCCGTTGAAATGGCCCCACCAACTTCGCTGCTTGCCACAACCGACGCTGGCAGCAATGAGCCAACGATGTTGCTGCTAACAGCTCCAACAATGTTGCTGCTGTTGTTATTGTCTGTGGCGGGCGGCCCGCCTCTCACTTCCGTGTCTTCTAAACGCTGTCGCTTCGCCTGGGGCGGCGCTGTTGAATCTAAAACGGAGGTATCTGCTGTTGCTGCTGGATTGGAGGAGTATGTGGAAGCTGCTGCTGGCGTTGCGGCTGCCGTTGCCTCTGTCGACAAGTTCGACAGCGGCACAGGCAGCTGCGCACTGAGCAGCTGCTGCTGTTGTTGTTTGCTGGGTTTTTGCTGCGTTGTTGCTGCTGTTGAAGTTGCTGAAGATGATGATGATTTATTGTTGTTGTGTGCAGTTGCTGTTGATTTTGGCGTTGTTACTGATTTTTCCGTTGATTGTAACGTTACACGGTCTGACACAGCAGGAGGGGCCGGGCTTAGCCCTTCATGCCCCCCTCCTGCTGAATTACCTTCATTCATGTTTGAGACATCTGAAAAAGGCGGGAAAGAAACATTATAGCCACCACTTGAAATATCGCGTGTTGCGTTTGACAGCGCACATTTTGCAGCCCTGGTTAGCATATATGTATCATCATACGTAAGTCAGCGGCAAACGCGCCTATTAATGTACAGCTATATTGTATCTTTACACTATTTCTGCTGCGTAATCATTACATTGAAGACTTTTTCAGTGATAATATTTCGTATCGCTCGCTTATCACATTTAGTCAGCTTGCATCTCTACAGAGTGCAATCGATTTGCAACTATGCATTGCAAATGGCTGCGCTTCCTTTTTTTATTATACACACACGCGCGATGTATGAAAATATTTTTTTTGCACTTGGCCATTTTTAATAAAAATTATATTCGCTTCTTAAACACGTTAATTTGAGGTTGGCTAAAAGTTGCCAGTTGCGGCACTTTTCAAGCATGCTAATCGAATGACCGATGCTAGAGTGAGACGGCCATATTTATACGTTTGCTGCTTGTACGTCGGCGTCGGTTCTTTGTTGGGCAGAAGTTTCTGTCAACCATTTTTTTTTCCTACCTCAGATGGGGATAATTTTTAATCACAAAATATCCACATCACAAATATGCATCCGTACGTAAAAACAGTGTTGGCGCGTTGCAAAAATTGTGCTGTACTCGCGAATGCAGTGCTTCTTCAATATTTTTGCCTATTTCTGCACTTAAATTATTTATTTTGCAGAAAAGTGTGCGCAAACACACCATTCAGCGTCGAGGTACACAGAAGAACTAGTGATGTGCCCAAATCATCGCAATATTAAGCATTATCGATAACGATAAATATACCATCGTGCAATAAATTGAATCGCGTTGAGCTCAGTATGCTGTTGCCGATAGCATGAGCATAATACTAAATAGCAGCCCTGGGCATTTCCGATAGGTTGACTTCATATGAGTATTTTTGCCGCCAAAATGAAATGCTATATTGAGTGAGTGTGTTGTTATGGTTATGCTGCGGCTGTGTCATCGATTTTTGTTGTGAGTGGCGGTGAATTTAAATGTTTGTTTGAGACAAAGTTATAGTTTTATCTTTCGTGTTAATAAATTAATTACAAAAGTTAATTTAATTGGCTCTTTTATAGAGATTCATAACTTTGGTCTCAAAATAAATGGGATATCTTTAAAACAAATGATTAACACATAAAAGTTGAGCACAGCGAGCGAAATTGAAATTCACCTTGACCCATCAAGCTACAGATTGCGTTGCGATAATGGCGTGTGAATGGGAGCGGACTTTGCTGTTTATTTTGATTATTTACTTTTTTTCTTCTGAATTTTGTTGTCAGTAGACTAATCTGGTTTGGCGGCAAACACGCGTCTGAATCGAGCTCAGTTTCTCAACAGCTGCCGAAGGCAATGAACACGAATTCTCAATTTTTGGCAATTCTTCTGCTGCTCTCGGCCTGGTCGGCTCGGGCGGCGCCCACGGCGGAGTTCTGTGACAACGGCACGGGCGAGTGCAAGGAACTGACCGCCACAGACTGCCCCGTCCTCTTCTACAATGAATATATTATCGGCGCGAACAAGATTAAATACTGCGACGAGTTTAACGACATCGTCTGCTGCCCGCTGCCGCTGAATGCGCAGAAGCGAGTGCTGAAGCTCGCCGAGCCTAGGAGATTATACGAAAAGGGTGAGGAAATGGAATACAAATAATATAAAACAAATGAAATTTAATTACGATTACCCACAGAGTGCCGTCGCTATAATGAGGTGCGACCCACCTGCCGCTCCACGCCCCTCATTCTGGGCGGCACCGAGGTCAAAGGTCGCGAGTTTCCTTTCATGGCGCTGCTGGGCATACGAGAGCCTGGCAGCTCCTCCATCAGCTGGGACTGTGGCGGCACCTTGATCCACCCGAAGTATGTCCTAACCGCCGCCCACTGCCTGGAGACAGTGGAGACCAAGGAGCAGCGCTTGGATCCCAACTTCAAGTCGCCCAAGTTCGTTGTTCGCCTGGGCGAACTCGACTACAACAGCACCACAGACGACGCCCGGCCACAGGAGTTCCGTCTGGTCAACTATGTGGTGCATCCGGACTATGCGGACGAGGATGACGGCAGCCGGCACAATGACATCGCGCTGCTCGAGCTGGACCGCAATGCCACGCTGAACGAGTACGTGGCGCCCGCCTGCCTGCCATCCAGCAGCGGCGACGAGCACCTCGAGCTGACCGCCGCCGGCTGGGGCTACACCAAGAACGCAGGCGACAAATCCTCGCAGCTGCTGCAGGTGGGCCTCAAGCGCTACAGCGACGAGATATGCAGCGAGCGACTCGAGAGCCGCATCGTCTCCCGCACCCAGTTCTGCGCGGGCTCCGGCGCGGCCGACAGCCATGCGGACACCTGCAACGGCGACTCCGGCGGACCCATCTTCGTCCAGCATCCGGTCTACAATTGCTTGAAGCAGGTGATTGGCATCACCTCCTACGGCGTCATCTGCGGCAACCACAAGTTTCCCAGTGTCTACACGAAGGTGCATCTCTATACGGACTGGATCGAGAATATTATCTGGGGCGAATGAGGTTTATATAGCGGGGTAGCTATGCTAAGCATCGACAAGTGAGCTTGATTAAGTATCTTTAGTTAACTCTATCAATTATAATATTTTTTATATATTTTTATTTTTTATATTTTTCATAGTTTTGATTGTGTCTTATAAAAGGGTATCTTATATATCCTTTTTGAGCTTAAGATTCTTGATTTGGAAAAACATAGGAAAAGAGAGGGAGAGAGAGAGCGAGACAGAGATGAATAATGAGATTAAAGAGAGAGAAAGTTTTGAAACTCTTCATCTTCTTAATCTAATTTCTTATCTACGCCTGCTGACTGAACCATAAATACCCAAATTTCCCAGCTCTAATGAGCAGATGTTCTATACTTTACTTTTCTTTTCTTTTCTTATAAATGTCAAAATATTCAAAAGTATTTTATGCCTTGAAAACGTGCCATGAATAGAAAGGGAGACAGATAGACATAGCTACATCAACTCAGCTAGTCGTCCTGATAGATTTCTTTTATATAACATCTGTCAGGCCTTTATCTGCCATTTACATAGATTTCCATACGATTATTATACCCAAAATGTCAACTTTTATTCTATTCAGGGTATTCTCTTTATGAATTGATCCAATTCTTCTATGAAGAGAAATGGGAATGGACAATCGCAAAGGAAGTTTCGCGTTTCCTGCCTTGACTTCACAAACCCCCCAAAAAATTAGCTAAAATATTTAAAAAATCAATTTAAAACAAAGAAATAAAACGTTCGCATATCGTATTTAACTTTTGTTAGCTTTAATCGTAACAAATTGTGTAAAAATCAGTTAACAAATATAACATAGATGGATATTAATTTAGGGCATACGAGTACTTAACATAGTTGGGGTTGGTGTTGGGGTTGGGGTTTGGGGGGAATGCGTGGGCGATTATATATAGTTATGATGTAGATTATAGATTATGGATTACAGATACATATGCATATAGATATTCAGATAGTCGATCGTCGATCCGGGTGGCGTGCAGTGCGTTGTGCGTTGATTCGACTGGACTTAAGGCTAAA
This sequence comes from Drosophila paranaensis, assembly GCA_035047545.1. Classification (NCBI taxonomy): domain Eukaryota; kingdom Metazoa; phylum Arthropoda; class Insecta; order Diptera; family Drosophilidae; genus Drosophila; species Drosophila paranaensis. The sequence continues at coordinate 14,617,598 of JAWNPL010000026.1, read as the reverse complement.
ACACAATAATTAAAAGCTAGGTGCTAGAGAGGACCCTGTAGAAGACCAGTGACAGCCATAGCCTTTGCTGGAGTGCGCATGGTTGTTGATTAGATTAGATTAGATTAGATTCGAGTAGAACGGATGCTCGGCGGAGTCAGGTCGGTCGGTGGACTAATAGCGCTTGTAGTACTCGTAGTAGTTGCGGCGTTGCGCCTCGTCGCTGCGCCTCCGGGCCGCGATCTCCTTCTTCTTGATCTCGCGCTGCTGGTAGACGAACAGCGGCCGGAAGACGATGGCACGGCGCTTGCGATCCCGACGACGGCTCTTGGGCTGATCGGCGGCCACGGCGACGACTTGCTCTAACTCCACCGGTGCCACCTCTGGCAGTGAACGCTGCGGCCGATTCCTGAACAGATTCGTCTTGGCCGAGTCGTGGGCGTAGAGCGTGCTGAGGAAGTCAAAGTAGGGCTTGGAGCGCAGGCTGTCGGGCTGGGCCAGGGGCGAGTTGTAGCTGAACTGGTTGGGCGTCTCGATGTCCAGCAGCGTGTGCGGTCCCTCCTGCAGCAGCTCCGGATTCTGGGGCAGCGCCGTCGCCAGGCAAGCGAAGCCCAATGCCACGGCCAGGGCGTAAAACTGCGGAAACAAAACAAAACATGACGAAAATCAGTGAGAAAACAAAGCAAACGAGGCGAGAGGCAGCAGCAGAAGGTGTGAATAGCGCTTGGAGGCCAATTGTCAGCCAGTTACTAGCCAGAGAGTTACGTTCTGCAAACGGCTAGAACCAGTCGAGCTTATGCTTCGAATTAGCATACAGTAATTAATTTAATTTAAGCCAGCAAATATCGGTGATATAATCGTTGATTTAATATATTCATGATCACGAGAGAGCGTACGATTATCCCGCTGGATGCTAATTACATATGGTAATACAGAGACGAGACCCAACCCGACTCAACCCAACCCTTAGAGCCGCATTTGAATATGCTGCGCCCTTGGGTCAGCCCAAGCCGGATGCATATACGCCGATTAGACTTTAGATATACTATATATATATATATCTGTAGACAGACTATAATTTATGTATCACATCTCGTCGATATTGGTGTGTTAATAAAATTAGTCTTATTCTTAGAGGACAAATTAAAGACTAAACAAAATCGAAAATCGAAATTCGAAAACCGGATGACATCTGTCTTGGAGCCAAACCAGCTTTCGGTGTAGGTGAATGCGCTAGCAGACGACGTTCAATGACAGCTCAGCTGGAGGCTAATCCAGCCAGCAAATCTCGAAATATATATACTATATATAAGTATATATGTCTATATGGATTTATCTGCCACTTGCTAAATTCGGCTGCGAAACCACAATTAGCTCCTTTCGAGGCATGTTTGGCTCGATTTCTAACCGCAGCAAAACAATATATATATATTTATATATATATACATATATACACCTATACTGCCTTATGATTCACGCTTTGAGATCTGCATAAATTGCTGCACTGATAATAGCAAAGTTCGAGCCGCGGACGTAGACAAATGTTGATGTTTTTCATTTTTCTTTTTCGGCTAATTATGTAAATTTTTACAGGCTGAACCACTTGAATTAATTGACTTTTTGATGATATATGATAGCCAGAAACTAAACCAAAAACAACAAAATAACTCGAAAATACCGAGAAATAAATAACGAATCTGTATCTGTATCTTCGTATCTCTGTATCTCTGTATCTTGGTCTCTGTAACCGGTTGCGCTTTAGTGGCTCAGGGCTAACCCATAAGATGTATAACACTTGTTTTGCTCTCTCTTTCTATATCTCTGCAGCGTGTGAATACCCTGTGGCCGCAAGCCGTTCCAAGAATGGGTATAATAAGGAAGCACTTTGACGGCGCCTGCGTCAATCATATCTAATTTTATAGAGTAACTATGTTAATGTATGCAGATTTGCAGATATGCAGAATCGGCAAACACTTTGGATAGGTGAGAGATGGGCAGAGAGAGAGAGAGAGAGATAGAAGATGTACAGAAAGAGAGAGAGAGAGAGAAATAGAAGAAAGGCATGGGAGAGAGATGGATAAATGTGTAGAGAGAGAGAGATAGAGAGAGAGAGAGAGAGAGAGAGAGAGAGAGAAAGAGATACAAAGATAGAGATACTAATAGAAAAGGAGAGATAGAGAGAGAAAAAGAGCGTAGATAGGATAGCAAGAAGAAGAACTACAGAGAAAGATAGATAAATGTGTAGAAAAAAATGAGAGATAGACAGAGAGAGAGAGACAGAGAGAGAAAGACAGAGAGAAAGAGAAGCGAGAGAGATATTGACGGAGAGTAAAGGCAGAAGGATCAGAGTTAGAGAGAAAAGAACAGAGACAGAAATGGGGAGAGAAAGAGGTCAGCTTTGTTTTGTTCAGTTCTCAAAATTATAGAATGCCCAAATTATGATTTATTATATCAAATCTTTAACTATGATAAAAAACCTTAATAGGTCGGCTTCCATTACGAATCCTTAGCATACTAAAGATTTCAACTATGTAAGCTAAAATATTAGTTTCTATGAAATGGAAATTCCAGCTTAAAGCCGGCTTAAATAGTTTTTTATCTGATATGAAATGCTCAAAGGTGTTTAGGTATTTCATCATATATTCATTAATTTGTAGAGCATAAAGAAAACGTATATCCCTGGCTTACAATCAAATGTGAGCATCAATAAATGCCCTAAAAATGCTAAAGGCGAGGCTGAAAGGCAAGGCTTTCAGCTTCAATGTTGCTATACAGATCCTGGCATATAAAACATGCAAATACAGCGAGATATATATATATCTATTTGAAAACTAACTCAATTCTAGTTTATATTTATATTTATATTCAATTTAATTAGATTATTCAAGCAGACTGCATATCGATTGGAGCTGCTTCGGCTAATTTTACGAGCTTTAAGCGCCGACTTCTACTTCCTTATGAAGCGCATAAAATATATATATTACTATAGCTGACTCGACTCGACTCTATTACAGATCTGTGGCTCAGAATGAGAATAATTTAAGATTTTTAAATGTTTTCTGACCTTGTTCGAAAATATTTCAAAAATAAAACACAAAAAAAAAATGCATAAAAAATTTGGGTTAAGCTTCAGTTGAAAATATATATATATATACGTATATATATATATATATATATCTATATATGTGTATATATAGTTATATTTTACAATTAATATTTGCTTTTTATTTCAATTTGAGTATTTCGAAATGCTAAAGAAACACGTTTGCCGTTACTCAAGTCTCGCATAATCGTAAATTGGCTCGAATACTCACTTGTTGCTTTAACGAGCACATGTTTTGTCTGTGTTTTAATTATATATATATATAAATTGATATTTATATATCTGATTTGATCTGATTTGATTTGACTTGAGCTGCTTATCCTGCACACACTCGAAAAGCTTGTTTCAATTGCGCACGCGCGTTGTTTACTCAGTTTTCAGTTTTCTTTTCTCTCTTTGATTTCGTTTCACAATTCGTTTCGGTCTTATCACAAGTGGCTGGAGCGCGACGGTTTGGGCTTGGCTGAGGATGGTGTTGTCGCCGCTGAGCATGCGCACTAACTGTTCAGAATATTTGTCACAAATTCACTTTTATATATGGCCAACAGCCGTCGCCGCCTGCCGCCCTCGCTGCCAGCGCAGTCAAGACACAGCCGAACGGGTTTCAGCTGCTGTTGTTGTTGTTGTTGTTGTTGTTGTCGCTTTGGTTGCTGGTGTGAAGTGTTCGTCGATGTCACGAATTAGCCAAGGCGCTGCTCGCCGAGCTGGAGACAGGGACTCACTCGCAAGTGTGTGTCCAGTGCGCCACTTGAAGGCTCCCCCACTTTACCAAACTCGATTTATTGTTGTTGTTGTTGCTGGCTTTTGGCTGGGTCACGAATCTGTTGGCGCGGGTGCGGAGGCTGCGCGCACTTTCGTAGTTATCATCGTTAAACTCTTGTGCGCACATGAAGAGGAAACAGCAAACAAAAACAGATTTATTATTATGATGAATGCGCTGTCGAATAGAGGGCATATTCGCTATGGCAGGCTGTTTGTAAGGGGAGCTCAGAGAGAGAGAGAGAGAGAGAGAGAGAGAGATAGAGAGTCTGCTGAGAGTTGTATATATAAATACAAGGGTTGAGTAGGAGTAAGAGAAGAAGAAATACTGAGTAGGCAAAGACATATCTAATAGTAGAGTAGTAGTAATAGTAGTAGAAGTGGGCGCAATAGGAGTACATGTAGTAGTATAAGTAGAAGTAGAGGCAATTGTATAGAGTTTATGTAATAGTAGAAGTAGTAGTAGAAGTAGTAGTAGAATTAGTAGTATGAGTAGTAGTAGAAGTAGTAGTAGAAGTAGTAGTATAAGCAGCTTCTGCAGTATAAGTAGCTCCTGTATTGTAAGTAGCTCAAATAGTAGTAGAAGTGGAGCCAGTAGTATGAGTTACTCCTGCAGTATAAGTAGCTCGAGTAGCAGTATAAGCTGTCCCAGTAGCGCAAGTAGTATAAATAGAGGCAGTAGTATAAGTAACTCCAATAGGTAGTATGTATAATGTATATAATGCTCATGTATAATAAGTAGCTCCAGTGGCAGTATAAGCAGCTGCAGTTTAGCATGCCCCAGTAGTAGTATAAGTAGCGCCAGTAGTATAAGTATCATCAGTAGTATACGCAACGCCATCTATGTGTTAAACTAGAAACTTTTAAGCCCAGCTATCCATCTATCTATATACTTTGGTAAATCTAAGTATAAGCACATTAAACTGTACACATGCATGTGTATAAGACAGAGAGTGAAGGGGCAAGAGAAAGACAGAGATATCAGAGAGAGACAAGTTTACTTTAGCTTCATAAACTCTGGACATTCGGTCTAAGAAACTTCAGCAAAGAGCGGAATGGCATCTTCAACAAGATATTTGCTATACTGGAAATCGATTATAGGTATTATAAGAAGTATCTCACTCTATGTGTGTCTCCCTCTCTCTCTCTCTGTTTCCCTCTCTCTCTCTCTTTCTTATCTAGTTTTGTTGTAGCCATATAGATATCCATAGATACCTTTGCTGCTCTTCACAATTCCATTTCCATTCATTCCAGAAAATCTCGGCTGCCTTTACCCTGCTCCCCTTGAAATAGTAACTCCCGGCAGCCCAAGTGTATCTAAGCTTCGTCTTTGGCTAAATATTCCTGTTCACACACACACACACACAGACGCAGACACACACACGATTGTTGTTTGTTGCGGCTAAAATGTTTGCCTTTCGCATTACGTTCAATTAAATCTTTCCATGACGCAGACACTAATCAAATCAAATCAAAGCAATCAAATCGAATCAAAGCAAATCAAAGCAAATTGATGACTCTCTTTGACGCAAAAGCTAAGCTGGGCAGGATTAAGCCCGGGGCGTGGCATACGGAAGCAGGCAGGCAGGCAGGCAGATCGGAGCTCGGAGCTGTCGCCGCTAATCGGCTAGCGAATCGGAAGCCCAATTTAAATAACTTGTCGGAGCTCATTAGGCAAACGATCTGAGCCAAGCTGATCCGCACGCAGCATGACGCACGCTCGGAAAACTGTCAACGCGCTCTTGAAAACCTCATCTCAGCCGTGACGAAGGTCGAAGATTGAAGATTGAAGCTTGAAGCTTGAAGAGACCACAATTTGGGACAGTTGACAGTGGCCAGCGATGCAGCAAAGCAAACGAATCGGAATGACAACTGGAAGTTGAACTGGAAGATGGATCAAAGTGAGGCAGCTGTGGGTGAATCCAATTGGAACGCGTCTTATACTACGTAGCTGAGAGTGAGAGTGGCTGTGGAATGACTTTGAATTGAAGTGCAGCTGAGAGTGAGCTGGATGTGTAATGGATTCAATTGGCATGTGGAGTAACGTGGATTGCATATAAATGTATACATTAGATGTTTCTAAGTAGAACTAGTTTGAATTGAAGTGAGGCTCAATGTGAAGTAGCCTTAGGATCAAATTGGAATGTCGCTTAGAGACAACTAGCTGGAATAAACAAAAAGAGAAGTTTGAATTGGAGTGAAGCTAGCAGTAGGCTTACAGCTTAAAAGAAGGAAGTTGAAGTGTGGAATGAGCTTGAAGTGTGAGTGAAGCTTAGACTGAGCTGGCTATAGGCCCAACACAATCGGAGTATATAGTAAATTGAATTGGAGTGAAGCTAGGGTGGAAAATTCCAACAAGACTACGTCCATATTGGAGTGAGGCACAGAGTGAGCTAGCTATAGGCCAAATACATACAATTGGAGTATATAGTAAATTGATGCTTACATAAATGACTCCTACTGGATTGGGTACGAATTGAAGCGAAGATGTATCTGATTGATGTAACCGTAGATTGACATCCAATTGGAATTTAGGTAAGGTTAACAAACAACAAACTAGGATGACTCCAAGTGATATTCGAATTGGTATATGCGTATAAGAGTTTTATAGCTGTGGCGCTTGCCTTCAGCTGTAGTTTGAATTGGAGTGAGGTGAAGCTCCCTCCCTCAACAGACTCCAATAGAGTTAGCTGTGTGCTGATTGATCCAATTGGCATGCTGAAGTGCAGTGTTACACTATTCCAATTGGAGTGCCTACAGATCGTTGTCTGTTGTTACAATTAAAATATGTCTTATACTATATTAGATGTATTGTAAACCCAATTGTGGGGTATATCTAGAAGTCAACTAGCTTTATATTGTAGCTCCAACTGCTCTTGGAATTCAATTTAGAGTAACTTAGCTGCTGACTGTCGCCAACTGGACTGAGTTCAAGTTGGAATTTGGCTAGTTAGTTGTTAGCTCACAGCTCACAGCTGGCTGCTGGCTGCTGGCAGTTTCCAATTGGCACGAAGCCTAGCTGTTGGCCGATTCCAACTGGATTGTCGACGCGTGATTTATGATTCCGCTTCGAAAATCAAAACAAACGAAATGCGCAAAGTTGTCAACGCCGCTGTTCAAATGCCAGCAGCAAAAAAAAAAAAACAAAAAAACAAAAGAAATAAAAATAAATAATAAAATAAAAAATAAGATAAAAATAAATTAAACTTAATTTAATTGATTTTTAATTAATTGTGAGCCGGTTCCACAAGACAAAGGCAAAGCCAAAGCAAATGTCAAAGCGTCGCAGCCCGAGCGGAGCAACGGCTCACTAAATACCCTGTAAAGAGCGCTGTTAGTGCAGGGTATTTGCCCAAGGGCTGATTAAGATTCAAGATTCCTGTTAACTGGCGAAAATTAGCACCTCGAGGTGAGCAATTGCATTTCGGATGACATCTCGATTGAATCACCGCTATTTCCAGCGACTAATTGATAGAAATATGGGCTGGACCTGCGGCCCGAGACCCGAGAAACTTCCGTAAAAAAAGAAGGTGCTAAATGGCGCTCAGGTGTGAGTGGAACTGAGTGGAAGTGGGACTGTGGTGGCTGGGGGCAGTAACTGGCACCGCCCGCCCGTTGTGGCTGACTCTTTTCACCGGATCCGATCCGATCCGATCCGGTCATGATTCATGCGCTTTCGCAAGTGATTCATTAGGCGGGAGAAGAAACTTGAACCCATTTGCGGGTTGAGCTAGAGTTGAGCTAGGGCAAGGCGAGAGCCAATCGTTGTTTGGCCAATCACAAACAGATGGATGGCCCAGGTATGTCGGCTCTGTTGACTGTTCCACTTGACGTCTCGAGCTCTGTTTACTCCTCTGCAGCGTACGTCACTGCGGGTCGCTCAATTATCACTTGGCAGCACGTCACACAGTGGCTAAATGATGGAAATTTAAGAGTGTTGTGCTGAGTTTGGCTTAATTAAAAACATGTTGCCAATCCCCACCATCATCATCAGTCAGCCTGCTAATAAAATAACCTAAATTCAATTAAGGACGTTGCTATTTAAATTTCGCGCCTTTCTGTCGATTATCTGGCAACGCTGCTGCTTGAGTTTGGCTGCTTGAAGTTGGCTGCACACAGCGTCGAACATGCTTGATGTTGGCAGCGAATAGCTGCGAGCACGCTTGATGTCCACAATCATACTGGTTTGAAGTTGGCTGCGAGCAGCTTTTAAGTTGGTTTGCCGTCGGCTGCCCGCACATTTTCAAAAGTAGGGAAATTTGTATTTATTTTGTTTACTAAAATTAAATATTTATTTCTTGAATTATAACATACATTAATACCAAAACAACTATAATTCAAGTAAAAAATATATCAACAAATTTAATTAAATTTTCTTGAAAAAAATACCACTTTTACATCAGTATTAGAGTAAATTATTAAAACGATTTTTCAAATTATTCTTGCTTTACTTTGATATATTTTTAATATTTTATAAACAATATTTATTGAATATGCACAAGATTATATTTTGATTATTATTTTTTGCAACCAATTTGAGAACACAAAATTGTTGAAGCAATAAATAAATTACCAATATTTAGGTACAAGCGTACGAAACTGTGCATGAAAAATTCCCAGCAGGTCGCTGTTATGTTAAAGTTGCTAAGAGAGCGATAACAGTGAAGATCATTCTTTATGGGTCCAATATCGTAAGTCCCTGTTAGTATTATTCGAGAGCTGTTTTTTTTGCTTGCGTGCTTGATTCAAGTTGTTACAAAAATTGTTAGTGTCCGAATCTTTATTTTTATTTAAAAAATATACGGTGTTTAACACAGGTGTAGGTGCCGGTATGTCTCACTAGTGGATTAATCGTGAACGCTCGCATTCAACAGGGGTTTTTTTTTGCATTCACTTCTCGTTTACTGCGTCAAAAGTGGTAGCATTTGTTTCGTAGAAAAATAAATTCACTGATCGCGGACGGCGTCTGCCTTTGCTGTGTGCGTGAGTGTCAATACATGTGTATGTGTGTTTAAACAAGCATACATACATACATACATACAAGCATATGCATGCATAAGTATACATATATGCGATGTAGAATTATAGCATATTCCGTGAGTTTTGCTGTTGCTGCTGCTGCTGATGCCGCTGTTGTTATTCGGTCTTGACAAACACAAAACACATTTTAATATTTAACTAATATTTATAATTCGCACACACGTAATCGCATTGCCAACCGTCTGAGCATGTCGCCTATTTCGTTTCCATTCGCAATTTGCAATTGGCAAACTCGCACAGGAGCAGAGCTCACACACGCACACTCGCAGAGTTGCGTTTGCTTTGAACATGCTTTTAGCTTCACTTCACCATTTCCCCTGCAGTACGTTTTATGGCAAAGGGTATGTGCACGTCGTTCGCACCGTGATGAACCGAAATTTTTAGCTGCTATAATAATTTTTTTTTTACTTTTTATTTTGTTGCTCTTTCGTGTAGATGCTCTCTTGTTACTGTTGTCGCTGTCGCTGTTGTTGCTGTTATTGTTATTATTATATACATACATATATGTATGTGTATGTGTTGTTACTGTTGCTTTCGGCTGCGATTAGAATTAATTGACAAATGGCAAAAAATAAAATACAAAAGAAGAAAACACAAAAGAGAGCGTACAAAAATGTTGCTTTTGTGCTCTGCGTATGCAGCAAAAGCAATAAAAACAAAATCAAAAGCAAAAGCAAGCCAAAAGGAACGGCAATAACAGTTGGCATTGGTAACTGGCAAGCGGCAAATAAGCGAATATATTATAAATACATGTTCAAACAGAACTACATACATAAATAGCAATCATCATAGCCTAGTAGAGTTCGTTGACCCAACAACGAATACAGCAACAACAACAGCAGCAACAACAACAACAACAACAAGCAGCAGCAGCAGCAAGTTATAAAAATAAAAACTATAAAGACAAAAGAGAATAGTGTCAAGCCAGAAGCAACGATAGGCATAGGCTACACCGGCTGGCTACATAACATAAGCGAAATTAACACCTGCTCTGCTATGTTATGTTAACATCTTAACCCTGCATTTGCTGTGTGCGCTCTAATCGCTGTTAAGCTGATCGGTTGCCCTTGCACACATGTTAACCCTTGGCTAGCAGCCCTGAAATTAATTATCTGCGATTTCTTTTCACCAAACTAGACTGAAATATATATCTAAAATGGCATCTGTATCGCAAAGCAAAAGACAGAAAATGTCGGAGCCACAGTGTGTGGAGGATGTGGTACCGATAAACTACAAGGAACTGGATATAATTGGCACAGGTAAGTGAATATTAGTATAATAGAAATATGATTTAGTAAATTTATAAAATTTCAATACCTCATTGCAATAACTTCAAATATATATTTAAGCTCAATCGAAAGTAGGGCAACGATTTATTCGGGCTAGCCTAACAAACACTTGTTATTCACTCGAATATCCATAGCGAATGCATTGAGTAGGGGAAATACTGGATGCCAACTGCATAGACCCCTTGCAAAAGAGGAAAAATAGGGGTAAACAAATATCGTTGCATACTTTCAGGTTACCCAAACCACGTTTGAGAAGAAACTGAAAAGTAAATATTGAAATGGGTGCAATGGCCCCATACGAAATAGGCAAACAAACCCAAATTTTATCACACTCTTCTTCTATCCATCTTTCTATCAAAGCAAACCCAAATGACTTACGTCACAGAGCTGAGGTCAACAGAGTGTTAAAGAGCTTAGAGCAGCCTAATGATTATTATTTATAATTATTATATATTTATGTTTGTGTGTGTGTATATATGAATATTTTTTTAGTTGTTCTCTTTTTGTTAAGGGGGCGTGTCTGTTTGACTGCCCGAAAGGTGTGGCAACAGTGGGTTAAACGCGCACAGCTTTCACATTAAGTGCCTATTGCAAAATCTGAGCGAGTTACATTTTAAGGCAACTTCTGCCAGATAGTTAAGTAAGTGCTGCTTGTCTACCCCGAAACCACTCTCCCCCCCTTCCCCTGCAGTTGCAAAACAAGTTCAACTCATTCCGTAAAGACACTGAAACCCGCCGAAGATTGTCTGTGACTTTGTTGCTTTATTTTGTCATGCTGCTTTTTCGCATTCATTCAATTATTGCCCGCTTGCTTTTCGTATTTTTTTTTTTTGGTTTTTGGTTTTTCGGCTCTTGCTGCTTTGATTTTGTGCACGAAATGTGACAATTGAAAGAGGAGAGAGGAGAAGTGAAGTGAAGTGAAGCGAAGAAGACGTCAGACTAACACGAGTCGAAATTGTTTGTTGTTATTATTATTATTTCGTTTGTTTGCCAGAGTTCCCATATTTTGTTTTCATTATTATTATTATACTTTCTTTCTTTTATTGTGCTGCATTGCTGAACTTGGCCTTGTACTTGACTTTTGCATCGAGCTCTTGAAATACATATGTACATACGTATACATACATATATCGTATACATACATACATATAGTCGAGTCATCAAATCTGAATTTCAGACATGCGGACATATCGAAAGCGAATGTCAACCGAAATAGAAGAGCTCCCACGCCCATTGCCAATCGTCTCAATGTCGTTCGTCCATTTCTCTCATTCGCCGTCTGTCTGGACGGGCATGGTCCAGACCAGTCATAAATTTCCGGTGCCAGAATTTTGTCTTTGTGCGGTTGAATCGCTGCCTGTCACCAATTACTCTCTCTCTCTCTATGTTACTCTCTCTCTCTCTCCATCAAACTCTCTCACTCTTTACACTGTACGCTCTCCCACGCTCGTGCGTTTTCGGCAGCGGAAGATTGCCAAAAAGTCAGCCGGTTGCTTATCAACACAGCTGACAATGTATTTTGTTATTGTTTCTTTTTTTTGCTTCGTTCTTTTGCTTTTTTCTTTCTCCTGATTTCGGTTCTAGGTCTGGGTTGCTGGCGAGCGTTCGCAATGTACATTCATACATATGTATATGTATTTGTGTGCGAAATTTCTATATCATAGCATTGGCAAAAAGAAGAAAATATATGTACATACTTACATACATATACACATTCATACATGTACATATAACGAAATTCACTTGCTCTTATCTGCTTGTCCGTCCATTTCGTTTGTTCTTTGATTGTCTTTTGCTCTTGACAGCACACCGAGCTCTAACTGTAATCTATTTATGCATGTATGCCTGTGCGTGTGACCCATTTACTGTTAACACTCAATTGAGTTGCGCCAACATGAGCATTAACATAACATTTACATTGTCTTTGCAGGCGCCTATGGTACCGTTTATCGGGCACGCGACAACCAAACGGGTAAATTCGTGGCCATCAAGAAGGTGCGCATTGCACTCACCGACAATGGAGTGAGTGCGTCGACGCTGCGCGAAATCTCGCTGCTCAAACAGCTAAACACATACGATCATGCGAACATTGTCAAGTGAGTAACTGCACACCCTGCCCCTTCCATGCCCATGCCCATGGCCAGTCCATACCCATGCATTTGTGTTATCTGGGTGGCGCCCCACTATTTGTTCACTAATTTAAAAAAAAGTCGTTACGTTACGCGCTGCGCACAGATTACAGACAATGGCATTGGCAGTGGGTTGTCTGTCTGTGTGTGTGTGTGTTTATTTTCGCACACTCGCAGCTCTACGGTTATTAGCAGCTCTCTTCTGTTTGCCTTTTTGCTTCACTTTACTGCGCTGCTTCTCCTCAACTGACCTACAGTAGTCGCTAAAGCAAGCGTAACTGTAACGGTCACAGCGACAGAGTTGCATTCCACCCCCAATATAAATGAACATATTCACGCTGTCTCACTCACTCGCACACGACACAGTGGCATGTGCATGTTATTAGAGCAAACGTCAAACAAAGCGGCGCCGGCTTGCTGATAACGGCGTCGCAAATGTTATTTGCAACAACAGCAGCAGCAGAAGGCTGAGATAATCTATTGCCTTGGCTGGCGAAATTGCAGCGGAAAGCAATTTACCCAGCCAATGCAGCTCAATTCAACTGAACTCTTACTCATGCCAACAACATGTAGTTGCGGTTGGGAAATATGTACTTTGCAACGCAGCTCATTTGTATATGCATCAGCCTAGCGGCGGCCTCTGGTACTACACATACACACACCACGCAAACTCGCTCAGACCTAAAAATGTCGCTCGGCCGGTTCGCTCTCCAGACGACACTCTGCTCATTCCACTCAAGCTCTCAGCTACGGTATTACGATCAAGAGAAACTGAGCAGAGAGAAATGATACGATTTACTTAACAGAGCCACAAATTACTCTTATCGTCGAAGAGCGCACGCAGCTGAATGCTAGTTCTGCCGCTCTTCGACTCGCTTAAGCGTTTTATTCATTTCTTCTGCGCTCAGCTTGATTTACTTACTTTTCAATTTAAATCAAATAAATATGGGCACATAAATTTTATTGATTTTAAATCAATTTTAAATAATAAATTTTATAAAATTGTAATATATTTCCTATAAAATTATTATTTTTTGAATATTTTTAAATATTCTAAATAAATGCATAGAAAATTCGCGTTCAGCTTAACAGCCCAGCTAAACTGTTGGCTAACAGAATGTTAGCAAGCGACTCTCCATATTGTAGCTGGGGCCGCGCTGTTATGCACTCTTCGTTCCCCAGCGTGCGTGCTCTTGATCGAAAACTGTAGAATTTATAATGAACTAAATGAGTGGAGTGTTTTTGTAGTACTCAAAATGCCCGCTACGTGGCCAATGGCGTGTCGAACACCAACTCTGCCCCTTCTTTACCACACACCAGCGCAACTCAGAAACTCTCCAACTACACACAGACACACACACACACACATTTGACACTTATCATTTCCCCGCTGCAAACTCTACAACTGCACACACTCAAATGCCATAATTTCCCCGACCAACAGACTGTTCGAAGTATGCCAGTTCTTGGAACGCGATGGCCAACTGTTGATTCTGCTTATATTCGAGCACTTGGAACAGGATCTGTCCGACTTGATCGATGCCCTGCCACAGTCCGGCATGTCGCCCCTCAACGTGCTGGTAAGCAGTAGTCGGCATATTTATTATTACATATATCATATTATTATGCATGTTTGATTTACAGCGCTTAGCCCGCGAGCTGTTAACCGGCGTGGACTTTCTGCATGTGAATCGCATCATTCATCGGGACTTGAAGCCACAGAATCTGCTCATCTCGTCGCAGGGCCATTTGAAGATAGCGGACTTTGGGCTGGCCAAGACGTACGGCGCGGACATGAAGCTCACCTCGGTGGTGGTCACCCTGTGGTACAGGGCGCCCGAGGTGCTGCTCGCCCAGGGCTACAACAGCACCGTCGACATCTGGAGCGCCGCCTGCATCATCTTCGAGATGATCAAGCAGAAGCCGCTCTTCCCGGGCAACTCCGAGAAGAACCAACTGGACCGCATCTTCGAGTGGGTTTCCCTGAATATCTGAGAGAACTCTCTATATTTATTTATTCAATTTATTTCTTATGGCAGACTAACTGGCCGCCCGTCGGAGCAGGAGTGGCCCAAGAGCATTTCCATTGCCAGGGAACATTTTCCAGCGCGCTCTCGCAAGAGACCCTCGGACTTCTGCCCAGGCCTGTGCGAGTTTGCAGATGATTTGCTGAATGTGAGCAATTGCCATATACAAATATATGTATATATATCTATATCTATAATCTGTTCTATATCTGCCTCAGCAAATGCTTTCGTATGATCTGCACCAGCGTCCCTCAGCGCTGGAGTGCTTGAACCACGATTACTTCCAGCAGGAGCCACTGTAAAGGGCATTCGATTGCTCCACAAACCCAAGCGAAACGCTGCAATGTTCCTTCACGTTATGTATATAACTTTGCTAGATATATATATATATATATATATATATATATCTATTTTTTTTATATTTGTATCAATCCTTTATATACATTGTTAGCTGTAAGGATAATTGTTAATCAACTGCTGTAAAAGGAGCTCGAGAGTTGCGAGATCCTTTCCAAAATGTGATACATCAAGTTCAGGACTAGAGACATGCTCAGGCATACATATATCCTATATATATATATATATATACACACTATATATATACCACACATAAATAAATAATTATATTCAAAATTACGCTTTTCGTAATACCTGTGCAACACCACAATATGTACATGCATGCAAACATATAGTTATAGATTATACAATATTTTTATATATACATATATATACATATATACAAACCTTTTTTTGTAACCATAAATATGTATGAAAATAATGCATTTAATAAAGAATTCAAATTCAAATTTAAAAAAGGCGCGCTTGTTAATGCAGTCTTCTACTGTTGCTGTTAACAGTGCTGGTACTTGCGCTCTTTATAAGAGCTGCACTGTTAGTTCCAGTGCTGTAAAGCGTTTAAAGTCGGCACTGCTATTTACGATATGTTACTTAGCAGTGATCGTAAGTGAGATCATTATAAGAGTAGCTACGCTGTTTAGCTTCTGTTAGCTAACAGTTGTGAGTGTGCATTAACAGAGCCAGGGCTGCATAGCTTTAAAAATGTATTTCATAAATATATTGTTCAAATCTCTTTGGCTTAAATGGAATGCACACAAATTCGCATAGAATATCACTTCAAGACTTAGGCTAGGCCAACAATTGTGTAGAATATCAGGGGCAGCACCAGATTGTCCACCTGGTCGGTAAACGCCTCGACCAGAGCCGCATTGAGCGTGGCGAAGATCGTGGCGAACCACTTGGCCTGCGTCAGGACGAGGACGCCGCTCAGCTGCAGCAGCCCCACGGCCAGCAGGATGGACAGCACGAAGGCAGCGGTGCCCTCCAGGGAGCGACTCGAATCTGCAAGGATGCACCGATTAGAAAGGGAATTTGGAGATATATTCGCTATAGTCACTGCTCCACTTGTTGCGCCCGAACTTGGAGCCCAGCACGCTGGCTGCCGTGTCGCCCACGCCGACGGTCAGGACGCCGGAGAGGAGTGGCAGCAGCAGCTGCGGATGGTCCTGACAGGGGCAGGGCGTCAGCCAGAGTGGCAGCGCGCAGCCAATGAGCAGGCAGAAGGGCGTCAGGGCCAGGCCGCCTGCATCCTTCTCATCCTTGAAGGAGTCGAAGGCCTGCGCCAGGGTCTTGGCCAGCGGCGGCAGCTCCAGCAGACGCACCAGCTCCAGCACCACAAATATGGCCAGGGCCACGCCCGTGGCCAGGTAGAGCAGCGAGCACTGATAGACCAGGCCGGGCACAAACACCAGCACGATGAGCAGATGGAACACCTTGCGGACGCGCGTGCTCGCTCGGCTGGAGTTGCCCAGCTGCCAGCTGACGGTGCCGCAGGTGAGCGCGACGAACAGCAGATCACACAGAATCATGAGCAACTAGGAGAGGGGGAGGAGAGAGAGGGTCAGTGTTATTTCTAGCCAAAGGCAAATCAGAACTCACCCGCAGTGGATCCTTGACTAGATACTCCAGCAGCGCCATCAGCGGAAGTGGGCGTGTCACTGGCGCACAGGTCACAGCCACCAGGAGGAGGAGCAGCAGCAGGTAGCAGGGCAGCGGCTCACGCAGAGATCTCAGCAAGTACAGCGCCAGGCAGGCGAGGATCAGCCAGAGCAGCGCACTTATCATGATGGAGTTCAGCTGATGGAACTCCGTCGTGGGCAGTGTCCAGGTGCGGCAAAGGGCATTGAGGACGAAGAGCAGCACGCCCTGCACCATAATTGAAGCCTCGCCGAACGTGAATGTGCCTGGGAGGCCGCGAAAGACGCACACATACACCAACTGGTAGACAGAGGTGATGAGGAGTCCAGTGGGCAGAGCAGAGAGCCAGCTGCCGTCCAGGCACAAGCTGCACACGATGCCTGGCAAGAGGTGGCACACGACAAACCTAATGCAATGCAGCGTCTTTATGTGCATTGTCAGCAGAAACGAGAGCGTGCGAAGGAACATGCCAATGGCGGCGGCAATCAGCAGCCGATGCACTGCGTCCGTCTGCCCGCATGCTGGCTGTGTGTGCAGATAGCTGGTGACTAGAGCGGCGGGCAGCAACAAACTTAGCCAGCCGCCTGTCGAAGCCGCAGGCCTAAGTTCATCATTTGTTAGATTTATAAACGAAACAAAATATAGCTCTGTTTACCTGGGCAAAAGTCGCTCACACATATTTTCAATATGTAAATCTGTTATGCAGCACTTGAAGTAGTGGTGAGTAATCTGTTGGTTCGGCTATCGATAGCCATGTTGCTCCTCCGCTGTTAGGCTTAACAGCAGTGTGGCGGCGCGCTGATAGGCAGACAGAAGTATCGATATAGAGCAGATATCGACGTTGCTTGAGTGTAAACATTATAAATTATAAATAAATAAATGAGTCCCGTTCCGTCTGCAGCAGCGTCAAGTTCGAAGACACACCTGAAGTCGCAGCCGCGCGCTTACGTGCCATTATTTCGTGACTTTCGAGTGCTACTAACGCGGCCAAATCGCATCAAAACAGCAACGTTCAATAAATACAAATTGTGGCCCGCTGTCGTGTGTTAAATGTGCATTTAAAATTTATCCGTAAACGGAGAGTTCTTCTCTTTCACACAGTGTATTGTGCCAAATCAGAAATTTTTGAATATTTCTGACCACCACCAGCAGCAGTGCATATACGAATATCACAATCACACTCACACACACACACACACACGCACACCCACTGCGTTGCTGCTTCTTCAGTTGAATCTATTTGTTATTATTGCTGCCGTTGCTGCTGATTGAATGTCCGAAAATAAAGGCATCATGCTCGCTAAATCTATGCAAAAACACGCTGGACGTGCCAAGGAGAAGGTAAGCTAACATCACTATAAGTATTTGTGTTTGTATGGGTGCAGTAATTGGGGCAAGCAGCGGCCTCGTTGACATTTTCTGGGGTGTGTGCTGCACCGCCCACTGCTACGCCCAACTGTAAAACATTGCTTAGGGGCCGTGTCCCTGCCCTATTTCCAGTGGAGCAGAGCCGACTGAAGCTCTATCAAATTCATTGGTTCACACACACACACACGAGTAAATTATTGAGCAAAAGAAAGTGCAAACAACTTCACATACATACATATCTATGTATGTATGTTTATGAGTGTTATAAAAGCTGTCGCAGAAGATGTGCCAACGCCACCTGTCGCTAGGGCGCTGCAATAGGAAGCACTTCTCTCTGTGCCGTTGTTTTTGTTGTTGTTTTCTGTTTCTTTTGGCTGATCAAGTTTCTGGTCACAATGATTTTCATCGCTCAACGTCTGTCTGTCTGTTGCCTTCGTCTCTGGCTCTTGTTTTATGCTTCTCTTGTTTCATCTATGCCGCCGCTGCGTGCACAAGTGAAAGTTTGGCGCTCAAGCATTGGTCCAGGAGCGGCTGCCCAGCTTTAATGTGAATGTCAATACACACACACACACAGATATGCTTGTGAGAGAGTGTAAAAGAGCTGCATTTTGACCCACTCGCTGTCTTGTAAACAAGTTTTCGGCCACTGCTAAAGCAGCATTCCACAGCGGCTAGAAAATGCTGTAATCTAAGCTCTGAATGATGCCTTTTCTTTCTTTCGCTCGCCTTGCTAGCTCTTTGTATTGATTTGTCGCCATCTCGCTTGCACTCAACCAATCTATCTCTCTGAGACTGTATGTGTGTGTGTGTCTTGGCATTTACAGTTGAATTTCTAAAAGTTCGTTGGTATTTTCTATGTTGGCTGCTCTTTGGGCTGAGGATGAGCAGCGCTCGCTCCGCTCGTGTTGGTCATTAAACTTGAACGAAATTCTTTGGGGCCTTTTCTAAATGTCGTATTGCAAGTTTTGAGTGTATTTTTAAACCGAACCTAAGCAGCGACAGCACTCAATTTGCTTACTATTTCCTGGAATGCAATTTGAACAGATTACATTTAACTACAGTACAGTAAACACTCGACAGCGTGAATTTTGTAGAAGTAAACAAATAATCAGAGTTAAGTTTTTAGTTTTTGAATAAGATTTGAGTTTAGATGTTGAATATTTTTATATAAATATATAATATATTTATATAGTATATTTATTTTTAGCAAGGTCTTCAAAACTAAAGATTAAAAAAATAATTTAAAAATTAATAATTAGTAATTAATTATAATAATCGAATTTTAATAATTTCAGTAGTCTTCCATATATTTATTTATTTATATTCCCATATTCATATAGTTTTTGTATACCTATATTTTTTAATAGCGAAATTAGAACATTTCATGATTAGTATTTAGTTCTGGATCCGGCTCCGATTCGCTCTAATTGGCAAGCATTCCGTTTCCTATTCAAATTTTGTGTGTAAAGGCACGAATTCCTCTTTACACCATATTCGAAAAATTTCAAAACGTTCTAATTTCTTTAGAAAATCTGTGCAGAGTGTAGTAGAAGAAGCAGAATTTGGATATTTCATAATTTGCGTAGAGTTTATTTTTAAAATTATAGACTAGTTTGTACCGAGCACGCTACGGTGTGCTGTGCTGCGCTACGCTGCGCCGCTGGCCGGCGCCTTGTATTTGCGCATTGTGTGCTCATTTCAATAAATGTACAATATGTAATATATGAGAGATGCAGAGATAGTGAGATGGTCAAAGAGAAGCAGAAACAGAGAGTGAGAAAGAGAGAGAGATTATGGGTGAGAGGCGGAACAAGCATTTGGTTTAGAGAAAACTTGTCAAATCGAAACAC
Source organism: Drosophila paranaensis (assembly GCA_035047545.1). Classification (NCBI taxonomy): domain Eukaryota; kingdom Metazoa; phylum Arthropoda; class Insecta; order Diptera; family Drosophilidae; genus Drosophila; species Drosophila paranaensis. The sequence continues at coordinate 14,598,059 of JAWNPL010000026.1, read as the reverse complement.
ATTCGTGGCATAACTACAAGATGCTCAGATACTCGCTCGCCTAGATACATTTTCATTTTGGGTGCGTGACTGGCCCAACAACGTGAAAATGTCGCCTGGCAGTCAATCTTTAAATAGATGCCTCCTCACTCCTCACTCTTCACTCTTCCACTTGGTTATGCTGCGAGCAGATACAAATGTATCTTTTGTTTTATAACTCGCCGCCTTCGATTTTTTTTTATAGATATCTTAAGTTTTCTTTTTCGCAAAAGCGACACAGCGCTAAGTAATTTTATTTTAATTTATTTCGTATGTGTGTTATTTTCTTGTTTCTTCTTTTTCTTGTTTTTTTTTTTTTTTGCGAAATTTCGCCCGCGCTGCTGTCTCGCATATTTGTTGCTATTTTTAAGCGCGTCCCGCAGCAGCTGCCAAAATTTGCTTTTCTCTTTGTTGCTGTTGACTATCAACTAGCATTTCCCACACCCAACTTCTCTATGTCTCTCTCTCTCTCTCCGTCCGTCTCTCTATCTCTGCTGAACTGCAGCGGCAATTGACATTTTATTGGCAGCTCAATTTTTAGAAACTCACAAACTTGCCTCTTGCATATTGAACTTCGTGTATGTCGTCGCTGCTGCTGCAGCTTCTTCTTCGATCTTTAAATGTCAATTGTTTCTATTTGAGACCAGATTGCGTAAAAAGTCAATTATTTGCAGTTCTGCCTTTTGCTAAAAATAAAGAAAAAAGTGTTAGACCGATAAGCGAAATCAACTTGATTTTATAGAGATTAAAGCAGATAAGCATTGTTCATTCAAAATTTTCCTTGTTTTTATTCAATTTGAATTATTTACGTTTATTTATGACTAATGAGCTACAATTTGCTATGGCATAATACTTGCTTGCTTTATCTTTTATAGCTTAAGGTTTATAGTTCAGTTGTAAGCCAGAAAAACTCTTAAGAGACATCCGTTTACTAATCAATGGAAATAATCTATTGAAATGCATATTCAGCTTGATCAGCAAAGGCTCAAATTGAATTTATTTTCTGTATATTTATATTTACTTTACATATATTTATATATTTTTATGATTATATCTGCCTGTCTAGACACGCGTTCTCCTTTATATTTAAATTACATTTTACATGGAAACCTTGAAACAATAATAATTTACTTGAATTACAAACAACAATTCTACCTAAATATTTTCTTAGTTCTGTAAATATTTCGTTGATTTCAATTGCAAATTTAAAACTTTCCATGCCCAGCAATACAATAACTCAATGCATAAGGGCATATTCCATGCTTTGGGTGTTCCATTGCCGAATTCTGTTTTCCCAGGGCGCAAACATAAAGTACTGTTGTTACAGTAATCCAAAACCTAAAGCCGAAATCAAGTCGAATTCGTATCAGTTTCAAATAAACAAGTACTCGGAATCGATTGAGCTCGAAATAAGTGAAGCGCCAGCAGTCTGTAGTTAGCTTAAAGTTTCAGATTGAATAAATATTTTGACGATGCGGCCAAGTGGCTTCTATGTCCATATCGACGAGCAGGTGCAGTGCATACGCCCCCCCGAGACAACTCAGGCAATTGGGGGGAGTATACTCCAGCTGCAGATCGCTTATTAAGTGATTCAATCGAGCGCGCAGACAAGCGATTCCAGCTGCTCGACTGAAGTAGATAGAGATATGAGCCATTGTCGCACTCACACTACGGATACAATTCATGCTGACGTGCGCTGATAATGGTCTGTTACGTATCTCTGTGTGTGTGTGTGCAATAAGCCATTTGATTATGGGGTATATATGGAGAGGCGAGCTTATTAAAAAATTCAATTATAGAAATTGCCAACAGTAATCAACACAAAGTGACGACTGCGCAATGTGGGAAACGTTTTCTTTCCTTTTCTTCAATGTTTTCTTTGATTGAATATGTCTCGTCACTGGACTGATTGCATAACAATTGAATTACGTTTAGACATTTATCGGCACTTCACTTGATTCATTTTATGCAATTGTCCAGCAGCCACCACAACGGACGTTTCAATAACTCAACAGCTGCCAGCCACTCTCTATCTCCTTCTCCGCCCACACACAATGGCCAACGGCCAGACGAAGTGAATTCCCTAGCTGAATGTTCTTCGCAAAGTCAAGTGTCGGCGCATGAACTCTATGCCTATTTTCATACAGATCATAAGTGCTTTGCTTCAACACCTTTGCGGTCCGCCATAAAGCACACAAGTTTATATCATTCATTCAAAAACAAAATATCCACAAAAAAACAGCAAAAAAAAAAAAAACAAAAACAATATGAAAAAAACAATAATCATTTCGAGTGAGCCAGCCACACTTGAAGTGGTGGGCAAGGTCAATTAGTATTCGCATTGCTCACGGGTCGAATACGTAATTTTTGTGTTGTTAACTTTTTATTAGCTGCGGCCTCACCAGCCACCAATGATATATCAGGCCAGGCATAGTAGAACTGTGCTCGTGTACGTGTACTGCAATTAATAAGATCGTGTGATTGAATCGATGTTGACGCTATTCATGCGGCAAATTGTGCTGCCATTCGCCTTAGCCTTGCACAGTCTTAAAAGGCTTTGGTCTTCTTCTTCTTCATCATCTTTTTTGCAACTTGTATTTTTGGCAGCATTTTGAAACATTCCATGATATATTGTAGATGTTGGAATGTTCCTACAGTAGATATTGCAACGAACTGGCGCCAGATTGTTTACTGAATAGGAATCTATAAATGAAATTTATGACAAATTGCATCAATTATACGTATACTTATCTAGAATATATATAGACTTATAGTATACTAACAGTACAAGCAAAGTGTACAATTTATCTATAAAAGCATTGTGTAGATCTGTATAGTATATACTTTTGTTTTGGCTTTTGAATGGTTTATATAATTAATTAAATTTTGATTGTATGTTGAAACAAATGGGTTTTGTTTGTATTATAATGAAATGTTAGTTGGCTAAACATTAAAAATAAAATTGGCTATGTTTCTAAAGTCAAGAAACATAGAGGGCATTTTTCCCATTGATAAATTCTATGGGAATAAAAAAGATAAAAGATTTTTAAAGAACTTAAATTGTGTCATAAAAACAATATTTTAGACAGATTTATTTCTTAAAAATAATTTTGTAGTATAATAATTTTGGTGGTAATATAAATAATTTGATTAATATAAATATATAATTTTAATTTTTAATTCTTTTCTGTATATATAAAAGGAGAAACACATTCTGCTTTTATAGACTTTAAATATAGCTGCCTTCCCAGGTATTTGACGAAATACTACTGAATCGCTTACTCATTTCATTTTGCAGATTGTGTTTATGGAGGCAATTTCAAAAGTATATTTAGTTAGCCGAATAAAAAAGCTAAAGAGCAATCTATAAATTTGTACACAGTAAATAGGGGATTTTTTGTGCTGTGCTCATTTAGTTGAGTCTCTCGTAGTTGCATCTGCTGGCTGTGAAACTCTATGCCTAGTTAAATGAGAATTGAAATTAAAATTAAAATTCTGTGCTGCATTTTCGCTGGCTTTTGTGTGCGGAAATGTGAAAATGGAGAAAACTCTGCCCTAGAACAAAGGCGTCACTCAACCTACAATGCGAGGGGGATGCACGCGATTCGCTCGGATGTTGTGCTACTTTTTTAGTTGAATGTCATAGAGTATAATGCATCTGGGAGATAAATAGATATACAGCACACAGATACACACTGGATGCGCGCTGGTTGGTTGGCTGGCTGGCTGGCTGGCCTGGGAATCACTTGTATGCCCTTTGTTTCAAGCACCCTGTAAACATGATTATAAATATATACATATATATGTATATAATATTTTTTGCGCGAAAGTGCTGCCAGTTGCCAGTTGCCAGTTATTGTCAGCGACCAAATATAAATTCACAATAGCTGTGGCAAAAACACAAACCGGTTTCAAGCAACGAACTGCGTTTCAGCTTATGCAATCAACGTTTATAAATATAAAATGCAAATATCATAAGCAGACGCTGCCCCCAGAGCTGCGCCCCTCGGCTTAATTGAGTCGTTAAATGCCGCTAATCAAGTGCCAACTTTCTTTGGCTTTCGCCAAATTCGCACCCCTAGCGAACTTTGTCCAAGTCTCTGCCCCACCCAGCTCGAAATTCTTGCAACCATATTACGTATACGCGGCGTTTGCCTAATTTCGCTTAATTGCAACGTGCTCAATTTTCGCTCTCTTCCATTTGGTTACGCGCGACTGCATCGCAAGAGGCGAACAAAAAGCTAGAAAATAGAAAAAAAAAGTAGAAAAAAATTAGCATAGTTCACAAATCGCGGCTTAACGAGATCCGCACCTGGAATCCATTTGAGTGGCTCTGAAGTGGCCCATCAGTGTGTGGGTGGGTGGCTGGCAACCTTCGTGTTGGCGTTGCACAACCGCTGGCTGCGACAGCAATCAGGGACAATTGCTGGAGTGCAATCATAATGCACTAAATCCGAACCACGGGCCACTGCCAGCCGCTGTTGCTGAAGGTTGCCGACGTCAATTTGCTGCCTTATGCAACGGCGGGTCGTGGCGAGGGGCGAACGGAAATGTAGACGCAGGCGGCGAGGTATAGTTAATTTCAATGAGATTTACTTGTCATTCTACTGCACTTGCGGTTAGTTAGATAATAGATCTATAGAGCTGAACTCTGTTAAGATTCGGCAAGCTGAGCTAGCTTGTTAGCGATCGTAAAGTCATAAAGCGATAATTACTTTTGTTTTGTATCTAAAAAATTCTAATGAAAGCTATTAGGCAAGCTTCAGTTTTCAGCTTGCCCTCCTTTAATTTCTAACTGCCTGACAAGACAATTGCGCAAGATTAGAATAGTTGAGAATTTATGCTTTAAATAACTCTGCTTATCACTTATCGCTGGACTTATCTGTATTTAACTTGTTCAATGTCAGCATAAAATTTATTTAAATTTTCGCTTATCGTTTACATTTTGTTTAATGCGGCTTTCGGCTCTCAGCTCTTGGCTTTTTGGCATTTTTATCTCATTTGGATGCTTTTGGGTATATGTATATAAAAGATACAAATGGCTGCACTCGAAGTCGTTTACGGCTAACGACAATTGCAAATGCATTTGGGTAATGCAATTCCAGATACGCAACTTGCAAATGCAATTTGAAATTTCAAATTTACAATTCAATGTAAATAAATTGGAATTGGCCAATTGGCCAATGCCTCGAATGGCTGTTTTGCAGTTGACTGGGCCCAAAAGTGCACTGGCTGGGGATAGAGTGTGTTCGCGTGTGTGTTTGTGTTTTACATTCCTACACACACACGTGACGGCATCAGGTGTTCGCCTTTGCTTCGCATCGATCGAGTGGAAAATGCCAACGTTGTTTATTTCAAATACATTTGCTTCAACGGCTCAGCTCAGCTAAGCTCTTAATAATTAAGAGCAGTTCACTGACTTTATCTTTTCGCCTATACAACATATATATATCTTATATAAAGAAAGGCAAAGGCGTGGCAATAAGTTTGCCAATCGGTAGCGATGCGTGAGAAGCGTCAACTTGTCTCTTAAAGCTCAGCTCTGACAGCGAAATTTCCTGACACGACATCAAAACCAAGCGGGGCTTAAACATATATCCAAACACACACACGCACACTCGCACTATAATTAAGCTAGCATCTCTGACTATTTATTAGGCAGACACGAAATCAGTTTGGCACACTTTTTATACCCTGAACCCATTGAAAATGGGAAAAAAGGGTATAATGGTTTTGTGAAAATGTATGTAACAGGCAGAAGGAGGCGTGGCAGACCCCACAAAGTATATATATTCTTGATCAGGGAGAGAAGCCGAGTCGATTGAGCCCTGTCCGTCTGTCTGTCTGTCCGTCTGTCCGTCTGTCCGTCTGTCCGTCTGTCCGTATGTTTGAACGCGTCGATCTCCGAAGATATAAGAGCTAGAGACTTCAAATTTTTTTTGGAAGTCCGTGTATTGTACGATTCGATCGAGTTTGTTTCAAATATTCGATAACTATAATCGTTTTAATGTTATCGATTAAAAACCGATATCTTCATTTAGTTATAAAATTCTATTTAATTCATCTTTCTAGCTAGAGTCTTCAAATTTTGCATTTAATGTTATTTGAGCCTTCTGCAATTTCGGTTTTTGTTAAATTTTGGATGCCACGCCCTCAAATTGCCCCTTCGCCTCAAATTGCTAAATCACGTATTTCAAGTACTAGAGACTTGTGCTTTAGCACATACACACATATGAATGTCATGATCACGCCCCACAAATTTTATCAAAATCGTTCGACTAGAAAAAAGTTATTAAACATTTAATATCTCATATTATCGGCGTCTTGCAGCAGCAGCGAAGCTGATGAGTCATAATGCACAGTTAGCAGATTGTGTGTTGGTGCGTGAGTCTGTGTGTGTTCTTGTGCGTGCGTCTTGTGTGTGTGTATGTATTGCTTGCTACATATGTACATACATATAAAAGTAACGGAGAATGTTAGCGGCTCTTAGGAATCGCAGTTCTTCGCAGGGTTCAGGGGATCTCTTTGTCGAGCAGTCTCGACTAGAGCACTCTTACTTGTTATACCCTGAACCCATTGAAAATGGGAAAAACAGGGTATAATGTTTTTGTTGAAATGTATGTAACAGGGAGAAGGAGGCGTGGCAGACCCCATAAAGTATATATATTCTTGATCAGGGAGACAAGCCGAGTCGATTTGGCCCTGTCCGTCTGTCCGTCCGTCTGTCCGTCTGTCCGTCTGTCCGTCTGTCTGTCCGTATGTATGAACGCGTCGTTCTCAGAACCTATAAGAGCTAGAGACTTGAAATTTTTTATGTAGGTTCCTGTATAGCACGAAAAGATCGAGTTTGTTAAAAAAAATCGATAACTGTCTTAATTTTAATGTTATCGATTAAAAACGAAATCGATGCTCCGTTATATAATTATATATAATTCATCTTTATAGCTAGAGTCTTCAAATTTTGCATTTAGTGTTATGTGAGCATTACACAATTTCGGTTTTTGCTAAATTTTGGATGCCACGCCCCCTTCGCCTCAAAATTGTAAGTCCCGTATTTCAAATACTAGAGACTTGTGCTTTGGCACATACATACATATGGATGACATGATCACGCCCAACAAGTTTGATCAAAATCGTTACTCTAGAAAAAAAGTTATTAAACATTTAATTTCCCATAGCATTGCCATGCAAAGCAGCCAAAGAACAGCTGACGCTCCGATTGGCTTGTGTGTGTGCGTGCGCCTGTGCGTGTGTGTGTACGTTTTGCTTGTAATGAACGTACATATGCATGTGTATATAAAAGAAACAAAGAATGCTTGGAATAACGGTTCTTCATAGGGTTTAGGGTATACCCTTGTCGAGCGGTCTCGACTAGAGTTTTCTTACTTGTTCCATTTGCTTGCCGCTCACTCATCTTTATGAAAAGCAAATTCTTGAGCTGCTTTTAGTCGTGGGCATGCGAAAAGCCCGTCAGAAGCATAGCGCATTTCGCTTATCTTTGAGATTTGCTTTTCGGGCATTTTCTAGCTGATAAGTCGAAATTATTTTTTGTGTAATGGAATTTTGTGTGTTATCAGCAACTGAAGCGTCCAGCGTGAGCGTGTGCTTACGACTGCCACTGGCCGGCCAGGCACGGCCAGGCCATTGCGCAATTTCCATTGTATCTGCGAGTTATTGCCATTTTTCCTGTCATTCAGTTATATTCTTCATGCTGTTTTGCCTGTTACCAATACCTCGCTTGGCTCATAAATAGCTTCGAATGCTACATCTGATTTGAGTTTTAATATTACGATTAGATGGGAATTTATTAGTGTACAATACGTCTTGCTGTTAAATTAAATTGATAACGGAATGTGTTGAGTGTCGAACAGTAGTTAATTATGGAAGGTATATATATATATATATATATATATATATATATATATATATATATATATATATATATAGATATATGTATGTATACACTATATCCGACTTTGATAACTTGCGGCCTTGCATAAACTTTTAATTTTTGAAGACCACAATTGAGGTTGATTGCCTTTGTGGCTTAGCGGGTCACACGCTCAGGCTTAGCCTTCTAGAATCTTTAATAATACTAATTACAATTAGTTAAACAATTGCAATTCGCTGTAAGTAATTGTCTTGCTGTTGCAAATATGATAAGATTTGAGAGAAAACAGAGAAGCTTAACTTCTATTACAATAACTTTATGATATGAATATGATACGCCTTTATATGTGATTTTCCTAAAAATATATAACTATAGAATAGCTCTTAGTTCATATTATGTCAATATGATAAAGGCTTTCATTTATGCTTTCAGTCAGCAACCGCTCTAGAGTTATCCAAGAGTTCAATCCAATGCTAGCATCTGTGGGGCAATTCATTTCGGCTGCTCTTGACCCGCTTTTCACAGTTCGGCAGGCAACAAATCTACAAAATTGTGAACCATAAAGTTCAGCCGAAAAACGAAAATGTAAACTGAAAACTGAAAACGGAAAACTAGAAACAAATAGTATTTGTAAATTCTGTTTACTCGCATGTTCGATCTTAATGGGGCGTACTTTTTGATTGCCCAACGAATTCGTGGAGCTGCGTCATGCGGCGTCACGTGCCGTTAAGTACTTTGATTTTCCACTTGATATCTATGCAAATCACGTGCCTTCGGCAGCCACAAACAACAAAGCCGCTCTCAATGCTTGATTTAGTGTCTACCTGTTGCCACTTGAGCAACAGCCGGGCAGACAAACAGTCAACACTTGGCGGCGTCTTCCATTTGCACTGCGCTGCGAAACGACACAGATTCAAATCGAATCTACGAATGGCCTGAAAATGGGTCTTAAGTCACACTAACTAACTATAAGTGACACTCTATTAGGGCTTTTTCTTCTCCATAATGAGTTGTGTGCTAAGTGTGAGCTCATGATTTGACCGCATTGACGCTGAGTGAGAGAGAGAGAGAGACATGCAAAGTACCTGACAGATACCATATAATGCATACTTATGGGTACACATATATTGAGAATAGCTTGTGATTGATTAGCATGGCTCTATCATATGCCTGGGCACGACCGCTAGCACTTATATAACGTATACGACCAATTGTCCGGTCGCCAACTCTGTTCAGCAGTATACATAACGTTAATGTATTTTGAGCTAATTTTTATATATCACAGCGCGGCACAGCACAGCAGCGTCACATTTTTCACGTTTCGGCCAGAAATAAAAAGAAAACAAACAAAAGTTCGATACACATTAAAAAAAACGATATGTGATTGTGTGCGTGTGTGTGTGTGTGTGTGTGCAAAGATTAACGATAAATTAATGTGCGGTAATTATCATTTTTGGCAAATGAATCGAAAATACAAATTTGTTTTTGTCTTTGATAACTGAAGTCCAATAAAAAACAATGAGACAAATGCATTAAAAGTAAAATAAAATAATTGAAAATGTTTTAAATATTTTTAATAATTATAAAAACAGAAAACTTGAAAGCAAGAGCGGCAAGCCATAAGAGAATTTATAGAATAAATAATTTTAAATTATAAACTCAAATAATATTAATTTAAGTAAAATTAAGTTAATATTAATTTGTTTGTATTAATCTAGAGTATAATACAAAATTGAGTATTTACTTTTTCGCTAAGTGTACGCATGTGGTACACTCACTCACATCTCTCTCTCTCTTTCAAGTTCTATCACTCACTCTTTCTCTTATGCTCTTCGCTCAGGCCAAAAGCTTTAAGCGAACACACACACACACTCACACACATGGCTAGCTGTGTGTCTAAGTATATAGATACATGTTCTGGGCCCAGTAAATTCTTTGCAGTTGGCAAAAATATTTGCATTTTCTATTAGCCAGCTATAATGCGGGGCCTATACTAGATGCAGGCACCTAGCTATCGAGCTATCTATTGTACACTTGTATGCCGCTATAAGACAGATAATAGGCATTTGCATATTTCGAACAGTAAATTGATTTACGGCTGCGCTTTTAACTGTGCTAATTACATTTGACAGTCTTTGCGCCGAAGCCAAACAAAATCAATTCAAATCCATTCCACGAGCATTGACTGTTTGCTGCGTAGCGAAATGTTTTTCGAATAAATAGAAAACGTGTAGAGCTAATTGCGAAGAGCAATGCGGAGCGTCAGTGGGAGCGGGAGCGGGAGCGGGTTAGATAAACAACAAGCGTAACGAGTTTCAAATCAAACAACAGTAAAAATGCAGAGAAAAGTCCAACTATGAAAATTCAATGTAAAACTAAGCTAAACAATTTTTAAGAAAAAATTGAAAAAAAATTCAAATAATTATTGAATGAAATGCCTAGAAATGGTTAATAATCGCAGCCACATTTGTTGTTGCTGCTGCTTTGTTTTCGCCTTTCAAATGCTCGTAGCAAGCGGATATTAACGACGTCTGTGGCTTAGACAGGTTTTCCATTATTTTTATGTCATTATAAAAATTTACTACACACGTGTGTGTGTGTGTGTGGTGTGGCGCTGTTTATTTCCGTTGGGGACAGTTTTTGTTTATTGTGATATCGTGTGGATAGTTGCGAGCAACAGGTTCTTTAGCAGCTAAATTCTTGAGACTTACGTAACTCAATTCAGTATTGGGATAAGCTCTTTTCTTACGAATGATATGTACATATATGTCTGCCAGATATTGCTCAGCCAGTGCCAGCCACAGCTATTTGTCTCATGCTCATGTAATTATCATTTTTGGCAAATGAATCGAAAATACAAATTTGTTTTTGTCTTTGATAACTGAAGTCCAATAAAAAACAATGAGACAAATGCATTAAAAGTAAAATAAAATAATTGAAAATGTTTTAAATATTTTTAATAATTATAAAAACAGAAAACTTGAAAGCAAGAGCGGCAAGCCATAAGAGAATTTATAGAATAAATAATTTTAAATTATAAACTCAAATAATATTAATTTAAGTAAAATTAAGTTAATATTAATTTGTTTGTATTAATCTAGAGTATAATACAAAATTGAGTATTTACTTTTTCGCTAAGTGTACGCATGTGGTACACTCACTCACATCTCTCTCTCTCTTTCAAGTTCTATCACTCACTCTTTCTCTTATGCTCTTCGCTCAGGCCAAAAGCTTTAAGCGAACACACACACACACTCACACACATGGCTAGCTGTGTGTCTAAGTATATAGATACATGTTCTGGGCCCAGTAAATTCTTTGCAGTTGGCAAAAATATTTGCATTTTCTATTAGCCAGCTATAATGCGGGGCCTATACTAGATGCAGGCACCTAGCTATCGAGCTATCTATTGTACACTTGTATGCCGCTATAAGACAGATAATAGGCATTTGCATATTTCGAACAGTAAATTGATTTACGGCTGCGCTTTTAACTGTGCTAATTACATTTGACAGTCTTTGCGCCGAAGCCAAACAAAATCAATTCAAATCCATTCCACGAGCATTGACTGTTTGCTGCGTAGCGAAATGTTTTTCGAATAAATAGAAAACGTGTAGAGCTAATTGCGAAGAGCAATGCGGAGCGTCAGTGGGAGCGGGAGCGGGAGCGGGTTAGATAAACAACAAGCGTAACGAGTTTCAAATCAAACAACAGTAAAAATGCAGAGAAAAGTCCAACTATGAAAATTCAATGTAAAACTAAGCTAAACAATTTTTAAGAAAAAATTGAAAAAAAATTCAAATAATTATTGAATGAAATGCCTAGAAATGGTTAATAATCGCAGCCACATTTGTTGTTGCTGCTGCTTTGTTTTCGCCTTTCAAATGCTCGTAGCAAGCGGATATTAACGACGTCTGTGGCTTAGACAGGTTTTCCATTATTTTTATGTCATTATAAAAATTTACTACACACGTGTGTGTGTGTGTGTGGTGTGGCGCTGTTTATTTCCGTTGGGGACAGTTTTTGTTTATTGTGATATCGTGTGGATAGTTGCGAGCAACAGGTTCTTTAGCAGCTAAATTCTTGAGACTTACGTAACTCAATTCAGTATTGGGATAAGCTCTTTTCTTACGAATGATATGTATATGTCTGCCAGATATTGCTCAGCCAGTGCCAGCCACAGCTATTTGTCTCATGCTTGTCTCATTATGTTGCTTTGCGAGTTTTAACTAATGCTAATAGATAAATCATGGCATTGCGGCGCGCGAGACTCTAGCATAGATAAATATTAGTTATTTTCATTGGGCATTTCAGTCAAACTGAAACTTTCTACCGAGTTTCACTTTCCACTTGCTTAAGCTTAAAGCAATAACGTCGCATCGAATGCGAAAGAAAGCCCAAACGACAGAGCAAAAAGAGAGAGAAAGAGAGAGAGAGAGAGATATCATATCTATGGCAGAGAGCAAGACAGCCAACTGACATGTATTAAAAGAAATTATGCAAATGAAGCCAAAGTTGAAAACGTCGCATAAACAAATCGAATTTGTATTCGATTGCGCAATGAACTGATTTAATTTACATACATACATATGTCGACTTTAGCGAATGTTGTAAATATGTGCAAAGTCTGCGCTTTCATACACTGGAAAATCATGAAAAAGTTTGAACACTGAAAGAATATTTTCATTAATTTTTTTTAGTTTTCAAGATGAGTATAAAAATATGTAAAATAATTGAAATAATATTTAAAAATTCTAATATTATGTAAACTATTTTATTAATTTAAAATATATAATACATTTCTCAAATATAATAAGTTCGAGTGTTGTCCTCAAACTCAATTAAATATCTCTAATGTATTTCTAATTGAATGAGGGTATTTCCACAGTAGACTTCTCGCCTTTTGTGCCATTTTCAATTAGTTTTGTTAGCGAATAAAAATAATTGTTTATGTAAACCCGGCGCTGTTATTAATAACTATTGCTAACACGATATACGATCTGTGCTCAGCGGCAGCTTCTCGTAGATTATATTTTTCTGTTAGCACGTTTCTGAGCTGCTAACTCGATCTGAGATAAAGTGTAAGTCATATGACTTACAGTCTGGAGGGTGAGTGTGAGAGTGTGTATGTGTGGAGGGGTCACAATTGGAAACCGGTTACTGCCCACAACAACAGTTGCTTTTTTCATATATATTATTTTATTTTATTTCATTTGACTTTTTGTTGTGTTTGTTTTCGTTATTTTTTGCTGTCATCGTCGTTAGAGTCAATCGTTGTACTTTATATGGGGAATGTTTTGGTTTTTACCGCTAACCGCAGGCAACAAGTTGAAAATGTGCTTTTGTGGTAATAGGTTAGCTCTTTAACTGACACACACACAAGCAAACACCGAGCTGTGTTACATGCATAGTTTGCATGCCATTAAACCAGGCAGCAGCGGCACTTGTCAGCATCGGCAACGGCCGCAGCTCTTGCCGTGGGCTGGCAGCTTACAAGGCGTGGCGCGCTGCTCTGACACCGATCTAGTCGTGGCACATTTTCCGTACCCATTTCTCTTATTCATTTGCCGCCTGCCAGCCAGCCAGCCAGCCAACCAGCCAGCTCCCGCTCTGCTTTTAGCCATGTCTCGCACTTTTGCCGGCGGCGGCAATTTCTACAAATCTTTTCTTCCTCCTCTTCGCAATTGTTTTTATTGTTTTTGTCTGCTGCCGTCTGTTGCTCTCTTGTTGCCTGTTTATGTTTAATATTCCCTTTTTTTGCGCTGACTGTTGTAGCCAGAAGAGACTCTAGTTTAGCTGACGCTGCTATGGCTTATACCCTAGACAGACAGCCAATGGGCTGTATTAGCCACAAATTGATTTATTCCGAAATTTTGTGTGTTTGGAAATTGAATACTTCAGAAATTGTCTAGCTTTATGGCCCTAACACACAGTGTGCTTGTGTTGTAGTTGGTAACTGCTGGTCGTTGCCCACTTTTGCTTTGGCTTCTTTCTCTTTCTCTTTTTGTTTTTTGTTTGATTGTCTTGTTGTAGCAGTTGCCAGCAGTAGATTGCTGCAAAAGTGGGCCAACGCTTGCTTATGTATCCCAGCTAAACCCTCCCGCCCCACCCGCCTTTGCAATATGTCGGCTGAAGCACTTTACTTTTGTTTGCCTGCCCATCTTGTGTGTGTGTTGTCTGTTGTCTACTCTAGCTTCGATTTATATTTTATGTGTTGCACTTTTTGAAAGTTGAATTACATTTTGCAGCTACACGATACTTGTGCATCTGGCATCTGGTGTCTTGTAGGCTGCTGCTGCTGCTGCTGCTGCTGCTGACGCTGATGTTGTCATCGTTTGTGACTCCTCTGCACGCCCACGTCCACGCCCCCAGGCCACACGCCCCAATGACAGAGAGCTGTGTGTCTGGCTTGAGGCCAAAAGCTTAGCCCACGTTTTTCATTTGCTCGCTCTACGCACATGTTGCATGCGTGGAATTGGCCAACAAGAAAATAAACTTTTGGTCCACATCTTGTATATATGACTATCTGACTATACTATATATAGGTGCTCATACATATAGCGACAGCAGCACAAAATTTTAAAATAAATGACACACGCTAGATATATATATACACATACATATATACTCTATATTTACCGTCTATAGCTGGGACAGTTCGATGACGCAAACTTGCTGCGAGACATTACACATATACCCTCTGTATACACATGTGTGTGTGTGTGTGAAGAAGGACAAACGCCAAATGTTCTGAGACCTGTCGAGCGGAAGTGGAAAGGCTGTGGCTGTGGCTATGGCTGGGGCTATGGCCAGCACTGTGTCGCGATAACCACACAAAGTCCAATCATCCGCCAATAACGCAATCATATCTATTCATATCTATTTGCATAGAAGTTGAGGCAGCTGAGGAGCTAATTGACACTGAAATTGATAATAAATTTGTTTGTTCGTTTGTGTGTGCTAATTAATAAAGCTTTGGGCCCTGGCAACATTTAAAATCAAGGAACGCCCACAAACACTCACTCGCTGCATTTGGCTGACGATTTCTACACGTGGGCTTAACTCAGTTATGTATATAATAGGTTGAGTGTGTGTCCGTGTGTGTGTGTGTGTAACTGCAGTCTTCGATTTACCAATTAAGGTTAACAATAACAATAACAAAATCAAAAAGCATTTGAACAGTTAAGACCTGGCTGGTTCTTTTAGCTTTTGCCGGTTTTCAGTTACCAATATGGTCAGCAAATGCGGCAACAGGTTGCTGGGAAACTGCCCACAATAAAGCTATCATGCATGTGTGTGTGTGTGTGTGTGTATGTGTGTGAGTGTGGTCAGTGTGCCCATAAAAGGTTTTTATGTGTGCGAGCTACACTTGCTGTAAATGTGACCATAGCTATATAGTATAGATAGATATATGTGTGACATATACACTGAACGAAAAGGCAGAAGACAGCTGCATTTACTTGACTTTTATTGTATGAAACATGAAGTGGATGCCCTTTTCGGGCAGTGACAGATATAAAAGGTGCCAAGCTAATACATTTTGTTGCCTAGTTGAGTAACTTCCAATGTTTCTAACTAAATCTAAGAATGTAACCATAAGAGCGTTAGTGAGTTTAAGTATAGATAAAAGACATGTGCTAATTTGCTAATTTCTTTTTAGAAGATGTCACAGCTTAGCAGTAGTGTAGAGTAACTATCAACTTTCAACTATCAGTGAATATCAATAATAGTTCTGCAGAGTTACTATATTACATAGTTCACAATTTTCACTGCAATTTTCCATACTTTCCCTTATACCTTATATCAATTAGTGCCCAATTCATAACACTTGCTACACACTGAAAATGTTCCTTGTCATTAAGTTTCAAGGGCATTCGGCTTTCGTCTTGTTTGTTGGCTTTACGATTTTAACGCTTGCCTCCTCAATTACCTGCTTTAGCTTATTTAACATGCGTATCGCATATGTGCGTTTGGGTTAATCATTCATAACGGGCCTCGCAGTCTCGGCGTTTAAGGTTTCGTTTCCTACAGAGGAAGTGCGAACGGTTTTGGGCGTACTTCAGCTCAGCGCAGGGCCCATTAGACGAATTATCTTCGCTGTTTGCTTGAGCTTATCTAGCTGTTGTATCTGTGAGAGGTATGCTGATTCGTTATCTTTTATCTGTGTGCAAATATTTGCACAGCCTGTGCTCGTTTAGCTTTGTGGCGCATATGCTAATGGCGAAAAGATGCCAGGCTGAAATTTGCATTGCGTATACGCACAGTTGTGCAGCTTGCAGCTGTGACACAGTTAATTGCTCTCTCTCTCTCTCTCTCTCTCTCTCTCTCTCTCTCTCTCTCTCTCTCTCTCTCTCTCAGTCTGTTTAAATGTTTTGCAGCCTCTTTCATCGTTTGTTTGTTCTGTGTGGGGTCACACATCTGAGGCGTGGGCGCTGCTGAAAACTGTTACAAGGTTGTGTCAGCAATTGACAACTTATCAACGCGCGCCGCCTGCCCTCCCACTCTGCTTCGCTTTGCCACATTCCAGTTTTTTGGTGTTTTTTTTTTTGTGTAGCAAAGTGTTTAGCAATTCAAGTATCTGCAGCCACAAATTGACCGGAGGCTGCCGTCCGTCCGAATTGCGTTCTTAACCCCAATCGGACGTGGCTGTGGCTGTGGCTGTGGCTGTGCCTGTGGACAGCCATGTGGCAACAGATTTAGCGCTTTGCTAAGTTTTATTGTGGCCGTTTGCTGTTCTTCTTTTCTATGCTATTTTTTGCGAGTTCAGACGAGATGTAAAAAACTGAACAAAAACCCAGCCGGGGCACAGGCAACGCTTGCCAAATGATTTTTCTTATTTATAAATGCGCCATTTGCTGGCTACAAGTTCTCTCTCTCTCTCTCTCTCTCTCTCTCTCTCTCTCTCTCTCTCTCTGTGTGTGTCTGTGTGTGTGTATTTTGTACTCTTAGTGCTAAGTGCAAATGAAATATGTTGCCACTACAGTGGTAATTGGGCTTGGGATTACGTACGTGGTCGGGCTTCAACAGAGCAAGAGCGCGAGCAACAGCCCACACTATGACCTTGGTCTACACCCGCCCATACACACAGACATCCACTTGATGCGGATTGATTTTTCAACTCAACTCTTGTTCACTTGCAGATTCTACAAAATTTGGGCAAAGTTGATCGCACCGCAGATGAGATCTTCGATGATCATTTGAATAACTTCAATCGCCAGCAAACAAATGCCAACAAATTACAAAAGGAGTTCAACAACTACATAAGATGCATACGCGGTAAGTCTTTGATGCTAATACAATTTAATTGGTATTTAATATATATTCATTTCGTTTATCTAATTGACAGCCGCACAAACCGCCTCAAAGTCGCTGATGGATGCCGTGTGTGAAGTCTATGAGCCACAATGGAGCGGCTACGATGCGCTGCTAGCACAAACCGCCGCCTCGGAGAGCTTGTGGCTGGACTTCGCACACAAATTGGGGGATCAGGTGCTGATACCGCTGAACACATACACCGGACAGTTTCCCGAAATGAAGAAGAAGGTGGAGAAGCGCAATCGCAAGCTCATTGACTACGATGGCCAGCGTCACTCGTTCCAGAATCTGCAGGCCAATGCCAACAAGCGAAAGGATGATGTTAAGGTAAGCTCGCAGCTTCCATTGATATACATCTGTTTTGATTCACTAATTATTTTATTTCGGGTTTCCTCCAGCTTACCAAAGGTCGTGAACAATTGGAGGAGGCACGTCGCACCTACGAAATTTTGAATACGGAACTACACGATGAGTTGCCCGCCCTCTACGATTCGAGAATATTGTTTTTGGTTACCAATTTGCAGACACTGTTCGCCACGGAGCAAGTGTTCCACAATGAGACGGCCAAGGTACGCGCAGAGATAATCATATAAGTCCAATACGAATCATAATTACTTTGCTCTCCTCTAGATCTATGCGGAACTTGAGGCAATTGTTGATAAATTGGCTACAGAATCGCAGCGTGGCTCAAATACGCTGCGCAAGCAAGCAAGTAATTGTAATGGAGTTTATATAATTTATGGTTGACATTAATGCTCTTGCTTGTTGCACAGTAAATGCCATCAAGACATCGAGTCCAGTGCAATCGCCAGTGAACAAATTGAACAACGCCAATGCCAACAATAGCAACTACCAGAATCAAATAACCACAAACGGCGGCTCCAGCCTGGCCAACAGTCGTAAGTAGTAGACGCCCTTGAGGTGTACTGGATCTCTCTCTCTCTCTCTATATATATCTATCTATACTTTATTAATTTCCATGATTAATTTTTTGATATTTATGAAATTTTACGCATTTACGTTTTTTATTTCGTTTATTCTTTTCGCTTCTCCCCCTTTTTTGTGTTTCAATAAAAACAACAAATTATAAATTATAAATTGCTCAAAACTGTAAAAAAAAATTCCATTACACATCGCCAAAGTGTAAAATAAATTCCCAATTATTAATATATATATAAACCCCAAAAAGAACTCAATATTATACACAATATTTAAAATATTTGTATATATTTCATATATTATTTTACCTTTCTTATGCACCTATATATTATATTTATTTATGCAAAACTTGAAGGCATATTTTGAATTTTTTTTTAGTTTTTGGCAATTTATAAAATTAAAACAAAATTTTCTTTAGTTGTCGCCAACTAATTTGATAAACTTACAACATTCCAATTGTTAAAGGGCTAAATTTTTATAAAATTTTGTATTTTGTGTAAATTTTTATATAATTTTTAATCGGTCTGGTCTAATTAGTTAGTTATTAATTAATGCACTTGAATTGAAGTAAATACTTGAGTCGATTCGCTGGCCGAAAACAAACAAATGGAATGTTGTCAGTTGCCGCTTTTTCTTTTTGCAATCTGAACAACAATAAGTTTTATCCGATGTGCCCTTAACCATGCATGTGTTGAGATATATTTTTACTTTTCTCTCTTCTTTTATGAATTAAACAAATGTATTGTTTTTGTTGGAATGATGCTCTAACCCTACCCAAACAAATCGAATATGAATTAACATCAAACACCACACATTTAATAAATAAACAAAACATACAACAAAATCAATATCAACGTATAAAACAATACAAAAAACACACATCAATATATAAAATAAAAAAAAAAAAAAAAAAAACAAAAAAACTAGCATCATCCACAAGCTCGTCAATGCTTGAGCCTCGATTTGATTCAGTTTCTTCAACGCCAGAGCCGACGCCAGAGTCGGCACAGCTTTCAGACAGCCCCGTGCAGCAGCTGGAGAGGGCAGTCGCAGGAGCAGCGGCAGCGGCCACAAATGGCATCAGCCCCACAGTAACCACAACAACAAAGCTGGTGGAGAACGCTGAGCTGAGCAGCCCCAATGCGAATACAACAAAAACAACAACGACGACAACCACAACAGAGGAGACAACCAGTGAAACTGCAGCTGATGCCAAGGAGACAACGACAACAACCACAACAACAGCAGTAGCGACGGCCGCATTGAATGGCAACAATAATGAAGTGGCATCAGCAGAGGGAGCACCGCCAGCAGCACCCACAGCCACCAGCATCGGCAGCAGCTCCACCACTACCACCACCACAGTCACGCCTAAAGAGCCGGGCAAGCAGCCTAAGGAGCTGCCGGACGGTCAGTCGAATGCCAACGGCAATTCGAGTTCGCTCGAGGAGCACAAGCAAAAGAAATTAGGTAAAGAAACAACAACAACAAACACAAATACAACGCACTCAGTTACAGATACAGAAACAGTTAGCGTTAGCCAAAACCAATTAGTTAATAGCCAAACTGTTAATAAGCATTCTAATAAAAATCCCTTCGACGAAGATGACGAGCGCATCTACGAAGTGCCCAAGGGTGAGTAAGCTCCCACAATCTACGCAACCTTCAAAAACTGGGTCTGTCTGTGCATTTACTTCTCTACACTTGTGTCTGTCTGTCGTCTAGCTGTCTCTCGTTGGGCACCAACCACCAAAATCCACCAAACAAACCACCCACCCACTCAACAACAACAACAACAAACACTCACACAATCTATGAAAGTCTCTGTATACTCTACTTATTGAATGGATTCATTTGGTTGCCCGATAGAGCTTGAGAGCGTCTGACAGCGGCTTGTCTATTGTATATTGTATCTCTAAAAAGCTTCAGTTTCTGTTGATGATGTCCTGTATCTGTATTTCGTAAACTTAACCGCAAACTGTATACAACTGGGGCCAAAGCATGTGCGTTTCGGGCGAATCAATAATATAGATACATATATATATATATACATATATAATATTCGATTCATAGGTAGCCACACATTTAGCGGTGCCGTTTCATACAAGTATATAAATCAATTTATCGCATAATTATTAAACAACTTGGATTGCAAAGTAAACAGCTGTTAAGATTTGAGTTTCTGTTACAGCGCTGTAGAGTTAACATAAAGAACGATTTTAAATTGCCTGCTGCAGCCGTCTGACCACAGATGGCGCTAGCTGGCAGCTGTTTACTTTGAAATGCAATTTGAGCACATCCACCACAATTGTCTGTTTCACGCGTCTCATTTACTTTTACTATAATTATTATTATTGTTATATTATATGCTTGTATATATCGTTGTCATTCACAAAGCAATTAGATATACAAACTGTAGCAACAAATATCATAAAGCTGCTCTAATTATTAAGTGGGAGTTGTTGGTAATCAAATGTAATCAAACAAAAACAAACTGGTTGCAGGTGTCTGTCTATCAGCAAGTAGGTTCTCTAGCCTTAAGTCGTACTCATTCATTTGATCATCAAACAAAAAACAAACAAACATCGCTTGCACGTTCGCTGCCTAAGTCTTTTGTTTTATCGATGGAGCAATTGCCGGCGTAATAATACCTAAAAGCTATCTATTAAAACCCAACTAACCCACATAGGCTGCGAGTTCTGTTTTTTCTGTATTACAAACATTAACAGCGAGTTCTGTTCTTGCCTATGCGTTTTGTGCACTAAAAACAGAGTTATGCATATATCTATATTTATATATAATGTAATTGTACAGCAATCGATGCTATTTGATGACAAATCCTTGCTGAATCGAGAATATAAATTGAGCTGGAATTTTATTCACAGATGCCAACACCGCTGATTTGCCACCTGGTGTGCTATATCGCGTGAAGGCGACCTACGGCTACGTCAAGGAGGATGTCGACGAGCTGAGCTTCGAGATAGGGGACACCATACGCGTCATCGAGTACGACGATCCCGAGGATCAGGTAAACCCATTTTCGTTGCCACACGCTGAAGTTTGATAAATGTCTATATATATATATATATTATCCCTGTTGAGTGTTAAAGCATGCGCTAGTTGCCCCTCCGCGAGTTTTGATTGAGAATTTCATTACTTGTTTTTATTGAATGCAGTTTTTTATTGCCAATTTGCAGGAGGAGGGCTGGCTAATGGGTCAAAAGGAAGGCACAAACGAGAAGGGCCTGTTTCCGGCCAACTTTACGCGTCCCATTTGAAAAGCTGACGCAGCGACGATGACGGGATAAATGCAACAACTATATAAACAACATGCAACAACAACAACAAGAACTCCAACTTCAGCCCCCTATTTTTGTTATACAACTTATATACAAAAAGAGAGAATACTTTTTACATACAAATTATACAAATTTTTAAGAGCGAACTTAAATACTTTCGGCCAAATTTTCACCCACAGCGCTGCGACGCCTTATATTTAAATATATATATTTTCTTCACCTGTCCAGAAGCCCCGCAACGCAGGGGCTTTCATTTTTGTAAAATTAATTGTTTGGATTAATTTGTAATTCGTAATTGAATAAACAGTCGTGTATTTGTTAGAGCAGTGCTTCCAAACATTATTATAATTATAATTATTATTACTATTACTCTTCTTATTGTTGAGAGAGATGATTGCACATACAAAATATTTTGAAAATGTTTCATAAATATTATTTTCCTAGTTGTAAGAGAGATAAACACAAACACAAAACAAAACAAAAACACACACACACACATGAAAATATTATTTGTTAAATCTATTATTGTGCTCATAATTAATACGAACAAAATGTATCAAAATTGTAATTTGTTATAGAACAAAAACAAAAAACCAAAAGGTAAAGACGAACAATTTAACGCATATCACTCGGTGAGGACCATGTTTCAAACGTCTTCGCGTCGAGAGGAAGATGAACCTTTTGTATACGTATTTTTCGAAAAGAGAAAACAAACATGTAGTACGAGTTTTTTTATAGTCAATTGAATGATTTGTTTTTAATTCTTTTATTGGAGAGAAGACACCGGAAATTAGCTTTTTGGCATTTCTTTGGTAAATCGGAAGACGACATTAAATTGTTTTTTATTATTCAGAATTAAATTAAACTATATAATTTGTAGCTGTTATTTAGTTGAAAATGGAGAGAAACCGAGTAAAACTCTCGAAATACATAACAAGAGCAGGCAGCTTTATAACATTGAGCAGAGAAGCCAATCAATAGTCACTAATCCAGATCCGTAATCCCCTATTATAATTTTATTGAACAAATCGAAAAGATTAATGATATCCAGCGCCAATTGAATCGAGAAGCACAGAGAACCGAAATACATAATTTTGTTTTTTTTAATCTGTACTGTAAAGTTATTATATTAATATTATTTAATTAATTTAAACATTTATTTATCGCATGAATACATTGAACAAATGATAATAATTTACAGAAAATCAAATAAAACATAGATTAAACAAAAACACAACTGAGTTTGTTTATTAAAAAGATATCAAGTGTTCTCTTTTTATATATAAAAAAAAAAAACATTTAAACGTTCTGCTACATTTCAAATTTAAGAAAAAAAAACGTATAAGTATAAATCGCATATCGATAGTTACTTCAATTTGCATGTGCTGGTCACCCTTGTTCATTAACATTGGAATAGCGGGTCACCTTAATTTTTAAGTCGATATTTGTATCTATTCGATACATACTCGATATTTAACTATCTACTCAATCATTGCTAAAAATTCTTGTAGCAGCCCTGGTAAATGTGAACGTATGACGTCAAAAACTCTGCGCAATCGAAATTGCGCACGTCTACGCGATACCTTGTTAGCTTCATGCAATCATGCTCCTATGTCGGTGACTCTTTCGTGTGTGTTGGTGTTGCGTTAATAAAAAAGTGTAAATACTTAAGAAAATTAAAGAGTTGACAAAGCAAAAAAGTCACTACGGGTCGTGTGTTAACGTTAACTGAAAAATGCAAAATCAAATATGTTGTGAGTTTCAATCGAATATCGGACGCACCGACAAAATCCAGCAGCAGCAATAGCAGCCAATTCTAAAATACCATCCCCAACTTACTTGGAAGTTAAGTTTAATTTGAAAATTGGGCGTAGTTTTGTGCGGGCGGATAACTAATGAAATCATGGATATTGGCGCAAAGAATGGCATATAATTGTTAAACAATTCGGCGTGCCAGAATCGACCATTTTTCTGGCCAAAATTTTTTCATGTTCGTTTTTGCCTCGCCCTCGCTCTGTGTGTATAGCAGTGCGCGTGTGTGTATAGAGGTGCGAGCGAAACAGCTATACAGCTACAGGGCACTATCTATCTATCCTATCAGTGATATCTGTATGTCTTATTTGCATTTTGCACTTATGCTTATGTTGCTGTGAGCACATTTCATTTGTTAAATAATTGCAGTTGATGTTTAATTTATTTGCACTTGCCTTCAGTCGCATATGCCAATGCAGTTGCCAGCATTTGCACAGCCAGTTTTAGCGGTGACAACACTGCAGTGCACTGCTTGCCCGAGCAAACAGCATGTTTTGGCATTATTTAGCACATTTTGCTAACCCGAGCTGTAAATTCTATATAATTTTTTTTTACCAAAATGCAGTGGGTGCTACATTGGCATAAAAAGTTAATATTATTATGCCCGCATATTGCAAATGTAGAAAACCACACAGCCCACATCAGTGTTCGTTGAAATCAGTAAAAGGAATGGAGTTAATACTTCGCTTAAGCACAAAATAGTTGCTCTTCGCTATTGGGTGGGGTGCGTGGGAGGACTTTACTGTTGCGGTCACTGCTATTGCTGCTGCTGCTGTTGCTCCATATAAAAGAAGTGTTTCCCAATCATCCAATGAGAATATGTTAATGTAAATGTAAATGTTCTTTTCTATTGCAGTTCCACTGCATACCGGAAAATAAACAAATACAAGAAGCATAAAGTATGCAGAAAATTAAATACAAAAGGAGCATTTAAGTGTTGCGTGTGAAAGAAAGAAAGAAAATAACCGTTGTGCTCGTCGTCATATAAAGTTTTTGTTTTCAATTACCAAATAACAAATTACAAGTTACAAATCTTCGTTGCATTTAAAAAAAAACTTCAAAATATCAAACAGACGAAAACAACAAAACTGAGCAAAGAAATGCAACAGTAAATAATTAGTTAAAGTAATTATGCATATATAAACAAAACTACACACGTTCCTTAAAACTAATGTTTTCCAAACGCAACTGAATCAAACGATAACGATTAACAAAAAACAAAAAATAAAAACAAAATAAACGACACGTCGTGAAGCAACGGAAACATCACCTCATAAAGCATAACCACATAGGAATTATATATACATACATACATACGCACATACATACATTCATACATACTACTTATATACATAACATACATATATATATATATATATCCAAAAAACGACACCGATTTAAATTAACTGCAGGGAAACAATACGATAAACCAGAAAAGCAAACAACTTTTATATTATTATTATTATTTAGTGCTAGTACATAAAACGACCAGAGACTTTAATTTGATTAACAAAAAGAAGCTCATCAAGTGAAGCAGCAACAATTTGGATATTTCTCGTCTCATAAAGTGCATTCGTCGCCCGTCGTCGTCGTCGTCGTCTACAGCCTGCAGCTTGGGTTCATTCATATGTCTCTGCTCATCAGCATACACAACCGTTAGATTAATGCGTAAGTATTTATAGTATATGGACTTAAGTTCTACATAGTTGCTAGTCAAGTATTACTATTTCAACTATTTAATAACCATTTTATGTGGAGACTTGAAACTTGCTGGCAAACTTAAAAGTTTATCATACAAGTTTTGTAGCTCTGCAAAACTTTGTTCAAGCATCGAAGGAAATGAAATGTGTAAGGATTCGTGCAGTTTAATCAACTCGTCTTCGTTAAGTTTAGTACTCAACTAGAAAATATTTCAGAATTATGTTATGCCTTAGCCACTTGTTGCTAAGCTTTTTCCACAATTTATGCTATACTCTCTTAGGCCTGATAAGAGGTATGAATAATAATGCGGATCTAAGTTCTATATATATTTATATGTATATATGGCTCATGACTAATACCGACAATTAAGTGAATGCAGTCAGTCAGTCATTTGTTATGATACCCTGTTGCCCTCAAAACTGGGTGTGGGTGTGGACATGTATAGGGGTTGGTGGTCCGGGTCTAGTTTGTTTGACCGGGGAACTTGCGGCAAACCTGTTGAAAATTGTTTTATTATTTGCCTTTGTGTGTTGGTATTTGTGTTTATAGGGCGAGGATGAGGTGGCGATCAACAGTATAGCCTATATATTTATATATGTATATATAATCACATATGAAATTGTTGAACCTTTTTAACAAGCGACCCGAGCTTCTGCTGAATGCCTTATCAAGCTGCCTCCAAATCATCTTAGCAATTTAGAGTTTATCTCAGTTTTTGTTATCGGACTAGTGCTACTGTTGTCTAATGTGCCTGATAATCGCTTCACCCACTTATTCTCTCTCTCTCTCTCTCTCTCTCTCTCTCTCTCTCTCTCTCTCTCTGGCGCTGAGTTGACTTTGATTTATAAACTCTGCAGTGCGTATAGGCAGTATAATACCCTGTAATTGCAAGTGACTTAACTGTTTATTATCTATAGGCACTATATTTCTTTCTCTAGTTCTAGTTTTGGTATGTTGTCTAGCAATTAATTTGCCTTTTTTATGCTGCCAGTTTCCGAAAACAATTAAAATTGTTTACATGCTTACTACGTGCAGTGGGCGTTTTTGGAATGCCCAGCGAAATAGTTTGGGAACAGTTTTTCTTTCTTTTGGTAATTTAATAATTTTTGGCCATTGCACGCACAGACACAGACGCATACAAAGCTGAAAGTGTAATCAACCTTTTGTGTAAACATTATATACATATATGGATATATGAATATTGTTCATATGCTTGGCTACATTTTGCATGTATACAAAAACCGCATAACTCTACTTACTTATTGGAAACCACACATATTTCCAGAAATATAAATATAAATATCAGTTATGAATAAGACCCTTTTACAATGGTTATGGAGTATAAAGAGTAATTAGCATTGCGACGATCATGCTTGCTGCTTATGATCTGTCTTGTGGGAAAATGAGTCAAGTTGAATCCAGAATTTCCTAGTTTCAGGCAAGGCCAATGTGCATGGGCATGATAATTCGCAAGCTCTTGTTAAAGTTTTGTTTTGCTTTGCGCCCATTTGGCGTAGCTTGATCAATTGCTAAGGTATTGTTAATTGAGTTTTCTCAAATGAAAATCTCTGACAAGAAAAGAAAGAAAAGCGATACTTTGTAATATGATTAAGAACTTAGATTTAATCTTAGCATTGATCAAAGATTTAAACAGAAAGAGTAACTAACTTGAATACGCTTCTCCTTTTACAGGTGTTTATGCACTGGCGGATCACTACGTGAATCTGTTGAAGTCGTCGTGCTCGATGTGGTCATCGTATTTGTGCTCGTCATTGTCAGAGAGATGCACCAAAGTCTGTTTAGGAAGATAGTAAACTGAGTACTGAATACCAATAACGGAACAGAGCAAACCCCCACACAGCAACACATACGCACACTCACTCAGACTCGGATTCAGACTCACACACAGACAGACACAAAAGCACGCACACAAAAACGGACTGCAAAGAAGAGAATCCTTTGAAGGAAAGTAAGCAATAGCCAAAGAGAGCCTGAGTGTCGTAGGAAACAGCGAGCAACGCCAAAGTACAAATGCTCACGAGCAACTAAGTAAATCGAAATTATAAACAAAAGAAAACATTCAACAAATTATATAGGACAACCTTAGAGAGCAACAAAACATTAACGGGATCTAAGCAATTTTTCGGCTAAATTAAAAAATATAAAAGAAACAAAAGAAACTTAAGGAACAGCAACACCAAAAACAAAATAATTAAATTGGAATTAGTGGGAAGGAAAGCTCCTACTACTACTAACATATAAACAGGATAAACCCTACTATCGCACAACTGAAAGATTTACGCGCGTCACGGAGCGTAAGGCAGGGTCTGCAGAACGCGTAAGCGTCCTTTAATCCAGTTAGCATGGAGTGCTGTTTATCGGAAGAGGCCAAGGAACAAAAGCGGATCAATCAGGAAATCGAGAAACAGCTGCGCCGTGACAAGCGAGATGCGCGACGTGAACTCAAACTGCTCCTGCTGGGTGAGTATTCACATTCACCTGCCCATCAATCTATCTCGCTGTCGCCAGGAGTCCATCAGCCAACAACCAACAGCCAGCAGCCTTGACCCATAAACGTATATGTAAATGCGGTTGCCATTGTTTGTTGCACTCCTGGCCGATGGTTGATGGCCGATGGAGGCGTGTTTGCTTCAATTAGTATACGAAATTGTATTAGTGATACGATACAATGCACGCATTCATATGTACATATGGGTTTATGTATGTCACGTGATTGAATTTCGCCCGCACCCAGAGCTCTTAATGCAATTGCAATTTATTGCCGCTGTTTGGTATCGCAGCATTTTCGCTAATTAGTAGAGAGTGCACTGCGGTGTTGCGGCAGGTTCGACTGATTCGATAGCAAACTAAATGCCACATTTGCTTTTTCCATATGCACAGGCACGGGCGAGTCCGGCAAATCAACGTTCATCAAACAGATGCGTATTATCCACGGCAGCGGGTACTCGGACGAGGACAAACGTGGCTACATTAAGCTGGTGTTCCAAAATATATTCATGGCCATGCAGTCAATGATCAAAGCCATGGATATGCTCAAAATATCATATGGCGTTGGCGAGCATAATGTAAGTATCACTTGGCAACTATAAATATATAAACGATAATATATATATATATTATAATTCGCAGGGACTTGCTGACCTGGTGATGAGCATTGACTATGAAACAGTTACCACATTTGAGGATCCTTATTTAAATGCCATAAAAACGCTGTGGTCCGATGCTGGCATACAGGAATGCTACGATCGCCGAAGAGAATATCAGTTGACCGATTCCGCTAAATAGTGAGTTCATTGTTGGATATGGAACAGTTCCACAACTACATAATAAAACTGACAAAACAATCACATTGAGAACATTTTATATTATAATTAAGGAATATTTTGATATACTAAATACGATTTAATTCTTATATGTGTATTATGTATAGTTATCTGATGGATCTCGATCGTGTGGCTCAACCCGATTATTTACCCACTGAACAAGACATTTTAAGAGTTCGTGTGCCGACAACGGGGATCATTGAGTATCCCTTTGACTTAGAAGAGATCAGATTTAGGTAGCTACAACGACTCCAATGATATCGATTTGCATGTCTCTAATACTGTTCTTTGGTTATTGGTTAATTGTTTCTGTTTCATTTAATTCCTTTTAATTTTTTCCTTTCTAACCAGCACAATTCGTGGAATTTGTCTACCCATACCATATCATTAAATATAAGTAAAATTAGCTTAAATACTAGATCTATCAATAATTATATATGGTATAGACCGTTAAATCATTCAGGTTGACAGATTTTAGTGGACTGTTAGGAAAAATAAATACAGAAAAAGGGAAAGGAATGTTAACTATGTGTTTTTAAATTCATCAAAAATATATATATATCTTCCAATCAGTTACCTTGACAATTTAGATCGCATAGGGCAGCGCGATTATGTGCCTTCTGTGCAGGATATATTGCGAAGCCGCTCTCCGACATCTGGAATACTACAATATAGTTTTGAGTTGCATCCACTTGTTTATAGGTATATCAGTCTATCGCATCTATCTCAATATCTACCTACGTAATCTGCTAAAATTGATCAAATCAGCCTGAGCTAAAGCAAAGTAGTAACAATTAGTAACAACAAAAACAACAACAAAAACAAGTACAACAATCCAACAATATCTCTGTGAATATCATTTTCTTTCATTTACTCTATCGGTTTAGCTTCTCGCTTACTTAATTACTCACATTATTTGGCTTTGTATTTAGTTAGTCGTTGCTTAACTAGCTAAATATTCATTGTCTAATGCTTTATTATTTATAATATACAGAATGGTTGACGTCGGCGGTCAGCGTTCGGAGCGAAGGAAGTGGATTCATTGCTTCGAGAATGTTACCTCAATAATATTTTTGGTAGCACTATCCGAATACGATCAAATTTTGTTTGAATCTGATAATGAGGTGAGCTAAATAACGATTTAAAAATATTTTGTTTCAATTTATATATATTTGTAAATTACAGAACCGCATGGAGGAATCAAAAGCTTTATTTAGAACTATTATTACATACCCGTGGTTCCAAAATTCATCAGTAATTCTATTCCTTAACAAGAAGGATTTGTTAGAGGAGAAAATTATGTATTCGCATTTGGTGGACTATTTTCCTGAATACGATGGTAAATTATCTTCAATCTATTGCGAATGCTAGTTGTAAACTAATTCCATTGTATTTTTATTTAACTTGGTAACAGGTCCACAGCGAGATGCAATAGCAGCCCGTGAATTCATACTGCGCATGTTTGTAGACTTAAATCCAGATTCCGAAAAGATTATCTATTCTCATTTCACCTGTGCTACAGGTAAGTTACGCTTACTTAATTTGTCCCATATGTATATAGCGTGAATGTTGAATGCTTTTTGCTGAAATTGCAATTGTAAATAGCTTAAGTTAAGTCTTTGAACATATTTTGCGTTAGCGCCCGCCCACACGCTGCATGTAGTCGCTAGTCAGTGCTTATCTATTAATGCCAAAAAAAAGAGTAACTAAATAACTGAGATATTTTAGATACGCAAAACATCCACCTCGTATTCAGCGCTGTGAAAGATTCTATTTTGAAAAAAATACTTGGTAACGCTACCTTAGAGTAAACGAAACAATTATTACACCCAGTTTGAATGGAATGTTGATTGGGATGCTAACCGATTTACGAATATATTTATATATTTCATGCCTTAATATTTGTATGCTTTATTTTAAATTTTTGTTTATTAAAATTTAGAGTCAATTGCAATCCTTTGTTTTATTTGATTTTAATTTTTAATCATTTTTCCGAGCTGTTTTAATCGACATTAAACTTAAGGGCAAACTGAATCTGAATCTGAAATGCATGCTGTAAATCTGGTAATGGTTACACTGACAATGATTTATTTGTTTCTTGCACGCTTACTAAATATGAAACTAATAACGATTTCTTTTCTCTTCTATAGATACTGAAAATATAAGGTTTGTGTTTGCAGCTGTAAAGGACACGATTCTGCAATCCAATCTTAAGGAATACAATTTGGTCTAAACTGGATTTGGATCAAAAAACTATTTTTGTGATTTTTATTATACATATATATACAAAACGTATATGTATGTACATATATATATACTTATATATATGCATATATATAAAAATATATAAACATTCATAATTCCTTTTTCGCATATTAATAAAAACAAAACAAGAAAAAACTATAAAAAAAAAAAACAAAATAAAATAAAGAAAGAAAGAAAAAAATAACTAATAATGTTTGCCGAAGATTAAGCATAAATTAGACCCAAAACACAAGTTTCTTAAATTGTAAAATCAGCGGAAAAATTGTAGCATAAATTATACAAAAACTGATGAAAAAGTATAATAATTAATGATGATGATAATGCGATCGCTGTATACATTTTAATTTGTGTGAAATTATAAAGTAAAACAAAAAGAAGAAAGTATGAGTAATGTAATAATAATATTTAAAATTCATTATTATAGAACTTTTGTAATAAAATTGATAGAAAAATGAGGGAAAAATGATAACAACACAATTAACTTTAATTTAATCAAACGCTTAAAAGGAACAACAAATGGAAACAATTTTTGTCGTACTGAAGCATAAACATTTTACTGAAACAAACAAACAACAACAACAAATTGTAACTTATAAACAGATAGTAATTTTTCATAAACAATAAATGTTAGGAGTTTCTCATACTATTAACAACTTTGATGATCACAACAAATCCTGTAAACTAACTAAAAAAACCAGCAAGAAAGAAATTGCAGATATAATAACGTATTTTTAATTAAGCTACAAGCGTAAAATTGCAACTATTGTTTACTGAAATATTTATCTACATAAATGCGAGCCCATAATATGTGTATATATATACATTACATACATGAAAACATACACACATACATGCATACATACACGCATAAATACATAGATAAATACGTAATGTTTAATCAATTTCGTAATTTGTATTGCGCAAAAGAATCATTCAGATGTAAATTACAACTCTACCTACCTACTACTAATACACAGAGACACGCACACACACATTATACACTCAAAATAGGGAAACGATTGTCAACGTGATGATTAAGAACTATATAGTGTAATAATGCAATACTAAACAGAAACAACAAATTGATAAACACATTTGTATTGCACAAATGCCGGTCAGATTACATATATCTATAATTATTGAATTAACGTTTTCATACCTGCAGCTTAACCATAATTAGCGACAGTAACAACAACAACAACAAGAAAAACAACAGTCATAATCATCAATATTAAAACTAATTAATGCCTATATGTTATACATACATACAACTACGTAAGAACCTACTATCAGATGCAGCTAATCTTGATGCCATCAACAAATTTTCCACAAACTAAAAAAAGGAAACAAAAAAAGAATATATATATATATACTAAATGATGATCATAAATGAAATTGTTAACAACTTGTATCATTTGAGATGAGGAGAATAAGTTTTGAAAGAATTGTAGCTTGATTTATTTCGCATAATATTCTTAATATAATTACTTATATATTAATTATTATTTTGTTAGTCTGTTTTGCTTATGTTATAGACAATGTTTTGTTTTTGTTTTTAAATTTTAGTTTAATTTAATCTACAGCTATAGAACGTTAGTAAAGTAACAAAACAAAGCGCACATTTACCGAAAAGCAGCAAAGAAAGAGAAGATGAGAATAAACAACACCAACAACAAAACAAAACTATTTATGTAAAAATCCAAATAAACACAATTTTACTCTATGTATATGTGGTAAAAAAACTAAATGAAAACACGCACACAAACCCGCACACACATCCACATACACATACATACAATACATACATGTATATGTAAAATAAATATGAATCAAACTATGCTTTTCATAGATTTATATATTTTGAACTGTTTTATAGAGAGAGAGAGAGAGTGAAAGCAAGAGCTTTTGGTTTCTTGTTTACCACTTGAACTTACACAAGTCAAGCATTGGGCGCTGGTAAACAAGAAATGTAGAGAAAGGTAACTAATTACACCTCTTTCGATTTCAACTTGTCTTAAATCTTCCTTTTCTGGGTATCTCCACACACACGCGCACACACACTCACTCACTCACAGATATGCTATTATAAACTCTCAAAAAAGAATAAGAACTTTCCTATTTCAAATACTTATATACATAGGATTATATAGTCACATGCATATAATATATTTCTCGTAACCTCATTTACATACACACGCTAGTGTAATCGGCATTCAGAATATCCATTTAACATTAAAGACCGTTCAACTCCGCCGTTATAATTGTAATACGCATCTAGAATTTAAGTAAGATTCAACAGTGTGTTGTATAAAGCTTTAATCCACGTAAACCGAAGATGTAGTAAATGAAATGAATAACAAAATTTTTACAATTAATAAATTGATGAATTGATTAGCTTTTAAAAAGCTTGATTAAGTCAATAAATGTGTATTTATATAAGGATAAAAAACCAAAAAAGAAAAGCATAAAAAACATTCGTACCGAATTTTTCGTTGTTTACAAGAAGAAGAAGAAGACATTAGAAGTGAATGCTCGGCTAGCCGAAATTAGAAGCCCGAACGGAAGACAGAGATTGAGGAAAAGTCGACAGAGGAATATTTATAGTAGGGATCATAAAGTTGGTTTGTGCTCGACAAGGATGACTCATAACAGAACCAAAAAAGAAGAGAAAAACCGAACTACAAGAAAATGCAAAGAGTTTAGTTCTAATAGGAAATGATGCGACCCCGTCAAGGGGCAGACAGCCAACAAGTTTTACAACGGTTCAGGCCGAGGAGCTGTACATTTTGTATTACACACACACCCACACACACACACACCTACATATACACAAACACACACACATACTTATATAGTTTTCCGTCCAATGAATTGCATCGGTGAGCAGAGAAAAGTCACCAGTATTTTGGTTGACATTGACCACACATTCATTTCGCAGGCGTATCCTTAGAGAGCAAGCTGAATATCCTTATGTGGGAAACGTACCATACCATACCATAACTATAGCTCCATAATATTGATTTCCTTTTACACTCTTTTGTTCCATAATATTATAGAACGTTTCGGTTTGATAAAAGTAAACGAAAACAAAACTAAACAAAAATAACATTTGGCGGTTTCAACGAGAACTTTTCAGTTTTGGCAAAAGCAAAAGCAAAAATTCGTAATTTTTAACGCATTGCTTATGTATATGCAGTCTACGTGAACATATGAACTTACCACATGCATATATTTATAATAAAAGAAATTAAAATAACGAAAAGGAAAAGGAAAGAAAAAGAATAAAACAAACAGAAAATAAACATACATGAAAAACAATTTGGTTTAGTTAGCGTTTTGTGCCTTCTAGTGCTCATTAAATCCATGAAGAAGACCCTGGCAGAAACATTAAAGTAAAGTATATGAAAAACATATGCACAAAAAGCAAATACAAATATATATATATATATCTATATATATATATAAGTATATATATAAGTGTGTTCTATGTTTTGGAATTTGTTATTTAATTTGTCATGTGCATTTTCGTTTTTGTTTCTTTTGACTTTTCAGATAAAACATTTGTAAGTGATGATCCATTGATTGTTGTTTGGGTATTTTGATTGCTTTCGTTTTCGTTTCGTAGATAATTTGAATGTTTAGCAGTTTGTGTGTAAATATTTAGCTTAACTCAAGCTCAAAATGAAGCTACATAAAATAAATGAGCAAGAATTTGATATAAATTGATAAATGATAAAGATATACCTAAGTATATGATAAATATGCATACCTATGTATGCCCAAGTATGTACAAGTATTTTGTATTTTTATATACAAAATTCAAGAACTGCAGGCAAACGGAACATACAAGCATTTGAATACATTTCAATTGTATATGTTTGTATTCTTGTGTAAACTAAAATAATAAAAACAAGAAAAAAAAAAGAATAAAAACGCAAAATTTCGAACGAATCGAAAAGCATTCGAGAGGCGAAAACCAACAAGAAACTAAAAGAGAATGAATTAAACTGGGGTTTAGCTTAGATCATTTACTTACTTAAGCGTATTTACGTATGGAATTTGAGTTGTTGGACACCTCGAAATATATATATATATATATTTATATATATAAATTGGTTACTTTTGCTGGGTAGTCGTACTTATATATGCATATGGAATATAGAGACCATATTTCATAAAATGCTTGAAAAGCTACTAAACTAATTCAATACATAATAATAATAATACCAACAACAGCCAGAACAAGAGTCTCTCCCTTTGACGTTGAAATTATGTAAAACTAGGTTAAAACAAAATGCATAATATATTGAAAAAGAAAAAAAAAACAACAAAAAGAAAATGAAAATATGATTATAATATTCCACGTCTTTAGGCTACTTTAAAAACTTTATATTGTAAATGGGATTTGGAGGTTGGTTGGTCAGTTTACTTGTGACGCTGATGGTTTTTGATGAATGAGAAATATTTTTAACGTACATATTTCTACATACATACATGTAAACATAAGTACATACAAACATACATATAAATCGAAAAGCTAACCCCCTCCCCTTCCCCCTCTCTCTTTTCACCCCCACCCACATAAAAACTGCATGCTTAGCTTAAGTCTTAAGGCAAACGCACGTCCTTAATTAAGTACGTATGTACAAGTATATACACACACACAGGCATACACACTTGTATTCTTACACACATACACAAACACACATAGATTCCGATGTTCATTGAGTGCAAGATTTTCAACTTGTAGCATTTGAATTGATTGACTTTTTTATGAAAATTTACACAACAACAAAGTGTGGGATTTGCACTCAATGAACAATGCATATACGTGTGCGTGTCGTGTGTCTGTGTGTGTGTGTGTGGACTACTGTGTGCGTGTGTATGTTTGTTGTTTCTACACATTTGTCATAGAAATCATATTACAAAAAAAAAAGATACAAGTACTAGACAAAGAATTGATTGTATTGAGGTGGCAATGGTAACTAAGAAATTTTTTAGATAATTAATAACAAAAACCAAAAAAAAAACCAACAAATGAAAAAGTATCTATGTACACCTATATATATATATATATATATATATATATATATATATATATATATATATATAT
Source organism: Drosophila paranaensis (assembly GCA_035047545.1). Lineage (NCBI taxonomy): Eukaryota > Metazoa > Arthropoda > Insecta > Diptera > Drosophilidae > Drosophila > Drosophila paranaensis. The sequence goes on along the minus strand of JAWNPL010000026.1, from coordinate 14,562,362 downwards.
ATATTAAAAAAAAAAACAATATAATATAAATAAAAATATATTAAAAATAAGAAGTGATTTTTTATTTCAAAAATAAATGCTGTTGCGATAGCAAGCAGATATATTTAAACTTGGCCAATTGCTGAGGTTTGTAACTGTACGTGTGTGTGTGTGTGTGAGAGCAGGTTTGGCTGCTATATACTCGTATACAGTTACAATTGGATTAACAAGCCCTCAGTGGAAGACTGAAATCAGCAGCATATTACCAAAAGAGACAGACACGAGTATGACACATTAGAGTGGACCAAGGACAGGTCTGGAGGTCAATTTCGATACTTAAAAAAAAACAATTAAAATAAAATAAGTTAACTAATCCCGCCATTAGTTAAGATCATGCGGCTTCAACAATAATACCCAACCAAAAAAACTATTATTGCATATTTATAGCAACAAATCAATAGCAAACACGTTTCGAGCCTAGACTAATAACAACTACTGGTCTATTGCTATATAGTTCATGTCTGCCGTATTCTTCTATATACTGTTTAAGGGCGGAAGTGTGTGGGGTCTTCCGCTAGACCAAGCTAAGAAGCCGTACAGTTACCAAAATCAGCTTTCTTGCAATGAACTTGGGCATGGGCAGCGTTTCCTGAATCTGTTTTGCACCTGCCGCACGAGCTGTGGATCGGCCCAATGTCGCTGCCTATAAACCTATGGTAGCAGTTCCGGTGCATGCGCTTTGCCACCAGTGCCAAAGCCACGGCCAGCGCCTCCATCAGCCGATTCAAGTGTCGGCCAAATATTATATGCTCACTGCAAGCAGAATACACAACGTTTCGGACTCTCGTCGAGCGAACAACTTTCTAAAAACTAATCTTAAAATAATTATTCCTCTGTTCAAATCGAGAGCAAACATCCAAGCAACACTGGATAATACATAAGAGTAAACAAACAAAAGGATAAGCCAACAGCTAACAAAGTTTTACGCACATCACGCAACGTAGAAAGGATTCTTTATAATGGAGTGCTGCTTGTCGGAAGAGGCCAAGGAACAGAAGCGCATCAATCAGGAAATTGAAAAACAGCTGCGCCGTGACAAGAAAGATGCTCGCCGTGAACTTAAACTGCTCTTACTGGGTGAGTTTTATGGTTTAATAGACATCACCAGATATAGGAAAAAATTAACATTAAAAAAATGGAACCCATTATGCATTCAAATTGCTTGTCTACCCAGCGAAGCCATGTGGATGCGCCTCTGAGGGAGGGTTTGCTTAAAATATACTTTTGCTATAAATATACGTGTTAGTGGGTAGAAGTAGGCGTCAATTTAAAACAAAGATCTATTGAGATTATGTCTGCACTAAAAGTGGGTGATTGCGGACGAACTGAAAATTTCTAAATATGTTCCTCGAAGTATGCAGTGGAATTTTACATATGCATTTAATGCGTTATCCGAGAAGTATGCAATAAAAATTTAAAGCAAAGAGCTGGCTCTTGATTCTATAATCCTTTTATATATTATTATTATTATTGTGTATTAACTAGACAGAATTCATACCTTTCGTTTACTGATATTTTTCAGGTACTGGTGAATCTGGGAAGTCAACTTTTATTAAACAGATGCGTATTATTCACGGCAGCGGTTACTCGGACGATGACAAACGTGGCTACATTAAGCTGGTGTTCCAAAATATTTTCATGGCCATGCAGTCAATGATCAAAGCCATGGATCTGCTCAAAATAGAATATGGCGCGGCAGAGGTTCGCGTAAGTACTAAGTATATACAGATATATACTAAATATTTGATGACTGATACTTCTGAATAGGAATATGGTGAGCTGGTGATGAGCATTGACTACGAATCTGTTACAAGATTGGAGGATCCATTTTTGAAAGCTCTCCACGGCCTTTGGGATGATGCTGGCATACAGGAGTGCTACGATCGCCGAAGAGAATATCAGCTAACAGATTCAGCTAAATAGTGGGTCAAACTGTATCTGTTGATATATATATGAAATATTAACTATCCTTGCTATACAGCTATCTTAGCGACTTGCAGCGTATTGAACAGGAGGACTATTTGCCCACTGAACAGGACATTCTGCGTGCTCGTGTGCCCACAACTGGAATACTGGAATATCCATTTGATTTGGATGGCATCGTTTTCAGGTTTCCCTCATTGAGACAAAGATTATATATAGCATATTATTTAATTGTAATAAATTGTAGAATGGTGGATGTCGGAGGTCAGCGTTCGGAGAGAAGAAAGTGGATTCATTGCTTTGAGAATGTGACCTCGATTATATTCTTGGTGGCGCTCTCTGAATATGATCAGATCTTGTTTGAATCTGATAACGAGGTGAGTCTTGCTTAACTTATAAAAATCGAATTTAAACTATTATTTTTATTCAGAATCGTATGGAGGAATCGAAAGCTTTGTTTAGAACCATTATTACGTACCCCTGGTTCCAGAACTCTTCAATTATTCTATTCATGAACAAGAAAGATTTGTTCGAGGAGAAAATTATGTACTCGCATATGGGTGACTATTTCACTGAGTACGATGGTGAGTCAATGAGTCAAGCTTTTTCTATATTTTATTATATATACTTAACTCTTTTTAAATAGGTCCAAAACAGGATCACGCAGCGGCTAAGCAGTTCGTGCTGAAGAAATACCTGGCCTGCAATCCGGATCCAGAGCGTCAATGTTATTCGCATTTCACAACAGCCACTGGTTAAACTATTTATATAAATTATAGTTTTTTATCTATTAATTATTCTTGCTTTTCCTCCCTCACAGATACCGAAAACATCAAACTTGTGTTCTGCGCTGTCAAAGATACAATTATGCAAAATGCACTTAAGGAATTCAATTTGGGTTAAATGCCTTTAAGACATTGGCCGGATGATGAGGAATCACTTAGATGTCATTGATATCGATCTTAAGCAACACTTTGTCTTCTCAATCATATGCATTCCAGTTCGCCTTTCTTTATCTTATTTTAAATCAATTGCATAGATTAGGTGTAAAATTCTTTATTTCAAACTTATCTTTTATATCTAAGCTAAAGTTTAAATTTAACACTTTTCACATATTCATGTAGCTTGACTAACACATAATAACCGTTTCCTTTCCTCTTCTTTTTCGTATTGTAAAAATTAATTATCACAATGACATAGTTTTTGTGTTTTATGATAAGAAATTGAAATTAAATATGTGGCAATGCTTTCAGCAGTGGCCAAAAAAAAACTTAACATTTGAAAAACAAAACGATAGCTAAACACGACTTGAGTATTACATGCACTTTCGAGACAATTGCATAACATTTAAAATAATAATAAATATAAAAACTCAATAGAGAACCAAATTTCAAGACTTCTGTATTATTTTGGCACTGATTGAAAATTGAAGAATCTTTTAAATGATCACAAAGTCGCTAAGGTTTCGCTCCGGCTGCACCATGCTTGCCGGCATAAGCTGCACCAGCTTGTTGAAAAGGTATGCGCGGCGGTTTTGCAGTTCACAGTTGGCTTCGGTGCGCGCGCGTTTGGTGCACGACGAGCCACTGGGACTGGATGCAGGCTCTGATATACCAGAAGTCGCCAGGCTCTCATTTGACTCAAGTGAGATATTTTCAGCGGCACCAAGTCCAACGTTTTCTCCCATTTCAACTGAAATAGTTTAAGTGTTAGTTACTCAAGGTTATCAGTAAATATATAAAGAACTCACTTTTAGTATCACCTGCCTCAGCGCCAAATTCTAGCTCTGGTGTAGCTCTGGGACTCACACAGTCTTGGCTGTTGTCCTGCGGCTTGAAAAGAAGTGAAGCCAGCTTGTGAAACTGAAATAATGTAAATTGTTTAAGTATTTAACTATATAATTATTGAATTATGCTTACATTGTTCAGTTGCTCAGTATCAGTGTGATCTATAACGTCAGAGATGTGATGTCTAAGGTATTCCATTGCTTTTATTGGGTCTGAACGTGCCATTTCCTCATACCGCAGCTTACGCACCAAATAGCGACAATGTTTCAATATTTCATCACGTTTTGGCCTGTAAAATATAAACAACTTAGTAATTCCACAGCATTCAAACGAATATTTGGCGAGTACTTTTCTAGCTGCAGCAACCAGAAGTCATCTAAGCGCAATTGCTGGTACTGAAATATGCCCGGATTACCACCAAAGAGATAATGTGTCTTTGCTAGCTCATCGTAGACCAGCTGATGAGCATATCGTGGGCACGGCTCCAGTACATCGTCGCCCTTGCTGGCACCCAAAAAGTTCGCCTTATTAATGGAGTTCACGTCCTGAGCATTGTGTCGGCAGTAATAGATGCGTGACCATTTATGGGTGCGCAATGAGTAAACCCAAAAAGAATTCGACGCATCCACATGATGCACATCACGCCTGTCCTTCACCTTGTTAAGGCTCTGAAGAATAGACAATGTAAATTATAGAAAGGATCAGTGATGAAATTCCCAAACATACCGAGAATACGTAAATTTCATCCCGATCACAATCAATGGTAGCGCGCAATGTGTAGCCCGATGATGGCTCAAATTTGGCCTCAGTACTGGTATTGGTGCCGAGATGTGAATGCTCCTTGTTTATCAGTGATATTGCTTGTGAGTCCACATCGTAAGTAAGCAGCTCATCAAGATCCTCCTTCCCGCGCTGTCCACCGTAAATGTACAGCTTTCGTTGTTTCTGCAAATGAGAAATAAATTAAATAAAAGTCAAATGCAGGTTGTGTTTAATTACATTGTGAAACACCATGCAGTGGGTTATCCGTGATTTAATTGACATAACATCCGCTTGAGATGCACTTGCATGGTGACAATCTACGAGTATCTGCGTCCAAGTGTTTGTCGCAATATGATAAGAAAACAGACCAGAGTACTCTGGCTCAGTCGAAGACGTCGGGCTGCGCGGCGTCAGTATCTTGCCCCCAAACACATAAATCGTACGCTTATCGGCATCGATGCACATCTGGTGATCGTACACAAGCTGGGGGCCACCGACTTGGCTGGTGTCATCACAGATTTGCATCCAGTTACGGGCACGGGTGTCGTACAAGTAAAAATCGCTCTTGATGTAATCACTGGTGCGTATTGAGTTGTCCAAATAACGACCCAGCATGAAGATATTTTCGCTGATTGGATCAAAGATCAGTTTGTGACAGGAGCGCGGAGTGGGACCATTGGACAGCTCGGAGCGTTCGCAGAGCAGTGTCCATTCGTCGAGTTCTATGTTGTACACCCACAAGTCGCTCAGATCTTGATAGCCATCCCAGCCACCATACAGATATATAAGACGCTTTTTGGCATCGACCACCAGTTGGTGGCCTCCACGGTTGCCAGGCTTTATCTCGCTCTGTGTGTACTTCATTTGCCAGTCATGTTTGTAGTCTTGCTTATTTAAATACTCATCCATCAGGCCGTCATCAATGCACTTTGCAATGAAGCGCTCCGCTTGCTCGAAATCGCCTTGCACCACCTGCGGGTGAGAGGGTATTATTAATAAATTGATTCTCATTTATAAATAATCAAAAATAAATACCAAGTATTTGTGCAATTCGCTAATAAGTGGATGCTCAAGGCGCACATTCGTTTGTTCCTGCAGCGCTCCAAAGGCTTTCATATATCCCTGCTGGCGGAAGTGTTTCAGGCACAGTTTTATAATCTCAGTTTCACGCAGCGTATTATAGCTCTTCATGCGTGCACAGGTGTACATGGGATCATCTTGGCCATGGAGTTCGATGTACCAGATACTGAAATTGAACGAGGGTCCCCAGGACAACAATGGCACTATCTTCAGATAGAGAATGGGTAGATTCTCGGCGCCATCCTCCGTCATGCATCGTAAATTGAATACTTCAGGTATGTTATCATTTTTAAGACCACTGCAAATAAAAGATTTTATTATTTAAAATATTTCTAGAGTATTATAGAATATACATACGCTTCTAGCAACAGCACCATGTGCTCATCTTCCAGTCCACCAAAGACGCGAAACTTCTTTATGTTGCACACGTGCGATTTCTCAAATTTGCCAAATTTGATCTTTTGAACAATGGCGGGTCGTCGTAGCTTCAGTGTGAGAAACTGCGGTGGGCTGTTCGTGTATGCGGACCATCGAGAGGTTTGATCATTTGGGCAATCGACGAGAACGTTTCTGAAATTCGCAGATGAAAACAAACTGTAAAAATACCCACAACATTGACAGCAGCGACAGCTGCGCAGTTGACAACAATTACGAAATGCAACTTTGACATGATATGGGCGGGACGCGTCTTTTATGCATCAACAGATATATATTTACACACGTACATACTTATGTATATTAAATCACTCACACATGTCAAGATCAATACATTTGCATGTGTGCATTTACAGTTGAAGGGACAAAGCCTCTGACTTACTCAGGCAAATAGTTTGGCGAATAGCTAGAATAACGGAATATCTCGAAATTCAACCGTTCAGAAAGCGTAAAGGGTTTCTGCGTATTTGTCCCTGGCAGCACGGGCACAGCACCATACGAAATTGCTAGAGACCCATTAGAGCTATCCGTGGGACTCGATGTGGTAGTCGTCGATGTGGACATTCTTGATAAGAGTTGAACACTTGCAATGCAGGTAAATTTGTTTAGAGCGTTCACAACTTAATTCTATTGCCGGCAATGCAAAATAACAAAATACCAATCGTCGTGCAATTCTTAAGTTATATTTATGGCATTCACAGTAAAGAGACGACAAAGCAGCAAAACAGCTTTCATTGTGAATGCTCCACACTTGACGAAACTTATCGAACATTCTTTTTTGCTCCCACCTAAAACTTAAGCAATTGAAAATTAATTATAGCTTTTGCATGTATTTGGTACCCCAAAAACCAGTTCCACTGGTTTATATTCTTACAAGCGTCATTCGATCTTTTATTATTAATAATATCCATGTTTTCAGGAAATTTTCTGCTTAGTTTTTAACATTAAAGCAGCTAAGAGATATATTAAATAATTTTAGTAAACTCAGTGTTAAGAATTGGCAACAGGGTATGTCTGTTTAGCGATATTTTTTAATCGACTCATCGATATGAAGCACGACAGCATCTCCCATCCCTAGTCTTTCGTTGTATATTTACGAACAGTTGCATTTCTTGCTGGCTTAGCAAGAATAATTTATCTGCCGGTTTCTTTTTGTTATTTTTTGAAATGTCCTTTGATGCTATACCTAAAGATCTGCGTGGGCTACGCGCCTGTCTGGTCTGTTCTCTTGTAAAGGTAAATATTTGAAACTTGTACACGCATACACATTTCAGTTTTTACGCTCCTATTCTATAGACTTTCGATCAATTTGAGACTGATGGATGCGAAAATTGTGAAGAGTTTCTGCGTATGAAGAATAACAAGGACAATGTGTACGATCACACAAGTAACAACTTTGACGGCATCATCGCTCTGACAACACCCACAGACTCCTGGGTAGCAAAATGGCAACGGCTAGGTAAGTATATCACAAGCGTACAGGCAGCCATAATATAAATATTTATTTTTCTACCTGTACAGCACGCTTCACGCGTGGCATCTATGCCATTTCCGTCTCGGGCACCCTGCCACAGTCGACCATCCGAGATATGAAGAACCGCGGAATTGCTTACAAGACGAGGGACAGAAGTCAGCGGTAGTCGGAATGATTGAATAGTGCATTTTGTCGTATAAAATATGTAGTTTATTTTAAGTAATAACAAAACCACGAAAACATACATCTAGAATAAAATACAGTTTTAAGTGAAGGCCCTCTCAATCGTCCAGGGAGCTCACGCGCAGTCCATCGCCGCCAGCTGTAGTGACATGCACACCAAAGCCAGCTGCTTCCAGCTCCTCCTTCAGTTTCCAGTACACTTCGTTGCATTCGTAGTTCTCCGGCAGCAACACAATGGCATATCCACCAGCACCGGCGCCCGTCAGCTTGGAGAAGAATCCACGCTTGAAGGCAATAGTAAATATCTGCTCCAGTTTCGGATGTGTGACACCAATTGCCTTCAGCAGATCGTTGTTGATTTGAAACAGACGTTCGAGTTTCTCGAACTTCTGGCTGTCATCCTGCGCGTTTCCAAAGCTTTCGTACAGGGGCACTGCGGAGTTGACAAGCTGTTCACACGCCTGCCAAATGGCCTCGATTAGCAACGGGAACTCCTCTGTCAAGTGTCGAACCTTGGCCACAATATCGGCCGTGCTGCGGCCTATCCGGCTGTCCACCAGTAAAATGTTGAGCGGTTTTTGTATGCGCAGTGGCTGAAATCCCTGACCCTTGACGAAGCGCAGAATTCCTCCATAGGTACACACTGTGTTATCCACGCCGGAGGGCGTGCCGTGATTGACGCGCTCCGACTCGAATGCCCAATGCGAAATCAAAGCTAAATTCTCCTCCTGCAAGTAGCTCGACTGGTCGAAATGACCAGCCAAAATGAGGAAAGCAGTGGCCAAGGCAGCGCCATAGGAAGCCGAGCTGCCCAGGCCAGCGCCCACATTCAGCTCTGAATCCACTTGCACCTGGAAACCAGTTGTAAGTGTTAGCGTGGGTTGATTGGGCGACGAGAGCACAGCGCCTGCCAGTAGGTAGTAAATGGAAACGAAAGCGCGTTGAGTGTGCACCTTGGGCGTGGTGCCTACGCTACGCTCCAGTTGCTTGGCCACCTCGGCGCGCACCTCCTCCAACAGCTTGGCAGTGCTCTCCAGCTTGTCGCCGGGATATTTGGTGCGAAAGTTAGCCAAAAAGGCATTGAATTCACTCAATTCTATTTCCACGGTGTAGTTGAGAGCCTCCAGCTGAAAGCTGGCCACTTGGCTGCCCGCCTGCGGGCGCAGCTTGAGCGTGGTGCCCAGGCCGACGACTGCAGCCAGCGCCGGCTTCTGATAAACGACTGCGTGCTCGCCATGTAGAATCACCTTGCCAGGGGAATGCACCTGGAACTTTGCCATTTTGTGCTTCTGTTGAAACGTAAATGTATCTTTTTTTATCTGAGATATTTGAATTTCTAATGGATGCCCTCTAGTTCAAGCAAGATGGCGGCAACAAGGGTCACTGGAGATCAGGTTCTCGCTTTATTTATATTATTGTTATATTATGTATGTATGATTGGTTTTTAGATTTTATGTAATGTTACGCGAAGTTTTGCGTGTTTATTGTTTCTCCGTTCATCGGCTGTTTCCCTTTCACTTTCTTTGTTCAACTGTTTTTGGTTTCGACTGGTTGGATTTTGTCTACGACGTTGGCTGGTTAAATCGGTTACACATACATCTGCACACACATACACGCACACACATGCATGTACAGGTTTTGGGCTCCACAATGAGGCAACAGGTTACGGTCGCTACTGCTCTTGCTATTGCTGTTGCTGTTGCACTTTCTCCCACTCAGCTGGTGTGTATGATTTTTGCGAGAAAGCGTGTATTTCCTTAAGTTCTTCGGCGAGCGTCGTGTTTACTCTTAAATTAAATTAATATAATTATTATTTTTTTGTCATAGTTTAATATTTAAGTTTAGAATGCGAATTACAATCGGTGCTTCTGCAGAAGTGCTTTTCCCTCAAATGCCTTAGACACGATGACAGCACTAAACTTTCCACCACATCCGTCCGATTCGTCTGTAACCTGCACATACGTTGCCTCTAGTTTTTCTTTAAGCTTCTCTTCCAGATACTTTGACGTATATTTACTCATTTTGCTTATTTTTAATTTAAATTGATTTTTCACGAATAACAAAATACAAAACGAGGCGTCACTAGCGGCAAATTATCGATGGTAGAAGATTACTTCTTTGAAAATGTAATACGTCACAAACAATAAAATTATGAATCTTGTATACAATGATATTTTTATTGTAAAATTAAAACTAAAGATCATTTTTAAATAAATATTTTAAAATATGCTGGGGGTTTCTTACTGACAAGGACAAGACACTCGAAAACTGAATGTTTTTCGTTGAAGTGATTCCGTTTCAACGTTAGAAGTCAAACTTGTGATTTTTAACTGTTCTTGCCAAAGAATAAATCGTAATAGTTTAAAAATATATCGATTGTTTGAAGAAGGCCAAGCTATCGAAACCTTCTCCTTCCTAATATAGCATTATTGTGCGTGTTGATAGCGCCAAAATTACTCGTTTTTAGTTTTTTATTAGTAGTTTTTAATTACAAGGCAAATATCCTCTGTTTAAACCTAAGCGAGGAATATAAACAATTTGAGACGCGCTGAATAATAGTCCTCATGTCATTCTTTGGCGGCAACACATCGCTGGGCGCGACAAGCACGCCGGCTAAACGTAAGTAGAGTATTCGCATTTCATTCCTCAGGTGGGAATGGCACGAAGGTGTGAATGCATGCGGTATTTGAATACAATGCCGGTCAAGCCCTTTTCGCCAAATAGCGTTGCGGGTCAGCAGTTGAAGGCAGTGTGAACAACTTCTTGGCATCCTGGAAGTTGTTCACACGAATTTCCTTTGGATTAAGTCTGAAATGTTTGGAAAAGTTGAGATACAAAATGGTATACCGACGCCAGTGATAATAATTTTGGGTTAATTTGTTTACTTACTGCTTTTTGTGAATAACATAGCCCACATAGGCAACGCATGCCAGCAGGAGAACTACTAAAATAATGAGTAAAGACATCGTTGGAAAAACAAACACATCTGTTGCTGTCCAGCTTCTAGAGTACACTAAGACTTAACCCTCACTAAACACGTCTCTCGAACTGATAAGATGTGCTACGCGGAAGCTGAACCAGCAACAAATTCGTTTCAAACACTGACCCCTTTATACTTATCTCTTCTCGGGACAGCGGGCGGAATGTTTGGTTCAGCGTTTGGTGCGACAAGCGGAGCTGCAGCACCGGCGTTCGGCAGTAATATGTCAACGCCTGCCTTCGGCGCTGCACCCACGGCTTTTGGTGCCCCGACAAGTGCACCGGCTGCAACGCTGGGCGGTGGATTTGGTGGTTTTGGTGCAGCGGCACCGACAAGTCAGCCTAGTTTATTTGCAACACCCGCAATAAGTGCAGCGCCGCCTGCTTTCAGTGGTTTCGGACAGCTGCCAACGACGAGCAACGCTCCTGCTAGTGGCTTCGCGGGATTTGGAGCAACAACGACAACAGCACCAGCATTCGGTGGCTTTGGCGCCGCCCAGCCGACTGCATTTGGTGGTGGCACCTTTGGATCAGGTGAATTGCCAAAGTTCCGTTCATTGAAATTATCTTAATTATATTAATTATTGTTGCAGCTTTCGGTAAGCCAGCTGCGCCGACAGTGACGCCCGGTTTTGGAGGTTTTGGTGGTACAAACTTTATGTTGGGACAGCCGCAGCAACAGCCTGTGCCAATCTCAGCCGATGAAGCGTTTGCCCAGTCCATTCTAAATGTCTCCATCTTTGGCGATGAGCGTGATAATATTGTAGCCAAATGGAACTATCTGCAGGCTATGTGGGGCACTGGCAAACTATTCTACTCTCAAAGTGCAGCTCCAGTCGACATTACGCAGGAGAATTACCTCTGCCGATTCAAGGCGATTGGCTACAGTCGCATGCCTGGCAAGGACAACAAGCTGGGGCTGGTCGCACTGAACTTTGATCGGGATGTAACAACGATGAAGTGAGTGTTAACTGACTATCTGTGTTTGGCGTTTATTAAATTGAATATTTTTCTAGAGCACAACAGCAACAGATTGTACAAACGCTGCACAGTTTAATGGGCAGCAAGCCAAATCTAATGGTACACATCGACATTGTCAAAGAGCTGGAGAACAAAAAGTGTCAAATGGTTATATATGTGGAAGAGAAAGTGCAGATACCGCATGGCCTAACTGATACCAAGCGGATACTTGCCACTGAGCTGGCGACCTATTTAAACCAAGCAACAGTGAAGCCGCAGTTGACGAATCTGGGATTGACCGAAGCTCTGGCACTTACGCTACCCGATGAGGATCAGTTGAAAGAGTATTTAGAGAACCCTCCGCGCAGCGTTGATCCACGCATGTGGCGTCAGGCCAATTTAGACAACCCAGATGCCAGTCAATTTATACCTGTACCCATGATTGGCTTCAATGATTTGAAATGGCGTGTCAAATGCCAGGAACAGGAGACCGATACGCATGCGTTGTACATGAAAAAGGTGGAGGGCGAGTTACAGGAACTGCGACGACGCCACGCCTCTGCAACAGCCAGGATATCGGAACACAAACGCAAGTTAGCCGAAATGAGTCATCGCATACTTAAGGTAAGTGGATAAATATTAAATCATATTAGAAATATGATATATTACTTAAATACCTCTCCCACAGATCGTTGTGAAACAGGAATGCACCCGCAAGGTGGGCACCACGTTGACGCCCGAGGAGGAGGCGCTGCGCACTAAATTGCAGAATATGCAAGCTGCCGTGTCTGCACCCACTCAGTTTAAGGGCCGCCTAAGCGAACTACTATCCCAGATTCGAATGCAGCGCAGCCAGTTTGCGGCCAATGGCCTGCCCGAATATACACTAGATAAAAGTGCAGAGGATGAGATGAGGACCATAATGACCATGCAGCAGCATGCAATGGAGGTGCTGAAAGAAACTGTTAACAAAGACCTGCAAGCACTGGATATTATCATAAAAGGATTGCCCGAGTTACAGCAAACATGATCCCCCCCATACGAACAGTGCCGAAATTATATAGTTGTTTGTCCAATATAGAGTCAATGAACAAGATCTAATCGTTACAATTTGTTAATGCTTTTTTGTTGCTGTTGCCATCGGGCTAGTATTTCCTGTAACTTTGAACTTGCGCTTTTACGGCAAGTAAGATAGAAAATATAACAAATGTGTTTGGCTCTCGTTGCAACAATCGAAACGAGTTCACATCTCACGCTGCGGAAATTATATGAACGACAATTTTGTACGCTCACTTTAAAGGGTATAATACATTTGTTTCTGAACTGATAATGTCTAAAAATTTATACAAACTTGTTTAAGGCAGATATTTTACAGATTTGATAAGGAGAATTTCAAAGCGAAGTTCTAGAAAAGCATACTTTTACTAGATATAGGTATATAAAGTAAGTGGAAAATATTTTAATTATCTTTCAATACATTTCAAGTTAAGAGTAGCCTGTAGAGTATCTTGCTTTCGGTTGTCTAAGTGGTTCCATTGTTTTTGTCATAACGTTTACACGCTGTTAAAGTCAATGCACTTGGCGCAAGCGGCCGACTTTTCTTTGGGATTGGACAATTTTGCAGCGATTACTTGACCATTTGACGCTATTTCGCTCGTTGGCTCTAGCTGCAACGAACTCATTACCAGTGACAAACTCACTTCCAGTTTGTTCAACTTCAGGCTGTTCGCCCGCTTGGGTTGTTACATTAACATTATTATGCAGCCAGGCGCGTGTGTGTGGATGTGGAGTTGTCTCGTTATATATTTATTTCTTTTGCACTGGGAAAACTTGTTTGCCAGCTAACTGTGCCTGGAGTGAAGTTGTTGCTATTGTTGATTGTGGAGACTTCCGAGAGCTTCCGTTTTAAGACTGGGAAAATGGAAAATGATTGCAGTGTGTGGAGTATAAATGAATTCGCTGTGTCCAGGCCGCCTTACTCATTGTGCGATCTTTGCAACGGCAAGTGACGGCAGCTGCTCCAGCAACGTACATGGACTAATAATAGCTAAACTATAAAACATCAAACACAACTCGCCATGTCGAATGGGTCATTAATTGTGAGTGTGTCTGGGTGTTGCAGCCGTAAGATCTGTTGCCTAAAAAACTCGTATCTCTTCTTTAGGTGCTGTTGTGGGCATTTTGCTCGAGTGTGGCGGCCGCGCCCACCACATCAATAGCGCAGCGCCGAGTACAGCTGCAGGATGATGTGCAGCTGCTGCATCCGCAAATCATAACAATTGAACGGCTGGAACACTTGCTCCGGCGTGCAGGAGAAATATTTGGTCCGGTTGCCCAGGTTGAGGATTCCGCATCGGCTGGTAGCGAAGTGGAGCCACAGGTCGAGATGCAGGTGCAGCCACAGCAGTACATGTTGCCGCCCACGGATCAGCCGTACAACTTCTACTTGCCGCTCTACGATTACGTGGATCCCAAGCTGGACGCCAAGAGCCGACACATGGAGAAAATCGCGCCGCCGCCACAAAGAGGTCAGCAGGAGCGCAATTATTACGCCGACAAGCCAAAGAAGTCGCCGAAAAAATTTAATGCCGCCGCTAAGCACATCAACCTCAAGTGGCTCAACACATACGAGAAGGCAATGGGCGGTGCTCCACCCAAGGCTCTCTATTTGGAGCAGGATGAGCGCAACCGCATCAACTTTGATGACTCCTTCTTTGCCGTTGATATGCACGTGAAGACGCCTGACAATCAGCCGCACAAGGAGTCGAGCGCCGTACCCGTCGAGTTGCTGCAGCACGGCGAACAGCTGGCCGAGGATGATCTTATGGCCGCGCCTGCCCAGCTCACATACAGCTACAAGCCAGCGGGAGCTGTGGAGCATGCTTAGCGATGCAGTGCGGCGAGGACAACTGTTATTTAATTGTAGTCGATTACAAAAATACAAAAATATATTTATATATGTTACATATTGCTCAATTACGGGGATAAATGCTCAGCAGACCAAACAAAGTGTTCAGTTCAATTATAATTACGTGTAAAGCTTCAGTTTGAATGGCATCCCAATAACATTAGGAATGTAGTCAGAATCTTCTACATGTCTTAAGTGTACTGAGCGATGCCCTCGCGCACAATTTTCTCAATATCATCGAGCAGGCCTGAGGCACCGAATCGGAAGAGCTCAGGCTTCAGCCAGTCCATGCCAAGAGTATTTTTGATTAGCGTCATCCAGGAGACGGCATCCCGCACAGTTCTAACACCGCCCGCTGGCTTCAACCCGACAATTTGTCCAGTGCGTCGCTTGAACTCCTGTATGGCATAAATCATAACGAGGCCAACTGGCAGTGTGGCATTTACCGCTTCCTTGCCTGTGGATGTCTTGATGAAGTCCGCTCCAGCCAGCATGCAGACCATAGATGCTTTGTACACCTGCAAACAGAGAGAGTATAAAACTCAAATCGATCTGAGCTGGTATAATAGTGTAAGACATACATTTTCCATGGAGCCTAGTTCACCAATAGCCAAGATCGTCTTCAAATGTGCTCGATCGCCACAGGCTTTCCGCATCTGCACCACCTCGTTGTATACGCCTTCCCAGTTGCCCACCAACGCCAGTGGTCGATTGATGACGATATCGATCTCAGTAGCACCAGATTCAATAGCGTAGGTTATTTCCTCGAGCCGGGATTTCAAACTATATTGACCGGTGGGGAAGCCAGTAGCTACCGCAGCAATTGATATATCATTCAGTTTGCCAAACTGCTTCAGTGTCTTGTACGCATCTGCCACACGAGCGGGATAGACGCAAACGGCTGCACAATGAATATCCGGCAGCAAACTTTTCTCAAGAGATTTCTCGAGAAGCTGAGGTTCAAAGGGCAAACTCGCCCGCACACACAGACGCCTCACATTGGAGGCAGTATCATCTCCAGCCAAGGTGGTCAGATCCGTTAACGTTAGAGCTTTCAGAGCCCAAGCGACTTCATATTCACCCGTCACACCCGAGTTTTGTGATAAGCTTAAGGCATTCTTATTGATTTCAGGCAGTGAAAAGTTTACCTTGAGCAGGGTGGCATCTGGTAACGGATAAATGGATAATAACCAATGTGTGAATTATGTTTAGAAAGATATTTACCATATGGCAGTATATTATTTACAGTCATTCCCATTTTATTGATTTGTTTTCAGTAAAATGTCCTCTTCTTCGGCAATTAACAAGAATAACACGCACTTGGCAACATCCACGCTGATCCCGCCTATAAAGATAAGAAAACAGCTGTTGGCAGCGTTGCCAAGTCGATTTCAAAAGATCAAATGAAAAAAGACAGGGCTGTTATATTCACTTGAAAGCGCCAAGAGTTTAAATTTAAACTTAACTACATACATATCTTTATATTTATACATTATCATGGATTTTGACTTTGACAATGAATCACTAAGGAGATATAGACCGTATTATACTATTTTTAAAAACAATATTGCATAAATAATACGCCGTATATATCTTTGACAGTTATAGTCTATCTTATCTATGCAATTTAAAGTCAAGTAATATCAAGGGAAATTCCAAGCTATACTATTAAGTGTCTCGTTTATAAATCAGCAGAAGCTTAATCCATTTAAACACCTGACTATCTTTATCTACCCTCGTGCGTGGAATCCCAACAATAAATGTTACAATGCCAGACTATTAATTTATTAATAGCTAAGATTTTGATAGCTACCTTATTAAATTTTAATTGGCTTTGGCCGAAAATATGAATATGCGATTAATTTTCTCTTCAACCAAGAAGTGGGCATTTCAATTTTGAAGTTATTTGAATAACGATAAGTAGACAATTAAGTATTTGGATTGATATACTTTAAACGTTTCCAGACACACTATCGGTGGTTAAGCCACTGGCGCTGATTAGATTTAACAGGTGGTGCGCACTTACAGATTACAGATCCACTCAATGGATAGTGCTAATAGACAACAATTGTGGACAATATAAATAGATGGTGCCGCACGTCTCGGTGACTTACATGTGAGTGCATCCAGCTAGTGCGAGGTATCAGTATGACGGCAATACCTACAACATACGATGAGAAGGATAATACGTGGTGTGGCGCCAAGCGGAGCTCCATCTTCAACTATGATATTTCAGTGGGAAAAGTGATATATAATACAATGAAGAATTGGCCGAAAAACGTGTGCCAGGTGGGTCTAAAAGTAATTTGTGCGAAATGAGTCCTGCGCTGACCCCAGTTGTTCAAATGTGTAGATAAACGATATCGATGGCGTGGCAGTGACCAATGCTCAGGGCATCACCTGGGCTGTTCGTATTGCGCAGTATCTGAGAAAGCGTGGCCTCAACCACAAGGACGTTATCGGTATCGCAGCGAAAAATACCACTTATGTTATGCCCTTGGGCGTGGCTTGCCTCATGAATGGCACGCCCTTCCACTCAGTGAATCCAATGCTAGACGAAGGTGAGTTTCTCCACTTTTTCAATCTTATCTGATTTATTCAATTTAATTTAATTTAATTTATTCAGACACAATTAAATATGTCTTTGCAATAACTAAGCCAAAGCTGATATTCTGCGGTGGCGCTGATTATCAGAAAGTTCACGCGGCCACATTAAGCTGGCATCCTGAGATATTTACTCTGAGCGATCCGATTGAGGGCGTGCCCAACATAGAGACTCTGCTGGATCCAACCACCACTGAAATGTTCTATCAGTAAGTGAATGAATATATACATATATATATATATATATATATATATATATATATATATATATATATATATATATATTATTATGTTATTACATCTATGGCTTTTCCTATAGACCGGAGCCACTGAGGACTGGTGGCGATCAGACGGTGGCCATTTTATGCTCCTCTGGCACCACAGGCTTGCCCAAAGCCGTTTGCATTTCGAATAGTATACTCATACAGGAGAGCATGTAAGGCTAGAATTCTTTTGAAATTTCTTACATTTAATGCATGTCAACTTGGCAGGCTCGTGAGCAGTGAATCGGTTATCTTTGTGGCCAGCTGTCTGGACTGGCTAACTGGGCTGTTGGCCTTCGTCTTCAGCACTGTCTTTGGCTGCACGCGCATCATAACTAATCGACCCTTTGAACCTAGCTATTTTGTGGATTTAGTCAGAAAGTACAAGATCAACTATGCCGTGGTGCCGCCCAGGCATTTGTCTGCTTTGGTCACTTGTCCAGCTGCCACGACAGAAGCACTCGCGCCGTTGCGTATGCTCAATTATGGCGGTGGCTTGGTGTCCTTGACCACACTGCAGCGCGCCCAGGAGATATGTAAGTCCGCCATGTTCAACTCGGGATACGGTATGACCGAGGTGGGTGCGATAACAGTAAATATCGGGATTAGTAATACCGCATCTGCGGGTCGCCTGCTGCCGGGCATTAAAATTCGCATTGTCGACGAAGATGGCAAGAGTCTAACCTATAATCAGGTGGGCGAGATCTATGTGCACACGGGACAGGCGTGGAATGGATACTACGGCAATCCAGTGGAAACGCGTCGCATGCAGGACTTCGAGGGCTGGTTCCACACTGGTGATCTGGGCTACTTTGATGACCAGAATTTCCTGTACATTGTCGATCGCAAGAAAGAGATCCTTAAGTACCAGGGACTACACTACTGGCCCACCGAAATCGAGAGTGTGATTGCGGAACTGAAGCAGGTGCAAGACGTCTGTGTTGTTGGCATCTACGACGAGCGTGAGGGCGATGCGGCTGGCGCTTTGGTTGTCAAGCGCAAAGACTGCGAAATAAGCGCGACGGAGGTGATTGATCATGTGGCCAAGCGCCTGACCGGCATGCAGAAGCAGCTGCGCGCCGGAGTGCGATTCGTCGATAAGTTGCCCGCCAACGTGAACGGCAAGACTCTGCGCAAGACCGCCAAGGAGGTGTTTCTTGCGCAGCCGAACTAAGTTAGCAAACAAATATATAAATTGCACTTGAATTCCTCTACTTTACGAGAAAGAGTACTTGAGCTGGTTGATAAGGCTCTTAGCAGGAATCAAATAAACAAACTTTCCCATACGTATTCTAAAAGTAGACTCACACTGTGGCATTTAGCTATAATAAGTTAAACACTAAAATAAACATTTTTGATTTGATTTTATAAACTTAAACACTTTAGATAGTCTAATCTCAAGGGTAGCTGACTCAGTGCTCACATGTCACTAAAATAAAGTCCAAACACTTCTGTCTAGTTGATTTCGTCAGCTTTGATTAGTTACTGATTAAGTATGAATGGCTAAAATGAGTTGCTGTTTTCCAATTCAACTGGGAACCGAGAGACTGGATTATCGACTTAGCCGGGGGACAGAGCTATCAAAGATAACCGATATCTACTATTGCCATGAGCTTCATTACAAACATTCTTGATACGCTTCTATATATGAGTTTATAAAATTAACTTTAATTGGTAAAGTTCAGGCACGAGCTGATGAGGAAGTGTTTTCTATGGCACTTCAGATTGCATTGATATTGATTAATATTATCAGCCTTTAGTTGGCGCAGCTCTCCACAAATCTCTTTTTATATGGCATAATTGCTTTATTAGCATTGAAAAGAAATGAAAAATCTTGAACTTTAATTGATATAAGTATTAATCGAGATCAGGAAAAACTAGAATTAGCCAAGACCAGGAAGGGCACCATAAATCTGCTTGATTTATTATTGAACATCTCTGTTTTCCATTCAGTTAGAATATTTAGGGGGTTTTATTGCCAGACTATTAAAATCAGTCTATCGAGCTGATTGTACCGATCTGATTTCGCGTTATATACAATCAATTAAAGTTTTTTAACACGCTTCTGGAAGCTCGATTGGAAGATAATGGCTTTATGAACTACGTGTTGTGCTGATAGCCAGTTGGGCCAGGCGACAGATAAGCGTAGCGTAAAGTTTCAATGCGATTCCTATTGATTAAGGCTAATGTCGTTTATGGTCCTATTCCTGTTTTTTTTGGCCATTCACCGTGAGCTCAGCATTTACTGATAAAAGACAATTTTTTTACTATTTAATTGAGTGTTTCTTCGCATATTGGTTATTTAGTGGCGGAAACTTAAGGCGAACGGAGCTAATCGAAAATAAAATAAAATGGAGGATTTCTTTAAGACCCACTACGATCCGATTCAACGCGTGTGGAGTGGCGTGAAACCTTCGCCCATGTACGATTTCGATTGCTCAGTTGGTCGGATTATACACAGTCAACTCAGAAATAATCCCAATCATGTGTGCCAGGTAAGCTGAAAATGAATGCAGGAAGAAGAAATATCCTCATGATATTATATAGATTTGCCTGTTGGATGGAAAAACTGCCACAAATCGGGATATATTCAATTGGTCAGTGAGATTGGCACAGAATTTGAAGAAACGTGGACTACGCCACGATGACGTCATCTGCATTTCGGCCAAGAACAGCACCTACGTTACACCTGTGGCGGTGGCCTGCCTCTTCAATGCCACGCCCTTCCACGCCGTTAACCCCATCCTGGATAACGATTCACTTACGCACGTGCTGGCGATAACAAGGCCAAAGTTATTCTTCTGCGATGCTGCGGACTTGGAGAAGCTGAAGACGGCGAGTGCTGCGTGGTCACCTGAGTTTATAACGGTGACGGGCAAAGTGGAGGGAGTCACATACGTTGAGGAACTACTTGCCCCCACAAATACGGAAATGTTTTACCAGTAAGTCGAAAGAGTACATTTAGATAGCGGATCTCGTTTATCTATATTCACTGATTATAGACCTCAGCCTTTGCTCTTGGGCGGGGAGCAGACGATGGCCATTCTGTGTTCCTCTGGCACGACAGGCAAGCCCAAGGCTGTGTGCATGGCCAACTACATGTTCGCAGTTGGAAATCCGTAAGTTTTAATCAATTCTCAATTCAGTTCAGTTTGAATAACTTGCGAATATTATTTGCAGCTTCCTTAATTCAGAGATGGTGATTTACTGCGGCTCGAGCTTGGACTGGTATTCAGGTCTGGTCAACTTTATGTACTGCGTCGGCGAAGGTTGCACACGCATCATACCCGATAAGCCCTTCAGTGCGGAGTATATTTTAGAGATCGTTCCTAAGTATAAGATCAACGTGATTAGCTGCGCGCCGCGTCACGCCAGCGAGCTGGCCGCTTGCCCTCTGGACGCACAGGAACGATTGGCTTCGCTCTTAATATTTGTAGTCGGAGGCGGTTCGACTCCCACAGCGACGCTGCATAAGTTGCAAACCCTACTGAAAAAGGCAATGATATTTTTCGGATATGGAACTACAGAGTTTGGAGGGGTGTCTGCCGGGCTCTATAATGAGAAGGTTGGCAACACAGTTGGCAGGCTCAATTCCGGCATTAAAATGCGCATTGTCGATGAGAACGGTCAGAGTCTTGGCTATGACAAGGTGGGAGAGGTCTATGTAAACCATGGCCGCAAATGGAGCGGCTACTACGGCAACCCCATTGAAACGCAGCGCATGCAGGACTCACTCGGCTGGTTCCGATCGGGTGATCTGGGCTACTTCGATCAGCACGATAATCTCTACATTGTGGACCGCAAAAAGGAAATCTATAAGTGCTTGGGCATGCAATATGGACCCAACGATATCGAAGGCATCATAGCCGAGCTGCCCGATGTCACCGAAGTATGTGTCGTGGGCCTCTACGACGAGAAGTACGGCGATGCACCTGCAGCCATGGTAGTGAAACGTCCGGGCAGCTCCTTGACTGCAGAGCAGGTGAAACAGCATGTGGCCAAGCGGGTGGGCGTCACCTACAAGCAGCTCCACGGAGGCGTCTACTTCAGCAACGATCTGCCCCAAACAAGCAGCGGCAAAGTTCTGCGTCGCGCGGTCAGAGAGCAACTGACGCAATCTACTGTGGATCGATAAGAATAATAGTCCTAGTTTAGCTAGAATTTTTAAAATTTATATGAGGGTTCTGTGTATAAAATTGGGGACCAACATTTTTTGAGGTTGGGTGCGTTAGGGTATGAAATAAATGGGGAAATAAATAAATAAATAATTTTGCGCAACTCTTCTTTATTTGAAATCAACGATGACAATTAAAATATTTATTGTCTTCAATTTGGCATTTGGGTTCTTGTACAACATGCAGACATACTATACAAGTACTTTCACTTGCTCTACCTCTACATTAGTCAACAAAAACCGAACATACTTAGTTTTCGATGCTTTACTGGAGTGAGGCTAAAATCTAGGTTCTGTTAGTCGGATATAGCCTAACTGGTTTGAATTGGCTATAATATTCGCTGGTTTGCTTACCAAGTTGAAGGTTTAATAATTCTGAATTGTTTACCAAAAAGTATGCTTTAATATTTTAAAAGAGATAAAAGAGTGTGTAGGTGTGTGTGTGCCCCATCTGCCAGAGCTTGCTCGATCATACTGTCTATTAACAGTCTAGAAATGGACTAAGTTTAACGTCAAGATCAAGCTGAAGATCACTTATCTATACATCATATACATATATCAGAGAAAAAGCTCGCCAAATGAAATGGGTTTGGTTTAACTTTAATTGTGTAAATAAATATTTTTCGATTTTCTAATTACAAATAGGCCCTGAGTTTAGATTTAGCGATTTGCAATCGCGTGGATTAGACTATAAATGAACCAAGACGCAGCTCCAGATGATCAAGAGTAATGCCCAGCTGGTCGGATGACCAGCAGCTGCAGTGAGCTCTGGCTGCGGCTGATCCATGTCCACAGATGAGACATTGGCGTTGGTGGTGCTGTGCTCCTGCTCCGTTGGCTGCTGCACGAACTGCTCTCGAACTTTGCCCGTTTTGATCTCAACCTTGGGCAGGGGGAAGCAATAGACGCGCTCCACCTCTACCAGCAGCGCCGTGGAGCTCTCCGTGGCTGTTTCCGATACAGTTAGGGGCACACAGATGGTCGGCTCCTCGGCTGAGTTGCGCTCCTCGTAGGGAATGCCCACGCGCGTGATGTTGAGGGGGAGCTGTGGCAGCACCGTATCCGGCACGCTCAGCTCGCTGTGCATTTGGGCAGAGTTGAGGCTTTCCTCGTAGTATTTATAGTCGTCGATGTCGTCGTCAATGCGATCGATGCTGTCTACGTGATCGATCCGATCGATGCTGCTGCTGCTGCCGCCGCCATCTGTGTAGATGCGCTCCGTGCTGCTTGGCTGGGCCTCCAGAAAATCTGTGGGCCAATTGAGCGCCACTGTGGTGGACTCCATGGCCAGGCTAGAGCTCAGCGTGGGCGCTGCAGTGCTGCTAACCTTCGGACTCACTCTAGACACTGGTTGCGTGCTCTCATAACCGGGCGTTGGGTATGGATAGGGCAGCGGCATCCAGTTGTCCTCGGTGGTTTGTGCGTGCTGCCGTTTGTGCATGGCTGTTGTAGTTTCAATGGACTCGTTGATTTGCTTGGCAATGGCACGCATCAAAGGATCCGTTGCATTCATGTGCACCACTTTGATCGGCGATGGCTGCGGCCGCGGCTGCGGCGGTTGCTGTGGCTGTGGCTGGGGTTGTGGCTGCAGCTGAGATGGCTGCATGGGTGCAGGCATGCGCCAACGACCGCGTGATTCCTGCGAACGCTCGAAGCTATCCCGGCGTGCATATGGATTCAGATAGCCAACAGCTGCAGTGCGCTTCTCCGTGGCCTGCGACTGCTCCTCGCTGGATGAGTCACGCCTATCGCTAGCTGCAAGTATACAAGAGCTGAATGAGTAGCTATCAAAGCATATGATGTAATTGAGACTAATTGAAGCTTGACTAACATAACTTGGCTTAATCTAGGCCTAAAACCCGTTTAATCAAATCTTAAACCAAATTTACGCTTACCATCCGCTGGCATGCCCATCAGCATGGCTTCCAGGCGTCCATATTTGCGTTTCTTGGGCGCCTCCTCGCTAATGTCTGGCATCTGTGGATGGTCGGGCTTCCAGTTGCCGTACACCACGGCCTCCTGTGCACGCTCCTCGATTGGCGTATTGCTCTCCAGCTGCTCACGTAGTAGCGGTATGTGTGTGTGCACCGTGGAACTGGCAGGCATGGGCATGGGCCCAGGCGCAGGCAGCACGTTGGGCACAACTGGACCATAGCCCGGCCAGTTGGCTGCTGGTGGTGGCATTTGCATATCCGCAATACGTATGCGACCCCGCGGTCTCAGCGCCTGCAATTGCTGGGCATCCGGATCGTCCTGGCCGAGGACATTCAGCGAACGGCTAAAGGCGAGCAAAAGCCACAATATTTGAAGATTTGTGCGGGCCATAGTTAAACTGGGACTAAGAGCCAACAGCTCAAACGGTTTCAGTTCGTTTCGGTTTCGGTTTCTATTTACTGAAATGATGTGCCACTTCTTAAGTGGATATTATTGTTGTTAGATGTTGTAGTTGTAGTTGTGGTTGTTGTTGTCAGTTTTTGTTTTGTATCTTCAATTCACAGTTAGCTGAGTTTTATTGTTAAGCTTTGCTGCTGCTGCTGCTGTTGTTGTTGTTCTTGTTGTTGTTGCTGGCACACAAAACAACGGCAACAACTCATTGTTCACGTTGGCTATCGACTCTCAATTCCACTTGCCCATCGATATTCGCACTTTGTTGATGTTGATTTCAGATTTCTGTTTTCTGCTTTTTTTTTGTTGTAATTTTTTCCCTCAGTTCTCGGCGCGTTTCGCGGTTTCTTTTGCACGTTTTGTGGTCTAAACACGGCGGCTTCTAAACGGCAACTGACGTTGGCCAAATCAATTTGCGGCCGGCTGGGGGCTGCCACTGCCAGCACCATTGAGTGGACGGCCGGAGTAACATTCTTAATCATAGCTATAGAAATGTTTTCTTTTGTTCAGTTTTCGCTTAATTATGCGCAAGAGCGTTAAAATTTAATGGCGAATAAACATTCTTTCGTTGTGGTTGGTGAAAATGCAGCCAGCTTGATTTATTTCGTAGCCAGCGTGGAGAGGGTTCTAGATAGGTAAGCACACATATATGTCTAGATATATACACATACTTTGAGCCTCGCATATGCCAAGATTTATGCAAATTACTGGGCAACTCGTCGCTTGTGCTACTAACAAAGTTTTCTTGTTGATTTTTTGGCACCGTTTGTTTATGCGAGCTGTCCGTAAATATCTCCCAAGAGTTGACGACTAGCGCTGCGGGCCAACTTTTCACCAAAAACTGATTGGTTCAACGGTAAAACAGTTGTAGGCCGAAAAGTGTGAAGAGATTTCAATGGAGTTTGTCTTTCAGTCGAATGAGATATTCATATTTTAATGACTTTCTTTTAGTTGAGGTTGTGTGGTGGCAGTTGAGGTAAGTAAATCAGATAATAAAGAGTTTCGGAGTTTATGCTACTGATAATAATTAATAATAAAATATAATAATAATTGCTTCGTCTATAGTGTTGAAGAGCTCATTTCAATTTTCTTTTTATTTTGTTTTTATTATCTAATTTCAAATTAAAAAAAAAAACAAAATCAAACTCATTTCATATCTTTCAGGCTTACAGGCTTCACTGGGTATCTATTAGCAAAAAACTCTTTACTAATAAGGCGTACTGGGTATCCCACAGTACCAAGCTCTTAGCTATTGATATTTGCTTACCAATTGTAACTGCTTACATAGTTTCTATGATTTCAATACTTTTCCCAACAGAGATTTCATAATTTTCACATGTGCATCTCATAATTCAGATTTTCCAATCTCATTTTTTTTCGAATGGAGCTCAGTGAAGCAGCACTCGAGTGACTTCGAGTCGCAACCACTTGCAAAAATCGAAACCAAGTCAAAGCGTCAAGAGAAAAGCTGCCAAAAAATTATGCAACAGCTGGTCTGACGGGACTGTCAAAAGTCGGCGACTTTGCCTGTGCCACATACCCAGAGTCAGGCGTATGGAAAATCGCGCCGAATGGAAAATGGAAAATATTTTAATATTTATAAAACAAATTATGCACCGTGGAATGGGATCAACAAACGGACGCATGAGGTAATTTAAGCTCTGGAAACAAAAAATAAAATAATAATAAACACGTAAAGAGAGAAAAAACCATTGCGCATTGTCACGTTTTGTGAACATTATGGAGGCATGTGCTTAGGTGTGTGTATGGAAATATGGAAATGGAAAATCGTTGAATAATGTTTGCTTGGGGTCGCGTGTGTGCTGATGGCTGGCTGGATGGAAATTTAGTTTTTCCGCTTTTATTGTGATTATTTTCTTTTATTCAACAAAACTTTCACGATCGTTAACATAAATATTTGTGTGCTGCGGCGCTGGGCAAGGTGTTATTCATTAATTTAATTTTTTTCTCATAGAATTTATAGCAGAAATCACAGTCTTTCGGTTGGTTATGGTCATTGAGAGGGTAAGTTGTAAAAATTTGGAAAATTAAAAAAAAATGCAGCACGTGATCTGGTTGAGGGGTTTTGGTTTGTGTTGTCTGTGCGCCGACTCTCTACTGGTTCTCCAGCAAGCCAATGTACTGGCCATTCTGGTTGGCCAAGCGTCGCTCCTCTAGCTTCTTGGCAAAGCTGGGGTCGCTCTTGGCACGCTGCTCGAGGCGCTCCTGCTGCAGCTTGATGCCAGCATAGATCTGATCCAGACCCTTCTGGATCTCCTCGGGTATGGCGGGCGGTGTGGGTATGTGATCTCCTGTGGCACGGAATCCGTTCTCATCGGCCGTGTACTGCACGTTGACGACGGTGCCCTCTGGCGATTGGTAGGAGTATTGTCCGTGCTGCACCAAGACGCCATTGGGATTGGTATCGAAGTCCTTGAGGAAGCCCGTCTCCTCATGCACAATATTGTTGCCCGTCTCGTATTCGGTCTTGTAGCTGCCATCCTCGCTCTGCTCCTTGTTGTACTTCAGTATGGGTATCCAGGTGCTGGTCTCGCGTGGATCCTCATGGCGATGATCCGCCTTCTCGTCGCGCGGAATGTTGTTCGCATTAAGGTGTGCATGGTGCTGCTGATGCTGGTTGTGCTGGTTGTGATGCTGCGCATGGCACGAAAGGGCAAACAGCGCAATAAGTATCTAAATGGAATTGCATAAAAAGAAGGAATAGAAAAGATACTTTTATTAGAATTTTATTATGTTTTTAGATTAAATTAAGATTATTATTATGATTTTTGTTTAAATTAAAAAATATTAAATAATTTTTAAAAATTAAAATGATTAAATTGTTGTATTAAATTAAAAATAAAATAGCATTTTATGAAATAAAAACTAATATTATTTGTTTTACCAATATTTTTGTTTGTTCGATGGTAATGTATAAATAAATAGGTCTATGTAATAATATTTGCATTTTTTAATTTATAAATTTTATCAAGTAAGAATATTAAATATCCACATTAAGTCAACAAATTATTTATAAATTAATTTTACATCAATCTTATTCTGTATACTTATATATTTTGTATTTATTATTTTATTTCTTATTATTTTAAATTATTTGTTTATAACTTTTACTTAAAACCACAAAGACACAAACCACACCCCATGCAACAATGATTATTTGATTCACAAAAATTCAAACTTACAAACACTTTCATTTTGCTTTTATTGTCAATTCACTTGCAAGGATTTCGTTGGCAACTGTTAGATACTCTGTATTTACACTTTGTTGCAGTAGCAAATGCGCGGCGCCCGTGTTTGGTTGGCAAGTGAAAGCTGCAACGATGCGAACTGTGCTCCGGCGGCCCTATTTAAGTGCTTTATATAGCCGCGACTTTTTGCCAGCGTCTCCTGCGCTCGCAGCTGGAGCCCGCGTGCCAGCGAGCGCCTTGGCCAGGCCAGAGAGACGCATAAAAATAGAGATAGAGTTACAGATACAGTTACAGCACAACTACATTGACAATAGTTGCAATTGCCATAGCTGCAGATGCTGTTGCTGCTCTTTCAGCCAGTCAGTCAGCCAGCCAGTTTTTACGAACAGCTTGATAAGTATGGCTCGAAAATATTTGATACGAAAAGTAGAATACTTTTACTTTTGTTCGTTTCGAGGCTAAACTAAAGAACCGTTAAGTTAAACATAAATATTATAGCCCATCGTTAAATATAAATACTTAATTATTACAGGGGATTGGAGCCAGCGATCTTAAATAGAAATATAAATAAATTTATAATATATACAGATTTGAGTCGTCTCTCGATAGAGAGTTGATGTCGATGGATTTCACATAATACTTATGCATACTGGATATGGTAATGGGCACGGCAAAAGTGTGCGGATTGTCTGCGTCTGTCCGGTCGTTCATCTTCGTAATGCCGTTATTTAGAAATAAGCCAGAACGAGTTTTTTGCTGCAAGCTTCGACGGCGTTTGTTGTCTTCGCCAAAATGCAGTCGAACCCTGCAAAATGGTCTCTCCCACTCTCTGAGCCAGTTTTACGCTTGAGAGTCAAGCTGACGCTCTCTCTCTCTCTCGTTCTCTCTCTCGCGTTCTTTCTCTCTCTCTCTGTCCGTATCTTCAGTTTATGTCCGCTCTATTGCTCTCCATATCTACGTTGGCTTTGTATTTCGTTTCGAAGATGTTACTGCTGCTGTTAGCTTTTTGGATTCTTGTAATAGCAGCAACGTTTGCTGGGGGAATTCCGAGCCGGGGGAAACTTGGCATAGAGGACAGTGACATACAATATATGTGGCATAGACTGAAACTGCAAATTGTTGTAATACTCGTGCTGCTGTGGATCGGGTTTGGTGTTTTTTGTTTGTTTGTTTTGGCCAGCAAAACTGCTGATGAGGCAAGACGATAATTGAGTTCAAAACGGCAATGGGTAATGGATCTTGGCAAATGTTAATTAGTTGTGGAAAATGGGTCAATCTTCGACGATAATATCATGCAAAAGCGATTACCACGATTACTAGCCGATTTCTGTTGGAATGGAACAAACGGAAAAAATGCAAATAAATTTGATTTCGAAGATGCAAGAATCACTTGCAACATAATGCGACGAGTTGAACAACCGCGTTGCCGGTCGAGGCGCGAGACATGGCAATAGAGAGACGGAGAGTGAGTGAGAGAGAGAGAGAGAGAGAGAGAGAGAGAGAGAGAGAGAGAGGAGGAGGAAGAGCTTTGTGTAAAAACTGGTCAAGTGTTGCCGTTTGCCATAAACAAACATTTTGGGCCTGGCCGCCTGCGCAGCCGCACCTCTTCCACTGCCAACAGCCAACTGCCCGCCCAAGCCAACAGTCTCAGCTGTGTCAGATAAAACGCTTGTCTTTTGGGTGCCAGTTACCAGTTGTTGATGTGCCCGATGAGTCACCCGATGCGCAGCGGCAATTGTGTAATTTTCCCACTCAATGAAAACGAAAGCTGGCAAGGTTAGCTCCAGAGCCACATCCACACTGACCCACTTACACTTACAGCCGAAACCACAACCACAACTACTAACCGCTTGAGCTGGTCTTCTCATGCTTATTTTTTTCTGTTGACCATTGAAAATGTCAAACGCTTGGGCGCTGCATTCTCCGGTTAGCATTTGGTGTAGGTTGCATCTCTTGTTGGGAATTGTGTTCTTAGCTCGTGCGCCATTTGACATTTAAGTCTGAGTGCAGAGACTGAAGACTGCAGACCGAAGACCGACGACCGAATACTGGTTTACAAAAAAGCCTGCTGAGAGGGAGATGGGGGGAGGGGGCGGGAAGCAAACGGCGAGGCAATAAATTTTGCGGCAATTTCAAGTGTCATGATGTTGTGAAATTTCTTGTCAGTGGCTGGCATCTTGAGCTTGAATCGTAAATAATGCTCTAGTAATGGATGGAGATGTCCACTTGATAGACAGCCCACGTATGCCCGCCTGCTAATTGCCAATTCTAACAAGCGTTCCATTAATCCTGTTCAAAGAAATTCCGTTTGATCCGATTCCGATTGCTAATTCGGAATTCAGAATATATTAATTTTAGATGTTGCTTCAGTTTATTGACCGCACATATCTAAACAGATATCAGCAGCTCTTCTACTAAGTTCATTCTTAATGTAGACATAATATTTTCATTTTAATTTATCACATGCATGGGCTTATCGGCGTGTCAGAAGTCCGCTTACCGTAATATTTAAAATTGCCAACTCGAGCGTAAAAAAGTTCAATTCTGCCCGAAAATCACCAGTTGGAAAAAACAGCGGAATATTTTCAGCCACGTTGATGTTACGAAAGAAGTAGAAGCCCTGAAAATGATGCGAGATATAGAGTGAAACATATTAATATTAAGATAGAGTTACCTTCCGATAAGGACACTGTCCTCGATAATTGCTCTCCTTTAATATGCTTTTGTAGACCAGATTCACAATCTTGTGAAAGAGTGTAATGTTGTTGAGCTGACAAAAATCGAAGGATACATCAAATGTTTTGCGAAATCCCTTCGTCCGCTTCTGTGGAAAATACAGTGTAAGGCTGCCATTAAGCTTGACCAAATCCCGAATATATTTGAATTCGCCTGTCAAACGAGACTTGTCCGCACCAACAATAAGGCATCTGTGGAAGCCAATGATATCGCGATTTTTGTCACAATTAAATGAACGCCAGTACACCGTCCGATGCTCGGGCTGGGCGAGTTGGGCATATTTTAATTAATGATGATTCTATATCTACTATAAGCACGCACCTTATTGGCTGAATCAGCTATAAGCATAAAGCTTAGCAGTATCCAAATATATAGTTTATCCATCGGGCAAGCGAATAGGCTGACGCTGCTACAGTGACTAAGTATAGTCAAGGTATTTCAACATTGTTATTATTTTTTTAAACACCTATTTGTTTCTATATAAATTAACTTCGTATATTTCAAATTTAAATTTTTGAATTATATTTAAAGTTGTTTTGAAACAATTAAATCGATAGATATTGATCTGTGATCAAAATTGTTGTGGCTGTTATTCCCATATATTTTGTTAAAAAATAAAAAAACAAATTTTAATTTATTGTAGGCATCCACGATACTCTAATTGATCCTGTTTTGCCTTGGCTGTTAGACTGGTCGTTGAAAATAGCGAGCTCGGCTAATTGGTGCCCCGATTAATTGATAATAACGCGCCGTAAAACAGCAGACTAAATGGTTTCTAAGTTCTTAGTTAATGTAGAATGATTTATAGCTAACGTTAATTGACATTAAATATGCACAGCTCCACAGCTTTTAAGCTTGTCCCTTTATTGCCTTATTTACGCGTCAAATTTCCGCTTAGCGAAATATTCAACACTGTTAAATCGATCGTGTAAAAATTCAGTTGGGCCTTAAAGTCTACAGTGGGAAAGAACAGAGGAATATTTTCACCCAAGTTAACGTTGCGGTAGAAGTAAAAGCCCTGAAAAATAAGCAAGATTTAATGAGAGACTTAAACTAATACATGGGGACTTACCTTGGGCACAGGACACTTTCTCGGGTAATTGCTGTTCTTTATTATACTTCTGTAGGCAATATTCCCGATTTTGTTTAGTATTGTATTCGAGTTGAGCTGGCAGCCATCCATAGACAAAGCCAACATTCTTCGAAATTCCTTCGACTTTGCTCTTCGAATAAATACTGAAAGGCTAACATTAACAGCTGTAAAGTCTCGAATATATAGAAATTCGCCTGTTAGAAGAGTTCTGTCCAAGTCCACAATGATGCATCTGTGGGATGTAATAATATTGTGATTGACGTCACAAGTGAACGCCTGCCAGGTGACAATCAAATGGTCGAGCTGTTGGAGTCTCGAAAATATTGAAGATTTAATATTTTATATGAGGTTACAGGCACGCACCTTGTTGGCTGGAGCGGCTATAGGCATATGGCTTAGCACAGCTAAAATATATAATTTATCCATTTGACTAGCGAATCGACTGACGCTTATACACCGACTAAATATATTTAATGCAGCTGAAAACGGTATTCGTATCTACATATCATTTGAATGAAATTCTAGCTCTGATTTCTGAATTATACTAAGCAATTAAATTTATAATTTTTGGCAGAGCACGTTTTGTGGAGAGTACATTGCAAAACTTCGATATTTTATAATTGAGGACATATTGAAATTATTGATCAAAATATTTGTGGCTGCGCTTTCTCTGTTATTATTGTTATACTCTTTCAAGAAGTAATATTGTTAAAGATGGAACTTAATAAACCATTATTGGGTCATTAAATAGCAGGCAAAACTGGGCATTAGCTCTTCCTCTTATATATATTAAAGTAGTAAGTTACACAGATCAGTGTATACATATATATTATTAATTTATTTGTGCGCCACATTTCCTGTTGTCGAAATATTTGTAAGTTTCAAATCGAACGAATAGAAAATTAATTCTGCCTTAAAATCTACAGTTGGAAAGAAAAGAGGAAGATTTTCGCCTAAATTGACGTTGCGATAGTAGTACAAGCCCTGGAAATGATACGATATAGAGAGAGAGAGATATATATATAAGTAGAGAGACACAGAGAGAGAGAGAGAGAGAGAGGGCTTACCTTCGACAGCGGACACTTTGCTACAAAATTGCTGTTTTTAATTACACTTTTGTAGGCAACATTCACAATCTTGTGAAATAATGTTTTATTATTGAGTTGGCAGACATCCACAGATAAATCCAATACTTTGCGAAATTCCTTCGACTGCGGCCGTCGAAAGAATACCGTAATATTAAAGTACAGCTTTGGCATGTCCCGATTATACTTGAATTCAGCTGTTAAAAGAGATTTGTCTGAGTCAACAATGAAGCATTTTGAAGCAACGATTATATCACGATTGACTTCGCAATTAAACGTTTTCCAAGTCACAATTAATTGGTCGGCCTATTGGATAGTTGGTCGTAATTAATTAAAGGTGATTTTACACTTTGTAAATCAAAATTCTCACCTTGTTGGCTGAATCAACTAAAGCAGGTATATAGCAGAGCATCATACAAATATATAATTTGTCCATTTGGCAAGCGAATCAAATGATGTTTCCACAATAACTAAATAGAGTTAATGCATCTGAAAATTGTTTTAGTATCTAAAACTAATTTCAATCTATTTCTAGCTTGAATTTTTCAATTATGCTAATTATTTTTTTTTCTAACAATTAAAATATAATTATTCGCTGTGATGCATATGGGATGTAAAGCAAATGTAGATGTTTTCTCATTAAGCAAATGACGAACTGAATCATTCAGTCTTGGCAGTTAAGTTACGACAGACATGAGATACACAAAAACAATTTAACTTTTAATATTTTAATTGAAAATCAACAGAATTTAATTTATAAATCTAGAAAAAACTCCAATATGAATATAATTGGTAAAAACATCTATATATCTCATGCTCCTATGACTTTTTAGCTTTAGGTGCCTGGCAAATCCCGCAAGCGTCCACTTAGGGACACATTGAAGATGGGTTCATTGGGCAAAAAGAAGTCTAACTGCACTTTGAATTGGTATTTGGGTAGAAAGGGTTGCAGATTATCCCCTATGCTCATGTTGGGATAGTAGTAAAAGCCCTGCAAAGATTTGAGTGTTAAAAAATACTTTAAAAGATTCTCGTCGACCTTTGAAGTAACTCACCTTTGGTTGTGGACACTTCTTGGGCATATTGCTGTACTTCAACATGCTGTTGTACGCGACTTTAATCAGGTTATTCTTGTAGGCGCCCCCGAAGAACTCACAGACGTCCACGGTCAGATCGACGGCCTTGTAAAACTCTTTGAATGGTGGGCGTGGCAAATATAAGGCAAGTTTAGCATTATACTGTTCAAATCCACGATTATATTCAACTTCGCCAGTAATTATGGTTTTCGCTGGATTCACAATGAAACATTTGTGGTAAGTGACAAATTGCGGATTCCCAATGCATTCGAAACTGCTCCACTGGATAACAGTACGCTGAAAAGGAAGAGATTTGAGTTCTCAGACTGAGCTTGGTTTGATTAATAAGAATACTCTGGCAGGTAGACTGGCTGTTGGCAGCAACAGCAAGATAGTAAATACTTTATCCATGCTCGGCTAATTACTGGCCTGCTTAACTTTTAATAGCGCGGTCTAGACTGAAACCACAAATGAATATATGAACTCGCATGGCAAATTAGCTCACTAATTGCTGAGTTAATGTAAAATGATTTAGATTTGATGATAAAACTAAATTTTATTTCATATTAAGTATGCGTAGCTCAATAATCCGTTATTGTTTCAGTTTTTCGATATAGTCCCTTCGAGCGTTAGGTTTAAATAGCCTAGATGCTGATCAAAGAAGTTGACCTGGGTCATTATGTAGCTGACGGGCACGAAGCTTGGTATTACCTCTTCCACGCTTAAATTGTGGTAGTAAATCAAGCCCTAAAATACGATATATATTTATATTTTATTCAGCTTTATCAAATAAAAGCTTACCTTCTTCACTGGACACTTCTTGGGCTGGTTGGTGGCCTTAGTTATGGAGCCATAGATATTGGAAATTATGCCCTTCTGCGAGAGTTGAGCCATTACACGACAGCCATCCAGAGTGTTCTCAAATAGCTTTTGATACATAGCAGTAGCCGAATGCTTTGTGGATATTAATGAATGCAATTTTACGGTTTTGAGATCTTGTATCAAATTAAGTTCCACATTGAAAGCAGAGCGCCTCGGCTGCACCACATGGCAAGTGTAGTCGGAGATAATGTCGTCGTGGACTTGGCATTCAAAGGCAGTCCAGCGTAGACGTAAATTGCGATTCTGTAAAAGGGTAAAAAGAGTTAAATATCATAAAAAATTTTGATTTATGCTGTCTACCTTTGATATATTTTGATGTATTGCGAGCAGTAAAAGGAGGAAGCCTTTCAAGCGATACATGTTGTTGTCTGGCTGTGATCCATATCCATATAGTGGCCAGACAAAAACAGAAGCTCATGTTATTTTTAAATATTTATATAGTCTAATTGCGCTTATAATAGTATTCACTGAAGTGCAACGAAAACATTTATAGAAAAAACTGTTCATAGTAAATAATTATTTATTTATTTTCGATTGCTCCAGCAGCATAACTACATTTATTTATTTATTTTATTTAGTTTTAGTTTTTAATTGCTAATATTATTTTTGGTTAATTTAAAAAATGAAATGCTCCCGTATTCAATAATTATTTATTTATTTTTCGATTTCGCTCAGATTTATATATTTATATTACTCTTTGTTAGTTTTTCACTTCAACATAATTATGTATGCTTTTATTTTTATGTTTTCAAAATAAATATGAAGCATAAAAACATGTTTTCGTAGTATACTTTTTGGCTGGTGAATATGTTGTAAATGTGCGATTTGCCTATAAATATTTCTTCCTTCTGTGACGCTCTTTGGCTATTTCATATAAACGTCCCACGATTGTAATATTCATGACCGACGCCACCCTGGGTAAAACCCAATAGAAACGTATGAGAAAATCGGATTCCGTAAGCACTGGTGGCAGTGAATCGACGATTGTGATATTGCGCGCACTGTAATAGCCCTGGAAAATGATGGAGAAATTTATTAATTATATGTCTTATAAATTCTTATTAAATACTTCAACTTACCGCGTGTATGGGACACTGGATGGTTCGATTGCCCAGGCATGTCATAGCGCTGAGCAGTTCGATGAGCGTTTTTCTCTTCTGCTCTCGCAACAATTTGCACAACTCGAACGAAACTTCGAATATCTTTTGCATTTTATTCTTTTTATTCGGTATGGATACCTTCAGTGTGCCCGTTAAGCTTGTGATGTGCTGCATTAGCATCACAGCCGCATTGGCGCTTCTATTCCGCGGCGGCACCGCAGTGCAATTGGTCTGGGTAATGTACTTTGAATTGCCCTCGCATTCTATTTGCCGAATTACAGCAAAGTAGCCCATGTGCTGTGTAAATAGAAGATGCACTATATACCCTCTCTCCCTCTGTCTCTCTCTCTCTCTCTCTCTCTCTCTCTCTCTCTTTCTAGTTTCTTACCGGTAACATTTGTGCTGTGACGCAAAGACACACCGTGCTGGCCACAAATAAGCTGAGTCCCAACATCCCGTCGACTGTGTGCACCTTCAGCTCAAACTGAAGCTGAACGGCGCAGCAGTTTGGCATTGGAGTTTTCCGATAATAAAGTGATTTGGTCGTTTAATTATCGGAACGATTGAGTCATTAAATGGATATTCATTTTTAAATGCCTATTTGTGTGCATATGTGGCGAGGTGTGCTTGAGAAGTTGACGGTTTGATTGAAGACAAATAGGTTAAATTTATTGGAAATCTCCATGAAAAAAGTCCGACATAAGCATAAATAGTTCAACTTTTTGACATCTCTATTTTATATACCAAATCCTATTCCATGTCAGCTTTTTAATACGAAACACCTCGTAAGGCAGAGTTGTTTACACTGATTGCGCTATGTAGACATTGGCCAAACGAAACTGATGCGCAAACAAATCAGCGGGCAGTGATCATATCAATGCTGGTCACTGCGGTTGCCCAGCGATTAGAGCGTTTAGATTAAATTGGTTTTCATATTGGCTCGGTTTTAGGTGTCGGCTTCGACTGGCTTGTGTGTGTACACAGTCTGGTAGCGACTGATGATGATCAGCAGCAACAGCCTCCGCGATATGGCATCAACCGCAAGTCGGCGTGAAGGGCAGTTTGGTAATTTTGTAAGCGCCACGAGGCTGAGAAGCACTCAAACACTCACAAGTGAGTGCGATGCGGTGCGATGCGAGTGAGCGAGTGAGTGTATGAATACTTGGACTAAGTGGCAATGAGACACAAACTTAATTGTTCAATATTTATTCATTTATTTATTACTTCTTCGCTGCGGTCTTTTATTTCGGGTATTCAGGTGTGTGTGTGTGTGTGTGTGGGTGTGTGAGTGTGAATGTCAGTGCCAAAGCGACATAAGAACTGAATCGTTGCAGACCCCTCGTATGGCATCGGGCAGTGCTGTGCTGTATCCAGTACGTAATACTTCATACGTTATATAAGATATGCATACATACTTAACGCTAACTACTTAATTACACAGGCGCGTCTACTGCGGCGCAACGGGCAGATGATCGCCTTCGGGCTGGAAGCCGTTCTCATCAGCCACATAGCGCAGCGTGATGATGTTGCCCTCGGGATCGCTGTAGCTGTACGAGCCGGTCTGGACCAGGACGAGCTCCTCGTGCTCATCGATCACCTGACCCTCGCTGGTCTCCGTCTTGGGGATGATGATCTTCTTCAGGTAGCCAATGTTCTCCACCCTGATGCCGTTCGACGTCTCGTAACTGCATGGAGAGCGTGACTTAGCATCGATTCCATTTACTTTTGGGATTATCTGACACTCACCTGCTGTTGAAGCTGCCATCTGCATTGTTCACATTGTCCTGCTGGATGATGCTAGCCGGCGTTGTGGTTGTCGTTATCGAGCTGGCAGCGCGCGCATCCTGCGGGCGGGCCAAGACATAGGTCAGCAGCAGAGCCGAGCACAAGACGAAGACGAATTTGAACATTCTGTTGCGTTTAGAATTGTCGGAAAGGGGTTATCCAATTGCAGAGAGTTAGTGCACAACTGTTGACTACCCAGCCGCCGCTTGGCCTTTATATACCATCTCGCTGACGAGGGCGAGCACCTGATTCACACTCGCCGTCGCACGCACCGCGCCAGCTTCGGTTGCCACAGCTAACGATTACGATGGGCGCACTAGATAAGCAGCAGAGAGCGTCAAGTACTCGCACTCGTACTTCACCATAAAAAACGAATTATGAGCGGGCGCTTCTTCGTCTCGTTCCGAATAAATGCCCCGTAGTCTAACAGAGATCTAGAAGCGGGTATATTGTATATCTTATAGGCAGCAAGTCTTGATAAGTGAAGAAGTCTAAGATGTTGGCTTTATAAGATTTGATCAGTAATTCGAATATAGAATGAGCAACTAGTTTACAGGATAACTGATACTCTACCTAAATTTATTAAACAATTTTATTTGCCTTATCAATTTCACATTCAAGCTAATCTGATAGCTTCTTTTTAGTTAGGGTATCTCATAGTCGTTCACTGCCCACTCAAGTACTTTTGTTTTGTTTTGCTTTGGTGTGGCCATCGTTTGAGGTTTTTTATATTGTCCATTTCGCGCGTCTGGCCGATGAGTAAACACCGCCGCACCGCCAAAGAGATGAAGATGAAACGACGATGTCAGCGGGTGATACCCGAAGCTGCGGCTCCGCTCCGACAGCTGAGCTGTGACATGTCTGTCCGCTCGCTGTCGCGAGTTGACGAAGTTGATGGCATTGCCAGTCCGAGTTGGCAGCTACGTGATTTGCCTGCGTCGCATATAATTCTTGCTCAACTGCTGTAAGTTCCGCTGAAATATTGAGGATGTGGGGGAAGCAGGTTGCCCGCCAAGGAATTAAGTTAGTATAACAACGCCTCTGATCAAGAGGGAAATGGCCTTTCGCTACGTTCCTGCACACAGCTATTGGATCAAATCAAATTCACATTTGGGCAGGATTATTCGGCATGCCACGCACGTCTCAATTATGGAAACAATTTGCCGAAAACATTAGAGCACTCATAAATACGCAGACGGGCTAACGGTGATCGCGAACAAAGGGGCAATAAAAAATGTGGAGTACGAGCATTGTAAGGGAAATTATAAAGTTGCCTATTGCGTATACGCAATGAATACCAAGAATGGGTCAATGAACCTGAACTGAGAACAGAACATAGGAAGACGGGGTATCTAAGAAGGGAGTGAGCGAGGGAAGGAAGCTAGAAAGGTATTGTAAGAAAAAGAGAGAGTTAACAAAGTATTGTAAATCTATCCCTCTCCTTCCCTCTCTTCATTCTCGACAAACTCATTTTAACAGCTGCTCGCTAATACAATAAATTCGTTCCGAATTAACACTTTCGTTTTCCGTTTCGGCTTACACAACATTCAGTCGAAATATAGAATTCCTCGAAGTATTTCTTAAAAATGCAAAATTATTTAGACAAACACTTGGCCCAGTCTCTCTTTAACTAATGGGTGTTGTCTTCGGGTCACACTCCCAGCCAGCATCGCTTATTTGCCAATTAGAACTTAATTACGAAGAGTTTAACAAGTGGAATTTTCAGCTGCTTTTGGCAGCTGCAGAATTGCAATCGAGCAGAGCTGCTAACCAAGGCAAATTTAACATATATTTCGCATACGCTCAGCTCACGCCTAACAAACACAGATCCGAATCTCGCTTAACATTTTTGGGCGTGCCCACCCCGGGCAGAGAGTGCGCCAAAAGTCAAAAAGTTACGCAACAGCCGCTAAAGTCAAGAACTTAATTATGCCAAACACGTTGGCGCATTTGAATAACATTTCGCGCCGGCGAGAAAGTAATCAACGTGCGTGAAAACAATACAACAAATTCTTTCTTTTCTCTAGAATCTCTTTGGCATATCTTGATGTTGATGGCTTAAAGCAAAGACTTTTTGGTTTCTTCAAGGAAATTGTTATTGACACTTTTGGTAGTTGTTTTGTTTTTCAATTTGCTAGTTTTGTGTATATTTTGTTTAAACAAATAACTTTAACTTGACTCGTTCAGTTCTTTTGGTTCACAGTTGTTGTTGACTCTACATTAATGATCACATATTGATGCTGGGCGCACTGCGCATCTGTGCGCTAGTGTTTTTTCTCCTCAGGCTGATAGGGGTGCTCGGCCAGGTATTTGAGGGTTTTCAGCACCGACTCGGGCGTGGGTGGGGGCGTGGGCAGATGGTCGCCGACTGGTCGATAGCCGTTCTCGTCGGCTGTGTAAGTTGTGGTGTACTCCTTGCCGTCGTCCCCGAGGAATGAGAAGTATCCTTTGACGGCCTCGCCATACTTATCCTCGCCGACCGCTTTCAGGTTGCCCTCCTGCTTGGCCTTCGAGCCATCGAACAGTATGTATCTTTGGGATGGAACACGTTAAATCTGAGTCCAAAGCTAAACGTTTCAGACTTACTGGTAGTAGAATTTGCCATTGTATTCCACATTCGACTCGTTCGAGATAAAATCGGCTTTATCATCTGCACACGTCACGGCCACAAATAGAGCGCAAATTAAGATTAGTTTCATTTTTGGGTTTTTATCGATTTGTTTTTCTTCTTGGCCTATTCCAGAATTAATATCCACGCTGCGCAAATGTCTCGGGCCGACTGACATTTGCACTGCTAAACAAACAGACTTTTATAGCGGGATAGCGCTAGACAAAGAAGACGAGATTCATAAAATAGTCGTACTCAACTATTTAACATATAATTAAAGTTGCAGCAATAAATAATATTGAACTTGTTTGGTTTCTTTCTGGCCTTTTTCAGAATGAGTGTGAAATTTGGTGCAGACGCTCGGCGCTAGCGACTCAGACGATGGCCACGACCACTATGGGCCAAGATACCCTATAAAGTGGCTTTGATACTATTTATATATTTCGAAAAATAAGATAACTACTATAGTTGGCCTACGAAACTTGGCCAATCTTAAGGCATAAAGGCAGAGTATGGAAACTTCGGTTCTTTTTGCTCTCGATCAAGATTATGTGCAAATCTGACTATATAGTAGCTGTCATCAGCGTCAGCATCGGATTCTGGTTCTTTTTGGAACTAACTTGACCACATTTTTGGCCAGAATTAATATCCATTTATATATATATATTTATATATATATATATAGCCTGACCAAATATTCAGTCAATTTGCATACAACAAATTTGTCAGTTTTGCCTTGAGATCGAAAAAAATAAATAGTTTTCGTATGCTATTTTTAAAAAATGTATTCTAAAGCAAGTGCTTTACTTAGAATGATTGAAACGATCATAAAAGACAAGATTAATTAGGTGATATGTCACAGGTGTACGGTTTCCGGCTACCCAAAAAAAGCCAAAACCAGTTAAAAATTGAAATTTGTTGATTTTTTTTTTCAAGAATCTTTAATTCTTTATTTGCAGCTAAGGCTAAAGATATTTGAGTTTCGTCTCATGTATGTATGTATGCTTACATCATTTGACATGTACAAAAAACCAACAATTCATATAACTGTATGTATGCATAAGTATCTGTATAAGTGAGTACATCTTCGTCATCCATATCGCTCGTACTCCACTCGCATCAGCATACATGCAAAAGATTATAGATTATATAGACTATTTACACAAGAATTGCTGTGCACAATAATTGGATTATTATAGCGTAATGCATTCGTTATTCATTCCTTGATCGTTCACGTTTTTTTTACATTTTCTTCTTGATTTCATTAGTAAATCGATGATATCACATGAGTCCGAAAATGGCAAAGTTCCGGCGACTAAAAGATCTTAAGCACAGTATAAGTTTAAAGACGAAAAAGAATAGAAGATATCGGATAAGGTATGGAGAAAAAGTTCAGAAATCAAAACAAAAAATATATAACATATTTGGGTGTTTGAGTATATATATGTGTGTGTGTGAAAGTTGAGTATGTGTGTGTGTGTACGTATGTGTGTGCAGATGTGTTCTTCAGTCAGCTGCTCGATGTTGGTGTTCGCTTTAAGGTATTGATTGATGATATACGGGTTAGCAGCAAATTGCTTCATTGGGTGTAGAGTATCAGAGTATCGTTAGCATGGTCATTTTTCCTCTCTCTATATAAACATCAGATCCATCTTAACGACGACGCTGGGATGGGGGCAGACTGAGCAGATAGTCGAGCGCCTTCTGGATCGCTGGTGGGATTGGTGGGGGAGTGGGCAGATGGGCGCCCTGCGGCTGGAAGCCATTCTCATCATCGGCCGCATAGTTGAGAGTGATCAGCTCGCCCTCGGGCGAGGTGTACGACACGGAGCCCTTGACAATGATCACATCCGTGGAATCGGGCGATGAGGCCTTCTTCACGGTGCCAGTTTCCTCAGCCTTGATTCCATTAGCCGTTTCGTAGCTGAAAAGTTTCAGGAATTCGTTAGTTTCACCCTCTTTGTGTTATTAATTTTTTAGCAATTGCAGTTCGAACAGAATTCACCTTGAAAGCTGTGAAAAATTTAAATGAATACTCTTGCTGTGAGTTTTATCATTTTATAGTTAAATAAGTAATGCAAGCAAATCGAATTTTTGGGTCAACAACGTATTTCTCTATTCATCTGCATATGAAAACTGGTCTTTGGCCAGAGATTGAATGATTAATCAGACCGGTAAGAGATCAACTTTTGTATGTCTAGTCTTAATCTGCTGTGAGACCTAAGACTAATTTATTTCTTAATTGAAAGAGTATTAGTTCTGCGCTCTTCTTTCTGACTTAATTTGTTTTGTCTTTTATTGTGGCATTGTTCATTTGTATCTGAGGCGCCGTCTAGTCATTTATTTATTTATTTATGTTGTTATTAACATTTAACATTTATATGCGGACTTGTTAACCAAAGCAAATGTTTATCGCAGCTATAATATTCATAAATTTATAACAAATTTACATATATTTTTGTCATATATTTATGATTGGATTAGGTTGGAGAAACAAAAAGTGAAACGATCTAAATGTTGCTTTAATTTTGCTATTAGCAATGTTATAATAATATAAATATTAGAAGTTTTATGGAGCACAAAGAAGTTTGAAAATATTTTTAAAATAAGGGGAAATATTTTCTGTATAAAATAAAAATATAGATAACTATATAATTATTAGAATTATAGTAAAAATATCTATTAAGAAATGATAAGCATTTTTAAGAATTATAATGTATTATAATCTAAATATATTCAACCAAAATTATTCTCGTTTAATAAATTAGCTTTTCTGATCTACCAGTCAGCCCATAATTTCCTCAACAATGTTAATAACAGTCAATGCACGCTACTGTTAAATTTAAATAATGCCTAAAAGTATGCAACACTTTTTACACCGCTTGCAAGTTCCCTTCGTGAATACCATTAAGCTGCCAGTTCATAACTGGTTCCTTGCTGCGGGCTTATACTTACGCATAATTGTAGGCACCATCCGGCTCGATATTAGACTCTTGGCTAATGATCGCAATTGGCTCGCCACCCTGGGGCTTGGGTGCTGCATTCACCAGGCAGAGCAGCGCAGCAGCGGACAGGCAAAGGGCAAACTGCAAATGGGTTAAGAACGGAACGGAAATTAATTCAATTTGAGTTAATTGTAAATTGGCAATTGTTTATAAATAACGAGCGCAATTACAACAGACTCGGTTTGAGCGAAAATCGTGAGCTGTTGTTTTTCTCCAGTTTTTCGTCTGTTTCGCTTTGCTTTGTTTTTTTATTTTTTATGTAAATTTTTGTGTTATTTAGTTATTTGTGTTGAAACCTGGCTCATCGTTTCGCATAGTTGTTTGATTTATGACTCTTGTTTACATTGTTCTCACTAATAAATAATGTTTACAGACAGATTGAGTTGGGTGGAGTGTCGGGCAGACAGACATATGTCAATTTGCCACAGATTTCTTAAGGTCGTCCAATAACTAGACGCCAATTAAATATTTTACACATCGAATTTTCAGCTTGTTTACGAATGTGTTTAAAGCAATTAACTCACGAGTGCATGGAAAATTGTGGGGCGTGGAGATTAGCGATGAGATTGAATGGGTCGTGCGTGAGCCAAGGCGGAAAACGTAAAAAAAGACAGCAACAAATGGTTGGCCTATTATGAATTTAAAGGTAATTCATCTAAAAGCCGTTAATGTTAGAGAAGTGCTGAAAGATTTGCTGCTCTAACCTTCCTCTGACACTAATTCTTCTAGTTGGATTTTTTGTATGTTATACGTTCGTGTTGCAAGTGGGCCTAAAGGCAGCAACCCAGATGCTTGTCTGGGCTCTGCGCGCTTAGGCAATTGCCAATGGGCGAGTGGGTTACGTGTTTTATGTTTCAGTTTAGTTTGGGCTTTTAGCCAGATAGACAGCTGCCAACTGAGCGTAACATTCGTCGCCAGCAGTTTGTTAACCAAATGTCTTGCAGCCTCAGCTATAGTCTCAGCCCATGCCTCAGCCTCAGCCTCAGCGTCAGCGTCGGCATCTCAGTCTCAACCTCTGCTTGTCCAGTCGCACAGTTGGTGTGGATGTTTAGCTGTTGTCTGACCTTTGCATTGCATGCCGGCTGCATGTTATTTGGCTTGGTTTGGCATCGTGCTCGAGCCTTTTAAGTGGCTTCTTTCGTCTCCGCTCGTCTCCGGCATTCATTAATTGCTGTTGCCATTTCGGCCGGGCTTGGCAACGACTGTTGCCCATTTGCTGGCCAAATGGCTATAACAATTGGTAAATAAACCAACGCGGAAACGACACTTTAAACTGAGGCGCTGCGCCGAACCTTTTCGTACTGGTGGCCTTCTGCCTCAACTTATTTTTATGGATTTTTTAGGCCTTAAAATTGTATGCTGATTGATTTACGACTGTGTTGTAAACGCCAATTTAACGCATTGTAGGGCCTACTTATATTTTTGCATATTTCGAAATCAGAAATTTGTTGGTATCAGCGAAAGATTTTTTTGAAAGTATCGGATGCACCTATTTTTATATTTATATGGTCGTAGTTATTAATTGATTTATTGAAAATATCTCAGCTAACAAGTTTGTTGCCTAAGTCTTTTAATTTTCAAGTAGGTAA
Source organism: Drosophila paranaensis (assembly GCA_035047545.1). NCBI lineage: Eukaryota > Metazoa > Arthropoda > Insecta > Diptera > Drosophilidae > Drosophila > Drosophila paranaensis. The sequence goes on along the minus strand of JAWNPL010000026.1, from coordinate 14,518,238 downwards.
ACGTAAGAATCGACTGTGATAAATGGGCACATGTTAAATGTTTTATAGTTAGTCTTTCTGGCCAAGTAGTATAAAGGCTAAGTTAAATTTAGTTTGACAGCTGGTGATAGTTGATATGTCTCATATGCTATAGTACATATTTTCCTCTTTGCCATATAGAGTTTGATTTATATATTTTTTTTGGGATATTCTTTGCAGTAAACTTTTACCCAATAATCCTGATATTGTCAACTCTAAATCCATTTTATTTTTTAAATATTTTTAACTGTTAAACTAATTTTATACATTTTTTTCCTGCCTTAAAAAAGGATTTTTTATAACAGAAATCATATCCTTTGCTACCCAGTTACTTCAAGGACTGTAATTTATGATGATCAAGCTGAAGTTGACACTTCTTTTGCACTGAAACTATAATGCTGGAAATATCTATATGATTTTTGATGCAGTTCCTTTATGTTCCTTCGCCTCATGTCTAATGCACCCAACCACACTTACGTTCTTCATGTTGTACTGGAATTATGTGATTCGGTAATGTAATCCAAAGTTAGGCTTATCCTTTTCAGCGATCGGCACACCACACTTCACACTTGTTGTTAATTGAACAAAAGATTTTTTAATGATGCCCAAGTGCCGGCAGCTGAGTCTATTTATACGAAAAGCCCAAAGACGACGACGATGACTGCGACGAAGCTGCAAATTCAGCAGGCAAAGCGTCGCACATGCAAGATGCAAAAAAAAAAAAAAAAACAAAAACACAAACAAAAAAAAAGCAGAAAAAATATATATATAAAAACTAAAGTAAAGATTCGTCGTAGTTGTCGTTGGCGCTGCCAGCGCTAGCGCCGCAGTCGAAGCTGGCGTTGTTTGAAAAGAGCAGCCGCAGCAGCTGCATTCGACAGCGACAGCGACAACATTTGCGCTGGAAAATCGCAAGCGCAGCGCAGGTGACTGAAAAACGCTGTGCCCGTTGGCGCCCCCTTGGGCATACGCCTCTGGCCCGCGCGACTCAGCTGTTCTGTGTGCAATTGAGAATCAAATGCAAAACAATTTTTATGCAATTGCGTGTAAATAATTTTTGCATTGATTTCCACTCGTCACAGAGCTGTTACAGTTACATCAGCAGCGCGCCCTTTGGTCAGTGGCATAATAGGCAAATAGAGAGATATCTGAGATATTAACAGCTATTTGCGCTCGTTTGTCAGCGGCAGGTGCGTCATTCAGTTGCGGAAACTATAAAGCAGCTCACTAATTGACGACAGCGCCCTCTAGGGCATGCTGAAAATCTGAAATTTAGGTTGTTCTCTGGGCAAGAAAAAAAATTGCATTTCAATACGTGGCCAATAATCGGCGAATACAATCAAAGTCAGGCAGCGGCAACAGCGCCTAAGCACAGTGGAACAAACAAGAGTTTTAGTGCATAAAATTAAATTGACAACAGAAGAGAGACAAATTAAATGCTGGCAGACTGATGACTTTAGAATTAATGATAAATTATAATGGATAATAATATATATTTTTAGTAAAAATATTAGAAAGAATATTATCAATCTATTCATATATATGATGCATCCTAAAGTTTATTTCCATTGCTATCAACTCATTTTCACATTTGGTACCCAAGTATAACTAACTATTTCCAGCAAAATTAAGTTAGTTTCCGGATATGACTCGCTTTAGGTTTCAAACAGGTTTGCTCTCTGGCATAAACACATAAATCTTTGGCTCAATTAAAAAATATAATGGAAATGGTTTGTTGCATATAAAAAGAATATTATTGTAATATTTAGTTAAGGGCACTTAAATGGTCATGCTTTGCACTAATACGAGCTCCCCTCAATTTAAGATATTAAATTACAATTTTTAACCACAATGCGCCCAGATTTGAGCTCAGGGCATGTCGTTGGTCTGTCTTGCTGCATGTCTGTGTGCATTGTGCTGGGGTCAAAATGCCAAAAATTGCTAAACGCGAAGAGGCCGACGACGAACGCCGTCGCCGTCGTCGTCGCCGCTGCCGCTGCTGCTGCTGCTGTTGCTGCCAAAGTGTAGGCGCGTCTAATGAATAGCTTGGGTCGACTTGGCGCTGGGGCAGGCAGATGGGGACACAAGCGCAGACGGCGACAGAATTTCGTGACAAGATTGTCCCAAAGATTGTTGCCATATTGTATTCCAAGTAGTGTTTGCTGCTATTGCCGTTGCTGTTGCTATTGCTGTTCAGACTGTGGCAATCAGCAAAACAATTGCCAGTTAGTGGAAGCTTTGAAAAAGCTGCTGCCTTCTAGTTTTTTGGGGCCTGGTCTATTGTTATTGCCCGTCGTTGACTAGTGTTAGGCAGCGCTTTATAATTATGAAGACATTCAACTGCATTAATTTTAATATTTATTATGCTATGTTTTTAATGGGTTTATTTTGAATTACGCAATAACAAATGCTGCCCATTTCATTTAGCCGCTGTTGGCATCGTAAAAAGATTCTCAGCCAGCAAGTTCGTTGCCTAAGTCTTTTGACTACAAACAAAAAAACACCGTGTCTAACACTATAAAATGTAAATTTTTAGCCAAATTTGAACCTTGAATTATTACGCATGACTTCTCTAATTAGCCATCCAAGCAGCATTTGCTGCAAAATGTCAGTTGGCCGGCTGGCTGGCTGGCCGGCCATAAAGCATAGAACAGATGCCTCGTCTTCAGCTGCAACTGCAGCTCCATCTTCATCCACTGACTTTGACACGCGCTGTGCAGCTTTTTATGGCTACGTCTGGTTCGCCTTGAAGGTCGTGTCGTCTTTTTTATGGCGGCAAACGCAATTTGTTATAGCTCTTAGTGCCCCTCCCTTCAACCGCCCCTCTAGCACCCTGTGGCTTAGAAAATTTATTACAACTATTGATAATCCATTGCGTAAGAGTCCAAAACTGGCGTGGCTCGGCTTCGTCTAGACCTAAACGGCTGGACATGGCCGGCATAGTTTTTGGCGCCCATCTCTGGCCAGCCACTTGGCAGCCATGCAGCCATGCTAATGCTAATGTCAATGCAGGCATAAATAAATAATTGCAAATCGCAGATGCCGCGGCAGCAGTCGAACCAGTTGCCGAGCTTAAATGTCAGTGGTTTTGGTCATGTCGAGAATCTCCAGCTACTGCACACAGTTCAGCTGAGCTGACTTAAGTTTGATTCTGCTCTGATCTGGTCAGCTCAAGACCTGTAACTAAGCAGAGCAGTCGAAGTGTAATATACAGCGTGAATAATTCATGGTCAAGGAGTTGCTGCACGCTCCACACTTTGGTCAATTCGAGCCAGAGTTGGACCTCAATGAAAGATATTGAACTTGTGAGTGATACCGCTCTAGAACAGATTGGCTCTTAATTATGCTAAATTATGCACATATTGCACTTTGGGCTGGCATTAAGCTAAGCCCGCCTCTTATTCTTCGTATTGATGTTAATCCGTCTGCGCAGCTGAAGGCGAAGGTGAGTCTTCGTTATGCAAATTAACTCATAAATGTTAGATGTCAGTCGAACTCGCAGCATGCTGAGTGGGCTGTGCCTTAGCGTGTGGGTGGAATACTTAATGGCAATTAGTGTTAATTATACGGAATATCGAATATATCAACAGCGAGTTGGAAATCCAATACAATTTTATTATGTTGAATAATTATTTGTTGAATTCGTTTCTCAATATCAATTAAAATTGGGTGTCAGGCCTAATGATTGGAATTTCAGAGGACACGTGTTAAGTCTTTAAATAATATATCAAGTATTGCTTAGTAAATAATTAAATTAGTTAGCAAGTGTTTAGTTCCTATTATTGATTAAATATTCGATATTTGAGTCTATGGGAAACTTTTTTATAATTACTCGTGAGTAAGTTGGGCCTGTCGTATTTGAGTATTTTAGTTAGCTACTGTGCTGTGCTGTGCTGTGGTGTTGCAATCTCAGCTATTGTTGCACACAATTTGACTTGGTTGAAATTCTGTCAAGCAGCACGCGAAATGTGAAGGCCAAAAGCGCAACGGCTAGTGTCACCCCCACTCCCCCGCCTCCGGCAGCTCATCAAATTGTTTATTGCTCAGAACTTTAGACATATATGGAAATTTTATGACATACAAAGCAATACGTAATAATATGCACAATCAAATTTGTTTTATAAAATTTATCATAAAAAATATAAAAAAAAACAAAATTTTAAAGTAAATTAAATTATGATAGATTGTATATATAGATTTATTATTTATATTTAAAAATAATAAAAAAAATATATATTTTTTACATTCCCATTCAATAAGAGCTGAAAACTCTTGTTTATATATAGAGATAGAGAAGTCTAGAAAAAATGGCTTATAAATTTAATTATACTTATATAAAAACTAACAATATAAATGATAATTCCATAAAGCAATACTTTAGCATTTTCTCAACACAAGCCAATCGCTGTTGATGCCGTCGAACCAGTTGTTTAAATGTCAGTGGCTTAGGTCACTTCAAGAATCTTCAGCTACTGCAGAATAAGAGAACTTAGTGCAGCTTCAAGAGCCAGTCGCTGGCGTGCATAGAAGATACGGCTTTCATGGTCAAGGGACAGTCTTAAGTGCGGATGTAAGTGTAACAACTCTATATCAACTCTATATCCCTGAGATGCTAACCCGTCTTTTTGCCTCTTGAGGTGTTGCGCCAAAGGCGATTGCCATTTGCTTAACTTAAATAATGTGTTTTTAATGCAAATTGATTGAAATGTCAGGGCAGCTGCTTAAAGAGCCATTAAATAGCATTTAGCTTCTTATAGTATATAAATTTTATATAATTATATTTTTTTTTTATATTTTCTAGAATAAAAAAACTATTTGGAATTTTGTGTTACAACAAGAAGAAGTCGGCGTATGACAGTAAAAAAGCGATATGTGATGTTCATCATCTGTAAAATTGAGAAATATATTAGAATATATTGGAAGATCTTGAAATATCAACTTACACGCGTGAATGTTTCCATTGATATAATAATGACGCCTTTTGCTGAGAGTTCAGCTGGTCGCTGAGCTCGTTGCATAATGAAGAGCAAATGCTTTTGATATGTAGACGAGCCATTATACCATTCCTGTGTGTAGGCAGCTAACGCAACATTTTTACTCTACATAAGGTAAGGTAATCAGAATGGAGATTTAAGAATTCATATGAGACTTACCACATCAATTAGCAGCTGGCCATAGTAGCAGACCATATAGAACTGAGCGGAAACGCTGAAGAAGAACAAAAAGAAGCCAATGCCCTCCCGAGTTACGCCCTGCAACAATGTGTAGAAGGCAATGCAACATAGTGTGATAGCCGTGCTGAATATATTATAGGCCAGCAGCATGCCAAATATATCATTCAGTTCCTTGTGTAATCTAGAAAACAATATATTTATTATTGATTAAATAATTTATCTGAAATACTTACACAAATAACAGCTGATGTTTGCGTATAATGCTGACCAAAAACTGGCAGTCCTTCAACTCGTTTTGCCTACTCGGACTGTAACTCTCCAATTGTCTGCCCAAGTGGTCAAAGTGCAAGCCCAGCTGGCCAGAGATGCACATCATCCAGATGTCTGTGCCCAGGCTGGCATTCATGATAAAGAGTGAAAATATAATATCCACGCACTGACTGAACGCATACGAAAGTGGAGTCATCGACTTGATACGTTCAATAGGATATGTACTTAAATAAGCAAATTTGATCTCGCTTTTTGAGGTTGAGCGGTCGTAGATATACATTCCGACAGACTGCAGAATGGGACTGAGCATGACGAAAAAGAACACAAAATAATAGTAATAGACGCCATAGCGTGCACTGCGGGGCCAGTAAAACTCATTGAGACTATAAGCTTGCCGGTCTTTCTCCTCGTTGGGGTAGATCGAACGCATCTGATCATTCAGATTGCGAAGTCTTTGTCGATGGTACATAAACATAATCAACTTCACGTCCGCGTTGAGCACAAAGAAGTAGACAATCCCGAATCGCATGATGATGGTGGGATTCCCAGCCAGCGTATCCCATTCGATGGTGCGCAATATCAAATAGTAAAACAGATAGAATTGGCTAGTGAAGCCAAGGATCCAGTATGTGCGCAGCAACATTTCCTGCCACTTTGGCTTCGATGTGGCCAGAAAGTCATAGCCGATTGACTTGAATATCAGATTGGGCACGTAAGTATAGTCATCGTAATTTCTGTGTATTTCTGATTTAGTACTTGTCATTTAAGGACTTTACTTATGAAACTAAAGAGAGTTAACCTCGCATGGCTGCTTTTTATACTCGAGTCCAGGCACTGGGCTAATTGCCAGGTATTTAATTATTTCACGTGTTGAGCAAATAAATATTTAATTTGTTTATTTATTTATAGGTGAAGAAAACGCCAATTGGTTTTGGAAAATTTCACATATGACTATAACGTTTCAGATATAAATTTGATTAAAATTTTACTTCAGACAAATTCCATTTGCTAAGTAAAAATCAATGTTCATTCAGCTGTCCGAATCCAGTTTATAATTGCATAAATTTATTCAATTTGTATAATTTATATACATATGTATTCCTTGTCTCAAGATAAAGCGAATCTTTTTCATTCAGTGCGACGGCTGAATCGAATCACATAATTATTCAATGAATATTCAGAAATGCCTCTAAAAATCATAAATAAATTCAAACCAATTAATTAAAAAAAATATTTCAACGACTCATTTATGTAAATGGGCTAATAAAAGTCTTTGTTTGTTTTGGCCAAAGCATTGGCTAATCTGTTTAACACATTCCGCCTTGCCCACAAATCGAGTTTCGCATGAAGACCATAAAATTACCCAAAGCTTGACAAATGGTGTTCATATTTCAGATAGGCTAAGGTACGCGCGGCATATGTGAGATGAAATCTTATCTGATATGAGCTTATAGCATTTTCTTCTGAACAGCTGTAATTGGCATATTAAATGTGGCTCATTCTATATTTGTCTCCCATTTTGATGAGCTGCAGCTTCTGGGTCGCGCGATGCATCAGCATCTCAGCATCTGAGAGCTCGATGCTGTTGCAATAGCTGTGGCACCTATTGTTGCAGCCTCATGCAAAATGTGAAGGCCAACGATGGCAACACGAGCTCCACGCTCCCCTCCCCTCCCCTCTACGCCACTTCACTTCAGTTTGCCGGCATTCATTCATTCACAAACCAACTCATTCATTGAGTGCTATTTTCATGGCAATTTAAAGGCATTCATTAGTAATTTATCAATGTAATTTGCTTTAATCTTTCTTATATCAGCTACAGTAGTTAATTTGGTATTCAGTTCGAGCTGGAACATCTTCATTTAGAGGAATTTGTTTAAAAAGAGGTGTGTGAGCATCTTGTTGTAGAGACATTGCATTTCTCATGATTAGCTTAGATTAAGATAGTGAAAAGGGCTGCAGAGTTACAACTTAGTAAATCCAATACTCAATATATAAGGGATAAATTTATTTGTCAAGAATCGCATCTAACAAGCCGACTAAGGAATATCGCGATTTGCATTCGGATTAAGCAATTACAATTTTATCTTGCCTCAATTTCAGCAATATATTGTGGCCTGTATTGATAATATCTATATAAATATAATATTTTATGAACTTATTTTTTTATTATCGAAATTCGTAATGCCAATTAAAATTTTAATTAAGTATCTTCTCCAGTTTCAAATTATTAAATTTGCAATTTAATAAGAACGCTGCCTAATCAGTGGGCTGTTTATTTATATGCTAAATTTCGGATTCATATTTATCTGTAGTGAGCCGCGGAATAACTTAGTCCCCCTCTTTGGCCATGCGATTTCTTTGCCCAAAAATTTGAATTTCGCGCGTGGCTCTGGCATCTGGTTTGACCAACCGATTTCCTGTGCTCATGTCGACTGCTCTTAATTTTTATTGACTTAAGTGAGTTAAGCTAGAAATGTTTGATTTTTAGATACCCTGTATAGGAGACATATAGTATATGTAAATATATATAAATAATATATAAACAAAGAGTCTTAGTTTCTATAAGAGTTTTAGTCTGGACTAATTAACTTGTATTCCATCAACAGGGTATACGCTTTGTATTGTAGCCAATTCCCAATTTAAATAACAATCAAAATTCTAAGCGGAAATTAGCAAGCCCGACAAAAAAAAGAAGAAATGTTCGCTTCTGCTGATATTGGATTTCATTTGGCAATGCTAAACGCTGAGCGTTGACCGAATATAATGATTTTATGGTCCGAAATTTGATGCTATTGCCAAACGGGGGCACACATTGTTATAAATGTTGCTGTCGAGCTCTTCTCCGTTACAGTTTAACTTTATAGATCAACGCTGAAGTAGCAGGCCTTTTGTCGCATCCAACATGTCTTTGAAATTGGTAAATCGAACTTCGAGCAATCCGTACCTAAAGTGAAAGATTTGAAAGGGATCTAATATATATATATACATATTTCTCATACAGACCTGCTGCCTTTTTGTGCTGGTGCTCGCCTTGGTCGCCTGCAATGCTCAGCGTCAGTACAATCCCTACCTGAACAATCCCCATTATAGGGAGCTGTACTATAGGAACCGCGACTTGTACAATCAGCGTCGGTACTATGACAACTTCTATAAGAAATACAATCCTTATATTGCCAGCGATCTGGCACGCACCATCGACGAGTCCAATGAGCCCAACTACGGCGCTGGCTCCTATGCCTACAGCTATGAGACTGAGAACGGCATTCACGGTGAGGAGCGTGCCACGCCCGTCTACATTGGCAATGGCCAGCAGGAGGAGCAAGTGGATGGCGCCTACTCCTACATATCGCCCGAAGGCCTACGCGTCGGTGTCAAATATGTGGCAGATGCCAACGGCTTTCGACCAGTTATTACCTGTGAGTATATCTTCGATTACGCATTCAAATTTGTGATATTAAAATAAATTATAAAATTATAAATCTGTTTTATTTTCAGATGATGGTCCTAATGCTGCGCTCTATGCCAACCAACAGCCGCCCGCTGACGTTGTCTACACAAGGCACTAAAGTATTACAGCTTACATTTGGTGTACTTATAATAAATATAAAACACTTTAAATAATACAGTCTTTCATTGCTTCGCTTTGCTCTATATCTCTAACATTCATCACACTTAAAATTATTCACAAGATTTTATATAATTTATCTTATCTAATTGCATACTTGAGCAAGTTGTTTCCACTATTCATATAACAAAAGCAATGTTTTATATTACGCAATCTATAAATTAACTTTAGCCACATTGATCAACATTCAAATGTGTACAGCTCGTATAAATAACTATGCATAAATTCACCATTCACACAAAATGGCGGCTGAGAGACGAGCTTTTATTGGTCCGTTTGGAATTAAGTTCAGTGAATAAATTTTGCTAATATACTCTAGCTGAGAGCATAATGACTTTGATACATGCAATAGTCTTGCAAATTTTCCAATTTTATTTATATTTAGGTAAAATGATAAAGCGAACCGATATAGTAGCATTTGATATAGCCTAGTCTTATATAAATGGAGTAACTCCAATGGCAGTAGTCCATAAGCGAATAGGCATTTGAGTTTATTCTGCTAGAGTATTTAGTCGACTGTTTTTTTTTTCAATTTTCTATTTATTTCTATTTGATTTTCAAAAAGCTTTAACAAAGCTCAGCAATCGCATTTAAAAGCCAAGCACAAAAGTGTGCTTCAAATATGCGAGAATATTCAAGCCAAACCGAAGAAAGAATTTATTATTGAGGAATTTATAATAAATTTTACTTCTAATTCAAATTTAATTTGTGAAATGTAGGTAGTATTAAAAACAAAATAAAATTCGTCTGGCCAATGACACTTAGTTGAAATATTTTATATTTAATTAAGCAATTTATTTTCAATCAGCGCATTTTGTTTTTGTTTACAAAGGTCTTACCCTGTTTATATATATATAAATTTACAATATTTGTTTTTTTTTTTTGTTAATTGTGCACCCAAAATTAATATTTATGTCTAGCAGTTTATTAAAAAACTTAATTATTTTTATATTTAAATCTCTCAATTTCGAGCTCAAACACACAAATTTGCGTTGGGTTCAATGAACTCATTAACTATCCCGCATTTAATCCTCATTATCAATTGAATTTGCGACCTCTGCTTGCAAAATATAGGTCGTACTTAATGAATGTTTTTACGATTTCTATGCGTTGTTAATGAAACTCATTTAAGTCTTAAGCAATTCACAAAACAACAAATGCTTCAAATTCGGTAACAAATAATGATTTCTTTTGTTTATTAAAAATATATACAAATCATTGTTTTTAAATTCATAACACAATTTAGATATATATGCATATATATCGATAAATAAATAGAGTATTAACATATGTAGGCGTGGCTATACGAGTACCAAATCCTTGTGAGTACAATTCAATTTTTTTCTGGATTTTCCTTTGATTTTTTTTTTCAGTTTTTCGATGGCTTGTTATAGTTTTGCCAGCTGCTGGCGGCAAATGCATGGGAATGGGCGGGACGTTTTTATGGTTTAGGGGGAATTTAAGGGCGGGGGGATTTCAGAAAGTGTTGGGCGCAACACAATCCCTATGGCGTTAGATGAGAACACAGCAATGTGGGAATTCACTTTGAGGCGAAGCGTTCAGTGCTTCCTGCGCAGCTCCTCGAGCTCGCGCGCCTCCTCCTCCTCGGCCAACTCGACCTCGTGCTCCAGCATGCGGATCTGATCGCTCAGCTCCTTGGGCATCTGATCCAGATGCATGGATTTGATTTGAGCCTTGATGTCCTTGGTCATGTGATTGATGCGGAAGCCGCGGTGATCAAACAGAGGCTTGTCGCCGTTGGCCTTGTGCTGCTCCTCCACATACTTCAGGGCACGAGCAATTGCGTCTGGGATTGGTGGCGGGGTTGGAATGTGGTCACCCTCGGGCATGAATCCACGATCGTTTGAGGCGTAGTTAACACGGTACAGTTTGCCATCATCGCCGGTGTATTCGTAGACGCCCTTAGCGTGGGTGCCGCCGCCATGATGCAGCTTCGCTTGCTCCTCGCCATAGATGCCGTTCTCGGTCAGGAAACTGGAAGCAGAGAAATGAAGCGGGGTAAATGGAGGAATGCCTGTATGGAAGAGCTACTGTGACTTACGCATGATCGTATTTGTCCTTTTTGCGGATCTCTTCCTGATGCAGAATCTTGTGGCCACCCTCGTCATCGTAGTTGTAGAGAATGGGGCGAGCAGTGGTCGTGGTTGTAGTCGTTGTTGTTGTGGTGCGTGGAGTGGTTGTGGTTGGCTTCTTCGTCGTGGTTGTTGTCGTCGACTGTGTTTGTGGTACGGGACGTGTTAGAGTAACGAGCGCATCAAAAAGGCTGGAGTGTGCTTGTGTGTGTTTTGGAGTGTGTGTGTGTGTTGTGGGTTGTGGGTTGGTGTGGGGTATGCGTAGGGGGTTCATGCAGTTGGTGGAGTTCATGCAGCGCATTGGGAGTTGCAGGAAACGGGAGTCGTTGGGCGGGTAACATTTAAGTTAATGGCTTCTTGGTGTGTTATGCTGTTTTTGTTTGAGTTATGAAAGCGTTGGGGTGCGGAGTGTTGGGGAGCGCGGGGGTATCTCGTTGATAAAACTGATTGTGAATACTGTTTTTTTTGCTTGTTTTGTTTTTGAATTGCTTGTGGTATTGGGTATATTAGCTTTAGTATTCGATTTGTGGTTCATGTTCGGGAAAGCCGTACTCCAAGCGAATTTCAGGTACTTTAAACTCAGCTTTACTTACTGTGTACAGATCGTGGCTAAGGAAGATGGAGAGAGAGAGAGAGAGAGATGGTATTAGAAATCTAACTTATACAGTTCCACAGCTCGACTTACTTGTAAGGTCTGGCATCGTGCACATAGGGGCGATTGAGACCCGAATATGGTCCATAGCCACCATCGTAGGGGTAGGGTATATGATGATAAACGCCAAGTTCACGGTTATCGCTCACATGCTGATATGGCTGCACCATGTGATGATAACGACCTGAACAGGATGAAACCAGAATGCCGATACTCTTAGAAATTAGTGTTAAATTAAGGGTTAAATGTGTGTGAGTGTGAGTGTGTGAGAGTGTTTTTACTTCGTATAGAAGTTCATTGAATTCTATATATAGCAGATAATCTACAGATATTTATATATATGTACACACTGTAGGTTAAACTATAAAATAAATGTAAGAATAATTAAACATATTTGTGATTTAGTATTTTCGTCTGTTTTTTGTACAATTGATAAAGCAAGAAAGCAGTTTAGCAACGATCTTGAGATCGTCGATAACGTGCATGCAGGGAGGCGCTTCGCTCTGCCTCTTCCGCGCTTGCTTATAATTATGATAAATTAAAGAAGATTTATGATTTAATTTTAAATAATTTTCTGTGATGAGAGTGTGTAATTTGTTATGTTTTCTTATCATTATGTTTACCTAAAGAATCTGGATTACCACCTCGGCCTATAAGAAATGAAATGTTAATTTATATATACATAGGTTTATGCTAGAAATATATAATACAATATGGATTAGTGTGCGAAACAATAAAGCCAGCTCAGTCATATAGTATAGCCAGAGATTAGAGATTTGGATTGCTCAATGTTTACCGAAACCAGACGAATTTGTGGCTTGAGCTTGAACTTTGTTATTATCACGAATTCATTATTCATATTTGGGTTATCGGTGAGGACAATACATTAAGATAAGTGTGTGTTATTGTTGTGTTAGTTGTTGTATTGTGTTGTGTTGTGTTGTTGTTGGGTTCGTTGGTGTTAGTGCAGTTGGCTTCGACATGCATTGCGGAGGCTGGGCGTCATGCAACGGTTGGTGGTTACAAGTTCAAAAATACCTTCTTCCGCTGAGCTCGGATGATACCGTCCATCATCATGGGCATGATATCTGCCGTCGTTAGATTTTTCGGTTGAAACCGTATACTTGCCATTGTTATCAACGGGGTTGCTGCTGCCGACTGCAACAAGGCCCTGTAAATAAACAAATGTTTATTAGCTGTGGAATTTGGCACATTAAATGAGGGCGGCAACTCCCAGTTCACATTCACAGTTCAATCAGTTGGCCGGAAGTGAAAAAGGTAACAAAGCAACAACAAATATGGCATAATAAATGCCAATGAGCACGCGCAGCAACTGGCAAACGTTATGTGATTTTTGTTGCTTTCGTGAAGTGTTTTGTGATATTTCCAAATGCCATTAATAAGGCCGTGGAAGATTTGACTTTGACTCGAAGCAACGCCTGCATAGCCCTGAGCTTCAGCTTTAACTGACTTTGCACGAACTTCAGAATATTTATTGCCAGCTCTCGCTCGCTCTCTTGCTCCATATAGTATACAGGCTAGGTGTTCAGCCGTACTAATTGACTTTGGCGCCCCATCGGCGCATGCATTATATCATCTCGAACCATTTCGTATCCATTTCAAGTATCACCGATCACACTATTATCCTCTTAGGCACACACTACTCACCACAATCACGTAAACGCTAAGCACTGATTTCGCGAACATTTTGTAAATTTGAATTGAAATTGTATTCTCGAGAGGTAGTCTCTTGATCCTTGACGATTATCCTTGCTGTTAGTCCTGGTGTGCTTGACGCGACTGCTGCTGCAACAGGAATGTTTGTGTTTCGCTGAGCCGCACCGGATTTATATAGAAATGTGCCAAGTGCGTCGCGAGCGCATCTCGCCATCAGATTCTCACAGCCGCGCCTAAAATTCTCGCTTGTCTGGGAGAGGTAGTTAGCCTCATTTGCTCCTCGATTTGAGAGCGGACGCCGACGCAGAAGCAGCAGCAGCAGCAGCAGCAGCCGTAGCAGCCGTAGCAGCAGCCACAGACAGCGATACAGATACAGATAGCTTTGCTCACGCAGTTCATCTCAGTTCAGTTCAATAACAGCGACGTCTTGAGCTGCTCTCCCTTTAATTTAGACACATGACGGGTTCTTCTTGTTGCTGTTGTTGTTTTCTCTTTTTGTTAATTTGTGTATTGTTTTTATTGTTTTTGTCAAATTGTTGTATTTTTTTTGTGCTTTTTGGGTTATTTTTGGCATTTGTTGAAATTAACTGTGCACTTTATTAAACTGCTACTCATTTGCTAATAATTGTAATTACGAATTAATTCAATTAAATAATTCGTCTAATTTATTACACCAAATGCGAATGCACCTTTGGCATTCATCAATTATTCATAAGCTTCTTACTGCCCCGATACTCGATGTTCGATATTTTACAGCTACGAAGCTATAGCTAAGAATTAATCAAGGATTCCAGGCCATTGGAAATGACGCATTTTATTATTTACCTAAATTTCCCCCGCTGTAAAACGTCATTCGGTTTCTGCCGAATATTTTGTGAGTAGCACCGGCAGCAGCGAATCATTATCAAAATGAATTTAATTGCTGATAAACAAAGGTCAGATTCACCAAAATAAAAAAATAAGAAATTGAAATATAATATTCTATATATATATACATATGTAGTCTGTATATATATGTTCGGTATTTAGTCTGTAAAACTTTGCCATTATTTCGAATTTTGTATTTTGTGCGTCTTATTAAATGCATTAACACATTGTTGAAGACAATGAATGCTCATTCATTTGCCGTGAATTATATTACAATATATATTGCCATATCTTGTTAACAGCTCAACAAAATTTGTGTTTTGAGCAATAAATATTTTGATAAATAATCTAATGAAATATCTATATCCCATGTACATATATATCAAAGCAAATTGATAAATCTAAATTTATTAAACAGGTATTTGCAGTCAGAGATCGCATATCTTATATGTATGTGTATGTATATAAATATTAAATATATATCTGATATTTAATATTCGTTTTCTCAAAAAATTTCATTGCTCGCATATTGTTCTATATCGCTCAGAATTATATTTAGTGTAATCTATAGAAATCAACAAATATTATTTGTCTTATTTTCGTTATCATAACTATATTATATATTGTTATAGTATTCCCATAATTACTATTATTCTTCTCGCTATTCCCTATAATTAATATTTATTATATTATTAATTTTCATTACTTCTGCATTATTCATAATTATTTTCCTTATTACAGCCACATCAATTGCTATTCATATTATAATAATGATCATAATAGTATAAGTTAAATTATAGCTCATAGGATATTTGGCAGTTCATCAGTGTCAACTGCTCTTGATTAAACGAAGCGGGACTTGCGTATATTGTTTATCGCATTGCTGCAGTTGATGCAGTCCCAGAGTTTCGGACTTGGGCTGATGACAACATCGTCTTGGCAGATCGTATCCCAACCAGCCAACTACCTGAGGCACTCGGAAGCGCCATAAAAGTGCCGTAATGAAATCATAAATTAACAAAAAACAACGGAAACACTACAACAACAACTACAACAAGAACAACTTTAACTTCAACAACAACAAAAACAACATTCAGACATTGCGCACGCCTGCCGCAATGCGAAATGCATTAATTTCTCGCTTGTGGCTGTGGCTGGGGCTGGGGCTGCGATAGGGGCTTAAGGGGTTTGGGGCATGGAGCTTGGTAACCCAGCATATGGATCTGAGAATATATAACCGGAATTGAAATACGAAATCAGCAACAGACGTTGAAGAAAAATGTTGACAAAATTGAATTTAATTGCGTACGCAAACGTTGACATCGAGATCGGGCGGCGCGACGCGACGGTATGGTATGTGTCCTTAGCTTAACTTAACGGTGTTTTGATAGGCTCCCCTCAACAACTGGGAGCCTAGCCCAAACTTGGCTGCAGCTGCCGTTGCCGTTGCCGTTGCCGTTGCTAAGCATATCTTTTATTATGCGGATTAATTGCAACAATAAACATAAACAGTGATTAAACAGCCACGGCGACTATCCTGAAAAGGTGAGGCTGGGGCAAGCCGGGCGTCGGCGGCGTCACTGCACTGTAAAGGTCGTACACTGAACCTGCCAGCCATGCCAAATCGATCTGATCCGATCCGATGAGATACGTTTCGATCCGTTCCGTTCCGTTCCGTGCCCGAACACCAAGTGCTAAATCTCCAAATCCCGCGCACTGTGAATCACGTCGCGTGGCTGTTGTTGCGGTTTTTTGACACTTGAATCATACCGATATACTATATTGTGGATATAATTATGGCATTCATAAAAATCACAAATACTTGATAAATATTTTAATATGCTTGCTTTTAATCAATTACAAGTCCAATTTGTTGATTGCGCATAGGGAATGCGGCCTTTGCAGGCTTTGACTTTATATGTCAGCCCGCTGATTCAGACTTGGCATTGACCTTGATTCATATTTCGACTGAAAGCATTTCACAATTTCTAATTTAAAAGCAAATGTCATATACATACGTATATACAGTCAAGTTTTTATTCAAATTGGAATTTCTTAAATCAGCTTAAAGCTATTTACTGTATAATTAACATAAGATTTGGCATGGAAACGGAATTGTTTTTCTTACTATCTACAAAATTAAGTTCTTATAGATTCTTAAGCGTAATTGACGAGACTTTTCTGCTTATAAATTAATAATCTTTTCCATTTAAGCTGACAAAGCTTAAGAGTCTGCCTTATCGCAGCTTGCCTAACAGGAACATAACAGAGATGATAAAAGCCGAGGCGTTAAGGTCGCGATAAGTCGCTGAATTGCACATGTTTCTTCTGCAGAAGCAGTGCTCAATCGTGGATGTCAGCATATTGTAGGAGTTGAACTCGGTGCAGCCTTCTTCGTAGGGCTCTTCTATGACCACAATGTCCACGTACTTTCGATTGACTAATTCTTGCTCTAAAGTAACCTGATTTGCACACCCTCGCTGCTCGATTGACCATCTCGTTCCGTTTTGCAGGTATATCGTGCTCACTGTCTTTTGGCACATGGTCGAATTGTGACAGGCTGTTCTGAATTCGGGTGTATTTCTTAGCTGGGAGCATACCGGAAGTGGGCTTAGTGAATTCAGTCCGGGGCCCTCGAAGCACTGGTAGCAGTAGAGTACCTCGTCTGCCGCCCAACTGCTGCACAGAACTGCAAGTAGAGTGAAACCCGATATCAGTGTGAACATAATTATGCTGTGTCGTTATGCTGATATGGAAGCACTCGATTCGTTTAGGTATAAATACTACGAGTATTCAGCAAGAACTCCGAACACGAACTATATTATAGCTGAGGGCTAAGCGAGGTTTTGCATTACGATTCTTACACTGACTCACTTAACGTCCGGTCGGATATTATTTTTGTATTATTCCATTGTTGTTTATTTTTGTTTTTTGTGTGACTTGTGTATATATAATTTTAATCTCAATTTATACAAATTTTTGTGGCTTTAATCTTCACAAGAATAACATAAAAAATAAATAAAAATTAAAGTTATTTAATGTGATGATCATAAAATTCTGGTGTATTTATTGGAAATTTTTCTTAACAATATTGATGAGCTGCAGGGTATCGCCTAGTCCACCGCTTTAAGTTATGCCTTCCAAGGTGGCCAACCAGCAGAATGAACAGCGAAATTAAACGTGAATTAAATACACTTTTATTCAAAACAAATATTTTGCCTGAAAATCTAATTGCAAACATTTGCCAAAATAATATTTAAATTAAATTTTTGTGACATTATTAATTGGTAATTTTTGTATTATTATTATTTCGTTTTTTTTATTTTAAAATTATAAATCAGCAAATATATTATTAAAATGAAAAAAAAAAATAAAATAAAATAAATAAATACTAAAGCAATTAAATATTTTTTTTCATTAGCTTTGCTACCGTTGTATAAATAAATTAAAAAATATATAAATAAAATAATTTTATTAAATTAATAAATAACAAACATACATATATACAAATTCAAATGTTTAGAAATTTATTAAAATTTGGTTTGATACATAGTTCCTTCGCATCAGCTGCTTTCACAGTATTCGAATTTTAATTGAAACACTTTCGATCTCCATTTTTGACACCTCGCCAAACACTTATGACAAATGCGTATTTTCACCTGCTGCGTCTGGCCGTCAGACGACATTTGTGAAGCAATTGAAATCTTTATAAGGCGAGAGTGCTGAGCATTGCGGTTTGGGCCATAAATTGCCATTACTCTGAGCGTGGGTTTTTCGTATTCGCTGCATCCAGTAAGAATGTCATCGGGATTTGTGTGCATTGAGCCGGTTTTGGGGTTCAATTAAGTTTGTTTAATTATCACTCGCTCTATATTCAAAAATAATTTGTAGAGATTCTGGCTCGGACAATGCCTATAAATATTGCTGGCCGGCTTCGAAGCGGGTTTGGCAACCGCTGCGCGAATTGGTAGCCGCAGCCCAGAGCCCCAAATAGATGGATGACTTTTGGGTAGCAGTCGGTGTGTGTACGTTTAATGGAATCAATTAAGACACATGATTTGTTGCCGTTCGCTGCTTACATTTGTTCTTGCTAACAAATTAATTTGGAAAATACAAAACACATTGTAAATACTGCCAGAGGCGTTATACGAACCGCGTTCGAAACAATATAACAAATTGCCCAGCGAACTGTGGGACTTAATTAACAAAAGGCTCTCCTCTAGAGAGATATACACTTAGATATCGAATACACATTAAGCATATATCAGAGGGAGCTATAGACAATAACGCAAAGTTCA
Organism: Drosophila paranaensis; assembly: GCA_035047545.1. Taxonomy (NCBI): domain Eukaryota; kingdom Metazoa; phylum Arthropoda; class Insecta; order Diptera; family Drosophilidae; genus Drosophila; species Drosophila paranaensis. The sequence continues at coordinate 14,499,561 of JAWNPL010000026.1, read as the reverse complement.
AAGCACCGCATCACAGAGCTGATTCAATCCGATACGCTGCAGTTAGACTCGTAAATTTTGTAGAGTTTTCAGCGCTGCTCTTATCAGCAGGTGCTAAATAAATTGAATATTAATTAATGATTTATGTCACCTGCTCGTTTCATGTGTGAAGTGAATGCTGAATTTACCATCTAAATAAGAAGGAGAAATGCTTTACTCAGCTCAAAGGAATGCCAATTACATGCAAAGTTAAGTTCAAGGCTGCGGCTTTACTTTACGATCAAGGCATCAGCTCGTGACGCCAAAAATATAATCATGTACAAGTATTTATATATATAGCGGCGTCTAGGTCCATGGGCGCCACCGCAAAAATGCAATTAAATAATTTTGCTCATGTCGCTGTGATCATAAATTCGGCAACAGATTCATTTGTTAGAATTTGTCACCCGAAGTGATGATAATTTGGGAGCTGGACAAAGCGAGTGGGCGCTGCAGCCGCAGCTGCGCTCAGCACTGGGAGCCGAATAATTTGAAATGAATTAATTACAAGCAACAAACACCAAATTACGCATTGTTTTGGACTCGAGCAGCCAAAACTCATCAGATTTACAACCAGTATGTATGGATATATATGCATATATGTATGTATATAAGAATATATTCATATAACTTCGTCTGTATATTATATAAAATAATTTAGTATTTGACAAAAGACTTCGCGCGAAAAATTTGCATAAACAACAATTAAACAACAGGTTGTTAATCTAACTGGCGTCTTTTACCCTCACTCCTATAGAGTATAATAATCAAGTCATAACAAATGGAGCATATGTATTAGAAATAGCAGCTGACTATATATATAAGTAATATGCTCGCCTGTCTGTTCCCATTGAAGTCAATCTCTGTTGGTTTTTACTTTTCTATTTTTATCTAACATTCCATTCCATCCGGATTGCTTCCACTCTCCACTTCAGCAAGTGTATGTCGAATTCGCTTCCAAGTCCAACCTTTTTTCAATAACAATAAAAGATTATATACATATATATCTATATAAATATCAATAACTTTGCGGGCCCAGATTGGAAAGAGGCGGATAGCTAAAAAACTGTCGCAGTTTTTACGAGCCGACAAAAGCCACAGATTACATTTGATTGTTTTTATAGGGCTGGTTTATCAGCTTTGGACGTCATGTTAAACAAATTTCAAGGTTCGCCTTTAGCTTGTTGTTGATTATACTTTAAGCTATGTTTCCTAGCCATTTGTGGAGCCACGTGTTAACTCTATGTGCAAGGCAAGAGGTTAAATGTTAAGAGTCTGATAACAGCGGCTTTCGGCTAATTTGAGTATGACTAATGTGACCTATGACCGCCGACAAGGCAAAAGGTTAACGTTGCTTGCCAAAATTCCGTTCTCTGATCAGTTCTTTCCGTTTTGTGGGCGGTTTTCACTTTCAACTCTACTTCGATTTGCTTTCAGCATGTTTTTAATGCCCATGTTCAGAGTGGCTGGCTGAGTGATTGATGATTGATGCCAAGCGCCCATTTTGATTGATCGTTATGAGTGGCCATTAAAGCAAACGATCGTTTTATTGTGTATTATGAGCGTTAAATTTGATTTAAACGACACTAATTAACTCTGATCCTATCAAATCCATTGAATTGTTGTTGCAATTTGCCCAGCAGGCAAAAAAAACTCAACTCAGCAGAGCTTCCGACAGTTACAAAGATAAGGCGATTAGATATGCTTGTTGGGTGTGCTGTTTGTGTGTAAAGTGTAGATTAAATAATATAAATATATATACATATATGAGAAAAACTATGGATAAGCTTGCGAACTTATAGCTTAAATAGAATAAATTCTATTTAATTATTTGTAATATTTTAAATAATTTTTCTACTCTCACCATTTCAGAGAAATTTCCATTAGCTAACGGCGCAACATGACTAAGACTCATCGGATTACCACGTACGACTGGGTGACATCTGTCCACTGGTTTCCGTTTTGAGATATTTTCGCTGGCGATCAAAAGGTCAGGCGCAATTGGGCGGACTGCGGGCGGGGTCAGAGGCTGGCAATGGAAACGAGTTGGGTTAGTCGGATTGGGTTAGTTAGCCACTTTATGGCTTGTTAGTATGCAAAGAATGTCAATTAGCATGCGTTGCTAGCGCCGCAGTCGAGTGGCGAGTGGCGTGTGCAGCGACTACCGAATAAACTAGGCAATTAAATAATTATACGCTTGCATCTTCCACATAAAACCTGACAATTAATTAGCTGCCAGTCGACGCCCGCCTGCAGCTGAAACTAACCTGGTCAGTGATTGGATTATCTAGATTTAAACGCATTCAACTGTTTGAGATGTACACAGCTCTGCTCGTTGGCTACCTTCTGTTGCAGCTGGGCGGCGTACCAGGATCAGCAGATGATACAGCGCCGTTGCCCACGCCGCCCGCCAGAGGTCACTATGGCCACGGCGCCGTTGGCTGGTATCAGCCAGACAACAGCGGAAAGTATCGCCACGATCCGAGGCCCTACGATGGCGGCTACGGGGACAGTGGCCAGCCGTATGCAACTGATCTGCGCGGCATCTTTCGGCAGGCCGAGCAGCAGCTGGCCGCCAGCGTGCAGGAGGCGGAGGAAAACTTTGCGCTGGGCCCGCGCGATCATCTGCGCTTCATGATCGACTTCAACTACAATGGCACCGGCTGGCAGATCATACAATTTGAGTGGGTGCGAGACGGCGACGGCACAGCCGAGGATCAGCGTCAGTTCAGCTATGTCAACGAGAACAGGCTCTGGGATACAGACGGCCAATCGCACGCCCAGCCAGCGGGCAGCTATGAGTACGAGCAGCCCCAGGCGCCGCCTGATCACAACTGCGAGCAGCCGCAGCAGCAGCACAGCTATCAAGGGGACTATGAACAGCCGAAGATTAATGCTGAAAAGGATGTAAGTTTGATAATAATTTGAAGTTTGTATTTTGTTTGCGACATTTTTGCCATATCTATCGTATTTGCAGCCCCAAAAAGTGCAGTCAACTATTAACGAAGTGCTGGAGTACATACAACAACGCATCCTGCCTAATCTAAACTGAGTGAAATGCTGAAGAATTATGAAATAAATTTTACAAATAAAATCATAAAATATTTTTGAAAAATACTTACAAAACTCTATTTGAAATATAATTTTTAAATAATATATATATTTTAAAAATTGTAATGCAAATACATATATTTATATATTTTAAATAATATTATTCTCCAATTATTCCCCTTATTTAATAAATTTTCCTTTCAGATTTGTAGAAAAACTCTTTTATTTTCTGATAACCGAAATAACACAAACAAATGAATATATATTTTTACAAGGCGCCCTGAGCCTTCAGGTAGGCCAGCAGCCTGGGTATGTGCTCCGGCACTTTGGGAATGTGCTCGCCGGCGGGCACGAAGCCATTCTCATCGGCCACGTAGTCGACGCGGTAGAGCAGGCCATCGTCGCCGGTGTACTCGTAGTAGCCCTTGGAGCGTAGAGCATCGCCCTCGGTTTGCTTCTCAATGCGTCCGTTCTCTTCGCCGAGAATGCCATTCTCAGTCTCGTAGCTAATGCAGAATCAGTTAGAGATAGTCGTAAGCAAGGAGTTTATCAGGACTTACAGATAGTTGTAGCCATCGGCCTCCACTTCGCCCTCCTGGCGGAGAATCAACCAGCCGTTCTTGCCGACGCCAGTGCCGCGGCCTTGCGGCAGATTGGGGCGCTGATCCACAACGGGCACAGGGCGTGGCAGCGAGGCGGTCGGGCGTGGCTTGTAAGCAGCAGTTGTGGCACCAGCGCCAGCTCCAGCTCCAGCTCTGCCGTTGGCTCCATTGGCTGCATTGGCGCCAGCAGCACCGCCGGCACCACCACCGCGTCCAGCACCACCGCCAGCACCGAACTTGTCCTTATTACCACGATAGGGATCGTTGGTGCCAGAGTAGTCGCCTCCAGGACGATTGTCGTGTTGGTATTTGTTGTCCACATGGACATAGCGTCCGTCGTTGCCGCCGCCGTAGCGTCCATCGTTGCCGCCGCGATATCTGCCATCGTCGCTGGCCACATAGCGGCCATCGTTGCTGCCCTGATAGCGACCAGCGTTGGCAACAACGCGGGTGTTCAGAGCGGAGACTGGTTTGGGCGCAGGACGATAGCGGCCATCGTTCTGGGCCAGCGCCACAGCAGCGCAGATGAGCAGCAAGAACTGAAGTTGGGACAGAGATGAGATGGATGCGCGTCAACTGGCATCAGCTGAACTTACCGTTAGACGCAGCATGTTTAATCAGCAATGAGCAGTTTTAGCCACGGCCCGAGCTTTATATATGAGCCATTCGCAACGCCCACTGGCCCACGGATGATCCACTCGCTCGATGTGTGCTATGGCCAACTGGCTGGCTGGCTGGCTCGGATCTCAACGGACAACATTTGCAAAGCGCTCAAAACTAGATCTATTAACAGATGTGATTTACGAGGCGTTTACTACATATTTTCTGGAAAGCAGCTGCGTCCACAACAAGCACCGACACGGCAGGCGGATGAGCTATTCTTCATATGGACGATTCTTGAATTAATTTTACGATCGACATCATCGTCACGGAAACGCTGACATTTCTGTAGACATCAACTAATTTAAGCAAGCATTGGTCTTAATCGTTTCCATGTGGACCAACAGCACAAAAGAGCTGAAGACTCGATCCGCTGAACACCAGAAAAACCAGTTGCTCGCCAACTTAACTCGAATGCCTGAAAGTATGCAAAGCCCTGATGAAAATCGAAATCATCTGCTTTGCATTAACATAATGATGACATCAGCATAAACAAATCCCTGCATTGTAGATTGTAATGTATTTAGTTACAAATTAAGCTCAGTTAAACTAAGTTTGACCTAATCTAGCTACCATTAGGAGCAGGCCCAGGCTGAAAGCATCTAGGATCTGGCTTTTAAATGAATAGCAAACCGAAAGTTTAGGCTCATGGATTTGCATCTACAGAGAGATTCAAATATTGATTTATCATAATTCAAATTAAGCTACACATAAATATCTTGAGTACCAGCCAACTGTATATATTTATATATTTTAGTATTTTTTTATCTATCTATATATTTTCTATTTATTTATATAAGTAAAAGAATTTGGGGACAGTTGAGGGCGTGGCAAGTCGGGTAATTGATAGCTTGCAAGGCTTTGGAACTGTGTGCAGTCGGTAGCTCCCGAGCTTTACCGCAAAGTTGCATAGATAAGTCTAATAAATATAGCACTAAATAGAACTTGGACAGATAACATCATCATAACAAATCTATCAGCCATAGATCTTAAATATTTATATAGAGCATATATTCTTTATATTTTTTGCAATTTTATTTACATGGGCGGAAAGGTTTCTTTTTTAATAGAATGAATGGCTTAACAATTTTGTTTAACAAACAGTTTCACGTTGCCTCTAGCTCCCTCTCTCTCTCTCTCTCTCTCTGTCTCTCTCTATCGGCTTAGTTAGCCTCTGCGTGCGGTGTAGGCGCTCTGCTGGTCAGCCGGCGGCGGTGGTGCTGTAGCTATGTAATCCAGGGCCCGCTGTATTGCTGGTGGTATGGGTGGTGCGGTGGGCAGGTGGTCGCCCTGTGGCTGGAAGCCGTTCTCATCTGCCACATAGGTGATCCGTATGGGAGTGCCGTCGGGCGCAGTGTAGGAGAAGAAACCCTGTGCGACCTTTAACCCAGCCCCAGCAAAGCGAAAAGACAAAAAATATATTCAGCTAATTACAAGACCTGAACAATTTGTCAGCTTCGCGGTGGCAGCTCGTGAGGGAGCTGCATATGCAGATGCAGATGCAGATGCAAATGCCAAATGGCCGCGGGGTCTTCGGTCGACTAACTCACCGGTCCTGCATTGTCGGTGCCCGCGTTCTTGAGATAGCCCTCCTCCTCCACATTGATGCCGTTCTCCGTCTCGTAGCCGTACTTGTAGGAGCCATCGAAGTTCACCTCCTGCTCCTGGCGAATGATCTTGATGGGCTCCGTGGCGGGTCCTTGGGGTCGTGCATGGGTCTTGCACAGCAGCACAGCTGCAATAGTCAGCAGCTGGGAAGAGATAAGCCGAGTTAGCGGAGCGAAACCGAAGACGGAGCTCTGGGTACTTACAAGGTATTGCATTAGTTGGGCTTTAATCCTATGCTGGGCTCTGGACTGGCAACTGTCAGCGTCGCGATTCACAACTGTGGCCAGCTCAGCCAAAGGTTTGAATATTTATAGCAAAATCTTGCAACTTGCTCAGGCTGGCTGAATGCTTGAACTTTACGGTTGCCTCTTGCAACTGGCTGCTGGCTGCTGGCGGCAGAGCGGCTGCGGCTGCGGCTGCGGCCTGGCCATTGGTGGGTGTTTAGCATTTGGCAGATGCACACAGATCAGAAGCCAAGCTCACACACAGCCTGCCCGAATCTGATTATATCTTTGCCGACTCCGCTTCAAGTGCATTGTTCGCGTGTTGTTGTTAAATCTGCAATTTGTCGGCTAAATTGCTCACAGCCAGAGCCCATAGAGCTGGCGAGGCGCCTCACCGAAAGCTTCTGTCGAGAGTTTGAAGAACGTTCATACAAAAGAAAACAGTTGATCATTTAATTGGATTTGCTTCACACCAGCAGGCAAATGAGGTAAATGAGTTGGCTGATTAACTGAACTCTAAACATTGTTATTTTTAAATATATATAAAATTTGATTCAAATAAATGAACTAGAAATTAAACTTCACTATGAGAAATATGTTTTATATTTTATACGATTTTTATTTTATTTTTAAAATATTTTTAAATATATTTAAAAATTATTTCACTGATTAAACATATATAAGAACATTTATAAAATTAATAAAAATTGGCATTGTGGTGTCTTTGTCTGTCTTGTCAGATGTTTCACTGTAGAGCGTGAGTGGAGCATGAAAATATATATATTTTGGTCAGTTTTTGATTGAGTATGTTTATCGTGGAATAAACTTGCATCGTGGCATTCAAAGAACACGTCTCGCATTTCAAATCAATTTGTCAGCTACATTTGTAAAGACTTCGCCTTTGGCTTTGCCTACATATTCTGATGTGCCACAAGAAATCAAATTGCGCAATGGCAGTTAATGCAGCCTCCCATCCGCCCGCATTAACCAGATGCAGCCACAGATGCCGATGCCGATGCCGATGCTGATGCAGCTAGAGCTAGAGCTGGAGCTAGTGAAGGCGGCAACAACATCATCATTATACGAATAGCGCTAGACGAGTATCCATTATACTTCTACTACACATTGTTGCCCCCCCACCTGACCATGATCATGTCTAGCTGTCGCTCCACATGACCTTTGTTGGAGGCGTCGATGGCTATGCGAGTCGTGCTCAGTTCTGACCAAAGGCGTTAATGAGCCCTCATTGGTGTGGCAAGACTTGCGAAAATGCCATTTACTCGAACCAAATGAAATAATTGAGATTCAGTTTTGTTTTAAATTAGGTTTAATTATGTTATGTATTTTCACATTTTAACGTAACAATATTGCTGGCTGTTGCGGTGTTGGGGTGGGGTGGGGTGGGGTGTCGTCATTGAGTTCTCACTGCTTATCCAGCCTTCTTGTTGAAGAGCAGAGACAGGAACTGCTGCTTGAATGGCTTGGCGGTGGTCACCTCGTCGTAGTAGTAGTAGTAGGTCGGGTATGAGGGATACGAGGGGTAGCTGTAGCTGGAGTAGTCGTAGCTGCTGGGGCTGTAGTCAGAGGTGCCCAGCTCGCTACCCAAGTCACTGATGAGATAGTCGACGGGGTCGGTCTGCGCCTGCACCGACGCGGCCAGCGCGCAGGCCACGAGTAGAACCAAAGCGAACTTCATTTTCTGTGTCTTGTGCTGAGAGCTTTCCCTGGTTGTTCACCAAATTGTTGCTACAATCGAACTGTGCCTTCCTCTGCCCCGATACGCATCTTTTATACGCATCGACCGGATGCGGAGCCACACATCAACTGCAGCTATTACAACAGTCTGTTCGCTCGCGCCGCTGTTTGCACAAATGTTTGCTACGCCCGAGCCACGAATTCTAGTCAAACTTAAATATTTATTCCGCGTTCGTTATGAAATGCACAAAACTACTGTTTGAACTATCGCCCGAATTGAGGGCCTCTTGTTTGCCTTTACACAGAAGCTGAGCTGCATGCAGTCGCGAGAGGAAATAAATACACTGGGATGGTTCGATTGCATTCACTTGTCGTTCACATGTGTGTATTTTGCTATTATTCCAAAATTATAAAACAGTAACTTTAATAGGTGTAACGATGGTAGGAGGCTGGCCACTCAATGACATTTACAAAATCTGGAAAGTCTTTTATGAACTGTGCACTCAGCGAGTCTCGCTTGTGGACCTGGCTTACATAATGTCCGGAGACGCCAATTTCGAAAACGGGCTCATCGAATTTGCCATTGGTCTTCTGCAAAGATAAAGCTTATTAGCTGACAAAGCTGAGTATTAGAGCTGGCCATACGCACCGCCAACTCCAGATAAAAGTCAATGGGGGAGCTGTCGACGCCCAAGGTAATGGAGATCTGGTAGGGCGGCTTGTACTCGGCCGGGCTGTCGAGCATGCCGCGCAAGAAGGACCAGTCCACCATTTTGACGCCGTCCAGGGGCTTCAGCAGTATGGTCATGCGTGCGGGTCCACTCAGCCGGAAGCTGTATCGGGCCGAGTAGCCGTCGTTTATCACTGTCTTCTGCAGCAGCTTGAGCGTGGTGTTGCCGGGCAGCTGGACGGGAAGCCAGCGTGGCAGCCAGCGCTGGCTGTGGCAGGGCAGGCCGTAGCTCATCTCGGAGTCGCACATGTCCTTCATCTTCTTCAAGCCAGTCAAGCGTAGTTTCTCGCGCAGCGGCTGCTCCCTGCGCCGGTCCTGCAGGTCGAAGTAGTACCCAGAATCGTCCTGGCTGATGTTGCCACTGTAGTCGAATATCTTACGACGCATTTGCTGCAAAAGGAGAAACCTCTAAAACGTGCTGGCTATAGAGATGAAGTTGGCTCACCAAGACATTAACACGCATCACATTCGTGCGGGGGCGATAGGGAAAGCCCACCTCCGACACCGATGCCAGGCAGAATATAAAAATGATGCACGTCAAGCCGCTGATAATTACTATGGGATAACGAAAGACATTGATAAGCGGAACCTGAGGAACAGGGTTTTAGATTGGGGCTTGATTATATATAATTTGTCAGCTCACTAGGAAGCCCAGGGCCAGTATTGTGCCCGCAGCACAGAGGAGGGCGATCAGCAGATCTGGATTTACTTCGGGGCCGTTGCGGCCCACCAAAGGAACGCAGATGGCCAGACTGGCGTAGAACAAGTAGCTAAAGTAAAGGAAAGGTATGGCCTGACAGCCGCTCAGCACAACCGACCAGAGGTAGCCTGGAGCGTGTTGAACACAAAGTTAGCAGAGTTCATAAATCGGATTTGGGATGAGAACTCACCGCGATCATACAGCTTGCCGATCAAATTGATGCTTAATGCGCCCACATAGAAGAGCAGAGCGATCATCAAGAGGTAGGCGCTGCGCACACTCAACACAGTCCACGTAATGCACAGCAGCGCGAGGAAGACGCAATGGGCGTGGCCGGCTATTTGCAAGCGATAGTTGTGTGGTATCGGCTGTTGTGGGTGGGGGAGTGGGGCGGTTAGTAGGGGCTGTCATGAAATACGTTTGACGTCATCACTTACGCTACGACGGATGCCCAAGTAGAGGGTCACGGGCAGCCCCAGACCGATGATCGAGGGCACAATGAAGAGGCCGACGACCAGCCAGCTGTTGGTGAAGTAGGTCATCGTCCGGTTGCCGGCATCGTAGAACACCGCCATGAGCAGTGGCAAGCCCACCGCCAGGCAAAGCGAGGCGAGCTCCAAGACAAACAGAATGCCCAACTCACCGAGGACGGTGGCCATTTCAAGAGGAAGTTTCCTAGACATGAGGTATAACGAGACGCAAACGAGGAGGATGCCACCCACACCAAAGGCTATGTTCAGGCAAATGGCCGTGAACTCCAGATAGGAGACGAAAAACAGACCCAGGAAATCAAAGTAAACTGACCGCTCGTTGGAGTGCGCCTGTAGCGGGACGAGACACGATCAGGCAAGTGAAAAAACATTTTAACTGATATTTACCTCAAGTTTGCGCATCTCTTTGGCATTGCCAATGCTCCTGGCCAGGGCCAGCAGATTGTCGCCTGTGCTTTGCAGTGCGTCTCGGGAAATGATATCGAAGCGATCGTATTTCGTGTGGTAAACGTACCCATTGAACTGACTCGCCATATCCAGACCTGCAAAGAGAGTGAGAGATTAATTAGAGACGAGTCTGTGCGAGTGTGCTTCTGCTCACCTGGCAGAGGACCAAAGTCACGGAAGATTGTAAAGTCCGTATAGAACTTCATAAAGTCAGTGTGGAGTACTTCCTCTGCCAATATTGTTCCAAACGGATGCTTAGCAGCGGCTTTATAGTGCTGCAAATGGATAGAAATTGAAGCTGATTCAGATTCGACAATTTATTTAACTTACGCGTATTAGCCACGGGTGGAAGGGCCCGGCACGAAAGAGCATCTCGCGACCGCCAGCACCAATCGAGTCCAGATTGATAATTGCCCTGGGAATGAGGTGTAAGATAATGAGCTTAAGGGACTCAACTCGCACTCACTTGCAGCTGGGCGACCATTTGTGCTGCGTGATGAACGCGTGCGATCCTTGAGTCTCCTGCTCCTTGGCGCCGTTGAACAGAAAGATAATCGGATGCTCGAACGAATCGTTGGACGAGGCCAGCTGGCGCAGCACCTCCAGCATTGTTACGACCATGAAGCCAGAGTCACCCGCACCTGCAGCCAAACAAAGCTTAGACACTTGGCCCACAGCCCAGCTGCTAGGCTGGAGCCACACTTACCCACACTGCCTGCCTGGGTGTCGTAGTGGCTGTTGATCAGCAGGTAGGATGTGCTGTTGGACTTCCTTGGGGTCAGCTTGATGACCACATTCTGCACTGCCTGATACATATTGATCTTCTTCGCGTGCAGATAGGCACCCGAGGCCTTCTGTATGTCCACCTTCATCTCGTACAGGTCGCGGCGCATCTCGACATACACATTGTCAATTTCCCTGAGCAGAAACTGGATCATTATCTTCTCGTTCATGTCGTCGCCGGTAAACTTCGGTCCCAGACGATCCAGTTCCAGCAAGAGGTGCTGAGCCCGCTCCGCCACAAACTGGCCCGGCTTGAAGAGCTCTTCATCAATATTCACCGCCTTGGGCAGGCTGTTGTAGAGCGGAAAGGCCACGGCGTAGAAGAGAGCGACCCAGAGAAGAAGGAAGATGTACGCCTGGTACCAGGGCAGCTTTTTCTTCGGAGCATCCTTCTCGGTTAGATCCACGATGGCATTTTCCTCCATGATTGGCAACGACAAATTCTTGTCCGTGTTTAAAAAAATATATATATATTTCTTACTATCAAGTGCTCTACTATATAATACAATTTATAATCGTTGTGAATTGCGAGGCTTCCTGTGTTACCGAGCCCCTTCGGTGTCCATAACTAACTGACTGACTGACTGACTGACTGGAGTCGACTGCTGCCAGATCTCAAATTGAGAAGCAAAAGCAACTGTGATTTCACATATTTTGCTCAAATGCTAATATGTGATATATACGTATTTTTGATATTCGATTTATGGTCTAAATAAACAGGTAAAGATTGAGATCGAAGAGGCATGGCTGCTATATCAGCCAGAGGAAGCTGCCATAAAAATAATAATAAATTTTTATTTTATTTTAGGTGTATTTTTAACAGATTTGGGAAGTGCTGAAGAGTGTCAATTGATACATTATAAAAGTTAAAATGAATAATATATAAGATATATGATGATATATATATTACAAATATTTTATAAAAATACAGAAATAATTATATATAAAGCTTGTAATATTTTCCATAAAATTTATTAAATTATGTTAATCTTTAAACCTATTTATAAGCTACACGAAGTTGACTTAGTATATGTAACGCTTATATAGCGTCGGCCACTCCATCACATGCACGAAGTCCGGAAAGTCGGCTATGAACTGCAAGCCAGCCGCGTCTCTTTGGTAGTCGTAGCTCACATAGTGCCAAGCCACGCCCAGCTCAAAGATGGGCGCATCGAAATTGCCAGAAGGTTTCTGAAATGAATATATAAATATTTAGATATAATATATTTCATATTTATATAAAAATATTCCACTCACTGCGAAATCTATGTGGAATCTTAAGGGCGAACTGTCCTTGCCGTAGGAGAAGAATATCTGATAGGGCAGCTTGTACTTATCGGGCTCGTCCAGGGGATTTCTGATGAAGGACCAGTCCGCAACGCTGACGCCCTCCAGTGGCTGTATAAACAGGCCCATGTGCGGCGGTCCACTCAATTCGAATTCGTAGCGCATCGTATTGCCAGTCGGCAGAAGGGTTTTACCCAGCAGCAGCAGGGAGGAGTTGCCGGGTATGAGCACCTCCTGCTCTCGCGGCAGCCAGTTGCCTGTGGCGCGCGCCTTGCACCAGCGATGGTTGAAGCAGGGCACGCCGCATATCAGCTCCGTGTCACAGTGCTCCTTGATGCTAGTCAGGCCGCTCAAATCGAGCGAAGTGTCCTTGAGCGGATGGCTGAGGCGTCTGTCCTGGAAGTCAAAGTAGTAGCCCGAATCGCTAAGACTAACGCTGCCATCATAATCGTAGAAGACGCGACGCACGTGCTACCAATAGATGGATATTTCTATATCGTATATAGAATTATATATATGAAGCTCAACTTACCAGAAAGTTAACACGCATCACACTGGTCTTGGCTCGGTAGGGAAAGCCCACGTCCGATATGGCAATCATGCTGAATATGAATGTGATGAGGGCCAGTCCGGCCATAATGAATTTCGACCAGCGAAACATGTTGATAAGCGGCGACTGGTTAGGGGAAAAAAATACTTTAGAATAGGCTCAAGTCTGAGCGGCTTCCACTTACCACAAAGCCCATGGCGAAGAAGGTGCCCAGGGTGCAGAGCAGAGCTACGAGGAGATCGGGATTTATGGAGCTGCCATTGCGGCCCATCATGGGTATGAAAATGACCAGAAACATGTGGAACAGATAGCTGAAGTAGAAGAAGGGCATCAGCTGGAATATCTGCGTGACGAGCACCCAGTAATAGCCTGCAAATGAAGAAGTTTAAGTCAGATATTCAACAAGGACTCGCACTCGCCCCACACTTGCCTCGATCGTGCAGGCTGCTCAGCAGATTGACGAGCAGCGCGGCGGCGTAGAAGAGTGTGGATATCATGCAGAGGTAGGGCGTGCGCAGACTGATTGCGCTCAGTGTGATGGCTATCAAGGCCAGCACCACACAGTGGGCGTGCAGGCTCATATGCAAGTGATAGGCGTGGCTGATCTTCAGCTGTGAACAAAAGAAGTTAGCCAAAAGAATCAAGCGTAGAGTCTAAAAAGCTGCTTACATTCTTCCTCAAGCTGTAGTAGAGCGTGGTGGGCAGACTCAGCCCAATGATAGCCGGGCAGATGTAGAGGCCTATCATCAGCCAGGTGTGCGTGAAGTAGGTCAATGAACCGTCGCCCGCATCGAACAAAACAGCCATCAGCAGCGGCAGCGCCAGGCTGAGCAGAACACCCAGCACGTGCAGGCCCAGAACGATGGCAAACAAGAGCGAGATCTGGGCCAGCGACTGCTCCGAGACGCGCGACATGCGCCAGAGCGAGATGCCGACGAGCAGCAGACTCGCAGCCGCAATGCAGCAGTTCAGCACGATGCCCGCTGCCTGCGAGTAGAAGACAAAGAACAGGCCGAGGAAGTCGAAAAATACGGACTTTCCCTCACTGTGTGCCTGCAATGGAAGTGGCTTAGGATTCTGGCCAGGATTACGTCCAACTCCAGCTCACCTCAGTGTCGTACATTTCACTCGCATTGGCAAAGGCGCGCACCAGAGCCAAAGCATTCTCGCCCGAGCTCTGCAGCGAAGCGCGCGGCACAGCCGCAAAGCTGTCGAACTCGGTGTGATAGACGTATCCATTCCTGATCTGCGCCATGTCGAGACCTGCATGAGGGAAATTGGATAGGAAGGAGTGAGTTACAGAGAGAGAGAGAGAGAGAGGTTGCTCTCACCTGGCACCTGGCCGTAGTCGCGGAATATGCGAAAGTCTGTGTCCGAGGGCAGAATGCCCGCCTGGAAGATCTCCTCGGCCATGGTCGTGGCAAAAGGATGCCTGGCGTTCTCCTTGTAGTACTGCGCAGAGCGGAAAGACATGAAACGCGGAAATCAAACAACAGTTAAAATACAATTTATAGCGTGCCATAAAGGAGTGGATTGTTTGGTTTTACGAGTGGTACACTCCACGATAAACATCTAACTGTGCGCCGACTCGTGCCATAAATAACCAACTAAATCTGAAGATAAGGCTGCAACAACAACAGCAACAAGGAGAGCGACAATAGCAACACTAACAGCTACAGCAGCAATAGGAACAGCAATAGCAATGGGCACAGCAGCAACAATAACAGCAACAGCAACAGCAACAATAGTAACAGCAACAACAGGAATAGCAGCAGCAGCAGCAGCAGCAGCAACAGCAACAATAGTAGCAGCAACAATAAGAACAGGAATAGCAGCAACAGCAACAGTTACAGCAGTAAAAATAACATCAACAGCGACAGCAACACTAATAGCAACAGCAGCAACAGTAGCAGCTGCAATAGCAACAGCAGCAACAAAATCAAAATAATCAGTATCCACATAAGCAACAGCAACAACGTCAGCAACAACGACAGCAACAACAACTGCATAAGCAACTGCCGCAGGAACAGAAGCAACATTAACAGTTAGAGTATGAGCAACAGACACAGGAACAACATCACCAAAAGTCGCAACAGCAACAGCTACAGCATCAACATCAGTATCAACATCAGCAACAGAAATAACAGCAGCAACAGCAGCATCAAAAACAGCAACAGCAACAATAGTAGGAGCACCAACAGCATCAGCAACAGAAACAATAGTATGAACAAGTACAACACCAACAACAGCAACAACAGTAGCAACAGCAACAGCAATAGCAACAACAACTCACCCGCATAAGCCAAGGATGATTGGGTCCACTCTGAAACAGCAGATCCCGCCCGCCACTGCCAGCAACCTCCAGATTGATAAGCGCTCTGACATTATAGGAGTATAATTTAGTAAATAAATCAGTTTATACAGATATATATTAGCCTAAATATCGTTACCTGCAGTTCTTGGCCCACTTGTGCTGCGTGATGAAGCCGTGCGAGGCCTGCAGCGGATTCTCCTCGGCGCCATTGAAGAGGAAGACAACGGGGTGCTCGAAGGGCCGCTCGGAGATGGCCATTTGGCGCAGCACCTCCAGCATGACAATGACCATGGTGCCGTCGTCGCCCGAGCCGGGGCTGCCGGGCTTCGAGTCGAAGTGGCTGTTGAGCAGCAGATAGGATTCGCTGCTGGAGCGGCGCGTGCTCAGCTTGGCCACGACGTTCTGCACGCCCTGGTACATGTTCACCATGTTCCAATGCATGTACGCACCGGATGGCTGCTGCACGTCCACTTCCAGCTCATAGAGATCGGCCCTCATGGCGGCGCGCACCTCCTCCACCGCCTCGAGCAGGAAGCCCACCGTGCGTTCCTCGTTGGCAATGCTGCCCACGACCTTGGGTCCGATGCTATCGAATCGCTGCAGCAGGAGCTGAGCGCGCTCGGCCACAAATTCGCTGGGCTTCTGCGACTCCTGGGCAATGGTGACGCTTTCGGGCAGCCGATTGAACAGCGGCACGACCACAGCGAAGAAGAGCGCCAGCCAGAGCAGCAGAAAGGCGGGCGCGTAGTGCCAGGGCAGCTTGGCCCTCAACCTCCTTGGACTCTTCACAATGCTGACGAGGGCAGTGTCCAGTACAGCAGCGCTCTGCTTTATAGATCTCTGATTGCATTAGATTGCACATATATCCTTGCTCCTTTCCTACTTACAGCTCTGTCCTCCTCCATTTGCGACATTTCTCTTGGCGCTTCTGGTCTGGACAGCCGATCAGTGCCAACTGAATAATATCCAGTGTCTGGCTGGGTTGCACAGCGCCTGGATTTTATTAGCACTGATTTGCACTTTGAAGTCAATAAAGATAATATCCGACAAAAGCAAATAGTTTATGTGGGGCTCCATGTAATGCGTTAGCCATTGGCTTCATGGGGAGTGGTCAAGAGGCAGGCTCTATATCTAAATTGTGTGTATATTTATGAGTACGATAAACTAACTTAACAATGGAAACGTACTTATATATACTTATTGGTGCTACGAAAAGGTAAAAATAATTTCCTCTTGATGACGTAGAGGCTCTGGGTAATTCCCAATTGGATAAACCGAATTGGACTTATACACTTGGTGCGCTGCTACATAAGCAAAACAAAAATTGGATATCTGAAAATCATTTAGTACTTTGTTGAATCCCACCTATAAAATTTATAGTAACTTTGGTTAATTGCGCACTTAAGCGATAATCAGAAGTATTTCAAATTAATTTTAGCGCGCGCTTTGAAGCCAGCTTTTATTTGCTTAACGGCGTTCATTCTTCACAAGATATGTTAAGTTAACAGTGCACATTTGAGTCAAACAGTTGTGCTTACGTAGAGCATTTTGCGTTTATGTTAATTGGTAACAACACCAAGTGAGTAATTTCTACAAAATGAATACCAATAACAGACACGGCAGCCGATAAGGTATTCACAATAGAAAGAGATTCCGTTAGGAAGTTCGTTTGATGAAAATTTGCTTTGATAGACGGAATTTTAATATAATAACTATATACTTATTACAAAAGGCAAGTTTTAATATTATTTCCGCTGCAAAATTGTAAAACAACTGATGTTTTTCATCATTTTTAATATATAAATCGCTGGTATAGAGCAGGCCAAGTGGCTACAACGGAGTAAGAAGGGAACGATGAGACGAACTCCTCACTTTCAGCATCTCCTTTGTCACCTATGTAATGTCCAGAGACTCCCAGTTGAAACAATGGAACATCGAAATCGCCATCAGGTTTCTAATTAAAATCAATTCATAAAATAATCGCTTAAGACAATTGTAAATAATTTCTCTTACCGCTAATTCCAAGAAAAAACTCAAAGGTGACCTGTCAATGCCACATGTGAAATATATGTGAAACGGAAGCGGATGGGCAGGTGGAAATTTGAGATAGTCAAGTGAAAATGACCAGTTGATAATCTCGACGTCTTCATAGGGCTGGACAAACCAGCTCATATAAGCAGGTCCTGTCAAGGTGAACTCAAAGCGAACAGTTGTAGCATTCAATACGGTCTTGCTTATCAATTCCAATTTAGTTTCTGCTGGAGGTTCGACGGGCGTGGATCGGGGCAGCCATTTGCTTTGAAGTCGATTCTGAACATAGCGATAGTCGAACAAAGGCATGCCACACATCATGTGTGTCTCGCACTTCGATTCAATGCTAACCAGCCCAGTAAAATTGGCCTTTGTACCCATGAATGGCTGTTCTCTTCGCCGATCCTGGAAATTGAACAAGTAGCCAGACTCATCCTTGCTAAGAGTTCCATCGTACTCGAAGAACTTGTTTCGCACTTGCTGAAAAGGGAAGGATTACATTGGATACACTTTGAAAGTGTGTGATTTAATACGGAAGCTCACCAGATACGCAACACGCTGACCGTTGGTCCTCGGGCGATAAGGGAATCCCAATTGGGTACTACTGGCCAAGTACATGGTGATAGCTGTGATTGCCAGTAGCGAGAGGAGCACGAAGAAGGGACGTCGGAAGCTGTTAATAAGCGGAACCTGTAAGAATAACAGTGAAAAACCTCTGAATGAAAAGAATCGATAAAGAAACTTACCAAGAAACCAAACGAGAGAACTGTTCCTACGGCTGCCAACATGGCAATAAACAAGTCCCGGTTAGTGGCACTGCCAGAACGTGCACCCATTGGTGTCAGAATTACAATGAACGTATAAGCGAGGTAGCTGCTATACAGGAAAGGAATCACCTGGCTGAGTTTAAGGATACCAGTCCAGGCATAGCCGCGATCATGCAGAGTCGTCAGCAAGTTAAAGGCCAAAGATAAAGCATAGAAAATGAGTGGAATCATGAAGATGTATGCTGAACGCAGGCCAAACAATGTGACTCCGATGCTTAATAGCGCTAGGATAATGGCGTGTCCATGGAGGGACAATTGTAGATGGAAGCCATTTGATAATTTATTCTGCGAATAGAAAAAGGTAATGTGAAATTATTTGAAATTAATAGAATTCGGATATATCGACTCACGTTTTGTTGACACATATGGTAGATCGTGACGGGCAAGCCGAGGCCAATTAGTGAGGGGCACACATAAAGGCCGATAATCAGCAGCGGGGTGCTGTAGAAAGTCAGCGACAGCCCGAGATAGTCAAACACATATGCCACCACAGCAGGAAGCGCCAGTCCAAGAACAAGGGAAATAATCTGGACGATTAGGATCAATGTGAACCAGCAAGTCAGATGGAATATGGAAACGTTGGACACGGCTGTCATGCGCCACATTGAAATGAAAATGAGAACTAAGGCAGTTCCAGCTACGCTCCAGTTCAAATATGTTCCCGTAGTCGCTGAATAATGGATGAAGTAGAGTCCAAGGAAATCGAAGAAGACAGCATGTCCGCTCCTATGGGCCTGCGAATATTGATTGACATTGAGTATAGAATTCGCTTCCCTGAAATCGAGACTGCTGAGCTTACTCTTATATCGTGCAATTCTGTTGCATTTGCTAAGCCTCGAACCAAGCTGAGCACATTATCGCCGGTGTTCTGCAGGGATCCACGAGGAATGGCATCGATCGTATCGTAGTTTGTATGATATCTATATCCATTAATGCATTGACCCATATCCAAGCCTATATACAAGAATACTTTTTCATTCCAGTAGTCTGCTACCAATAACAACATACCCGGAATATTGCCATAGATGTTAAACTGTCGAAAGTCTGTATCTGACGGCATAGCACCCGATTGGAATATTTCTTCAGCCAAGGTCGTTGCGAACGGATATTTTACATAGTTTTTATAATACTATTGAAGAGCTTTAGTGAGATCGGATTGGGATAATTTTCAAACAACTTACATTCACAATCCATGCGTGGTTGGGACCACTCTGAAAGAGAATCTCCCGTCCTCCACTACCACCAGCATCAAGATTAACGACAGCCCTAAAAGAGACATATCAGCAATTCTTCAAAAAATAAATTTAAATGAAGCTTACTTGCAGTTCGGCGCCCATTTGTGTTGAGTGATAAAACCATGCGATGCTTGCATCATACCTTCCTCAGCTCCGTTAAACAAGAAGACGATTGGATGTTCAAAGGTCTGCTTCGTTGTGGCAATCACGCGTAAGACTTCTAACATTGTGACTACCATGAATCCCGCATCGCCTGCAGACGGAGTAAATGGCTTCGAGTCGAAGTGGCTGTTGACGAGGAGGTACGTCTCACTCGTACTTCCCTTTGGTGTTAATTTCACAGCAATATTCTGTACGCCTTGGTACATGTTTAATTCAGTTTGGTAAGGAAATGCACCGGAGACTCGCGACACATCAATTTCCATATCGAAATAGTTTTTCAACAGCACTTCTTTGATTTCTTCCAGATCTTTTAGAATAAAGTTTACTGCTTCTACCTCGTTTTCGCGAGTGCCAGTTAATTTCGTGTCGATATTGGACAGTGTATAGAGATTTTTGTAGGCGCGTTCAGCTATGAATACATTTCTCTTCGCGTCTTCCATTGTTAAGGGAGTAGGCAGCTTGTAGAAACGAGGTATTACCACAGCAAAAAAGAGGAGGACCCAGAACAGCAGGAAACCACTTGAAAAATACCATGGCAACTTTGACTTGCTTGACTCGGACTTCCTTTTGGTTTCGCTTCCAGGATCCTCCAGAGAATCCGCCAAGATCTTTATAGTGCGTATACTTGATGTAATAGTTATTCAAAATACTCATACCATATATTTCTTACTAGCTTTTCCTTGTCAGCCATACTGTTCCTTGATAATCCACTACAGTGAAGTCGAAGCTCGGTACTAAAGAGCACATGAAAAAGTTTGATGGCTTTTATAGTTATCGAAAATCTTATCAAGAACAGGAAATTGAAAAATTAATGTTATAAAGGTAATATCTATCAAAAAAGTAAGAAACCTCTTGTCGGGAGTGCCCGACTAGAAGATCCCCTGAGCCCCGTCCGATCTTCGTTTGTAAATATAGCCCATAGCTTGCATGTAGCATACATTTATACAACATTAAATTACATTTTCGAGAATAAATATAGTTTATAGGGTCTGTCACGGCTCCTTCTGTCCGTAACATACATTCAAACAAAAACAATATACCCGAATTTACCATTTTCTTACTTGCTTATAAATAATTTTGTTCATTAGAATAGATTACCGGCCCAAAAAAGAAGATAAGACTCGATAAACAGAAAAGCGGCCTGCCCAGACGTATGCTATATAAAATAGTAATTTAATGACTATGTAGACGATAAAATCAATATCAAATATGTTGATAACTTAATATGTATATATATGAAATACTTGTAAAACTCAATCACGAAAGTGAAATGAATGTGAATATTTTGGTTTTGTGAGTTATCGATTTAGCTGTCCGTCTGTATGTTCATATGAACATAAGCAAACCATTGGCCATTTGAAATTTTGGATAAAAGCTCGTGTATATCCTATAAAGTTTTAAGACGATCCTTCAATGATCGACGAAAACGAATTTGTCTACGCTCACTGGGGGCGTGACAAATCACGTCCTCTATTTACACGAATTTTGCATTCATATTTATGATTATGATATATAAACTCTTCAATCTTAATTGCATTCATTTCAGCACATCTATTTATTAATCGACGGATGTTCTCATTTATACATTTAATGATATATTTTTAAAAAATAAATCGCTGGTATAGAACAGGCCAAGTGGCTACAATGGAGTAAGACGGGAACGATGAGGCGAGGTTCTCGCTTTCGGCATCACCTTTCTCTCCAATATAGTGTCCAGCGACTCCCAGTTGAAACAATGGAACATCGAAATCACCATCAGGTTTCTAATTTAAGTTAATCAATTAAATAATGATTTAAAGAAATAATAACTTCTCTTACCCATATTTCCAGGCAAAAAGTTAACGGGGAGCTGTCAATGCCATATGTGAAATATATGTGAAACGAAAGCGGATGGGCAGGTGGAAATTTGAGATAGTCAAGCGAAAATGACCAGTTGATAATCTCGACGTCTTCATAGGGCTGGATAAACAAGCTCATATGGGAAGGTCCTGCCACTTTGAAGACAAAGCGCACAATTGTAGCATTTACTTCAGTTTTTGATACCAATTCCAGTTGTGTAGTCGATGTTGGTTCAATGGGCGTAGAACGGGGCAGCCATTTGCTTTGAAGTCGATTCTGAACATAGCGATAATCATACAAAGGCATGCCGCACATCATGTGTGTCTCACAGTTTGGTTTAATGCTGACCAACCCAGTCAGATTGGCCTTTGTACCCATGAATGGCTGTTCTCTTCGCCGATCCTGGAAATTGAACAAGTAGCCAGACTCATCCTTGCTAAGAGTTCCATCGTAC
The DNA here is from genome assembly GCA_035047545.1 of Drosophila paranaensis. Taxonomy (NCBI): domain Eukaryota; kingdom Metazoa; phylum Arthropoda; class Insecta; order Diptera; family Drosophilidae; genus Drosophila; species Drosophila paranaensis. The sequence goes on along the minus strand of JAWNPL010000026.1, from coordinate 14,477,853 downwards.
TCGAAGAACTTGTTTCGCACTTGCTGAAAAGGGAAGGATTACATTGGATACACTTTGAAAGTGTGTGATTTAATACGGAAGCTCACCAGATACGCAACACGCTGACCGTTGGTCCTCGGGCGATAAGGGAATCCCAATTGGGTACTACTGGCCAAGTACATGGTGATAGCTGTAATTGCCAGTAGCGAGAGGAGCACGAAGAAGGGACGTCGGAAGCTGTTAATAAGCGGAACCTGTAAGAATAACAGTGAGAAACCTCTGAATGAAAAGAATCGATAAAGAAACTTACCAAGAAACCAAACGAGAGAACTGTTCCTACGGCTGCCAACATGGCAATAAACAAGTCCCGGTTAGTGGCACTGCCAGAACGTGCACCCATTGGTGTCAGAATTACAATGAACGTATAAGCGAGGTAGCTGCTATACAGGAAAGGAATCACCTGGCTAAGTTTAAGGATACCAGTCCAGGCATAGCCGCGATCATGCAGAGTCGTCAGCAAGTTAAAGGCCAAAGATAAAGCATAGAAAATGAGTGGAATCATGAAGATGTATGCTGAACGCAGGCCAAACAATGTGACTCCGATGCTTAATAGCGCTAGGATAATGGCGTGTCCATGGAGGGACAATTGTAGATGGAAGCCATTTGATAATTTATTCTGCGAATAGAAAAAGGTAATGTGAAATTATTTGAAATTAATAGAATTCGGATATATCGACTCACGTTTTGTTGACACATATGGTAGATCGTGACGGGCAAGCCGAGGCCAATTAGTGAGGGGCACACATAAAGGCCGATAATCAGCAGCGGGGTGCTGTAGAAAGTCAGCGACAGCCCGAGATAGTCAAACACATATGCCACCACAGCAGGAAGCGCCAGTCCAAGAACAAGGGAAATAATCTGGACGATTAGGATCAATGTGAACCAGCAAGTCAGATGGAATATGGAAACGTTGGACACGGCTGTCATGCGCCACATTGAAATGAAAATGAGAACTAAGGCAGTTCCAGCTACGCTCCAGTTCAAATATGTTCCCGTAGTCGCTGAATAATGGATGAAATAGAGTCCAAGGAAATCGAAGAAGACAGCATGTCCGCTCCTATGGGCCTGCGAATATTGATTGACATTGAGTATAGAATTCGCTTCCCTGAAATCGAGACTGCTGAGCTTACTCTTATGTCGTGCAATTCTGTTGCATTTGCTAAGCCTCGAACCAAGCTGAGCACATTATCGCCGGTGTTCTGCAGGGATCCACGAGGAATGGCATCGATCGTATCGTAGTTTGTATGATATCTATATCCATTAATGCATTGACCCATGTCCAAGCCTATATACAAGAATACTTTTTCATTCCAGTAGTCTGCTACCAATAACAACATACCCGGAATATTGCCATAGATGTTAAACTGTCGGAAGTCTGTATCTGATGGGACGATGCCTATTTGGAATACTTCCTCCGCCAAGGTCGTTGCGAACGGATATTTCACATAGTTTTTATAATACTATTGAAGAGCTTTAGTGAGATCGCTTCTTTATAATTCATTCATTAATATAACTTACATTCACAATCCACGCGTGGTTGGGACCACTCTGAAAGAGAATCTCCCGTCCTCCACTACCACCAGCATCAAGATTAACGACAGCCCTAAAAGAGACATATCAGCAATTCTTCAAAAAATAAATTCAAATCAAGCTTACTTGCAGTTCGGCGCCCACTTGTGTTGAGTGATGAAACCATGCGATGCTTGCATGGAGCTTTCTTCAGCTCCGTTAAATAAGAAGACGATTGGATGTTCAAAGGTCTGCTTCGTTGTGGCAATCACGCGTAAGACTTCCAGCATCGTGACTATCATAAATCCCGCATCGCCTGCAGACGGAGTAAATGGCTTCGAGTCGAAGTGGCTGTTGACGAGGAGGTAGGTTTCGCTCGTACTTCCCTTTGGTGTTAATTTCACAGCAATATTCTGAACGCCTTGGTACATGTTTAACACAGTTTTATATGGAAATCCTCCTGACACTCGCGATACATCAATTTCCATATCGAAATAGTCTTTTAGGAGCACTGTTTTGATTTCTTCCAGATCCTTTAGAATAAAGTTGACTGCTTCAACTTCGTTTTCATGACTGCCAGCCAATTTCGTGCCGATGTTGGACAGTGTATAGAGATTATTGTAGGCGCGTTCAGCTATGAATACATTTCTCTTCGCGTCTTCCATCGTTAATGGAGTGGGCAGCTTGTAGAAACGAGGTATTACCACAGCAAAAAAGAGGAGGACCCAGAACAGCAGGAAACCACTTGAAAAATACCATGGCAACTTTGACTTGCTTGACTCGGACTTCCTTTTGGTTTCGCTTCCAGGATCTTCCACGGCATCCGCCAATATCTTTGTAGTACTTGTTATAATAGTAATTAAAAATACAAATACCAGATGTTTCTTACTAGCTTTTCCTTGTCAGCCATACTGTCCCTTGATTGTCTGCTGATGTGAGTCGATTCTTTGTACTAAAGAGTTTATGAAAACGCAGATGGCTTTTATAGTTAACCAAAATCTTATCAAGAGCACGAAATTATAAAATTAATGTTTTAAAAGCAATAATTAAAAATATTGAAATTAAATTTTGTAGACTTAGAGATACTCTGCAGTCAGCTCTGCCTAAAAATATATTAAAATGATCAAGATCATAAAAACGTATAATCAGAATTGGCTCCTTAACAAAGGTCTGCAGATATTCAAGTTGCTTGATTTATATGAAAAATATATGAATATTATACATATTTTTTAACTTTACTACATTATCCACCAATTTAAAGCTGCAGTCAAGAGTCGGTATCATTCGTTTCTTTATCTGCTTTATACCCTTCCTTTAAATTGTTTTTACTCGTTTATATTATGAAAGGGTATTTAAATTTATAGCGCTCAAAAGAAATAATCGTTAATTAAATCATAAATTATAAATTGACTCTTGATTATCATTAACTAACGTGGGTAAATCACAAGTTTTCAATACATAAAACTGAACTGATACTGAATAGCAGCATTTATTTATTTCTTAGTCAATTGTAATTGTAAATAGATTATTCTTTAAACAATGAAACAGTTTCTTTGTTTAAAATTTGATTTACCGCCTGGTAACATATTTATTAATATTTTATAATGTATGGAATGTTCTCAGCATGAGAATTAATAAATGAATGGTATCGTGCATCGGATAATATAAATCCATTATTATTTACGATGATAAGATTGCTCGATAAGAATCAATTACCAAAAAACGAACAGGCCATAGGTATGTTATATAAAAAGTAATTTTATGACTATGCAGACGATAATATCATTTATAAGTATATGCAATATGTGATAGTTACTACTCAAAGTAATAGATTAACTTCTAAATCTATTGCTTTTGCTTTACAAATCTTCTGATTTGAATTGTTGTGATTTTTAAAGATAACTCTTAGTTTCAGCACTTTTTTTTTATTGATAGATGTTCTCATTTATTAATTCTCTTATATATATTTAGAAGATATATCGTTCGTATAATGCAGGCCATGTGGCGAGAATTCCGTAAGAGGGGAATGTAGATGCGAACTCCGAACTTTCAGCGTCGCCCTCTAGATCAATAAAATGTCCAGAAACTCCCAACTGGAATAATGGGACTTCGAAATTTCCGGTAACCTTCTGAAAGTGTAAAAATGAATGAGCTGATACTCAAACTAAATAAAGTGACCCATAAAGCAAATTACCGAGAGCTCCACAAAGAAATTAAGTGGAGAGTTGTCAATGCCATATGTGAAATAAATATGATAGGAGAGTGGATACTCAGGTGGATTGTCCAGATAACTCCTTAAGAAGGACCAGTTGCTTATCTCAACGTCTTCATAGGCTTGGAAAAATAAGCTCATATGGGAAGGTCCTGTCAAGTTGAACTCAAATCGAACAGTTGTTGCACTCAGTTGAGTTTTGCTTATTAATTCCAATTTAGTTTCTGCAGGTGGTTCGATGGCTTTAGAACGGGGCAGCCATTTGCTCTGAAGTCTGTTCGATTCATAACGATAGTCGTACAAAGGCATGCCACACATCATATGCTTCTGGCATTTTGATTTAATGCTAACCAGCCCAGTCAGATTGACCTTCGGTCCTATGAATGTAGTATCTTCGCGTCGATCTTGAAAACTAAATAGGTATCCAGACTCGTCCTTGCTGAGTGTTCCATCGTACTCATAGAACTTATTGCGTACTTGCTGAATGCAATTGGGATATATTAAGTAAGAGTACTAAAAACCATATAATATACTTACCAGGTAGGCAACACGCTGTCCGGTGGTCTTTGGTCGAAATGGAAATCCGATTTGTGTGCTACTTGCTAAGTACATTGATAGAGCTGTGATTGCCAACAGAGAGAACACCACAATGCTTGGACGTCGGAAAGTATTGATCAGCGGCACCTGAAATTAAGATCGATGTAAGTGAACTAATATTAAAAATGATAATGCAAAATTATAAAACTCACTAGGAAACCAAAGGAAAGGACCGTTCCTGCTGCTACCAAGACAGCAATAAACAAGTCTCTATTGGCAGCACTTCCTGAACGAGCGCAAATTGGTATTAGAACTACAAGCAGGACATAAACAATATAACTGCTGTGAAGGAAAGGAATTATTTGGCTAGCCTTAAGGAATCCCGTCCAGGCAAAGCCACGATCATGAAGAGTAGTCAGCAAGTTAAAGCCCAAGGATAACACGTAGAAGATGAGTGGAATTAATAGAATATATGTTGAACGCATTCCAAATGCCGTAAGACAAATGACTAGAACTGCCAGAATAACGGCCTGGCCATGTAATGCCAGTTGTAAATGATAGCCGGTGGAGATCTTTTTCTGTGAAAGTAAAATAAAGTGAACTTTTAGGTAAGGTATATAGCTTTGCATTAAAAACTTACGTTAGGTTGGAAAGCGTAATAAATTGTGATTGGTAAACTAAGACCAATAAGTGAGGGGCATACATATAGGCCAACCAGTAACATAGGAGTGCTGTAGTGAGTGAGTGATAGTCCAAAAATATCGAGCACATATGCAACAATTAAAGGAAGGGCAAGTCCGAGTACAAAGGAAATAGCCTGGATGATAAGGACCAATGTGAACCAGCATAGTACCTGGTTTAAGGACACATGAGAAACTGTTGCCATGCGCCACATTGAAATAAAAATGAGAATAAAGGCAGCTGCCGCAACGCCGTAGTTTAAGAATATTCCTGTGTTCTCCGAATAATGTATGAAATACAGTCCCAAGAAGTCGAAAAAGACAGCGTTTCCATCCGCGTGCGCCTATTAAATAAAATATCAAAGGTTTATTATTAAAATATCAGCAAACTTATCGTAATAATACCTGTGTATCGTGCAATTCTGTTGCATTGGCCAAGCCTCGAACTAAACTTAGTATATTGTCCCCTGAGTTCTGCAAGGATTCGCGAGGAATCACATCAATCTGGTCATACTTTGTGTGGTAGATGTATCCGTTTTTAAGTTGAATCATGTCCAAGCCTATGAATATGAACTTAATTTAGCATAACATTTATAAAGTTATTATAATATCTCACCTGGAACTTCGCCATATTTTTTAAATTGAGTGAAGTCTGAATCCGATGGTATAATGCCTGTTTCAAAGATTTCCCCAGCAATAGTCGTAGCGAATGGATATTTAATGTATTTTTTGTAGTACTGTACAAAAGTAAGAAAATATATAATTGATTTTGATATATATATAATTATTTTGTGTCCAGAAACTTACATTTAGAAGCCATGAATGGTTTGGCCCACTTTGAAATAGAACCTCTCGACCTCCACTACCTCCAGCATCCAAGTTCACAACAGCCCTAGGAATTTAAATTGTTAGTTAGTTGGAAATATATCTATTTGACATAGCTTACTTGCACATTGGAGCCCATTTGTGTTGAGTAATAAATCCGTGAGCTGCTTGCATCATTCCTTCCTCAGCTCCATTAAATAAGAAAACAATTGGATGCTGAAAGGTTTGCCTTGTTGTTGCAATCACGCGCAAAACTTCCAACATCGTGACAATCATGAATCCCGCATCGCCGGCAGCTGGCGTGAACGGCTTTGAGTCGAAGTGGCTGTTGACTAGAAGATACGTCTCGGTTGCATAGTTCTTTGGAGTCAGTTTAACAGCAATATTTTGAACGCCTTGATACACGTTCAGTAAATTTTTGTATGGAAAAGCTCCTGAAGCTTGTGATACATCAATTTCCATATCAAAAAGGTCTTTGAGTGACGCTTCTTTGATATCTTCGAGCTCTTCGAGAAGAAATTGGACAGCTTCGATCTCGTTTTCCTTGCTGCCGGTCAATTTATATCCAATATTAGATAGGGTATACAGATTTTTGTACGCTCGTTCGGCAATGAACACATTTTTGTTTGCGTCATCCATAGTTCGAGCCGTTGGCAACCGATTGTAAAATGGAATTACGACGGCAAAAAAGAGGAGTCCCCAGAACAGTAGGAAACCAGTTGCTAAGTACCAAGGTACCTTGGGAGTAGATTTCCGATTGGCCAATACTTTGCCGCCAGTCTCATCAGATTCGGTAAGTATCTTTAGTATGATTAAGTTGTTAAGTAATGCTTTATGTGCCTGAGCCGCTTTTGATTATTACCAGTTTTTCAGTATCCTCCATTTTGTTTCCTATTTAAGTCTATGCTGAAGTGAGTTGTTGGCTCTTCATATGAAAACTGAATCAGAAAATAAGTGCTGACGGTATTTATAAGATTTGACTTGTGTTATCTGAAAAATCCATTTAAATAATAATATTTATGAGGCCAATTCAATCATTATCGAAGAAGCACGATCTTTACTATGCGAAAAAAATAGGCTAATAAAATCATAAAGCCGACTGCACTGCATTGCCAAAAAAACAGGCTAAAATGGTTAATAAATCAATAAACGTTGAAATGGACACAGGGTGCTGTCATATATTGATAAAACGCTTTAATTACATTAACGAATCATGAATATTTGATTTCAGTTAAAATATATACCGCTGGTATATCGCAGGCCAAGTGTCCGGTGCTGTAAAGGATGGGAATGTGGATGCAAACTGTGTACTTAGTTTGTCACTCGTATCTCCGATGTAATGACTTGATACTCCGAGTTGGAACAGTGGAACATTGAAATTCCCATTTGGTTTCTGCACATTTAGATTTATAATTAGATAAATATGAAAATATATAATTATTCCTTTTTTGTCTCACCGAACATTCCAAATAAAAGCTGTACGGTTTACTATCGATGCCGTAAGTAAGGGATATGAAGTATGGAGGAGAATCTTCAAGATAACTGCGCAGGAATGTCCAATTACTTATGGTGACATCTTCATAGGGCTGAATAAACAGTTTCATTTTGGAAGGTCCTGTCAGTCTGAACTCAAAGTGGACCGTTGTTGAATTCAGCTCTGCTTTACTCATAACTTCCAATTTCGTTGTTTCTGGCATCTCGATAGGCTCAGCACGCGCCAACCATTTGCTGTACATTCGATTACGAACGAAACGTGCGTCATACAAAGGCATTCCGCAAAACATGCGGGTGTCGCAATCCCATTTAATGCTGACCAAACCTGTCAGATTGACACTTGTGTTCAAGAGTGGGGTTTCCACAAGGCGATCTTCGAAATTAAACAGGTATCCGGACTCGTCCTTACTAATAGTCCCATCGTATTCGTAGAGCTTGTTTCGAACTTGCTGAAATTCCCCTCATTATTGTAACTACTCAGAGCTAGTTAACTCTATGGGCACTTACAAGGTATTCAAGGCGATGTACGTTCGTCTTTGGTCGGTACGGGAATCCGATTTGTGTGCTGGTGGCCAAGTATATGGAAAGAGCTGTGATTACCACAAGCGAGATTACCGCACAACTGGGTCGCCGGAACGTGCTGATAAGCGGGATCTGATAAGATTGATTAAAATTCTGCGAAAAAAAACGATATCAATGAGCAATCTTACCAAGAAACCAAACGAAAGAATTGTTCCTGCTGCTGCCAAGACTGCAATATACAAGTCCCGATTGGAGCCACTGCCAGCACGACCACCCATGGGAGTCATTACCACAACGAATATGTAAAATACGTAGCTACTGTAGAGGAAAGGAATTATTTGACACAGCTTATGGAAAGCTATCCAGGCATAGCCACGATCATGCAAAGTAGTCAATAAGTTAAAGGCCAAGGAAAGCACATAGAAAATCAGGGGAATTATGAAAATATAGGTTGAACGCAACCCGAATACAGTAAGAGCAAAGACTAGAAGTGCCAGGATAATCGCCTGACCATGTAATGCCAGTTGCAGATGATAGCCGGTGGAGATCTTCTTCTGTGAAAGTCAAATAAGATTCAGTTTTATGCAAGTTACACAATACTGGATTAAGAACTTACGTTAGGCTGAGCAGCAAAATAGATTGTGATGGGTAAGCTAAGGCCGATAAGTGAGGGGCACACATATAGACCGATCACCAGCATCGGCGTACTATAGTACGTTAGCGATAATCCTAAATTATCCATAACATGTGCGACAATTACAGGAAAAGCCAGTCCGAGCACGAAGGAAATAAATTGGACGACAAGGACCAATATGAACCAGCATATTACGTGGCTTAAGGACACATGAGAAACAGCTGCTATGCGGCACATTGAAATGAAAATAAGAATAAATGCAGCTGCCGCAACGCCGTAGTTTAAGAGTATTCCTGTGTCCTCCGTATAATGTATGAAGTAGAGACCCAGGAAATCGAAGAATACAGTGTGTCCAGTCTTAAACGCCTATGAGATAAATATAACAAAATATTAATAAAACACTTTTGGAAGCTGCACGAAGTCAAGCTTTACTTCTGTATCATATAGTTCGGTGGCATTGGCCAAGCCACGAACCAGGCTAAGAAGATTATCGCCTGTATTTTGCAGGGATTCACGAGGAATCACATCGATAAGATCGTATTTGGTATGGTAGACAAATCCGTTAATACACTGAGCCATGTCCAAGCCTATACTTATTCACAAACATATGTTATATAATTATAAGAATTATCTAATATATAACTTAGCTCACCTGGGATATTGCCATATGTTCTGAACTGTCGAAAATCGGTATCGGATGGAATAAGTCCTAATTGAAAGATTTCCTCAGCCATAGTCGTTGCGAGTGGGTGCTTGATATACTTTTTATAGTACTGTAAACAATATGAGCGCATTAAAAGATTTGTGACTGCAATTGCAACCGCGATATCTTACATCCACGAGCCATGGGTGATTGGGACCACTCTGGAATAGAATTTCCCGTCCTCCGCTACCAGCTGCGTCAAGGTTTACGACAGCTCTAGGAGTGGAGCGTAGTCAATTGGTTGATAAAATTTTACTTCAATTTTATTAGATTATTGTGGTCTCAACTTACTTGCAGAAGGGCGCCCATTTGTGTTGAGTTATGAATGCATGCGAAGCTTGTAGGCCGCTTTCCTCAGCTCCGTTAAACAGAAAGACGACAGGATGTTCAAAGGATTGTTCTGTGGTTGCCATAACACGGAAAACTTCCAACATCGCGACTATCATAGAACCGGCATCGCCGGCACCAGCACCTGGCTGAGTGTCGAAGTGACTATTAACTAGAAGATAGGATTTACTCGTGCTGCCCTTGGGACTTAATTTTACGGCGATATTCTGAAGACCTTGATATACGTTAACAGTACTACCCCTCGGGAACATGCCCGATCCTTGAGATAAGTCGATTTCGATGTCAAAATATTCTCTCAGTGATTCTTCTTTTATTTGGTTGAGCTGTTTCAATAGGAAGTCAACAGCCTCAACTTCGTTCTCCTTACTGCCGACCATTTTGCTACCAATATTCGACAGAGTGTAGAGGTCCTTGTAAGCGCGTTCAGCAACGAATTCATTTTTCTTAGCGTCCTCCATTGTAAGAGCCGTGGGCAGACGATAGAAAAGAGGCATCACGACGACGAAGAAGAGCAGGCCCCAGAACAGCATCAAAGCACATCCTATGTGCCACGGGATTTTGAAATTAGTCTCCATTTTAGATATATTTCCGGGAATAAATTCTTCAGATGCCTTTAAATTGGATTGTTAAATACAATTATAAAAGTAATTCAAATTAAAGGGCTTTTAACAAACCTTCGGAGACATTGCTGAAGTGAACGCAAGGTATTCTGATCAAGAACTAAATAGTATATCGGAAATGTGAAAGCCTTTTATAGTTAACATAAATCTTATCGAAATTGTGAAATCGTAAAAAGCCATTTATATATTTACACCGACCTAGGTATACGCTGTTTTCTAGTTACAACAGTCGTTCACATAACTCAAGTCGGTGTAGAAAATATAAAAATAAATCTTAAATAAATACAATATTAACAGTAAATTATTATAATGCAAACTTAATGGTATCGACAAATATTTCGGAGCGGCAGAGCGGCTGCTCTGTTTCGGTGGTTCATTTCGGAATGATCTCCGAGTTTATTTAAAGTTATTTCTTAGCCTAAATACATGAAGAGCCTTTAAACATAAAAAGTATTTATGTGTATATATGTATATATGAGAAGACATATGTTTGAGTGCTTATGCTGCGGTCTCACGCTGCAGGCCAGTCCACTTATATGAGTGGCTGATCATATTTGACTTGTGTTTATGAATACATAAACATAGCAACAGAGTGTCACTCCACTATGTGCACATATAGTATACACTACGATGTGTCGAGCATATGACACTATTATATGCAGAGTAAACATTGTGTCGGGCATAATTATTAGAGTTTGAATCATACTACAGTCCACTTAAAAATATCACATGCTCGTACCTTAAAGCACATGGATATTAATCGATTTATTGCCAAAATGTGTGTTCATTTGATTATAAAATAATTATTACGAGCACTCCAATTTATATGAAGATAAGGTGTGCGAGGTACCAATTGCGATTCACTTCGATATTTGCCTGTTACTATGTAATGAGCTTTAAACATATGTATATTTACGTTTGTCGCTGTGACTCAACATGCGTATCAACCATAATTTTATTTATAGTTTTATATAAATTATATATATTTGTGTATGAAAAATTACTAAAAAATATATCTTTGGTATAATACAGGCCACGTGGCGAGAATTCCATAGGAGGGGAATGTAGATGCGAACTTCAAGCTTTCATCGTCGCCTTCTAGTTCAATATAATGCCCAGAAACTCCCAACTGGAATATCGGCACTTTAAAATCTCCGTCCGCTTTCTAAAAGTATAAAGATCTATTAAAATATATTTAAACAGAGAGAAAAAATTACAAAAGTTCTAATTACCGAGAAATCCAAAAAGAAGTTAAGTGGAGAGCTGTCAATGCCATATGTGAAATAAATATGATAGGAGAGTGGATACTCAGGTGGATTTTCTAGATAACTCCTTAAGAAGGACCAGTTGCTTATCTCAACGTCTTCATAGGTTTGGATAAATAAGCTCATATGGGAAGGTCCCGTCAAATGGAACTCAAATCGAACCGTTGTTGGACTCAGTTCAGTTTTGCTTATTAATTCCAATTTTGTTTCTGCAGGTGGTTCGATGGCCTTAGGACGGGGCAGCCATTTGCTCTGAAGTCGATTCGAAACATAGCGATAGTCATATAGAGGCATTCCACACATCATAGACTTGTTGCATTTAGATTTAATGCTAACCAGCCCAGTCAGGTTGACTCCCGCTTCTAAGAACGTGGTTTCTTCGCGTCGATCTTGGAAATTAAATAAATATCCAGACTCATCCTTGCCGAGAGTTCCATCGTATTCGTAGAACTTATTGCGTACTTGCTGAATGCAATTGGGATATATTAAGTAAGAGTACTAAAAACCATATAATATGCTTACCAGATAGGCAACACGCTGTCCGTTGGTCTTTGGTCGAAATGGAAATCCGATTTGAGTGCTACTTGCTAAGTACAGTGATAGAGCTGTGATTGCCAACAGAGAGAACACCACAATGCTTGGACGTCGGAAAGTATTGATCAGCGGCACCTGAAATTAGGATTTTCATAGGGCAACTACTATTAAAAGACGGTTCGAAAGCTTACCAAGAAACCAAACGACAGAACCGTTCCTGCTGCTGCCAAAGCTGCAATATACAAGTCTCTATTGGCAGCACTTCCTGAACGAGCACAAATTGGAGTGAGAATTACAATAATAACATAAATGATATAGCTGCTGTGGAGAAAAGGAATTATTTGGCTAGCCTTAAGGAATCCCGTCCAGGCAAAGCCACGATCATGCAGAGTAGTCAGCAAGTTCAAAGCCAAGGATAAGACGTAGAAGATGAGTGGAATTAATAGAATATATGCTGAACGTATTCCAAATGCTGTAAGGCAAATGACGAGAGTCGCCAGAATGACGGCATGGCCATGTAATGCCAGTTGCACATTATAGCCGGTGGATATTTTTTTCTGTGAAAGAAAAATATTTTGAGTCTAACGAGAATAAGAGCATTGCATTTATAACTTACGTTTCCTTGTATAGTATAGTAAATTGTGATTGGTAAACTAAGGCCAATTAGTGAGGGGCACACATATATGCCGATCTCCAGCATAGGCGTACTATAGTATGTTAACGATAGTCCGAAGCTATCCATTACATATGAAACAATTATTGGAAAAGCCAGTCCGAGTACAAAGGAAATAAACTGAACGATAAGGACCAATAAGAACCAGCATATTACGTGACTTAAGGACACATGAGAAACTTCTGCTGTGCGCCACATTGAAATGAAGATAAGAAGGAAAGCAGCTGCCGAAACTCCATAGTTTAAGAATATTCCTGTGCTCTCTGAATAATGGATGAAATAAAGCCCAAGGAAATCGAAGAAGACAGCGTTTCCGCCTGTGTGTGCCTGTAAAATAAAACATCGGAATTACACATTAAATATATACTTACACTTCAGCTTATCTTAAAAATACCTGTGTATCGTGCAATTCTGTTGCATTGGCCAAACCTCGAACTAAACTTAGTATATTGTCCCCTGAGTTCTGCAAAGCTTCGCGAGGAATTACATCGATCAGGTCATATTTAGTATGGTAGACATATCCATTATTAATTTGGGCCATATCCAAACCTATGATTAATGACAGAAGTTATAATAACATTTCTGTAGTGCCTTTTATAATTATTACTTACCCGGAATTTTGCCATATTTTTTAAACTGAGTAAAGTCTGAATCTGATGGTATAATGCCTGACTGAAAGACTTCTTCGGCGAAAGCCGTAGCAAATGGATATTTAATGTATTTGTTGTAGTACTGTTAAATGGCAAGAAAAAAGTTTTTTACGCCTTCCATGACAATTTGTTTTTGGAAGCTTACATTTAGAAGCCATGAATGGTTTGGCCCACTTTGAAATAGAACTTCTCGAGCTCCACCACCAACACCTTCAAGATTAACAACAGCCCTAAGATGAAAATTATGATAAAATTATTATATTGTTTTAAATATATATAATTGACATAGCTTACTTGCACAATGGGGCCCATTTGTGTTGAGTGAGAAATCCGTGAGAGGCTTGCATATCACCTTCCTCAGCGCCATTAAATAGAAATACAATCGGATGTTCAAAGGTCTGTTTAGTTGTGGAAATGACACGTAAGACTTCCAGCATCGTGACTATCATGAATCCCGCATCGCCAGCAGACGGAGTAAATGGCTTCGAGTCGAAGTGGCTGTTGACGAGGAGATACGTCTCGGTTGCATAGTTCTTTGGAGTCAGTTTAACAGCAATATTTTGAACGCCTTGGTACACGTTTAGCACAGTTTTATAAGGATAAGCTCCTGAAGCTTGTGATAAATCAATTTCCATATCGAAAAATTCTTTAAGTGACGCTTCTTTGATATCTTCAAGCTCGTTGAGAAGAAATTTGACCGCTTCGATCTCGTTTTCCTTGCTGCCGGTCAATTTGGTGCCAATATTAGATAGGGTATATAGATTCTTGTACGCTCGTTCGGCAATGAACACATTTTTGTTTGCGTCATCCAATGTGCGGGCCGTTGGCAACCGATTGTAAAATGGAATTACGACGGCAAAAAAGAGGAGTCCCCAAAACAGCAGGAAACCAGTTGCAAAGTACCAAGGTACTTTGGGAGTAGACTTTGTGTTGACCAACATTTTGCTACCAGCCTCGTATTCCGTTTTGCCCATTCTGTTCCGCAATTATGTCTTTGCGGCTCATTCCACAAGTGAGAACTAAGAACTGTTTTTGTTTTCGGCGCCATTTATAGTTTTGATATCGCGTTATCTTCAAATTGAAATTGTAAAATATCCAGTTTAATAAACATTTTATGATGTCAATTTGCTGGGTAATAAAAATACGCGCTTTTTACCCCCTTGAAAATATTAGAAAGGGTATAATGGGTTTGTTTAAAATTATATTAATTATATTACTGGCAGAAGACTGCCATCTTAGGCCATTTGAAATATATTGATATATGGACAGGCCTAGTCATGTCTGTTAATTAACTAAATAATATTTTAAAAGTCGATATTAAATATTAATAGTCATTATATTTTTCGGTACCTTAAGCCATATAGGTGGTCAAAGCAATTAGCTTAGTTATTGTAGTCATGTCCGCCTTTGCTTTCGGTCGAATTCAATTGTTAAAAAAGATTTTTATCAAATGCAATTTTATTATTTTAACATACAAGTTTTTTTTTAATACAATTCTCATTGTATAGATTTTTATGGCAATTCACACATACATACATACATATATAAATTTAAAACACATAATGCTTATATAATGCAGGCCACTGGGCCAGAATAGAATAGGACGGAAATGAAGAAGCGAACTTCACGCTCTGGGCATCACCTTCATTGCCAATGAAATGCGCAGATACGCCTAGTTGAAAGAGCGGAAATTCCAAATCGCCGTGCAAACTCTGCAAGTATAAAAATAATATATTAATGAAGTTATATTTGAAAAAATTGAAAATCTCAGTATTATTTTCTTACCGAAGCTTCCACAAAGAAATTATATGGGGAACTGTCAATGCCATAGGTTAGATAGATATGATATGGCAAAGGCATATCGAGATAAGTGGCATTGTATGACCAGTTGCTTATCTTCACATTTTCGTATGGCTGGATAAACAAGCTCATATGCGAGGGTCCGGTTAAGTTAAATTCAAAGCGAACATTCGTGGCATTTAGTACGGTTTTATTGAGCAATTCCAGTCCAGTTATTTCGGGTGGAACAATGGGTTCTGACCGCGGTATCCATTTGCTTTGAAGTCTGCTCTTAGTGAATCGGTAATCATACAGGGGCATGCCACACATCATTTCGGTCTCGCATTTGGATTTGATGCTAACCAACCCAGTCAGATTGACCTTTGAGCCCAAGAGCGGCTTCTCCTCACGCCGATCCTGAAAACTAAACAAGTATCCCGACTCGTCCTTGCTGAGTGTGCCATCATACCCGTAGAACATGTTTCGCACTTGCTGAAATCGAAAAATAAATATTATTAAATGATAAGTAAACTGTGTGGAGTACTCACCAGATATGCAACCCGATGGCCATTGGTTTTGGCTCTATAAGGGAAGCCAATTTGGGTGAAACTAGCTAGGAACAGAGCCAGAACTGTGACTGCCAACAAGGAGAATATTACAAAGCTGGGACGTCGGAAAATATTGATGAGCGGGATCTAAGAATGAAAATTTTACTGCATACCTTAAAATTAATATACAATGAGTAAATTTACCAGAAAACCAAACGATAAGACCGTTCCAGCAGCTGCCAGCACAGCAATTAATACGTCGCGATTAGCGGCGCTGCCTGCTCGACCCCCCATTGGCGTCAGCACAACAATAAATATATAGAAGGAGTAACTGCTGCATATGAAAGGAATCAGCTGTCCCACTTTAAGCAGGCCCATCCAGGCATAGCCCCGATCATGCAGAGTAGTCACCAAGTTAAGGGCTAGAGATAGTGAGTAGAAAATCAACGGAATCATGAAAACATAAGTTGACCGTATTCCGAGTGCAGTGAGAAAAATAACCAGGAGAGCGAGGATGACGGCCTGGCTGTGCAATGCCAGTTGAAGATGGTAAGCGGTTGAGATTTTATCCTAGAAAATTTAAATATATGGTAAAATAATGATTAAATGGCCACTTGAGACTGTTAACTTACATTGCGATGAACACTGTAGTAGATGGTTATAGGCAAACTAAGGCCAATCAGAGAGGGGCACACGTATAAGCCAACGATCAGCATCGGGGAGCTAAAGTAGGTCAGCGATAGCCCCAAACTATCCATAAACCATGCCATTATTGCAGGAAATAGTAGCCCCAGAATAAAGGATATCAGCTGGACGATAATGACCAATGAGAGCCACCGCGTCACATGGGTAATGGATTCGAAGGACACCTTCGTCATGCGCCATAATGAGACGGAAACCAGAATAAGAGTAGCTATGGCGGCGCCTAAGTTCAATAATATGCCGGCTGTGTCAGAGTAGTGGATCAAGGTAAGCCCAAGGAAGTCATAGAACACTGCGTGACCATTCAAGAATGCCTAAGAGACGAACACAGCTAAAGTCAAATGAAAGTATTAATGCAAAACAAACATTACCTTTGTGTTCCTCAATTCTGTAGCATTGGCCAATCCTCGAACCAAACTGAGCACATTATCTCCGGTGTTCTGCAAGGACTCACGAGGAATCACATCGATAAGATCGTATTTCGTATGGTAGATATAACCATTAAAACATTGACCCAAATCCAAGCCTGTTTTGAGTAATTCACGTTGCATAATTTCTATATTATGGGAAGCCTAAATCCGCTTACCAGGGATGTTGCCATACGTTCGGAACTGCCGGAAATCTGTATCTGATGGGATAATGCCCGCTTGGAAAATTTCCTCAGCCATGGTCGTTGCGAATGGATGTTTGGCGTATTTTTTGTAATACTAGAAATAAGTTTCAATATTAGAATATTTTCTGATAGTGGCTACTTTTCAAATATCTTACATCCACAAGCCAGCGATGGTTGGGACCACTCTGGAATAGAATTTCGCGACCTCCGCTGCCAGCTGCATCCAGATTAATGACGGCTCTTGGATCAAAAGTATCTTTTAAAGTTACTTACGTAAGATTAAGATTCAGAGAAAACTTACTTGCAGTATGGAGCCCATTTGTGCTGGGTGGTAAAGCCGTGAGATGCTTGCAACATACCTTCCTCAGCTCCATTAAACAGAAAGACAATCGGATGCTCAATTGGCTGCTGGGTTGTGGCAATGACACGCAGAACTTCCAACATCGTGACTATCATGAATCCCGCATCGCCAGCAGACGGCGTGAATGGCTTTGAGTCGAAGTGGCTGTTGACGAGGAGGTAGGTGTGGCTTGTGCTGTTCTTCGGAGTCAGTTTGACTGCAATGTTTTGAACGCCTTGGTACACGCTTAGCATAGTGGCATATGGGAAGACTCCCGCCGCTTGCGAAACATCAATTTCCATTTCGAAAAAGTCTTCTTGTAGATTTTCTTCAATTTTTCCCAGCTCATTAAGAATAAAGTTTACTGCTTCGATCTCGTTTTCCCTGCTGCCAGTCAATTTGGTGCCAATATTCGAGAGAGTGTATAGATTTTTGTAGGCAAGTTCCGCAATGAACTCGTTCTTGTTAGCATCTTCGCTTGTCAGAGCCGTTGGCAGACGATAGAAAAAGGGAATTACAACCGCGAAAAATAGTAGTCCCCAGAACAGCAGAAACCCGTTCGCAAAGTACCAAGGTATTTTTGGACTAACATCATTTTTTGTAACAGTAGCGGAAGCTTCGTCAGGCTCATCCGCAACCTTGAAAATGTTAAGTGGATGAGTTAATATGCAAATTTTAATTATTTTGAATTGATTTTAACTACTTCTACATGTAAAGTAAAAAAAAAAACTAATGCAAAATAATTTTTATTTATAAAATCCATAAAACGTAGGCATCATTGAGGATAGATTTATAATTCTGAAAATTCTGTATATTCTTAATTTTTAGTTTCTCCAGCAATTGACTTTTGTTTTATGTATCTACACTTATACTTATTCCAGCTATTATTCCATCACTTCAAGGGCGTTACTCGGTATACATAAACACAGAATAGTTTTGCTTATTTATAAAGTGTGTTTGAATAACTTTGCGAAAATAAATAAACATTCCAGCATGCGTACGCCAAAATTTGTGGCTAACAGATTGCTTCTATAAGTATACATAATTTATATATATATGAACGATTTAATGGCTCAGCTATAATTTAACACTGATTAAAGAAAGAGAGCTTCACCCCACATTTAATTACTGATAAAAGAAATTAGCGCAATGATAGCTTCATTGACTTCATTAGAATTGCTTATCACTGGAGTCGATAGGTAACTAGCAATTAATCAGTCATTATGCTGGGTTTCTGTGAGCAATCATTCGAATTATATGTATATGAACCGCACCTTGTTCCGATACGAGTCGATGCGAGTTCGAATAGCGCGTAACATCTCATCAAGACGCGTACAACTTAACTGATCTCGCAGTCTGACTAGAATAGACAAGGCAGCTCCGAAACACATCTTATCTAAAATGCTGAGTGTAGATGCTCTCTATAAAATTTAAAATTCTGTGTGCTCATCTACGTATACGCAGAGCGTTGCCCGACACATTGCGTAAGGGCGCACACGAGAACTGATTATTCAGAGCTCTTCGCTCGCTCTGGCAGGTCTAATGCCTGCGGTGCCCAATGTTTATTCTATTTACTCTTCTCTGTTTGTGGTCTTGCATGTTGGAACCGTTTATATTTAATTGCCTTGCTAATTCCTAATGGAATTTGCTTAACAGGTAAAATGTTTGGCTAGCCGAGGAAATCACGGTATAAATTATTGATGATATCTGGACATTAGCTCGAAAACAAAAGTCAAATAGCACCAGTCGGCCACTCCACTGAGCCATTCAAACAGCAGTTCATTTTTGCGTACATTCTTTTATTCATTATATTTATCTTGAATGTAAATGTTCCATTTAAAATATGAAGCGTTGATATAGAGCTGGCCACTGTGCCAATATAGAATAGGAGGGGAATGAAGAGGCAAACTTTACGGCTGCATCGTCTCCAGGACTCTGAACATAATGACCGGACACGCCAAGTTGCACCACGGGCACATCAAAATCGCCGTCCGGTTTCTGTAGGTGAAAAAGACAAAAGAGTTTGTTTCAATTAAAATATGACTGTGAACAAATTGCCCTTACCGTCAGTTCCAAATAGAATATCAATGGGGAGTTGTCAATGCCGTACGTGAAGTAGATATGATAGGGAAGTGGAGCTGCTGGTGGCGTGGCCAGATAGCTAGTGAGGAACGACCAGGAGCTGATCTTCACATCTTCGTAGGGCTTAATGAATATGCTCATGTGCGAGGGTCCCGTCAAGTTAAATTCGTACCGAACAGTTGTTTCATTAACATTTGTTTTGGCTAGTTTGGTCAATGTGGTTGGTTCTTTTATTTCAACCGGTTCGGATCGTGGCAGCCATTTGCTCTGCAGTCTGTTCTGCACATATCGATAGTCATACAGGGGCATGCCACACATCATGTACGTATCGCAACTCTTGCTGATGCTTGACAATCCAGTCAGGTTGACCTTTGTGCCCTTGAATGGCTGGTCTTCGCGCCTATCCTGGAAATTGAACAAGTATCCAGACTCATCCTTGCTGAGTGTGCCATCGTACTCGTAGAACTTGTTGCGCACTTGCTGAAATGGGAAAAACAATACATTGGATTATTTACTAAAAGACAGTCAGCTATAATGATACTCACCAAATATGCAACTCGTTGTCCATTGGTCTTTGGTCGATACGGGAATCCGAGTTGTGTGCTGCTGGCCAGATACAAAGAAATAGCAGTAAGCAGACACAGAGATAGCACCACGAAGCTGGGTTTGCGGAAAGCATTGATAAGCGGGATCTATACGAATAAACAACGTTATTAGCTATTCAGCTATGGATAAAGCTTCTCACTTACCAGGAATCCAAAGGAGAGAACAGATCCTACGGCTGCGAGGACAGCAATGTACAAGTCCCGGTTCGAGGCACTGCCTGCTCGTGCACCCATT
The DNA here is from genome assembly GCA_035047545.1 of Drosophila paranaensis. Classification (NCBI taxonomy): domain Eukaryota; kingdom Metazoa; phylum Arthropoda; class Insecta; order Diptera; family Drosophilidae; genus Drosophila; species Drosophila paranaensis. The sequence goes on along the minus strand of JAWNPL010000026.1, from coordinate 14,457,704 downwards.
GGTGTCAGGACCACGACGAATGTATAAATAACATAGCTGCTGTACAGGAAAGGAATCACCTGACCCAGTTTAAGGAGGCCCGTCCAGGCATAGCCGCGATCATGCAGAGTAGTCAGCAAGTTGAAGGCCAAGGAAATCATGTAGAAAGCCAATGGAATAACGAAGATGTAGGCAGTGCGGAAGCCGAGAACAGTAATACCAATGGCCAACAGAGACATGATGACGGCCTGACTGTGCACTGACAGTTGGAGATGGTAGGCATTTGAAATTTTATCCTGCGGATGGAAAATGATTAGAAAATGTTTGAAATTTACCGAATCCGGCATAATGGACTCACATTGCGTTGTAGAGAATAGTACAAGGTGATGGGCAAGCTGAGGCCAATTAGGGAGGGGCACACGTAGAGGCCGATCACCAGGAGCGGGGTGCTATAGTATGTCAGCGAGAGTCCAAACGCATCCATTCCGTATGCTACTACAGCAGGAAGAGCCAGTCCGAGGACGAATGAAATGATTTGGATGATAAGCACCAGGATAAACCAGCGCACCACATGGCAAATGGAAACATTGGACACGGCTGACATGCGCCACATCGAGATGAAAACAAAAACTAGGGTAAGAGCGCCGACACCAAAATTGATCGATTTTCCAGTTGCCTCTGGGTAATGGACGAAGTAGAGACCCAGGAAATCAAAGAAGACTGCATGCCCTGTCTTATATGCCTATGAAGAAATTTGAAAAAGCGTAAGCAAAAATTTGTTCTGTGGTATTTCAGACCATTTGCCTACCTCTGTATCGTTCAGTTCGGTTGCGTTTGCCATGCCACGAACCAGGCTAAGCACATTGTCCCCAGTGTTTTGCAAAGCTCCACGGGGAATCACGTCGATAAGGTCGTATTTGGTATGGTAGACATAGCCATTAGAAATTTGAGCCATGTCCAAGCCTATAAAATGTTTATAATTATTAAAAAGCTTAAAGTGAGAGACAAAGATTCTTACCGGGAATGTTTCCGAACATTTTAAACTGCCGAAAATCTGAATCGGATGGAATAATCCCCGATTGGAAGATTTCCTCAGCCATGGTCGTTGCGAATGGATGTTTGCTGTATTTTTTGTAGTACTGTTGATGTGAATAAATGGTTAGATCAGCTTTCAGCTGTAATTGTTTTGGGAAAACTTACACTGACTAGCCAAGGGTGGTTGGGCCCAGTTTGGAATAGGACTTCGCGACCTCCACTGCCAGCAGCGTCAAGATTGATGACGGCTCTGTTAGAGAATGGTTGGGTGTAAAGTAGGTTCTTCTTGTAGAATGGTAACTCTCATTACTCACTTGCACTTTGACGCCCACTTGTGCTGCGTTACAAAACCATGCGATGCTTGCATAGCTCCCTCTTCAGCTCCATTAAATAGAAAGACGATCGGATGCTCCAGGTTTTGCTTGGTGGTTGCAATCACACGGAGAACTTCCAACATTGTGACAATCATGAAGCCCGCATCGCCCGCTGATGATGTGTATGGCTTCGAGTCGAAGTGGCTGTTGACGAGGAGATAGTTCTCACTTGTGCTTCCTTTCGGCGTTAATTTCACTGCAATGTTCTGAACGCCTTGGTACGTGTTTAACATAGTTTGATATGGAAATGCGCCAGACACTCGCGACACATCAATTTCCATATCAAAATAGTCTTCTTGAAGAGCCTTTTTAATCTCGCCGAGCTCCTCGACAAGGAAATTGACGGCATCCACTTCATTTTCCTTGCTGCCAGCCAATTTGTTGCCGATATTAGAGAGGGTGTACAGATTGTTGTAGGCGCGTTCGGCTATGAACACATTTTTCTTGGCGTCCTCCATAGTCAAAGCCGTGGGCAGCTTATTGAAGAATGGCAGCACGATAGCGAAGAAGAGGAGTCCCCAGAACAGCAGGAATCCACTTGCGAAATACCAGGGAACCTTTAAATTCGGCTCCTTTTTGTCCACATTTTTAGCAGCTTCGGCACCCTCTGCCAATATCTATTTAATATGAATAAATTAACTACAAGAAATTGAAAATGTATTTTATAAGTCTCTTACCAACTTGTCCTTGTCGCCCATACTGTTCCTAGACGAAGTCCCTCTGCTGATCTGAACCGGAGAACTTCCAAATGAGCACTGTGGAAAATAAGCAAATGCTGGTCGTTTTTATAGTTGTCAGAAATGTAATCAAATTCATAACTGTAAAAAGGCAATTTAAAAAGATATAATTTATAGTGCTAATTCATTGATTGCTTCAAGTGTTTGGAGCGCTTTTTTGGGAATCTAAGATTGCGCGAAAGGAAGACAATCAAATCATATAATGTTAATGATAATTATCACCTGCTTGAGGGTAGTTTTCAATTTTTAAATATTAATTTTTTACAATTATTCGGAAGAATGATATGGGAATTCGTTAAGCCCTAAAATGAATAAAATTTGGATATATCTTTAGATTGAACTATAACTTATTCAACCTGTATGTTAGCCAAAAACTATAAATATTTTATAGAAAAGGAAAAGTAATTTGGGTCAATGGTTTAATTGCTTTGGAATAAGCAATTCTTTGGTTAAATAATGAATTTTATAAAGAAATTTTATTTATATGAACATATATTATTCATATGAGCTGAAAAATCCTGCAAATTGTTGAAGTATCTATATTTTACAATACACTCAATAGATTAATTACTCTTCATTTATCTCTGTCTATATATAATATGTTGATATCAAATATGCTGATGTCAAATTATGGCCAATAAGGGATTCAAATGGTGAATTCTCAAAGAATTGAAATTACTTTGACACGTTTTGATAATCAATAATAAAAAAATAAATTTAAAAACATAAAAACTCGCAAATAAAAGCATGGACTCATATAACTCCATTGTTCTATCATAAAAATTTTGATTTTGCCGAAATTATTATCTTGATATGAAGATAAAGCCAATTAATATTTTTTTAACTATGAGCCGAATTGGCAATCATATCGCTGTATCTAAGCGGGCCCAGACTTAAATATTCACATCATCGTACCTGTCGTTTTACTTATCAATACTTATCATCTTATCACAGAGTATGATAATTTTTTCTTTAAATGGATCGCAGACACGTTTATAACCCAATGGAGATTTTATATTATGTATCGGATTTAATTGCCATTCTGTACATTTGTATGAACTTATATATTCAGGTCAATTAATGAATATCGATTATCATTATAAAGAATGACACAGTAGGTGCTGAGGTTACATATAAAGACCCAGATGCGAGATGAATACAGGATATCCTCTAATTGGGAATATTATGCAAATTTATTGTCGCTCTAACTCCACATCTCCAAGTATTACCTTGAATACAAGAAGCTGAGTGGATAAAGCAAATCACTTTGCAGTTTTAATATCTTAAAATCATTCTATATTCACATATTAAATTTAAAAACTTCGAAGCTATTTTAAACAGCCGAAAAGTATGCTTTAATATTTAACAGCATTGTGAAACATATTAATAGCATACTTCTAGTACCCATTAAATATATTATACATATACACTATCAGGATTAAAAAAAAAAAACTACATAATTAGAATAATTACTACAGGCGTACCTGCCCAAAAATAAGTTAAGGTAACTTAAGTGATAAATGCGCTATAGAGTCTCTGACAACAAGCAGCAAATAAATTAAAACCAAAAAAAAAAAAAAAAAAACACTGTCAGGATTGGCCTTCAGCTTATCATCCATATTTGCACACGTTAACAAGTCACTTTGTGTTAAACACAACAGAAGACCCAAAAATGTGTGCAGCATTGTACAAACAACAACGAATGCACTGCGCTTTGATTAAATTAATTTACGCTTTTTATTTCAAACACGAGCAATAGACCTCATTATGAATGTGTACTTTAAACACTCAATATATTACGAGTATAAAGATTGGGTAAACTTGCTCTATATAAGTGATACCTCACTCAAATATAAGTTATTCTACCTTCATTGCTTGCGCCGACACGAAGAATTGTTATAATTAGTCAAACATGGCTGCGCTATTTGAAACTAACTACGATCCTGTTGAACGCATCTGGAGTGGAGCGAAACATGAGCCATTGTACGACTTCAATTGTTCTGTAGGCCAAATAATCCACTCCAATCTGAAGAAGAATCCAAATAACGTTTGTCAGGTAAGCCCATATCTGGGAAGAGATGATGATAAAAATCTTATTAATAATTTTTAGATTTGTGTCGAGGATGGCAAAACTGCGACCAGCCAGGACATTCTCAGCTGGTCGGTGCGTCTTGCACAGAACTTTAAAGAGCGTGGCCTAAGTCATGAAGACGTCATCTGTATTGCGGCCTTGAACAGCACCTATGTGACACCTGTTGGTGTGGCCTGTCTCTTCAATGCCACACCCTTTCATGGCGTCAATCCTATCTACGATGTAGATACTCTTACACACGTTCTGACTTTAACAAAGCCAAAGCTCATTTTCTGCGATGCCGTGGACTACCGCAAGTTCAAGACTGCGAGTGCTACGTGGGCACCGGAACTTATAACGATCTGTGGTAAAGTGGAGGGCGTGACATGTGTTGAGGACTTGCTTACCCCTACTGAATCGGAAATGTTTTATAAGTAAGTTCCAGGTCGCTGAATATATTCGCTTCGATCTTTAACAATATATATCTTTATGAAGACCACAGCCTCTGACTCTTGGTGGCAATCAGACAATAATGATTTTGTGTTCCTCTGGTACCACTGGAATGCCAAAAGCCGTTTGCATGGCAAACCATTTCTTCGATTTGAATACTTTGTAAGTATTTTACTCTCAGTAATCTACGAGGAAATATATAGCTGATACTTTTATTTTTTTAGTATCGTAACATGTGAATCGGTTGCCTATTGTCCTTGTGGCTTAGATTGGTTTTCAGGTATTTTTTATTTATTATGCAGCGTTGTGAGTGGCTGCACAAGGATTCTAACCAGCAGGCCTTTTAGTGCTGAGTATTTTCTTGATTTGGTTGCCAAATATAAAATCACTACATCAATACTGGCACCGGTTTACGCCTCTGCACTGTCCGCATGCTCCCCTGAATCTCTCAAGCCACTAGATGGGCTAACCACATTTTTTGTTAGTGGAGGCGGGATACTATCAAAAACATTACAGAAATTGAAAAGCTCGCTTAAGAAAGGTTTTGTTTTATTTGCGTATGGCACCACAGAATTCGGAGCAGTTAGTGGAACTATATACACTGAGAGGCTAGGCTCCACAGTTGGCAAACTCATACCTGGAATCAAAGTGCGAATAGTAGATGAGAACGGAAAGAATTTAACTCACAGCGAAGTTGGTGAAGTTTATGTTTACCATGGACGGAAATGGAGCGGTTACTTGGGAAACATATCAGAGACGCAGCAAATGCAGGATGATCTTGGTTGGTTCCACTCTGGCGATCTGGGTTTCTTTGATGAGGACAATAACCTCTTTATTGTGGACCGAAAGAAGGAAATTTGCAAATGTCTAACCATGCATTACTGGCCACATGAGTTGGAAACAATCATTGCTGAGCTACCCGATGTCCAAGAAGTCTGTGTGGTAGGCGTTTATATTGAGAAATACGGTGATGCACCTGCTGCCATGGTAGTAAAGCAACCTGATAGCTCCCTTAGCGCAGATCAAATCAAAGATTATGTTGCCAAGCGGACGGCCGTCGAGTACAAGCAGTTGTTTGGAGGAGTTTACTTTTCGGAAAAGTTGCCTCACAATGCCAATGGTAAGGTGCTCCGCCGAGCAGTCAAAGAGAATCTGGCTAAGCACAAAGTAAACATTGGCCAATGATCATTCCATTTTTCTTTAAATATTTTTTTTTTTATATTTTTAAATAAATTGTATACAATTAAAATTTTAATGAACTTATATATCAGCTCATTTGAAAGTCTGATAACATATGACCAAATGAAAAATAAATTGTTATAAAACATAAATTTTGTTTAGTATTTATATGTCTCTTGTTTTCAGAAAATAATTTTCTACTTAAACTTTCTGCGCTGTATCGTCACGCGTACGTGCGCACGTTTTGCGATTTATCTAAACAGCCGGATTTTATTAAACTCCAATATAGTCGCAAAACTGCTAGAATCATAAATGCAACCATAAAAATATAATTAGCAAAAAATATAATATGTTCACTGAACTTTAGCTGCAAGTTATTGTAAAACCAAATGAATTTTATAATGCACCAGCCCAATATATTGCTATTATATTATATGCAATATTTTTATTATGGACTTTTTAATGATATGCTGATATCTAATTATTTCAAATTACACTGCACAACAAATATTTTTCTAAATAATTAATATTTAAGTGAATGATGGTGCTTTAATAAATCGTGATGCAATTGGACTATGCTGTTCACAGCTAAAGCATCTGCAAGACATCAGTAAAATTTATAAAAATAATAATAATAAAAATATAAATAATAAAAATATAAATAATAAAAATATAAATAATAAAAATAATAATAATAATAATAAAAATAATAATAATAACAAGTAAGAAAACTCAAGTCGGCGGTCCGGACTAGGAGATACCCTAAACCCCGCGCTATCTGCGTTAAAATACTGCATAATTAGCATTTCGTATAAACGCACAGAAAACTAAATTCAATTCATTTCAATTGTTTAGCTAATAGCGAAATGGTTCGATTGAATAGCGCCGTCCAAGTTTCGAACCAACTGAGCAGCTGATAATTCGCAAATCATAGCGCCATCTATTGGAAATATGTACACTAAAACTTGCGGGTTTTAGAACTTGCTAAATGCACGCAGCTCAATGTGTATGTGTGTATGTGTGCACATGTATAGGAAAACAGTTTGCTTTGTTTTGTTGGTCACGTGTTTGGCCGATTGGCCAAACGTTTTGTTTAATAACTTCTGCGCGAATTAATGGATTTGAATGAAATTTTCAGCTTATGTTCAACATATTTTATTACATTTTTTCCAATTTTTAAAAATGTAAACCCATTCATTTACTGGCTTTGAGTGCAACTAACCTCAATTTAAATATTTGGGGAAATTTGGAGCCGGTATCCAAAATTTAACAAAAATCAAAATTAGAAAAATAAATATAAAACTTACAAAAAAATTTGGGGACTCTAGCTATAAAGACGTGGGAGATATAATTTTATAACTAACATTCGATATTGTTTTTAATCGATAACAATAAAATTAAAATAGTTATCGACTTTTTTTTAACAAACTCGATCTTTTCGTGCTATTCACGGACCTACATAAAAAATTTCAAGTCTCTAGCTCTTATAGGTTCTGAGAACGACGCGTTCATACATACGGACAGACAGACGGACAGACGGACAGACGGACATGGCTATATCAACTCGGCTTGTCATCCTGATCAAGAATATATATACTTTATGGGGTCTGCCACGCCTCCTTCTGCCTGTTACATACATACGCCCTCCAACAAAAACATTATACCCTGATTTTCCCATTTTCAATGGGTTCAGGGTATAAAAAGAATACGGATACATTTGCCGTGAGTTACAGCCACTTATTAAAAGAACCTGAGACCCAAAAATACGCGCTGCATAGTATAAATGAATATCAGCATACGATCATATCGTTTCTTTTTGCTCAAATAATTTATGATTTTTATTTCAAACACGAGCAACAGATAAATGTGTACTTTATTCAATTATAAATGTGCACTTTAAACAATCAATATCTTACGAGTATAAAGATTGGGTAAACGTGCTCTATATAAGTGATACCTCACTCAAATATAAGTTATTCTACCTTCATTGCTTGCGCCGACACGAAGCATTGTTATAATTAGTCAAAAATGGCTGCGCTATTTGAAACTAACTACGATCCTGTCGAACGCATCTGGAGTGGAGCGAAACATGAGCCATTGTACGACTTCAATTGTTCTGTAGGCCAAATAATCCACTCTAATCTGAAGAAGAATCCAAATAACGTTTGTCAGGTAAGCCCATATATGGGAAGAGATGATGGTAAAAATCTTAATAATAATTTTTAGATTTGTGTCGAGGATGGTAAAACTGCGACCAGCCAGGACATTCTCAGCTGGTCGGTGCGTCTTGCACAGAACTTTAAAGAGCGTGGCCTAAGTCATGAAGACGTCATCTGTATTGCGGCCTTGAACAGCACCTATGTGACACCTGTTGGAGTGGCCTGTCTCTTCAATGCCACACCCTTTCATGGCGTCAATCCTATCTACGATGTAGATACTCTTACACAGGTTCTGACTTTAACAAAGCCAAAGCTCATCTTCTGCGATGCCGTGGACTACGGAAAGTTCAAGACTGCGAGTGCTACGTGGGCACCGGAACTTATAACGATCTGTGGTAAAGTGGAGGGCGTGACATGTGTTGAGGACTTGCTTACCCCTACTGAATCGGAAATGTTTTATAAGTAAGTTCCAGGTCGCTGAATATATTCGCTTCGATCTTTAACAATATATATCTTTATGAAGACCACAGCCTCTGACTCTTGGTGGCAATCAGACAATAATGATTTTGTGTTCCTCTGGTACCACTGGAATGCCAAAAGCCGTTTGCATGGCAAACCATTTATTCGATTGTAATATTCCGTAAGTATCTTATTAATAATAATTTGTGAAGAATATATGTAACCGATTCTTTTATTATCCAAGTTTCGTAACATGCGATTCTATCGTCTACTGTGCTTGTGGGCTTGACTGGTTTTCAGGTATTTATTATTTCTTATGCAGCGTTGTGAATGGCTGCACAAGGATTCTAACCAGCAGGCCTTTTAGTGCTGAGTATTTTCTTGATTTGGTTGACAAGCATAAAATCACCACATCAATATTCGCACCAGTTTACGCTTCTGCACTGGCCTCATGTCCTATGGCGTCTCCTGACCGACTATCTAGTCTAACCACAATGGCCGTTGGTGGTGGTTGGATACCACCAAGGACACTTATGAAATTGCAGAGGCTGGTAAAGAAAGGGACTATTTTTTGTGCTTATGCCACCACAGAATGCGGAGGAATTAGTAACTGTATATACGCTGAGAGGCTTGGCTCCACAGTTGGCAAACTCATAACTGGAATCCAAGTGCGAATAGTAGATGAGAACGGAAAGAATTTAACTCACAGCGAAGTTGGTGAAGTTTATGTTTACCATGGACGTAAATGGAGCGGTTACTTGGGAAACATCTCAGAGACGCAGCAAATGCAGGATGATCTTGGTTGGTTCCACTCTGGCGATCTGGGTTTCTTTGATGAGGACAATAACCTCTTTATTGTGGACCGAAAGAAGGAAATTTGCAAATGTCTAACCATGCATTATTGGCCACATGAGTTGGAAACAATCATTGCTGAGCTACCCGATGTCCAAGAAGTCTGTGTGGTAGGCGTTTATATTGAGAAATACGGTGATGCACCTGCTGCCATGGTAGTAAAGCAACCTGATAGCTCCCTTAGTGAAGATCAAATCAAAGATTATGTTGCCAAGCGGACGGCCGTCGAGTACAAGCAGTTGTTTGGAGGAGTTTACTTTTCGGAAAAGTTGCCTCACAATGCCAATGGTAAGGTGCTTCGTCGAGCAGTCAAAGAGGATGTGGCTAAGCAAAAAATAAGAATATGATGATTATCATGTATTCCTTGTATATTTGATTAAACATTTTTAATGGGCCTATACATATACCAGAAAGTTCAGATGATGTAGTTTATTTTAAGATCTGAATAAATATAATCAAGAGAAAAATAAATTTAAAAAAAAATAAATATTTTGTAATATTTTTTGCCCCTTTTTTCAGAGATATAAGGATTTTCCTTTTAAACTTTCTGCGCTCTATCGCATTTTGCGGCACGCGTTTTCGCGCACGTTTTGCGCTTTTCCTAAGCAGCCTGATTTTATCACAAACTGATATACTTAGTTTGCAAAACTGATTGAATCATTTAATGGCGTTTCTCACATTAATCATAGCTGCAACCATAAAAAAAGCTTGCAAAAAATTTAATGTGTTCCCTGAACATTATCGTCAAGTTAATGAAAGCCCGAAATAAATTTCCCAATGCACCTGCCATATATATTGCTATTCAATTATATGCAATATTTTTATTAAGGACTGTTTAATGATATGCCGATTATTCATTATTTCAAATTACACTGCACAACAAATATTTTTCTAATCAAGTTAGATGATATAATATAAAAAATAATACTATTTAAGAGTATGATGTTGGTGTTGCAATAAATCGTGATGCTATCGGACTATCCTGCTTGCAGCTGAAGCATATGAGAGTACAATTTAATAAAATAATAATAGTTATAAAAACCTAATAATAAAAATAAGAATAATAATACGGATATATTTTCTTTGAGTTACACCCACTTATTAAAAGAACCTGAGACCCAAACATGCGCGCACTATAGTATAAATGAATATCAGCATACGATCATATCGTTTCTTTTTGCTCAAATAATTTATGATTTTTATTTCAAACACGAGCAACAGATAAATGTGTACTTTATTCAATTATAAATGTGCACTTTAAACACTCAATATATTACGAGTATAAAGATTGGGTAAACGTGCTCTATATAAGTGATACCTCACTCAAATATAAGTTATTCTACCTTCATTGCTTGCGCCGACACGAAGCATTGTTATAATTAGTCAAAAATGGCTGCGCTATTTGAAACTAACTACGATCCTGTCGAACGCATCTGGAGTGGAACGAAACATGAGCCGTTATACGACTTCAATTGTTCTGTAGGCCAAATAATCCACTCTAATCTGAAGAAGAATCCAAATAACGTTTGTCAGGTAAGCCCATATATGGGAAGAGATGATGGTAAAAATCTTAATAATAATTTTTAGATTTGTGTCGAGGATGGTAAAACTGCGACCAGCCAGGACATTCTCAGCTGGTCGGTGCGTCTTGCACAGAACTTTAAAGAGCGTGGCCTAAGTCATGAAGACGTCATCTGTATTGCGGCCTTGAACAGCACCTATGTGACACCTGTTGGTGTGGCCTGTCTCTTCAATGCCACACCCTTTCATGGCGTCAATCCTATCTACGATGTAGATACTCTTACACACGTTCTGACTTTAACAAAGCCAAAGCTCATCTTCTGCGATGCCGTGGACTACCGCAAGTTCAAGACTGCGAGTGCTACGTGGGCACCGGAACTTATAACGATCTGTGGTAAAGTGGAGGGCGTGACGTGTGTTGAGGAGTTGCTTACCTCTACTGAATCGGAAATGTTTTATAAGTAAGTTCCAGGTCGCTGAATATATTCGCTTCGATCTTTAACAATATATATCTTTATGAAGACCACAGCCTCTGACTCTTGGTGGCAATCAGACAATAATGATTTTGTGTTCCTCTGGTACCACTGGAATGCCAAAAGCCGTTTGCATGGCAAACCATTTATTCGATTGTAATATTCCGTATGTATCTTGTTTTTAGTTATCTAAAAGTAAAAAATATAACCAATTCCTTTATTTTCTTAGTATCGTAACATGCGCTTCTATCATCTACTGTTCTTCTAGTCTAGACTGGTTTTCGGGTATTTATTATTTATTATGCAGCGTTGTGAGTGGCTGCACAAGGATTCTAACCAGCAGGCCTTTTAGTGCTGAATATTTTCTTGATTTGGTTGCCAAGTATAAAATCAATTTGACAATACTGGCACCAATTCAGGCTTCTGCATTGGCCTCAAGCCCTTTGGCGTCTCCTGACCGACTATCTGGTCTAATCGCCATATCCGTTGGTGGTGGTTGGATACCACCAAGGACATTTACGAAATTGCAGAGGCTTTTAAAGAGAGGAGGAACTATTTTTTTTGGTTATGCCACCACAGAATGCGGAGGAATTAGTAACTCTATATACACTGAGAGGCTTGGCTCCACAGTTGGCAAACTCTTACCTGGAATCAAAGTGCGAATAGTAGATGAGAACGGAAAGAATTTAACTCACAGCGAAGTTGGTGAAGTTTATGTTTACCATGGACGGAAATGGAGCGGTTACTTGGGAAACATATCAGAGACGCAGCAAATGCAGGATGATCTTGGTTGGTTCCACTCTGGCGATCTGGGTTTCTTTGATGAGGACAATAACCTCTTTATTGTGGAACGAAAGAAGGAAATTTTGAAGTGCCTTGGCATGCAATATTGGACACATGAGTTGGAAACAATCATTGCTGAGCTACCCGATGTCCAAGAAATCTGTGTGGTAGGCGTTTATATTGAGAAATACGGCGATGCAGCTGCTGCCATGGTAGTAAAGCAGCCCGATAGTTCCCTTAGTGAAGATCAAATCAAAGATTATGTTGCCAAGCGGACGGCCGTCGAGTACAAGCAGTTGTTTGGAGGAGTTTACTTTTCGGAAAAGTTGCCCGCGAATGTCAACGGAAAGGTGCTTCGACGAGTAGTTAAAGCGAAGCTCACTGAGGCTCTAAAAATGAGTTGATCGTTTTTATCACAATGGCTTTGAAACTTATTCATAGGCATATGTTATTAAAAAGTTCTTTACTCTATGTAAAAATCATTTACAACAGAATTTGTTTTAATAAAATTCAGTTACGTGCTAATTTATATTTTTTGTATGTCCTTTTCTTTTCTTCCATTCAAAGATATTGATTTCAAGTTAAAAAATGAATCGTTGATAAAGAGCGGGCCACTGTTCCAGGACTGCATAGGAGGGAAATGAAGATGCGAACATTACACTTTGGGCATCTCCCAGATGCCCAATATAATGTCCAGACACACCAAGTTGGAATAGTGGGACATCAAAGTCTCCGTTAGGTTTCTACAAAAAGATGAAAAATAACTAAATTCATAGTATTTATATATTATCTTACCGTAAATTCCAAGAAGAAGTTTAATGGGTTTTTATCTATGCCATAGCTAAAGGAGATAAAGTAAGGCAAGGGCGGTACCAATGGTGTTTCGAGGTATATTTGTAAGAAGGACCAGTTGCTTAATAAGACATCTTCATACGGTTGGATAAAGAGTTTCATTTGAGGAGGACCCGTCAAGCTGAACTCATATCGGACAGTTGTAGTATTGTGAACGGTTTTGCTGAGCAAACTCAATTGCGTCAGCGCCGGTGGCTCGATAGGTTCATGGCGGGGCAACCATTTGGCTTGTAGGCGATTCAAGACATAGCTCGAATCATACAGTGGCATGCCGCACATCATATGCTGCTCGCATTTCGATCTAAGGCTTATCAGGCCAGTCAAATTGACGTTTGTGCCCAAGAGTGGCTTCTCCTTGAGGCGATCCTGAAAGTTGAACAAATAACCAGACTCATCCCGGCTGAGTGTTCCATCGTACTCGTAGAATATATTGCGGACTTGCTGAAAAGAGAGACGTTTTAGTAATATATCATATAGGAAGGTAGTAAGTACTATTCGATACTCACCAAATATGCAACTCGCTGTCCATTGGTTTTTGGTCGATAGGGAAACCCAATTTGGGTGCAGCTGGCTAAGAACAAGGCGAGAGCAGAGATAGTTATCAGGCTGAGCACCACAAAGCACGGCCGGCGAAAGGTGTTGATTAGTGGAACCTGAGAATAATAACTAATTAGTGATTATCTATAAGCACACATTGAAATTACCAAAAAGCCAAATGAAAGTATCGTGCCTGCTGCTGTTAACAGAGCAATACTTATGTCCGGGTTCGATGAACTGAATGATCGACCGCCCATTGGCGTCAGCACCACAATAAAGAAGTAGAAGAGGTAACTGCTGTACAGGAATGGAATTATCTGGCTGATCTTGAGCAGGCCAGTCCAAGCAAAGCCGCGATCGTGCAGAGTAGTTAACAAATTCAAGGCTAAAGCAAAGACATAGAAAATCAGTGGAATCACAAAAATATATGCAGTTCTCAATCCGTAAATTGTTAGAGCAATAGTCAACAGTGATAGGATAACAGCCTGAGCATGCAATGCGAGCTGAAGGTGATAGGATCCTGATATTTTATCCTGATCAAAATATTTAAAATTTAAAAAAATGAAAAGTTCCGATTTAGCTTAGACTTACGTTGCGTGCTAACGAAAAGTAGATTGTGATGGGTAAACTAAGGCCGATAAGTGACGGGCATACATATAAGCCGATTAGCAGCAATGGACAGCTATAGTAAGATAGCGATAGTTCCAAAGTATCCATCACATGAGCAACACTTAAGGGAAGTACCAGTCCTAGTATGCAGGATACAACCTGGACGACAAAAACTAATATAAAGCTGCTCGCGACATTCGAAAATGTTGCCTGGGAAACAGCAGCCATGCGCCACATCGATATGAAAACGAAAACCAAGGCAGCTGCAGCAACACCAAGGTTTATAAAAATGCCCGTAGTCTCTGAATAATGGAAGAAGTAGAGTCCCAGGAAATCGAAGAAGACTGCATGGCCAGTCTCGTGTGCCTGTGTCATGAACATAAGTTGAATAAATATAACAATAACTGAAAATAAATTGTATCCAGACTTACTTCTGTATTGTGTAGTTCGGTTGCATTGGCCAAGCCTCGCACTAAACTGAGAATATTATCGCCAGTGTTTTGCAAGGACTCTTGAGGAATGATGTCAATCACGTCGTACTTTGTATGGTATATAAATCCATTTATGCATTGAGCCATATCCAAACCTAACTCAAGATTTATTGAGTGAAAGCCATAGTGTTGCTAGTGTTGCTCATACCTGGTAAGTTGCCATACTTGGTGAATTGTCTAAAGTCTGTGTCGGATGGAATTGTACCCGATTGGAAGCCTTCCTCAGCCATAGTTGTAGCAAAGGGATATTTTATATATTTTTTGTAGTACTGTTAAATGAATTCGGTATTTAAATTATACATAAATAATTCAAAATATTTGTCAAAACTTACGTTTACAAGCCATGGGTGGTTGGGTCCACTCTGAAAGAGCACTTCTCGTCCTCCACTGCCACCAGCATCAAGATTAACAACAGCTCTACGATTAAATTAAGTAATATCTAATGCATTTTTGTTATTCATAAGTCTCACTTGCAGTTCGGCGCCCATTTGTGGGTAGTAATAAAGCCGTGTGAACCTTCGAGTGCACCTTCTTCAGCTCCATTGAAGAGAAAAACGATTGGATGCTGGATACTTTGCTTTGTTGTTGCTATAACTCGCAGAACTTCCAACATCGTGACAATCATAAACCCTGCATCTCCGGCTGACGGAGTTGCCGGCTTGGAATCGAAGTGACTATTGACCAGGAGATACGAATCACTCGTGCTGTTTTTGGGCGTTAGCTTCACAGCAATATTTTGTACTCCTTGGTAGACCCTCAGTGAATGCTTTAAGGCAAACGTGCCAGAGGCCTGCGATAGATCAATTTCAATATCGAAATAGTCCCGCAGCGTATCTTCTTTAATTTGGTTGAGCTCTTTCAGCAGGAACTGCACAGCCTCGATTTCATTTCCCTTGCTGCCAAGCATTTTCGGACCTATATTAGATAATGCGTACAATTGTTTGTATGCCCGCTGTGCTATGAACTGATTATTGTTCGCGTCGTCCATTGTCAGAGCCGTGGGTAAGCGATAGAAAAATGGAATTACTACGGCAAAGAATAAAAGTCCCCAAAAGAGCAGAAAGCCATTCGCAAAGTAACAGGGGAGTCCTGCGCTATCCTTCTTTTTGGGAACATCTTCTGGAGCTTCCTCAGATTCGTCCAATATCTAAATAAAACTGTAATGAGATCAACTAGTCGACGTAATATTTTTTGCTTACCAGTTTCTCCCTGTCGGCCATGATGTCCGTAAAAATAATGACGACGATCTGCTAAACGGCTTCCGATGACTTCCAATTGCCAACTGTTGAGCTAAAGCAATTTTGACTTTTAAGTGTGCAAAAGCATTATCAATTAAAATAATATTTGAAATATAATATCAATAAACCAATGCTACAGACTGTTGACTTTTACTGCGAGGGCTGTTTAAAGATTGGCTCTTTTCTTATTACAGTCTTAAGACAATTATTTGAAATAATAACATAAATATTTAATACATATCTGTTTACCAAAATATATATTTTACTTTGTTATAATCTTGAAAGTCTTTATTAAACAAGTGAAATCTGCGAATTTTAAATATTTTCAGTATTAATATGGAAGTTAACAACTTTTCAAGAGCCCCATTTTATTTTTATCAACAGACTTCTTGCTGAGTGCTTGCTATAAATAAATGTCGAAGATTGTAAACGATCACATAAATTAAATTTTAATATAACTAGTTTATAAATTGCAATATATTTATATGTATATTCCAGTGGATTTTGCTTTGATATATTAACTGTTTCACATTACTCAAAAGATATTTGTTACCTAAAAGAAATTGTCATTGTATTATTATGACGTAAATTACGAATTTTATGTTAATCAGATAAATGCTTATTAAAACAAAAATAATGAGAATGAAAACAGCAAAGATAACTAAAAAGGGGAAATTAGTAAATGACTAGAACAAATAATTGAATGAGTCATTGAAAGAGCTCAGAGTACAATAGAATAAGATATTCAGCAAGAAGTAGGATAAGGGACTAATTGTTATTTAATCAGGCCCGTTTGCTGCAACCTCAACTAGCAACTTGAAGCTTATCAACACACTCGTTTTTATATGGGTAATGGATTTATGGGTTATGAAATGATTTTAGTTTGCGATAACAATTGATATCGAAAATATGTCGTGGTCGTAATGGTTCAGAAACGTTTAGACCAGTGCATTGGCTACTCCTCATAGTTATATAATACTAGATTTGGAACATTAAATTTCAATATATGATGACATGATCTTTTATATATTTATTTACCTCTAGATCAATAAACCATATATTTATAAATATTAATTTTATTTTGAACATAACGTGGCAGTTACTGAACAATACAGTGTTCCTCTTAAAAGACGTATCTCAGGTACAATGCTGGCCATTGGCTCAACATAGAGTACGAGGGAAATGAGGCTGCGAACTTTAGACTTTCAGCATCGCCTGGACTCTGAATATAATGTCCAGACACTCCCAGTTGGTATAAGGGTACATTGAAGTTTCCGTTTGGTTTCTAAAAGATTCAAGATTAAATTGGGAAATCTATATATTTATATTTTATCTTACCGAGAATTCCAAATAGAAGGACAAAGGAGATCTATCAGCGCCCATTATACTATATATAGTATATGGTAGTTCCGAAATTGGTTCTATGTCGCTGCTGCTGCCAAACGACCAGTCAGTCAGGGTCACATCTTCATAGGGTTGGAGAAACAAATTCATATACGTCGGTCCCTCCAAAGTGAACTCAAAGCGGACAGTTGTGGCGTTCACAGCTGTCTTTTTTACCAGAGTTAATGTGGTTGGTGCTGGTGGTTCAACTGGCTCGGATCGTGGTAGCCATTTACTCTGGAACCTATTTGAAACATATCGAAACTCAAATAATGGCATGCCGCAAAGCATGTGCCGACTACAGTTCTCTTTCAGGCTGACCAATCCAGTCAGATTCACGTTTGTGCCCAAGAAGGGCGTTTCTTCTCGCCTATCCTGAAAACTGAACAGATAGCCAGATTCGTCCTTAATTAGAGTACCGTCGTACTCGTAAAACTTGTTTCGCACTTGCTGAAATACAACATTTTAGAGAGAGAGAATCAAGGCTGCGTTAAGGATACTGACCAGATAGGCCACACGTTGCCCGTTGGTCCTAGGTCGATACGGGAATCCGAGTTGTGTGCTGCTCGCCAAAAATATGGCCAGAGCAGTAATTCCTATCAGAGAGTAGATGACAAAACTAGGTCGCCGGAAAGTGTTGATAAGTGGAACCTTCAAACAAGAAGTGTAAGTGTGAAGAATTTAACAAACCTATCTAGCACACATACCAGGAAACCAAAGGAGAGCAGAGTTCCTAGTCCTGCTAAAATGGCAATGTACAAGTCGCGATTAGTGGCACTGCCAGCGCGGGCACCCATTGGCGTCAGCATGACAATGAATATGTAGATGGCATAGCTGCTGTACAGAAAGGGAATTATTTGGCTTAATTTAAGCAGGCCCGTCCAGGCATAGCCGCGATCGTGCAGAGTAGTGAGCAAATTCAAGGCCAACGGTATCAAGTAGAAGATCAGCGGAATTACGACCATAAAGGTAGAGCGGATTCCCAGTACTGTGAGCACTATGGTTAAAAGAGTTAGTAGAACGGCCTGAGCATGCAATGCTAATTGGAGATGGTAGCCATGCGATATTTTATCCTGCAAATAGGCAATTTGTTAGGAAATGCTTAAGACTTTAGGATGGTAAACTCACATTGCGTTGCACCGCATAGTATATTGTCAGCGGTAAGCTGAGGCCAATGAGCGAGGGACACACGTAGAGTCCGATGACCAGCAACGGAGTGCTGTAATATACCAGCGACAGTCCCCAACTGTCAAATACGTATGCAACTATCAAAGGAAGTGCCAGTCCGAGCACAAAGCTTATAACCTGGACGATGAGGACTAAGGTGAACCAGCACGCGACGTGTGAAAAGGAGACATGGCAAACGGCTGTCATGCGGCACATTGAAATCAAAATCAATATTAATGCAGTTGCAGCAACGCCATAGTTCATGAATACTCCCGTAGTCTCTGAATAATGAATGAAATATACTCCCAGGAAATCGAAGTAGATAGTGTTACCACCCTTATGAGCCTATAAAAGAATAACAGTTATTGGTTATACAATTGAAGGTCCGAAACCTTATCTAAACAAAGACTTACCTGAGTGTCATATAACTCAGTGGCATTGGCCAGTCCTCTGACCAGACTGAGCACATTATCACCTGTGCTCTGGAAGGATTCGCGAGGAATCACATCGATAAGGTCGTATTTGGTGTGGTAGATAAATCCATTATAGAATTGACCCATATCCAAGCCTATTTTGAGTAGTTTATGCTGCATAAATTATATGTTATCGAAATCCTAATTCGCTTACCTGGGATGTTTCCATACGTTCGGAACTGCCGGAAGTCCGTATCTGATGGAATAATGCCCGATTGGAAAATTTCTTCTGCAACCGTAGTACCGAAAGGATGTTTCACGTATTTTTTGTAGTACTAAGAATAAATAATTATAATTTAAATAATTTGATCGGCAGCTAAGCTTGAGATCTCTTACCTGTACAAGCCATGGATGGTTTGGTCCAGTTTGGAAGAGAACCTCCCGACCTCCACTGCCTGCAGCGTCAAGATTGACCAGAGCTCTAAGAACTTAACCGTTTAGTATTCATATGTACATCGTGCTTAGCTATTTATCTTACTTGCAGTTCGGGGCCCATTTGTGTTGAGTTACAAATCCATGCGAGGCTAGCAGACCCATTTCTTCAGCTCCATTAAATAGAAAGACAATGGGATGCTCTATCTGCTGTTTTGTTGTTGCAATAACTCGCAGGACCTCCAGCATAACGGTTATCATGAAGCCAGCATCACCCGCCGACGGAGTGAATGGCTTCGAGTCGAAGTGGCTGTTGACGAGCAGATATGACTGGCTCGAGCTCTGCTTTGGCGTTAGCTTAACAGCAATATTTTGAATACCTTGGTAGATTTCACGCATAGTGCCAGTACCGTATGATCCGGCTGCTTGCGATAAGTCAATTTCCATATCGAAATATTCGGTTTGCAGTTCGTCCTTGATTTCTGCCAGTTTGCTTAGAATGAAATTGACTGCATCTACCTCATTTTGCGTGCTGCCAGTCAACTTGTTGCCAATATCCGAGAGAGCGTACAGATCCTTGTAGGCGCGCTCAGCAATGAATTCATTCTTCTTAGCATCCTCCAGTGTACGAGCCGTGGGTAAGTGATTGAAAAATGGAATCACAACGGCGAAAAAGAGAAGTACCCAGAAAAGTATAAAGCCCGTTGCGAAGCACCATGGCAGCTTTGAATTAGGCTTACTTTTGGCCCTATATCCCGCTGCTTCGATTGAATCGTTCGCGATCTATGCAGGGCGAAAAGTTCAGAAATATAGTAAGGTTGAATTAGTTTAAAGTCTTTGTGGATCTTACGAGACTCTCCTTCTCAGACATGGTGGAATATGACTACTCGTCCGCAAGAGAAAAATCAAACTGATTGGCAAAAAGCTATGCAGATCGATTTATACTCCGAACTCGTTGAAAATGGCTGTAGAGGGTATAATGATTTTGAGATCAAGAATGTTACAGACAGAAAAAGACGTGGCGGAGTGGGCAAATGATTTGAAAGCTTATCTATACGTTATAATTAATTATATAACTATATATATTTTTGCATAAAATATACTTACAGTATCTTCTAGTTGGGCATTCCCGACTTGCAACAATATTCAAGAGCAGCGAATATCATACGTTTGTGATTGTAAAATCAGGCTCTAAAAGCTCTATGACGGCAATCCACTGGCTGATATCCGGCCAATTAAGTCATATATTGAAACTGCTTTATTTTGAAAATAGGCAAGATAGTGGGTTCAATGTGTAACTGTTATAGAAAAAGTTAAGATATTAACCTACCTTGGGAATTCCGAGTGTAATCATTTTTACTGAAATGTAAGAGGTTATATATGTTCTTTAAAAAGAATGAAGAAGAGCATGTCCGCCTGATCATTTGATGGGGACTAGCTTCAGGGTTATAATATGTATATACGTATATCTAAGGGCCTTGGTCAGTATTATTACTATTATTATTAACTTATGCATATATTACAACTCTTTCAAGATAACAATATTGTGCTTTGACTATATAACAAAATTTGAAACCTCAACTAGCAACTTGAAGCTTATCAAAACACTCATTTTTATTTGGGTAATAGATTTATGGGTTAATAGCTGTTCATGTACATATATGAAATGATTTTATTATCCGATAACAATTAATATCGAAAATATGTAGTCTAATGGCGGAATGTTCACAAAGCTCTTTATACATATCATTAGCAACAGAGTGATAAAATCTTAATTTTTGCAAGACCAAATATTGGAGAACTGCTGAGCTATTCGCAGAAATAGTATTCTGTGACTGCTACTCGGAGAGAAAGCAAGCGGTAGAGCAATGTGCCAGCGGATACTTAACATGTGGAAAGTTTAAATAAGTGAAAATACGGCGATATATTATTTATATATTTGTGTCTGAAAATAAAACTAAGATAAAGTCATTAAAACAATAACATTGCATTTAATCGATTGCGTTATTCTCGTTCACGACCAAAAAAGCTTTAAATGTATTAAGAATTTTTAATTATTTCTATATATATATATAATTTATATATATATTTTAATATATATCTCGACAACTTTGTAATATGTGAACGGGCGGGCAATAAAACTAACCCTCGCGAATAAAAAGTAATTAGCGTGTGTTTGGCAGTCATTTAGCCAATAAGTGCATTCCATGATGGGCTCATCAATATCCAATATTGATCGCCTCGATAGAGTGATAAAAAGTTCCTCACAACAATCAGCATACAAGAATTTGTTATTGAAAGAAAGGCAACGATATCTACACAAAGCGTGCTAAATGATAAAAACATAGGAAAACATTGTGTTACCATGATATCATGAAATTTATGGAACGTTTGCGACTGTTTCCAAGAAACTATTTATAACGCCAAGCTAGGTAAGTCTATAATAAAATAGTACAATAAAACAAAGCAAGAGTACTACCAAATTAATTTCATGTTCTTTGCCAAAATAACTCGTGAAGCTTAATGCCAAAACCATATTAGCACAAACTAAATACAAGTAAAATACATGTATATAAAAATAATTTTTAAATCATTTTATGCATTCCCAATAATTGACATATGTACAGCAAATAATTTATTTGACCTTAAAGCTAATATTAAATATTTGTTCGTCTCCTTATATATAACTTAATCATATTTTAGCATTATTCAGTAGCTTTAAAATATATATCTCTGGTACTCGGCTGGCCAAGTGGCCACAATTGAATAGGATGGGAATGAAGATGCGAGCTTCGTGCTTTTGGCATCTCCCTCAACTCCAACGAAATGCCCCGATACTCCCAGTTGAAGGAGCGGCACCTTGAAGTTTCCATTTTGCTTCTGTAAAGAAACGTAAGAAAAGCTGTAAATATAATTTGCTTATTTACGTTTCAAAGCGACTTACAGTCAAATCCACGAAAAACTTGAATGGTGAGTTGTGAATGCCGTAGTTGATGAAAATGTGGTAGGGCAAAGGAAAAGAGGGCGGACTCTCAATATAACTTTTCACGAATGACCAATTGCTGATTGCGACATATTCGTAGGGCTCAATGAACAGACTCATTTGAGCAGGGCCCGTTAACGAAAAGTCGAATCGCACTGTTGTTGAATTCAGATAAGTTTTGTTCAACATTTTCAATGTAGTGGATCCTGGCGGTTCAATGGGCTCGGAACATGGCAACCATTTGCTCTGTAGGCGGTTCTGAACATATCGGAAATCATACAACGGCATGCCACACATCATGTGCCTTTGGCACCTCGATTTGATGCTAGTCAATCCCGCCAAGTCGACATTTGTGCCCAAAAGTGGCTTTTCCTCCCGTCGATCCTGGAAGCTAAACAAGTAGCCAGATTCATCCTTGCTGAGAGTGCCATCAAACTCGTAAAACTTGTTTCGGACTTGCTGCAATTCAGAGTTGTATAGATTAGAATAAGATTACTTTAGGTTTATGGGGTATTTACCAAATAGGCAACTCTTTGTCCGTTAGTCCTTGGTCGGTAGGGGAATCCCAGCTGAGTGCTGCTGGCCAAGTACATTGTGATGGAAGTAATTGCAAACAGAGTGAACAGTACTAAACTGGGTCGACGCAGTGTGTTGATCAGAGGAATCTGAAACAATAAAAGTATTAGTGTAAGAGTAAAATGCATTAAAAAACTAAATAAACTAACCAGGAAACCAAAGGACAGAATCGTCCCTAATGCGGACAGTGTTGCAATAAATAGGTCCTGATTAGATGCGCTGCCAGAACGTCCAGTCATCGGCACGAGCACGACAATGAATAAATAGAATACGTAGCTGCTGCAGATGAAGGGAATTATCTGGCTGATCTTGAGCAGGCCAGTCCAGGCATAGCCACGATCGTGCAGAGTAATCAACAAATTCAATACCAAAGACGCAACGTAGAAGAGAAGGGGAATCATTAAGACGTAAGTTGAACGCAATCCGAATGATGTGAGGAAAATTATTAACACGGATAATATGACTGCCTGGGCATGCAACGCAAGCTGCAGATGATATCCTTCTGAAATTTTATTCTGAAAAAAAAATCTATAAGAGAATGTTTGTTAGGCAGCTTGGCACATGCGAAACTTACGTTGCACTGGATGCTGTAATAGACAGTAATAGGCAAACTCAGGCCAATGAGTGAGGGGCAAACATACAGTCCGATCATCAGCATCGGAGTGCTGAAGAAAGTCAGCGATAGTCCCATATTGTCCATTACAAATGATATTACTACAGGCACAGCCAGTGCAAGTACGAAGCAGATTAATTGGATGATAAAGACCAATATAAACCAGCGTATAATGTGGCATATTGAGACGTTGGATACGGCTGCCATGCGCCACACTGAGATGAAAATGAAAAGGAGTGCAGCTCCGGCGACGCTATAGTTTATGACTGTTCCTGTTTCCTGGGAGTAATGTATAAAAAAGATGCCCAGAAAGTCAAAGTAAATCCCGCGACCAGTTTGGTGTGCCTGCCAATTTATATATTATGCAAAAATTCAATAAAATTTTTAAATAGCTGAACTTACCTCCATGTTCTCTAATTCGGTTGCATTTGATAATCCTCTGACCAGACTCAGCACATTGTCGCCAGTGTTCTGCAAGGATTCTCGAGGAATAATGTCGATCACGTCGTACTTGGTGTGGTATATAAAGCCATTGAAAGCCTGACCAAGGTCCAAGCCTAAAAGCAAATATAAAGAATCTTAGTTTAATTCTTTATTCAGAAACTTCTCTTAGCTTACCTGGAATGTGATCTTTGAAGATAGTAAAGTCCGAGTCGGAGGGCAGAGCACCAGTTTGATAGACTTCCTCGTTCAATGTTGTTCCAAATGGATGTTTGGCGTATTTATTATAATACTATAAATGAATAAGTAATTTAGATAAAGAAATAAAAGCCTTATCAACTGTCAACTTACGTCCAACAGCCAAGAATGATTTGGGCCACTCTGAGCCAGTAGTTCTCGGCCGCCACTTCCAGCCGCATCGAGGTTAACAACAGCTCTGCACATTTGTTGGTTTGGCAAAGTATGATATAAGAAATAAATTATATAAAATTTTACTCACTTGATGTTCGGGGCCCATTTGTGTTGGTTGATGAAGCCATGAGAGGCCAGCATAGAGCTTTCTTCAGCCCCATTAAACAGGAAGATGATCGGGTGCTGAAAACTTTGTTCGGTGGTAGCCAGAGTTCGCAGCACTTCCAACATTGTGACTATCATGAATCCGGCATCACCGGCAGACGGAGTTTCCGGCTTCGAGTCGAAGTGGCTGTTGACCAGCAGACACGCTTCGCTCTTGCTGCTCTTCGATGCGATTTTCACTACTATATTTTGAACGTGTTGATAAACGATGTTCATATCCTCATAAACAAACTGGCCGGAGACTTCCGATAGGTCGATTTCAATGTCGAAGTAATCCTTCAGTGAGTCCTCCTTAATTGTGTTGAGCTCCTTAAGCAGATACTCCACGGCATCAATCTCGTTTTGCTTAGAGCCTACCATTTTGGTGCCAATATTCGACAGATAATAGAGATTTTTGTAGGCACGTTCCGCAATGAACTCATGGCTTTTCACGTCCTCTATTGTTAACGCCGTAGGTAAGCGATATAAGAACGGTATAACTACGGCGAAAAACAGTAGCCCCCAGAACAGCAGAAATCCGCCTGCGTAATACCAGGGTAGCTTAGCGCTGTCATCACATTTAGTTCCGCTCCGAGGTTCATCCTCAAATCTGTTGCCAGACTCATTGCAAATCTATAAGAAGAAATACAATAATAAATGTTATAAATATGGTTTTAGGCCAATTAAAGTTTATTTGATTTTATTATCCAATATTATTTACGAGCTTCTCCTTGTCAGACATCCTAGCTCTGTTCACTGTATAATTCTTTCGGTGAGTCCAATGGTTGCCAAGTTTGAACTACTTCAGAATTTGGAGGTTCGGCTATTTTATAGCAATCAAGTCGAACATATTTGATATTTTGATATGAAAGACTAGCAGACTTCAGTAATAATAAAATCATATAATTTGATTGTCTGATAAAAAACTTAACGAGGGTGGGCACAAACCTCACCTTATTGGATATAAAATGGGAATTCGAATTTCCCAGACTTAAAAACAAAACATGGACTTTAACCTTATTTAATTTATGTTTTTCTGGTATTCCCAACATTAAAAAGTATGATCAGAATAGCTATATACATATATATGTACTGTACAGACTTCTGACTAGACTTGCTATATTTAATCATCAGAGGCCATATACATTTCAACAACTTTTGTGTCAGCCCTCTTGTTGTCAACAGTCTCTTTTATTGACTTAGAGGAAGCGGCACTTACCTCAAATTTACTTAGCAGTCTACGATATAAATTGCCGATATCAGTGCTGAATCAGCAATATACTATCCGCGATATCTCTATTTTCAAAAAGTACCTTGTTTATAAAGCAGTTTTATTAGAAGTCTTCAGAATGTGCCTCATGCAGCTGCTTGGATGAAAGCTATGGCTGCCTATATAATAATCAACAATTTACAATAGATTTATGAATTTATTATAATGGAACACGCTTCTTTTATATACTGATTAAAATCGTAAGTACGTATTGATCGGTCAACGTATTTTTGTTTATCATATTACTTATGTGTAGACGTCATTCAGTTTCGAACTGTTTTCTTAGCAAAATGTAAGAATTACTTATCGAAAACTGTCTGGAAAGAGCTCTTGTGAGATATAATTGTCATTTAATTGAAAATTAATACATGTTCTTTAAGATATAATAAGTAATCAAATACACAAAAATAATATGATGAATAAATTTTGGAATTCGCTTGAGAACTTTGGTTTATTATTTACCACATGAAGCACGTCGATCTTTAGTAAAAAGCTGACAGGCAAGAGCTGTTGTTGTCAAGGGCTAGAAATCAGCAGAAATTTAATTTTAAATTTACAATTGGGCAAGCGTTTAGAGTGAGACTGAGATAAGCGCTAAATTGAATGTCTAACACATTTAAGCAAACAAATAAAAGTAAGCAATTGACAAGCTGTAATATGATAAGTTGTTAAACTGTGGATATTATTATAGAAAATGTTAAATAAGTTCTCGAAAATATAAAGTGTTTAAAGAAGAACAGGAGGAGCACTCCACTGCACGACTGAACACCACAAAATTTGAAAAACGACTGAAGCTGTGCTGCAGCATGTTCGCCTTATTGGAGTTCTGCTCTTGGGGTTCGATCTGAGTACGACTCTCCACTCGAACATTGAGCGACAAGCAAGAGAATGCAACTTCGGCTATGCCAGGCATGCAGGCAAACCCTTTGCGTGAGCTGCTGCAATAGCTCGTCAACAATTGCAATAGATCGTCAACAACTTGTTGCTGCTCGGCGGGCATGCGCTGTTGACTAACTAAAATGTTTGTGCTTAAGAAGTTATATGTTTGATCATACAGATAGAGAGGCAGACTGGGGGTCAGGCAAACATATAAACGCGTAGGCAGCTATTAAAACAATTCTAAGCAGTTATTCTGTGCATATTAGTATAGAAAATATTTTATAAGTTATATAAAACAAAGTGTTTTAGCAATGATTAAGAACCGAATTTGTAAAAGGCAATATTTGTAAATGTTAACAAAAATGTTTCGAAACTGAATTTGATGTTCTAAAAGATGAAATTATTACATATTTTTTTAATTTAAATTAATATTATTATTGACTTCAACAGCGCATATGTTTATGCTTTATTCATTCTTATTAAATACATACATATGTATGTATATGGATGTGCAGCTCAGCATTATTATTAACATTAAACAAAGAGAAAAATATGGCCACTAAATGAAGAACATTAAATTATTGACCAATTACTTAATGATCATTAGAATTTACATAATCATTTATTATTAAACAAATAATCTTTAGACAATGTTTATAACTATTGCAATTCCACTAATATACTTAACAAATCAATTACTCACCAAGGCCTGAGTAAGAAGAAGATAAGCAGGAGGAGCAATTCACTGCACGACTGAACACCACAAAATTTGAAAAACGACTGAAGCTGCGCCGCAACATCTCCTTCTTTTATGGAGTTCTGCTCCTGCAATAGCTCGTCAACAATTGCAATAGCTCGTCAACAACTCTTGTTGTTGTTTATGCTTAAGAAGTGAGATGTTTGATCAGACATAGAGAGAGAGGCGGATTTGTGGACAGTCAAACAGACAAACTGACGGGCAAACATATAAGAGCGCAAGCAGCTATTAAGACAAATATAAGCAGTTAATCTGTGCATATTAATATAGAAAATATTAATAAAGTTATATAAAACAAAGTGTTTTAGCAATGCTTAAGAAGCAAAGTTGTTAAATATTAACAACATATTTATAAATATTAACAAAAATGTTTTGCAGCAGAAGCTTTTATATTGAAAGTTGAAATTATTTAATATATTTATTAAATTTAAATTTATATCATTATCGACTTTAACAGCGCCTTTAAATTCTTTTAAGAGTTACTGCTTATTTCACCATTTTTCTTGCATACATATATACATATGTATAACTATTACAAAACCACTAATATACTTAGTATATTCTTAACAAATCAAATACTCACCAAAGCCTGAGTAAGAAGAAGGAGGAAGAACACTCCACTGCACGACTGAACGCCACAAAATTAAAAAAAAAAAAAAAACGACTGAAGCTGCGCTGCAATATATTCGCTCTTTGTGGAGTTCTGCTCTTAGGGTTCGATCTGAATATGACTCTCCGCTCGAACATTGAGGGACGAGCAAGAGAATGCAACTTCGGCTATGCCAGGCATGCAGGCAAACCCTTTTCGTGAGCTGCTGCAATAGCTCGTCAACAATTGCAATAGCTCGTCAACAACTCTTGTTGCTGCTCGGCGGGCATGCGCTGTTGACTAACTAAAATGTTTGTGCTTAAGAAGTAAGATGTTTGATCATACAGAGAGATAGAGAGAGAGAGAGAGAGAGAGAGAGAGAGGCAGAGAGAGAGAGAGCAGCAGACTGGGGGACAGGCAGAGAGACAAACAGACAGGCAAACATACATATAAACGGACAGACAGCTCATAAAAAAATATTGTAAGAGCGCCTTAATTGTGTGTTATTTAATATTTCAGTAAAAATATTATATGTTTTTGAATAAATAATATTATAAAATAATATTTATTTCACTATCTGTATGTATAATACATATATTTAAACTTGCGGACAGGCAGACAGACAAACAGGGCAGGGCAGGGCAGGCAGCTATTTAAAAGAATATATATTTATTATATCTTTTATCTATACATTTTAATACAAGTTTTATATATATTTTAATACTATTTTAAGGTAGTATTTCTTTTAATATTTATAAATAAATTAAATATATTTATATTGAAATTATTTATTTCTCATTTAATTACACTCATTAAATATATTTATAATTGAAAACATTTAAAGAGCAAACATATCCAAAATATATAGCATATCTACCATCTCCCCTTTAAATTCCACATTTATTATTCGATAGAAACAACAAATTCGATTTTTGGGTTTTTATTAAATTACTTACTAGTTAATTATTATTGCCAGCTTTCACACATTTCATGATAAAACACATTCGTAAAATAAAGAAATAATTTAAAGACCTGTTACGAGATATACATACATATTTATCAGATTCTATCAATGTACATTAAAATTAATTTGGGAATTGTTTCGACAATAGTTCAACATCTTAAGAACTATAATTAGTAAATGAATATCAACAACTATTAGTTAGTTAGAAGTACCAACTCTCGTAGGTGCCCACCCAGGCCTGTATGTAGGCGTACGGTGGAAAGCTATCGATATGTGCGCCCAGACCTTGAGCTCTTTGGATTTCGTGGTGCACCCAATGCCCACCGATGCCAATTTCCAAGGTGGGCGTGTCAAACGTTGACGTTGTCTTCTGTAATTTAAATAAAGTTTAATTTATTATATAGAGCAATTAGCGCAAGCCCAACGAACCTCAACGTCAATGGTGAACTCAAGAGCACTGTTATCCAGGCCATAAGAGAAGTATATAAAATATGGAGGTGGCTCGTTGTTCTTGATCAGCGTCTCATTGAAGGACCAGTCCAGCAGCTTGGCATCATTCTTTAAGTTCACGAAGATGGTCATATGATCAGGACCTGCCAATGAGAAGTTAAACCGCCTTTGCATCGAGTTATCCAGCTCAGTTGTTTCCTGCAGGATCAGCGTAGGATAGGGCGCCGGTATCTGCGGCTGCTCCTTGATCGGTATCCAAAGACTATATTCGCGTGCCTTGTGCCAACGGTGATTATACAAAGGCATGCCGCAGAACATTTCCTCATCGCAAAACTCGCTGACCTTGTGAGGCTCGCCAATCGTTTTAATTTCATCTGATTAATCAAAGAACGCATAAATATTTCGATTTCTAGACAAACTGCATGAAGACAAACCTTCGGCTATATTGAAACGCCGATCTTGGGGATATACATAAATGCCGCTCTCATCCAGGCGTGTGGTGCCATCAGCATTGTGCAGTATGCGATGGGCATGCTAAAATAAAGGGAGAACTTAGTATATCCTTTAAAATAGCCTTATTCTCATCCCCTTCAACTTACAATGAGTGCATAACGCTGTGGCGATGTCTTGGGCTTGTATGGAAAGCCTGCATCAGTGACTGCAATGATAATGAACAGAAACGTGCCTGCCAAGAAGCAGAGAACAATTGTTCTCGTCTTGCGGAAGAACATAATGAGCGGAACCTGTGTGTAAAGTTCAACTTATATATGTAGATCGTAAAGATTAGTTAGAAACGTACCATAAAGCCAGCAAACATGACCGAAAACAGCCAGATCAGCATTGCCATGGATAAATCGGGATTTGATGAGCCACCAGAACGTCCTTGCATAGGTATCAAGGTCTTCAGGGCCACAGTGCAGATGTAGGTGAAGTAAGTGAAGGGCAATATCTGGCAGATCATCACAGCAATGGCAAACCAATAAGCTACAAATAGAATAGTTAGAAATAATTGAGGAATAGCTAACTTAAGCTTACCTTTGCGATGCCATTTTGTCACCAGATTCACAATCAGGGCCACAATATCGAAGAGCACGCACAGCATAATGAAATAGGCCGAGCGTATGCTCAGCGCTGTCAGAATGATTATCAGCAGAACCAAGCAAATGCAGTGGGAGTGCATGAAGAGCTGTACACGAAAGCCCAGGCTGAGCGGATCCTTTTTGGTCCTCTCCAGATAGAGGGCGGGCAGAAAACTCATGCCGAAGATAATGGGAAACACATATAGACCGATTAGTAGCCACAGCTCGGTAAACCAGCTGAGCGAGCGATTCACGCCGTCCATGAAGACAGCTACAAGTAGAGCCAATCCCAGAGCCAGGCCAAGCGAGACCAGCTGTATGCCCAACACAATGCCAAAGCGCGCCATGACGCCTGAAATGCTGCAGCCAGATCGCACGGACATGAAGTACAAGGAAATGCCTATCATCAGGATCGCAATTGCGCCGACAACCAAGTTGATAATTATGTTTGTGGTTGCCGTGTAGAAAATTATGAACCAGCCCAGGAAATCATAAAAGACATTGTGACCCTCAGCGTGAGCCTGAAATAATGGAATAAATGGAAATAATAAATATATGAAAAGAAGAAAAAGATTCATATCCTTCGGAGCCTACTCACTGCAGTATCATCCAATTCAGGCGCATTTGCCAGAGCCCTGGCCAATGCCAGCACATTATCGCCAGTGTGTTGAAAGGAGGCGCGAGGGAAGACATTGACTCGATCAAATTTGGTGTGATAAACATAGCCATTGAATATGTATGCCATGTCCAGGCCAGGCACACCTCCATAGTCCCTAAAAATGCGAAAATCTGTGTCGGATGGTATGAAGCCAGCGTGGAATATCTCCTCGGCCAAGGTGTTGGCAAAGGGATGCGGTACCTTGCGATAGTATTTCATGAGCCAGGGATGATTGGGACCCGACTGAAACAGAATCTCGCGGCCGCCGCTGCCTGCGGCATCCAGATTGATCAGAGCTCTGTGTAAACCATAAATTATAATCGATATTCTAATCAATATTTAATCAATATTTACTTGCAGTTCTTGGCCCACTTATGCTGCGTGATGAAGGCGTGTGAGGCTTGAAGCGGATTCTCCTCGGCTCCGTTGAACAGAAAGACAATGGGATGGGCTAGTGGCTCATCTGTCTTGGCAATGACGCGCATCACCTCGAGCATGGCCACCACCATGGCGCCATCGTCGCCAGCGCCTGGACTGCCAGGCACGGAGTCGTAGTGGCTATTGATCAGCAGATAGTTCTCGTTCGTGTTGCCCTTCTCGCTGAGCTTGACGACCACGTTCTGTATGCCCTGGTACATGTTGACCATGGTCCAGTGCATGTAAGCGCCGCTTGCCTGCTGCACATCGATCTCGATCTCAAAGCGCTCGTTGGCCTCCGCCTGCACCTTCTCAATTTCATCCCTAAAGAACTGCACGGTGGTCACCTCGTTGGCCACGCTGCCCACGACACGTGGCCCGATCCGCGTCAGCTCGATGAGCGTGTCCTCGGCACGCTGGGCAATGAAATCTCGGGGATAGATAGCTTCATCACTGCGTGTCAGCGGCGTTGGCATGTGATTGATCTGCGTGTTGACCAGCGATACATAGATGACGAACCAGAAGCCGAAGAAGGCCGGCGCATAGTACCACTGCAGCTTCTTGGGCACCTCAAAGTCCACATCGATGTGGTACTTGGAGTTGAACTGCACGTAAGTGAAAGAACTTTAGTTGTTTGACCGATTATCATAAAGCTGCGAGTGGTTAATTACTAGCTTTAAATACTATATTTAGCAAGGCGATATCTAATCAAGGAGCAAACGCTGGCCGCAATGAATGCCAGGGCTAATCGGAATATTGATCGAGCAACAGCGTTTACATGATAGGTTTATCATTCTGAAGGCATTCCTTTGGAAGTGGCTACGGCAACAAGTCAATTTATCGGCCCCCTGGGTAGTCAATTGAACTCTTATTGTTTTATAGGCCTCTCGATAAGCGATTCGATTTTGCAAATGCTAAACCTTTCGACAGTTTGATTTCAACTGAGGCGAATGCTTGACTTTGAAATCCAAAACATTCCATGATTCATGTGGTCGTGTGGACAATGCTTCGAAGCTCTTGAGCGATTACAATCGAATTACTGCAATAAATTGATTAGGTTTCGAAAATCGCCAAATATTGCCAACAGTGGAGGCAACAACAACAATTTGCAAATCGTGCGGCTTCTTTGATATTTTAGCTATAGCTAAAGTAATCGGACTTATCTGATAAAAAACCGATTAGCCGATTAGCCAACTTTCTCGGTAGCTCGGTTGACTTTATTTTGGCCATTGCGATAAGTTCGGATCAGCACACGTCAGAAACGTGCCTAGCACTTGAGTTAATAAATTTGGAATTGATCGTTTAGCCTGGCTGATTACAACTAAGTAGCAGTCGCAATGCGAAATTTAGTAACTATATCAATTTTTAAATGATCTGAAGTACTTTACTTGAATTTAAGTTATGTCAAAAAATATTAAAATGGGTTTTGCTGACAACATGCATGATTTAAATAGTTTAAAAAAAATTTATTGGTCATTAAATTTAGCTAACAAAATTTAAATTTTATAAAAATAGTCTCAAAGTGCTTCACTTAGAGTCTAATTGTTTTCTGTTATTTATTTTGACAAGAAGAATTAATTGTGCAGAGAAATAGAGTGAGCTTCTTTAAAACCATATAATATAATATTATATAATAATTACCTAACTAAGTTAAAGCTGAATTTAAGAATATGATACTAGATAAAACCATACTAAATTTGTATTAAAATTTCCCCCCTTTTGTTCATGCTGTCTTTGTTGGAAATTAATTTGTCTTTTATGTAAACCATATTTATAAGAGGAAAATATCAATACACTGTACTATAAAATTGCATATATAAATGCATAAAAAAATATAAAATGAAACAACAATCTAACTAGCATTTGAAATTATTTATCCATTCATAGCTGCCGCTTTGTCATTTAAAAATACAAAAATGATGAACGCATTTTATAATTATTGTAAAAATTAAAAATGTTCACTATAAAAAAATCATTTACTAATAAATTAGTATATATATATATATATATATATATATATATATATATATATATATATATATATATATATATATATATATATATATATATATATATATATATATATATATATTTTACGTAATTCCTTGATTCGATATTGGTTTATTTATTATTTATATGCTCTCATTAGCTTTTTATACGTACACCCATTTTGAAACAAATTTGAAACTCTTATTCGATCACTGGTATTTATCCTTTGAGTATGGTAACACGGCACAGCACTGGCACTGCTAGACGATACGGCGGATGGCTGAGATCGTTCACGTCTTTCGGCCGTCACTGGAATTGCACAAATGAAGCGAATGCGAAACGCACAGCGTTCTTAAAATATGTATAAGCACAAAGGTGTTTACTGGAGGGAGCACTTGGGAATGGCCAACGTCAAGTTATCGTTGGGAATTCAATATCTAACGGCGATATGATAAACACGGGCAATTATTGTTGCCTCGACTCGAACAGCGAATTCGGCTTGATTTTTGTCTTATTGGATGTTATTATCGCAATTGCTATTACGGTAGTATAGAGGCACCTGTGTGGTAGTCCACGATTACGTCTCGTTTTCTTCTTTTAGTATTGTTTTTATTTTTTCAGTGTGCTGTTCTTAACGGGTTTTATCTTTATGGCGAAGAAATATGATTTTCTGGTAAGGTGCGAAAAATACTTTTCGCGCTGTTGCTGGCGGCGTGGCACCTTAGAAGTGTTTGCACTGTACCCAGTTTATCTAGCTAATAACCGAATGGCATCGTCACAGTGTCACAGTCAATAAATACTTTTCACTAGCGCTGCTCCATGCCCCAAGTAAGCGTCATTGCGATGCCTCACACACTCACCGACTAACTGACTAGCTAGCTAGCATCGTCTGCTATCCAGAGCCCGAGCCCAGATACGCTCACAGACATAGAGATAGTCAATAGGCGGTTGTGCCTGGCTGCCTATGGCACTTGTCTCTGGCCTCCGCTTTTGTAATGCATGTTCCTCTATAGACTTCACTAATTAATTTTTGCGCTGTTTGCCTGCGCCGTTGATGCCATTTCTGTTTATGTGTCATTGCATTCTTTTGTCTTCCCTCCGATTCGCGTATTGGCAAATTGTCGCGTTGGGCGAGCTTTTTGGAACTGGGCGGCGCAGCGAAATACTTTAATTTCGCTTGATTAACAAATTGTTTTCATTATACAAATCGTTTTGTTTGCTAGCCAGCCCATATATACGAGAGTATCTGTTTGTCCACTGAGTTATGCTTGAATGCATTCAATGCTGGGAAATTGACTCGTCCGAAATTATGTCAAATACTATTTTCGCGCTCGACTGCACGACGCAAGCGACAAGTGGCAGCAACACACTCTAATTTTTAGAATATTCAAAAAATCAAAGCTTGTTAGATATTGCTGCTGTGCTTTAGGCAGCTTACCGAAAACCTTTCCCAAAAGAAAAGTTGTGCAATGCTGAGTTAGTAGCTCAATATGAAATATATAATTATAGTAAGAGTAATTTAGTTTTCAATCTATAACTAGGCTTTTCACGTACCCTAAAAATGACATCAAACTGTCAAAAGGTGAGATCTCGCCTGTTCAAAGAGTGAATCATCTTTTATACACTTATCATTTTCGAGTTATGTTCTCTCCCACATTCACCCAACTGACTCAGTCTCAATTTATCTATCTTCTAGTCTCTTGTCTCATATCACTACATTCTACATACAAAAACAAATTCATTCTGCCTCTTACATATATTTATTATAATGAGCTAAGGTGAAAGAAAACCATAAAGAAAATTGTGCAAAATCAAGCATGTAAAATTAATACACAAAAAAAAAAATAAATACACAAAATGATGCCCTGCGCTCACTCATATTTCTACGATTCCCGAAACAACACGAATCTTATTGCAAAAATTCACTTGTTAGCGCGTTCTCATCTTACGTTGCTCAAGGTCGCAAGCATAAGATTGCCATAATCAGAATTATTGCCGATTGGCACAATATCATGCTCAAATATAAATATAGGAATATATATATGAATACGAATACATAGCCGAGGTATATTCCAATATATATGTATGTTTATGGCGCGCGATAATTGCGATTATGCGCGATTCCAGTAAACATGAGAATCAATTTCAAAATTGTACTCAAATGACGCATCCAGTAGCACCGCATTATAAATTTAAATTGCAGAGTTTTAAATTTAAATATTCATCATTCATATACGCCTGTGCATATATTTATGAACGTGACTGTGTGACTATCGCGTGCTAAATCTGTGCGCTGCTCTGCCTACATTATTTAAAGCATAGAAATCAAAGGGAAGTTTGTTGGATTGAGTCCTAATCCAAAGGCATTTGACAACCTATCGCATAGCAATTATCAATTATAGCCCTAATTATAGCTAATTATTTGTGAATTCACTCGCTTCGTATCGATATGGATTCACGCGTCCCTTACTACACTAATGATAAACAACACAATTCGTACCTTTGAGCGCGGTCGCTGCTAAAAATCGAGGTGCGGAAGACATGTTTATAAAGCAAAACTAAAATAGAGTAAGAAAATAGGAGAAAGAAAATTGTGTGAGCTGAGTATAAAATATGAGAGGGCTGCAGAGGTACTATGGACCATATGGTATATGGTATAGATATATTAAATATTTTTATTATATTGACAGAGATAAATACTTTCAATAAATATTAATAAAATTAAGTTAAATTTCTATTTAAACACAATTATATGCATACTACAACAAACCTAATCCACTCGAATTTGACTCTGTGAAAAGTCCAATATTATTTAGGGAATCTTGCGATTTCCAAAGTTCTTTGGCTGATTTTTATGGGCGCCAATTGAGATATTGTGAACAGTAATTGAAATTGCCCTCGTATCGATTAAGCCGATAATGTGTCTAATTCAGTGGGCTTATCATAAGCCCACTGAATAGCTCTTGAGGTTCAGGCACTACAAATCCATAAATTCGGGAATTATGTATATATAATTGCCGCTGCTCGTGGGCAAACTATTTAGTATGTGAACAGGCGATACGAAAAGCACAAGTTTGGTTAACTAGTGTCTGGATGGGATTAGGATTTTGAACAGTATTGATCATGATGTCGAACTGCTGCAGCGGCAATAACAACCTCAACAACAACGACAGCGACAACGGCAACGTCAACACCATCATCAAGTGAGTTCGATGAGCACAGCAAGTTCTCATTTGCTCTTATATGTGGACTGTGCTGTGATCTCTTGCTCTTTGCCCACTGTGTGAGCTGCCTCTCTGACTCGCTCTCTCTCTCCTTCTGCGTCTCCTGCTGCGCTGCTCTGTGCCCGGCCAGACGTGCGGCAACCGTCGAAGGCGACAGTTGTGGTTGTGTTGTGTGTGTTGTGTTGTGTTCTGTGTCAGCTGATGGCACATGTTGCTGCCGTTGACGGCATTTTATATAAGCATATATAAAAAACATTAAAACTGAATATAGAAATATTCGCGTCAGTTTTCATCAAGTGTTAATCAGCACAAATAGTTGTGAGTGAAAATCAAAGAAATAAGAAAAGGATTGCCTGTCAACAATTGAGTGTGAGTGTGAGTGCGAGTGCGAGTGCAAGTGTGAGTCTATTCAAACATTTTGTTTGGCTTCTTGTGTTGCTTTCTTTGAACAACAATAAACACGACCGCAACTTCCTTTGCGTCTGCTCTCGCTGTTGTTCGTGTGGCAAGTTGCGGAGCGTCAAGAGGCAGGTTATTGACTTCTTATGTTGCGGCCCTTGCGGCACATGTCGCACATGCAGCATGTAGCTGTGGCTGTGGCTGTAGCTGTAGCTGCAGCTATATCTGTCAGTTACTATTGGATTGGATTGCCTCTTCCGCTGCGTTTCTCTATCTCGGAGAAAACCCAAATAAATGTTGTTGGTGTTGCTGCTGCTGCTGCTGTTGTCACAGTTGATTGCCGTCGCCTCGCCGATTGTTTGGATTTTCTTCCCATTTAGATAGTCTTTAAATAGACTTTCTTTGGCCTCCCCCACACAAGTCATTTGCATGACTAGTTCAACCCGAGTTCTGCTTTGTTTATTTCGATTCAGCTCTGTGGGCGTGACCACACAAAGATCTGTTTGTAAAACTTATGAATCAACAACAACAACAAAAACTAAAACTAAAACTGAAACCGAAACTCAAAACTGATTAATGCACTTGCTTGCTAAATTGATTAACCACACGTCCCTCAGAATTGAGTGTGCTCCACTTACATAGACATCCCGCTCCGTCTGCGTGGCGAATTTGTTTTTGCCTTTGCTGCGTCTCGGTCTGGCGGCCGCATTTAATCGGCGCATCGCGGCTGGCCCCTGAGGGTCATGAGGCGCATTGCTATAAATGGGTCGCTGTCGCAGGGACCCCGATTGCATTTTACCCGCACTTTAATCATCGACCGCAAGTACAAATTGCCTCTTCACTCGCTCGCCCAAAGAAATAAGAAGAAATAAAAAGAAATGAGCACATCCAACACTTTTCTGTTTATTGGCCAAGCGGACTGCAACCATTTGGCAGAATTCTTCGTATACAAATTTTGTTTTGTTTTCTTCTCTTTTTTCTAGCTATGCGTCACATCAAATTTAGCCTGGCACGGGCTGCACTTCACAGGCTTTCTGAGAGGGAGTGACTGAATAGGCATAGGTATACTGATAGCTTTTGTTAAGTTGGTCACGCCGAGCTTAGAGCTTTATCTTAAGCGCCAAACTGGAGTCAGTTTGATTTGAATGAGCTAGTTACATCTATGTTCTTGTACAGGGTATTCTAGTTTCGGTCATATTCTCCCACAGATCACAGCAGATAATTAAAGTCGAATATTATGTGCTCAGTTCGCTATAAATAACAAACGAAAATCAAAATTTACAAAATGTCCCGGCTAATTTACGGTTGTTTCTCGTCTATGTGTCTAGATGTTGT
Organism: Drosophila paranaensis; assembly: GCA_035047545.1. Lineage (NCBI taxonomy): Eukaryota > Metazoa > Arthropoda > Insecta > Diptera > Drosophilidae > Drosophila > Drosophila paranaensis. The sequence continues at coordinate 14,419,332 of JAWNPL010000026.1, read as the reverse complement.
TTCACAAACGAATATTTGTTCAACATTTATTGTTTTCATTCAGCTTTTTCATTTTTCCTGTTTACGAGCTCATCGTCAGCTGTCCACATGGGAAAAACGGAATATTTTTGGGGCAACACATGTGCGCCGCTTGACCCAGCTATAAACATCGATGACAAAATCTCTCGGAAGTTGAGTTTTGCGCAGCAGAAGAATGGCTCTAGTCTAGACTGCATTGTCTTATCATTTCCACGAATTTTTCCAGCCTAGATAGTGGGAGGAAGTACTTCAGCTCTCTCCCAGTACTCCGCGAACACATGTTAACGATTTCTAATTAAGATATGCGCCAAGCTAACTCCTCCCCATTTGCCTCATCTGACAATCGTTTGCAAGTACTCGACGTGATTGATTCACTTATCTATCACTCTGATAGCTTCGCGCAAAGCCCACTTGAGAGCCATCGAGACATCGGCAGGGCTGTTGAAGTCAATCGATTAGCATGTTTATGTATTTTCGGCTGTTCGAGTGGGTGGTCCGACGAGTCGTAACTATTTAATCGCTGATTGTGATTAAAGTGACTTCCTGACTGTGACGTGCTCGCAGTTAGTGGTCATCGCAGGTCAATCAATTAAGTCAATTGCGGAGCCCATGGCTGTGCTGGGGCAGTGTCATTTTGCACACTCACTCAGTATTCATTATTCATTATTCAATATTCATTCCAGCTACAAGATGAACTCCAAATATGAGAACATGAAAATCATCTACAATCGCAGTAAAATCGGCTGGTACTGGGCGCCGCTCTTCGTGGCCTTCTGGTTCCTGCTCTACTATTTGGTGGTGGTGCCCAGCTTCCACAGCATGCCGCCGCTGAAGACGGTGCAGGACGAGCTGCAGCAGCCGGGCCAGTTCATTGGCGAGCGTGCGGAGGGCACTCTGCTCAGGCTCTCGAAGATTGGACCCAAGGTTGTGGGCAGCGCTGCCAACGAGCAGGTCGCCGTCCAGTTCCTGCTCAGCGAGATCAACGACATCATCGACGGCGCCCGCGACGACTTATACCACATTGAGAAGGACGTGCAAATAGCATCGGGCAACTATCTGCTCTGGTCGATGGTGAACGTCTACCAGAGTGTGCAGAATGTGGTCGTTAAGGTCTCGCCCAGGAATCCAACAACTGAGGCGGCTCTCCTGATCAACACTCACTTCGACTCGGTGCCGGGCAGTTCAGGTGCGGGCGATGCTGGCATGATGTGTGTCATCATGCTGGAGGTGCTGCGGGTCATCACCAAGTACGAAACGCCGCTCACCAACACGCTCATCTTTCTGTTCAATGGCGCCGAGGAGAATCCTCTGCAGGGCTCTCACGCCTTCATTACGCAGCATCCCTGGGCACAGAATGTGCGGTGAGTTGGCCAGAGAAGAGATAGAGATTATTGTAATAAATTATAATATATTATTTTAAATAATAAATTCATTTCTGACTCTAATTCTGTAATACTTGCAGAGCTGTGGTCAATCTGGATTCGGCTGGCAGTGGTGGGCGTGAGATACTCTTTCAGTCTGGACCCGATCATCCCTGGCTAATGAAGGTTAGCTATCAACTAATGATCTTCCTTTTGACCATCTATAACTTATTCACTTAAACTCTTCCCTTCAGTACTACGGCCAGCACATCTCACATCCATTCGCCTCAACCATAGGCGAGGAACTCTTTCAAAACGGCTTCATACCCTCGGAGACAGACTATCGCATATTCCGTGACTATGGCAAAATACCAGGTAAAAGAGAAAATTATAAAGTCTTTTAGCAAAATGTAATGCATTTCCTCTTAGGCCTGGACATGGCACAAACATTGAATGGCTATGTCTACCACACAAAGTACGATCGATTCAATATAATACCTCGACGCACATATCAGCTGACTGGAGATAATTTACTAGGCCTGCTCAAAGCCCTGGCCAATGCACCTGAACTGGAAAATCCAGCAGTGAGTCTCAAAGTTTATCTACTTAGAATTATATTTATACAATAATCATTATCATCATCAGAATTATGCCGAGGGCCACATGATATTCTTCGATGTGTTGGGCTGGTTCTTCATCTACTATCCGGATTACGTTGGCGTCATCATCAACATTAGCGTCTGTGTCCTGGTGCTCGTTACAATTGTTGTCTATATCTGGAGCATGGCCAGCAACACGGGCATGTTCAGGCGTCGCATCTTTGCTAAGTTTGGCATCCTGGCTGCGCTACAGCTGTGTGGCGTGGTGCTGAGCGTGGGCCTGGTTATCTGCATCGCACTCTTCCTGGATGCCGTGGGTCTGTCGATGGCCTGGTACTCACAGACTTGGATGATCTTCGGCCTGTACTTCTGCCCCATGTTCTTTGGCCTGGGCATACTCCCAGCCATTTACTTTAGTCGCACGAAGGAGGTGGGTTTTGCAAGACTTTGTTGATTTATTATTATTATCATTATTATTATTTATTGTTATTATTTACCAAATTTACAGCACGGTCTTCCCCTTGGCTATGGCATTCAGCTGTTGATGCACTCTCACTGCTTAATCCTGACAGTCATCACAATTATCATGATATCCTTTAATGTGCGATCGGCCTTCATTCTGCTCATCTGCATTGGCTTCTACACGCTCTCGGTGCTGCTCAACATGGCCACATGTGCACATAAAACAAGTGAGTTTCTTATTTAATATCAAATTAAATTTAAATTAAATTAAAATTTGAAAATATTATTTATATTTTTATAGATTTCCTGTGGCTTATTCCTCACTGTCTCTGCCAAGTGCTGCCCTTTATGTTCTACACGTATTGCTGCTATGCCTTCTACGTTGTTTTCGTGCCGATGCAGGGCCGCGAGAGTGGCGCGAATCCCGAAATGCTCATCGGTGGCTATACTGCGCTGTTCTGCTTGCTGCTAGCGCCGTTTATAGTACCCCTGCTATGCCTGTTCCGCAAATCGAAGACCATCATCTCGCTCTTTGGCATCTGCACGCTCATCTTCATTATTCTGGCTGCCACGCCTGCAGCATTCCCCTATGTGGAGAAGACCGCCCCTCAGCGATTCTTTGCTGTGGTAAAGCACCTTAAACTAGACTTAATCTTAATTTATTTAATTATAATATTTATCCATTAGCATACCACGCGCACCTTCCATAATGCGGATGCAGCTCAGACAGTTAACCACACGGACTCTGGCTACTATGTGATGCCCGTGGATCGGCATCCCAAGTCCCTGGACAGCATTCTCTTTGAGGGCACCAATTTAACCAAAGCAGATCGCAGCACGTGTGAAACTGAAATTATGTGTGGATTTCCCATTTACAGTTCGCGTTGGCTGAAGGCAGTGTAAGTACGAGAGCTTTCCCATTCAGTTCAATAATAAATATAAATATTCTTTTAATGATTACAGAGATAATAGCTACTGGGTGCCAGGGCCGGAGCCAAACAAAGACTATCTGCCCACATTGCGCATAATAAACAAGGAGAGCACTTCGCGAACGAACATAATATTCACTTTAGAGGTGGCTGGGCCGGATCACTCGAGCATATTCATCGAGCCACTGGATGATGCCAAGCTAGTGGACTGGACCTTCACCAAGGAGCCGTTGGAGAAGTCCTTGCCGCCGCCCCACTACGTCTACTGGTCATACGCACTAGATCCGACGCCCTTGCGCTTTAATTTGGAATTTGAGGTGAGTTCTCTGGGAGTGGAATCTGATTATTGGAATTTACTACTTTCTGCTCTTCACCAGCATGATAATGAGGACTGGTCAGGCGCTACTTTCAAAGTCGCCATCATGGGTCACAGGATACACGACGACATGTTCAAGGACAAGGACTTTCGAGAGTTCCTTACCAGGTTTCCGCCCTGGTCGCACGTCAACTCATGGATCGGCTCCTACAACAGCTGGCAACTCTAAGGGCAGCAGAAAGATCTGATGCAGCACTCGATATTCACTCACTACTTATGGCTCGGAGGTCGGAGACTCTGAGCTGTTGTTAAGTTTTCGCATTCATCCATTTCACATATGATACTCGCACAAGCGAACGTCCAACGATCAAAAAGTTGTATTTAAATTATAAATCTAGAATCTAATTAAAGCTATCTCCCATTTTTGTGCTAAACTAAACTGAACAAATAAGATTGTAATTGTATTAAAATATATTTTAAATAATTTATTAAGTTACAGAAATCTGTTTCACTATTCGCCACATATTTCTCTAGAAGATCCAACTCTCGTACGAGGCAAACCAGTCGGTGGTGTATGTCCAATCCGGGAAAGTGCCAAGGAACTCCCGGAACTCGGGCGTGTAGTGTTCCGGATGATACAGGAAATGAACGCTGACTGCCAGCTTGAAGTAGGGCCCATCGGTGTTCGCTGCATCGTGCTCGACCTCCAGCCAGAACTTGAAGGACTCCTTGACCATGGAGGTGACATGGTAGACGAAATAGGGTGCAGTGTGGCCATCCACCAAGAGGGTCTCGTCAAATGACCAATTCGTGACCTTCACCTTCTCCAATGGATCCACATACATGACAATGCGGTCGCCCGCCTTAAGACTGAACTCGAATCGCTTCTTGGTCGGGCTTAACGATTGACTAAATATATCGGTGAGCTCTGTGGCAACTGGCAGCACCGGAGCAGCACTGTAAATCCAGCGAGCAGAGTCCCTAAAAATAAATCGGATTTATTTTGAAAACAATATAAGAGATTGAGGTAAATAAATTGAGACTTACTTCCAGTTGAGCCAGCGTCCGCTGTAAAGCGGCAGGCCACAGTAGGGCTCTGCAGCGCAGTTGTTCGTGAGCCAGCTCTCGGGCTCCACATTCTTCAGCGTTGTATCATACAGCTCCGAGTATCGCGTATCCACGGGCTGTATATAGAAGCCAGTCTCCGTAGTCGTAGTATCATCCAAATTGTGCAAAATGCGTTGCGTGTGCTAAGGGAAACTTGGAACTACTACTAAGAGCTCTCTCAAATTGTCCTAAAGAAGCTTACCAGAACGTAGTAGCGCTGTGCAGCAACATCCTTCTTGAAAGGAAAACCTGCAGGCGTAGCAGCCAAGATAATGAATATGATGATTAGGACACCGAACATGGAGATGAAAGTCTTTGACTTGTGGAATTTGATTAAGATTGGTACCTGAGAAGAGAAAAGAGAATATGAATACTTGTGCATATATACAGTTAGAGCAGCCTCTAAAACCTACTATGAACCCAGCATAATGCATCGTCATTAGCGCAATGAAGGCTGCGAGCAGCATATCTGGTTTGCTGTCGGGTCCATCGCGTCCCTGCATGGGCACAAATACCAGCAAAAAGACGTACATCAAATAGGTGTAGAAGAAGAAGGGCAGCACCTGGCAAATCATATGGACAGTCATGAAGAAGCTCTCTGCAAGGCAGGAATATATAAATTAGCAAATTAAAAAAAATATATATATACTTATATCACTTACTCTTAATGGTCAGCCTGAGGATAAACTGAACAATCATTGAGACCGTGTAGAAGAAGAGGACAATCATGGGAAAGAAGGCTGAGCGTATGCCCAGGCCTGTCAGCAGGAGGCAAATGAAGACAATCAGGATGCAGTGGGCGTGCATGAAGCAGGCAATGGAGTGGTTCAGCTTCATGTACGACTTCCGCTTGGTCCAGCCTACGTAGAAGGCGGGCAGCAGGCCCAGTCCCAGGAACATGGGGCAGAAATACAAGCCGAATGTCATCCAAATGCCATAGTACCAGGACTCACCCAGGCCCACAGCACGCATGAAGACAGCCACGAGCAAGGTCAAACCCCAAGCGATGACCACGGCCCCCAGCTGCACCAGGCAAATGATGCCAAAGCGCAGGACCACCGCCTTGGGTGCGTCCACCACATTGTCCTTGGTCATGAAGTAGACGGAGATGCCAATGCAGACCAGAGCAGCCAAGGAGACAACAATATTAATGGCTATGCTGGCGCTCTCCGTATAGACGACGATGAACCAGCCAAGGTAGTCGAAGAAGATAGCGTGTCCCTGCTCGTGGGCAGCGGTGTCATCCAGTTCCGGTGCATTGGCCAGCGCCCAGGTCAAGGCCAGCACATTGTCGCCAGTGGTCTGATAGGTGCCCCTCTCCAGATTCTTGAAGTTGTCGTATTTGGTATGGTAAACATATCCATTGACAGCGTGCGCCATGTCCAGGCCGGGCACTTGGCCAAAGTCGCGAAATATGCGAAAATCCGTGTCGGAGGGGATGAAGTTGTTCTGGAAGAGCTCCTCGCCGAGGGTTATGGAGAAGGGATGTGGTGCGTACTTCTGATAATAATTCATCAGCCAGGGATGATTGGGACCCGTTTGGAAGAGAACCTCACGACCGCCTGATCCCGTCGAGTCCAAGTTGATAAGGGCCCTAAAAGAGTGTAGTCAGGACTTAAGCCTCAAATTGAATTGATTGAGAAGACGGAGTCTACGTACTTGCAATTTTTAGCCCATTTGTGGCTCGTGATGAAGCCATGAGAGCCCAGCATGTTGGCTTCCTCAGCGCCGTTGAAGAGGAAGATGACGGGATGAGCCAGGGGGCGGTCGAATTGGGTCATGACGCGCAGCGTTTCCAGCATGACTACAACCATGACGCCGTCGTCACCGGCAGCCGGCGTCTTCACCTCCGAATCGTAGTGTGAGTTAACCAACAAATAGTTGTCACTGGGACTGTCCTTTCTTGAGAGCCGCACCACCACATTGGACACATTGTCATAGCTCGTGGCTGCATCCCACAGATAGAAAGCGCCCGAAGCGTACTGCACTTCCAGGTCGATGTCATAGAGATCGCTGCGCGACTGCTCCGCAATCCTTTCCACCTCGCGCTTTATAAAGTTTACGACGTGCACCTCATTGTTAATCGATCCCGTCATCTTGTTGCCAATCGATGAGTACTCGGCCAGCTGAATCATAGCTCGCTCGCCAATAAACTCGCCCGGATGGTTGGCCTCATCGCGAACATACAGCATTTTGGGATAAGAGAAAAAGCTCGGAATGGCGGACACATAGAAGAGGGTGAACCAGATGACACAGAAGATGGGTGCCCCATACCAAGGCCATTTATCGCGGCTCCTTTTGCTGCTCTTCTCCCCAGATGCTATATCAACGCTGGAGAAGGACATCTGCGAATGAGTGGCAAATAGTTAGAGTACTTTAAATATAGCCGACATAGGGCGAGCGAGGTAGGTCTAAATACCTGCGAAACTAATCTGTTCATTTCTAATCATTATGTTTCCTTTTATTAATCATTTTGATTAGTTTCTTAGTAAGTGTTTGCTGACACTTGTGGGAGAAGTGCTTTTCAGATTAATAATTATTTAACAATTTTACATTACCTTGAACATTTTTTATTTATTACTTAATTTTTTTTTTATTTTTTCTCTCTTCATATTTTTTGTTCAAATTTTGTTTTCAGTGAACTTCAGTCGAATAACCTCTAGAATTTAACTCTAAGTTAACAAATTACCTTATTTTACACGATGACCTTTAGTACCACTTTTTTTTTTTGACTAAACAGAAGAAAGTGAACCGCAGCGCAACACATGAGTTGGGAAACTGAAACAAGCAATGGAATTTAAAGTAAATATTTCGGCTCTATGCCAATAAGTTGGGGCTTATCGGCGATAATGTCTTGTAGATTACGATTTGGCGATAACAAGCGCCAATTTGGGGGCTTTATGGCTTGATGGCCAGCGGTTAGATTAAGCTTTATGTCGGCATATATCTTATTGCCGAACTAAACTAAAGGAAAATAAATATTTATAGTGCTCGATGATCATTAGCTCAGAGAAAGGAAAGAAAAACAACAGGGATCAAGTAGTCGAAGCCAGTGAAACGAAACGAAACGAAACGAAAACGACCCCAAGTTCGTATCATTGAATCAGCATAGAGCCCAGTGTCGAAGTCAAGTGAAGTCCTAAAACAATTTGTAAGAATTTTCAAGTTTTTTATGAGAAAATGGCAGATTTCAGTCGATATCGATCAACCCTCGGGGATTACCATTACACAACCGAGAAGGCAACCCGATACGCACTGATCCACATGATGTTGTGTATCGTGTTCGTAGCCTGTGTAACGAAGATTGGCCACGATTTTATAGTGATTCAGCAATATTTCTTTATCAGGGGCTTGCGATCTTCTCTTTCAGAGCCGGGCGAGATAGAGAATGGAACCGAAAGTTTGTGGGATGACGTTATTACAATTCCCGACTTTTGGAACTATTTGGAGTTTGTGGTAATTCCCATGTTGCATTCGAACACATATAATAGCTCGACTCACTATCGACATGGACCCAAATACGGCGGGCCGAACTGGAAAAACCGTTTGTTTATAAATGAAAATCTACTGCTTGGACCGCTGAGACTACGACAAGTCCGCGTAAAAGAGGGTACCTGCGAGGTGCACCACTCACTCTATCGTTACTTCAACAAATGTGTTGGTGCATACTCCAAGGCTGATGAGTTCACCAAGCCGGTCTATAAGGGGTAAGCAATTCGAATAGTTGTAAAAATCGCCAAAGTCCATTTAATCTAATTAACGAATAGTACAAAGTATTATACAATGGATGAACTGCAGACCATTACCATCCCAGGAGAATTAACCAGCTATCCCAGTGGCGGCTATGTGAAATTATTATCATACGAAATAAGGGAGAGTCTAGAGCTCATTAAGCATTTGAGGAGAATCAAATGGCTGGATCGTGCTTCACGCGTGGTCGTGGTTGAGCTGAATATGATCAACTTGAACTTGGACCTAATAGTTGCGACTAAGTATATTCATTCATTTGCTATCTCCATACTAACATGATAACGGCAACACTCTACAAACTGCAGATTAGTTTTTGAGATAATGACAAACGGACTTTTAATTAACAAACGTTATTCGAAATCATTCCACTCAAGTCCAGAAACCGGACTCATAACGGAATTATCCTTTGTAATATACTTAATTAATTTCTATTACACCTACAATGAGATCAGAGTAATGATTCGCATCAGCCCGAAGCTTTACTTTAAGAAATTTTCAGCATATATTGTTCTACCCAAGATTATCGTAAGTGCCCGAGCTCCGCCTATGTCTGCTAACGAAGATAACAAATATCTCTCCACTAATCAGATATGCCATGTGCTCAGTGGTCTGCATATCTACTCGGCCTATAGTACAACGAAATTTCGCTCTGCAGTGAATTCACAGAAAGTTGATTTTATACCACTCGATTACATGGTTGCGACATTTACGGCCCAGCAGATGCTATTTGCATTCTTAGCTTTCTTCTCCTGGAACAACCTGTTGACATACATGAACTTTATTCCACTCTTAAGAATTCTGAGCACTTCGATAAGAATGGTGAGAGCCTCAGCTGATTTATCGTCTGTAGCTAATCGAATCTTAACTCGTTCACTCCATTTTAGGCTTTCACTGATTTGGTTGCATTGCTTATCATGCTCACCGTCGCATTTCTGGCCTACGCTCTTCTTGGCTTCAGCATGTTTGGCGAAGAGCAAGAGGAGTTCAAAGATCTTGGCAGGGGTCTTCTAACCTTAGTGCGCATGATGGCTTACGATTTTAACTACTTAAACCTGGCAAAAGATTCTCCGGAATTGGCGCCCATATTCTTTTTTACCTATATGCTGTTCATCTTTCTCGTTTTATTCGTAAGTGTTACTGACAACCTTCTTATATTTCCAGTTGATAATGTTAAGTGATTACTGTAGAATATAATCATGGTCGTTGTTGTGCTGGCCTACAACACTGCCCAATCGACGATTGTCTACAAGCCCTCATTCTTGACGTACTACATACGAAAGCTACTCTATCGGCTCTCATGTGGCGCTTTTAAGCCTCCCACTTATCCCCAATTGAGTAAACGAGCTGACTCCCACGACCAATTCAATCAGGATAGGCTGCGCCAACTGTGAGTTGCCAACGAGAAATACTCTGGAATTTATTTAATATCCTCTCGAATTGCAGACATTTCATGAGGGAGTATATGGAAATCGAGTCTGAACTGAATATGTAACTAACCAAATTGCTTAAGCTTTTCATATATTAACGCACCTCTTTGCAGACTGCATTTCCGCCTGGACGTGATTGAGAAAGTACTTTATCGCTTGACTAATAACATTGACGACATAATCAGAAATAAGAAAAACGTAAAGAAGCAAGAAGAGCTGAGTATAAAGAAGCGTCAACAGAATCAAGCTCCCGCTGTTCCTTGAACTATAACATGATAATAGCTAAAAACAATTTGTTGCCTTAGGTAAATAAACAAATATACTCGACAGCACCTTGTGCAGGGTATAATTATGGCTAAACGTCTAATCAGTGCTTAACCCCCCGGCGTTTATACTGCCGGCCATATCTAAATGACGGCACCGTGAGGTAGCAGCAATATATTGCCGACTAAGTTAGTCATTCTCTATATATATTTATTGCTGATTATCAAATTTAAGCAATCTACACTAAATATTTATGAAAAGAAGGCAAAGTAGCGGAATTTCTTATCTAATTTCCTTTTCGGCTTTGTCATCCAATTGGTGAGAACCAAAAGGTCATTTATTTCTTAAACTTATTTCATGTTTCGCTTTCTACCTGCATTATGTACAATATACCTATTAAGTTCACAACGATGCGTATAAAGTTAGATGTTGTATAAGACAGTTTACATATTTTTAGTATAGCCACGTCTCGTAGGACGCCGGCCAGGGCGTTGCGTCCACATAGTTGGGAAAGCTGTCGAGGAACTTCTTGAAGTCGGCCGTGTGAATTTCCTTGTGGTGAGTCCAATGGCCATGCAGACCCAGCTCGAACGTGGATGTCGTCCAATCTCCATTGGGTTTCTGCCAAATATAAAATTTGTATACAATTTTTATAAAAGAAGGGAACAGATTATAAGCTCACCTCAAGCTCCAGCCAGAACTTCAGTGCGTCACTGTTGACGCCGTAGGAGAAGTAGATATAATACGGAGGCTTAAAGTTCAGACGCAGCGGCGCTTGGTGGAAGGACCAGCCAACGACTCGAGCGCCATTCAGTGGCTGTATGAAGATGCCCATATGATCGGGTCCACTGAGCTCCATTTCGAAGCGCATTTTAGTGGCCGACAGCTGCTTCTTGGAGACAACCTTAGCCGCTGGCAGTGCGCCCAGTATGGGCTCCGATGCGGGTATCCACAAGCCGTGTTCCCTATAAATATGAAACGAGTCAATGAGCGAGTGGCAGGGCAGAGTGAGGGGGGCTTTTACTCCTACCTGGTCTTGTGCCAGCGCATGTTGTACAGTGGATAGCCACAGAGAGTTTCCTTCTTGCACTCGTCCTTCACAGACTTAGCCATGGTCATGTTAATAACCTTATCTGCAAGCGTAGGAAATCCTTAGATATTGTAAGAGCTTTTCTATGCATGGTAAACTTACGTTTCACTGAATACGTGCGTCTGTCTTGCGGCATAATGAAGTAGCCAGATTCGGAGCGGCGAACGTTGTTATTCGCATCGTGGAAGGTGCGCTTGGCGTGCTTCAGGGCACAGGCAAGTTTATGAGGAAAGTATTTCTAGAATAATAGTTTTTCTAACTTACCAATACTGAAAATCGTTGCACGCTTGTCTCTGGCCTGTAGGGGAAGCCCCAGGGCGTGGCAGCAATGATGATGCAAAGCAAGGTGATGCCCATCAGAGAGCAGATGATGGTCTTGGACTTGCGGAACATGTGCAGCATGGGCACTATGAAGCCAGCTACGAGCAGGCCCACAGCGATGCTGAAGGCAGCCAGAATCAGATCGGGATTGGCTGAGTCTCCGAATCGACCGAGCATGGGAATAAAGGTGGCCAAGAAGCTGTGCGAGAAGTAAGCGAAGAACAAGAACGGAGGCACATAGCACACGATGTGCGGAATGATCCAGGCAACATCTGCAAAATGGACAGAAGATAACAGAAATCTCATAAAACTCTCAATTGATTTCACTTACTGCGGCTGTGCAGACTGGTGGACAGATTGAAGACAACGCCAACCGTGTAGAACAGGCAGGTGAGCATGAGCACGAAGGCAGAGCGTATGCTGCAGATGGTCAGCACCAGGGTGAGCAGAGCCACGAAGAGGCAATGGCAATGCATCAGCAGCTGCACACGCTGCCCAATCGGTAGGCAATCCTAGAAGAGACAGAATTCGCAATCAATCAATCTATCAATCCATCAATCAATCAATACTCACGGTCGAGGTGTAGTGGAAGTAGAGTGCGGGCACAATGGCCAAGCCGAAGAAGAAGGGGCAGAAGTACAGGCCCAGGACGAGCCAGTTCTGTGTGAACCAGGAGAGCGGTATGTGCGTCAGATCCATGAACAGAGCAATGATCACGGGCAGAATGGCGCCCGCTAAGATGCCCAGGAGCAGCACGCCGAACGTGTGCAGCGTGCGCTTGAGCACTTTGCTCAGCTTCAGGTCCGAGCTGGTGGCCATGAGTTTGATGGCCACGGCGCAAGCCACAATGGCGGCTATGGACACAACCACATTCAGAATAATGCCCTCCGTTTCGGTATAGAATACTAAGAACCAGCCCATCACATCGTAGTAAACGGTGTGGCCCTCGGCGTGTTTCTGAAAAGACATTGAAGATTACTCAAATTTATCATATGGAATCCTTGCTTTGGGCTTTACCGAAGTATCCTCAAGCTCCGGCGCACTGGATATCTCACGGATCAGAGCCAGGAGATTGTCGCCGGTGTTTTGGAAGCTGCCGCGTGGAATGATCTCCGCACGATCGAAGCGCGTGTGATAGACGTAGCCATTGTGCTGGTAGGCCATGTCCAGGCCGGGCACTGCGCCGTGATCGCGGAATATGCGGAAGTCCGTGTCGGAGGGTATGAAGTTGTGCTGGAACATCTCCTCGGCCATGGTCGAGGCATAGGGATGCTTGATGGCGCGCCGGTAGCTCTTCATGAGCCACGGATGATTGGGGCCGGACTGGAAAAGAATCTCGCGACCGCCATTGCCAGCTGAGTCCAGATTGATCAGCGCTCTGTCAGTAAAATAAAATACATTTTAGAGCCCATTTCACGTGAGGAGTAAGGATTCAGTGACCCACTTGCAGTTCTTGGCCCACTTGTGCTGCGTGATGAAGGCGTGCGAGGCCTGCAGCGGATTCTCCTCGGCGCCGTTGAACAGGAAGACAGCCGGATGCTTGAGCGCATACTTCGATTTGGCCAGCACTCGGAGAGTCTCCAGCATGACGGCCACCATGGAGCCGTCGTCGCCAGCGCCAGGACCGGCCGGCACCGAGTCGTAGTGGCTATTGATGAGGACATAGGTGGTGCTGTTCGAGCCCTTGGGACTGATCTTCACCACAAAGTTCTGTATGCTCTGGTACATGTTGACGGCATTCCAGTGGATGTAGCTGCCGGAGGCCACTTGCACGTCCACTTCTATGTCGTGGACGGCGCCCAGCTCGGCGCGCACCTTCTGCATAGTGGACGTGATCACCTGAACGGATCCCATTTCGTTCTCGCGGCTGCCCACCACACGTGGTCCCAGCGCCACCAGACGCTGCAGGAACAGCTCGGCGCGCTCGGCAATGAAGCGCTCCGGATTCTTGGCCTCATCCTTGATGCTGAGCGGGCGGGGCAGGTGATTGGCGGCCGGTATCGAGATGGCGCAATAGATGAGCAGCCAGAAGCCAATGAAGGCGGGCGCCCAATACCATTTGATTTTCTCACGGCTGACAAAAGCTCGCTCGCAGCAGTTGGCTTGCTGTGGGTGATTGGAAAAGATCGGCAACAGTGGGTTAGTGGCTGAAGTGGTTGCGGGCTTTTTTTTGCGGGTGGTTCGTGATGTTTGTTCAAGATACGGCCAGGTGAATCAGTTTTTAATTAAAGCATATTCAACACTTTTTGGGTCGAGTTTAATGTGTTAATAGTTCGATTTAATCCATCACGACTTTATCTTATCGCCGCCGGTCCACATAGTTGCAGCTGTTGCTGTCCCGATAAGCCCAAAATGAAGAGAATTCGATTGTCGCCAAACTCGGCAAGGGGAATGCTAGTTGCAGCTGCCGCAGGCGGGCGACAACTAAATTGGCAAATGTCTGATAAGGAATCGAAACACAGAACTCTTTTCACATTGCACCAACGCCCAAATGGGCTAATCTTATCAGTGAGTATCTACGAAACACTTGTCTGTCTGGCATGTTCTTGCGACACTTGTACTACTTGAAGGGCCTCTGGCTTATCGAGTACATAGCCAATAGAGCCCAGCTTACCTCTTCGTCTTCCAGGTGCAATTGCCGCCCCGTTAGCAATGGATCGGCATTGCTGGCGTCTGTTGTCGGCGTGATGACGCGACGCCGCAATTTCTTTTCACTGCTCATTTGGTCTTTGTTGTTCGCTGCTTTAACCGGTCGCCGACACAAATAGATGTATTATATACAAGCGACCTATGCTCTCGCGCTCTCTCACTCTCTCGCTCTCTCACTCTCTCGCTCTCTGTGTGCGCAGCGTGAACTGCTCGCAGCGCGAACCTGAACGAACCGTTCGACTTGTTTAGAGACTCGCCACTGATCGACTGAATGACGATCCAACACTCGCAGCGTGTGAGCAACGACTGAACCCACGGAATTTGACTCGACCAGTTTTGCAGTCGATACCGATATGTGCGTATCTTATCTGCAGGGTCTTCGGTTTCCTAAATTCAGTTGTGCTGCGCTACACAGTGCAGCACATGGGCTCGCCGTGAAGCCAGTCGTATGCTCGAGAGCCGAATAACTTGGCATATTTATGGCGAATGATTTATGGCAATAGCAAACTCCAATCGAATGACTGATGCTTGAATCATGCTCTGATCTAGCTTCTTTTTGAGGTGAATGTTGTTAGCCAGCAATGTAATATGTTTGCCCGTCGCACGGTTTTAGTTTCGGACTAGATTAAAAGTCCTGGAGGACACACAAGTGCGTATCACGCAGAGCACTGCAGCACGTCAAAGTGAAAAAAAAGTTTTGTAGTTACAATGCCATGACCTATGCTGCGGCACGTCCTGCACGAACATTCGGATTACCAGCAAAAGTTTTGATTGTTTATAATTTGTACCTTGGCAACTTTATCCTGTGCTTCACTGCACATTGTAGCTTGTCAACTGGAACGCTTAAAACGTATATCGACGCTGCTGCCGCTGCTGCTTATCGCTTCAAAGTACACCCTTGACTAATCCCATCAGCATACCAAAATCTCTCGCTTTAAGCGTCTACTCAAACATCTGACGAGAAGGCGGTATTTCTTTAATTACTCCCTCGACTCGGATATCTGTGCAATCCACTTAGCAGCAGACAGTCCATCTCGTACGTGTTTACTTCTCAAATGTACATATGCCTAAATAAATAATGCGATTTGTTTAATATTCAATGAGACATCGATGAGCTCTGGCCACGAAATTAGAAACACGCAAATATGATGCGAAATGTATAAATAAAAAATTCAATTTATAAAAGTATGCTGCGACACTTGAGGCTGAAGCACTCGATCTACGACAAATTACAGTCGACTTTAGAGCTCGATTTTGAAGATGCCTTTTAGAATATATATGTAAATGAATGGCATATCAAATAAATTCAAAATTAATAAATTCTGTTCATAAAATCAGATCAGACTTTTTCTTGTTAGAATGAAATCAGTCTAATGACATTCCTTTAGACTCCAGCTGTATTCAACCATATTGGCTTAGGATTCCAATATATAATTATCTATAGTTATTATTATTTATTATTTTTCATAAGAATTTAAAAAATTAAAAAATATGTACTAATTTTATTTAAATAAAATATTCAATTGATACTTGAATTCATTTTCCAATTTTTGTTAACTGAAAATCATATTTATATATATTTTACAGCATACTTTTAGGCTGAACGTGAAAGCAAATGCACATACATTACTCAACACTGATCAAATAAATATAAAAGACTATCACTTGTGAATTAATCAAATCATAATGAAAGTGTTTTCTCTAGCTGAGATAAATTCTGGTAAGCTATCAAAAACACAGCTCTAATTGGCCAACTTATAACTGTATTAAGGCCAGAGGCTTATTTAAATACATATATTTTCATTGTCACCTTGCTTAATTGCACGCTAGCCAAAGAATTTACATATAACAATATTACGTATACGCACGCACGTTGCTGCCCTCTGCTAGGAATTGCACTAATTTACTTGCATTCCAGGGAACTGTGTCACGCCCTTCTGACGCCCCGTGCAAACACGTACTGATGCTGTCCGTGTACACGCACTTGACAGAGGCCTAGGACGCGCCTACACACACACACATACAGACGCTCGCTGATGGCGTCCCGCTCGGAATTGAGGACATGAAACGTCGAACCAGCCAGCGACTCGCCAATTGAGGGCGGGCGGGTGCCGATCCACTTGCTAGTGTCATTCAACCTGAGTGAAAAGAAGACAACATGCACACACACACATACACACACACACACACACATATACACATATACGATTGCAGTGTTGGTTAGTTGTAGCTGTACTATTTTACTCTCTATTTATGTTTGTGCGCGCGTGTGTGTGTATTCATTCATGTTTTGTGGCACACAAATTCGTAAACAAAGCGTTCATCCGAATATTGGTCAAAATGAAATCGATAAAATGAATGTCTGAGCTAATAAATATATGAATAACTCTGATGACCAGCGCGTCAAGCCTGGGCCCAACTCTCGCCACAGTGCTGATGGGTAATCAAGAAGAGCCCCGATTGTTCAGTTGAGACTTTTTATTAAAATATTTGTTATTTATGCAGGCCTCTGTTTGAATTCGAAACGACTTCTCAGTCTGTGCGCAGGCGCTGGCTCTCCATGCGACTGATGGACAAAGAGAGAGAGAGAGAGAGAGAAAGAAAGAGATTGAAAAACGCCGGCAAGCAGCCGCCGCAGTAGCAGCAGCAGCAGCAGCAGAGACATCACCATCTATCCCCTGCGACGCCTGGGCACAACCAAAACAAAGCCCAAAAATATGTGTCAGCTGCTTTGCTTGTGCTTTTCTATCCTGCTGGGCTTTCCACTCAAATTCGCGCTGTTTTTCCGCTGCCTGCGGTGTGTCGCATGCTTCGCCTTTGCTCGTTGCCTACACACACACACACACACACATAGTCAGTTACACTCACACACGCTTGTACTCATGGCTCGGCAGTTTCATTTGATATTCAGTTCAGTTAGTCGTAGTTGAACGGTCGTAGCTTTTGGTCGTCTCGTCTGAGCAGCTCATCAAGTTCTGGCAACGCAACGTATGAAAAATGTGCTACTGAAACGCCAATTCCCTATACAACAAGAAAAGTAAGGCCGCTGCGAGAGTGCGTGTGTGTCGCCCGCCGAGAGTGTGTCTTCTTGTGCTAGTTTGTGTTTATTGCCAAAGCATGGGCCGCAAAGTGATACGACGGCCTAGCTAAAAGAAATTATATAATTTTATAAACCACATGTAAATTTCTCTAATCCGCAATTGTGTCGCCCAACCGTTGCCAGTTGCCAGAGCAGCCGAAAATTAAACTAATCAAACTCGAACTCGATTAATGCTTCACATGCTCCAATATCCGCAGTGTAGCATACTTTTATGCGCCCGCTAAAAACATGTGAGTCCCGGTTGTTGTCTTTACTAAACGATGTGGCCTGGGTAACCCCGCTGCATTGTTTTTTTCTGCTGTATTGTATTCGGCATTTTCTTTTTGTTCGCCTTTCATACGTTTCCGTCGGGGTTTCCTTTCCTTTATTGTTTTCTTTTTTCCTTTTTGTGTTGGCTTACTTACTGATATTTATACCTAGTAACGGAATCGGGTGTTTGAGAGTAGCTAGCTTCTAGTCATATAAACTTGATATGGCCTCACATAATTATCGCTTTTATATACCAGTTTCGAGAATTACACTTCCTGTGAACTCCCACCCAGATCCAATAAACAAAAGTACAATATTAAGTGTTTTTCGTCTCTCTTTTTTTTTTGGGAAATTGTTACGAACGTGAAATTAAATTGCTGAGCGGGGGTAATGCGATTTGATTTGTGTCGCGATAGCGCAAGGGTATTTAATAAGGTTTCGTTTGAGCTCGCCTAATGTCCTTAATCATGGAATACTTCGCACATTTGTTGTTACAGGCCGTTCACATGCTGTGCATTCGATGATGATATCATTGATAGCATTCCGTTGCGATGAGCCCGCTGTTTGCCAATTAAAGCCGGCGTGAAGCAGGTCGTTGACCAAGCGCATTATCATCACAATATAACGGTATTATACGTGCTTATAGCCATATGTTATCTATGGCATACTTACTCATATGTGCGTCATTCCAAATACGTAGCCTAGAATCTTGAGTATGGCATGAAAGTGCGCCTTTTATCGAGAACCACAACAAATAACCACCAAACACACAGACACGCACGCACACACACAAAGGCAAATACAAATACAAAGACAAATAGAAACAGAAATACAGATACAGATACAGATACACGTACAAACACTCCTACATCGGAGTTTTGCGGTCATTGTGTGTACGGCCGAACAATGACACAAATGCGGCTAACAAAATAGGGAAGCGAAAGTAAATACGAAGAGAGATTTGGCCAAAAGAACCGGGAACACGAAAAGTTGCAGCAATTTTTCAATTTAAGGTTTGGCAAAATCAACAGATTTTTCTTTGACTCTTGCGACAGGCATTTTAATTTGTGCTTTGAGGACATTCTAATGTTTGTTCGGGCTGACAAGTTCAACAGAAACTCTCGACAATTAATTACTGAGTTGCCTGTTTGCTTTGGCATTCATTAGGCGCGCTCCGGCTTTCCAGGGCAACCTGATTAAATTTGAATATCGTGATAGATGTGCCGCACGCATCTTTGTGTCACCAGACGGCGGAAAATTATATTTTAGAAAAAGGCTCTGCGTACGCATGAGCTATTTTCGTATTAGTGATTCCGGGAAAAATGGAAAGCATTCACGTAAGGGTTAGGCGAAATTCAATCGCGAATGTGTAGGGTATTTAATGCGTCAGCGAGCAGCTCGTGGGTGGAGTCAAAGTCAAGCGCAGCTGTCGATTTTGAGTATCAGCCATCAGTAATGCGTATACGCACGGGCCCGCCCGAGCGTTCATGCGGACTGCAGGCTGTGTGGGTGGGTGGGTAGTTGGCTGCTTGGCAGCTACTGCTTTTTAATGAGCTCATGTGAAGCAAGCGCAGACTTAGCACTGATTTATGAGTAGATATATGTCGCCTTCCAGGTGCACGCCGCCCGACATCAATCAGTGGCCTCAGCTATGCACCAGTTGCCCCGGTAATTGGCACGAATTGGGCCTAATCTAGCCCAACTGGATTAGCCTGATTGCCAGCATCGTTTTGACAGGCTCTCCCACAGTCATGGCTACGCCCTGCCTGCCGTGCCATGACCCTTTAATTAAAACTCTCCGGTAATGTGCAATGAGGCAACATTTAATTGCATTGCGTCCAGTTTTCCAAATAATTGTTACGCCCCGAAGGATCTTTATTGCAATTGCTGCTATTTAAGGAAAATTTCATTTTCTCAGCTGAGCACCGAAAAACAAAAAACAAAAACAAAAAGCAAATAACAAAATGAAAACACAAACGCAACGCTGCATTCATTTCGCGCTGTTCTCTTTTCGCTACGCTTGCCTTTGCGATTGTTTCCATTTGCCGTTTCCACTGTGCCGAGGCGTTTAATTAATTACCAGACCGCCGGACCGTTCGCTGCAGTCAGGTATGGCTGCGTACGGCGTAAGGAGACGGCGGTTTTTAATGTTTAATCTACGGGATTTTCTTTTAAACTGTAATTAGCAGCAAAAGATTTATGTTCTTACTTTTTACTTGTTTTCGCGTTCAATTTGCCACTATGAATATCGATGAAAATTTATATCCGCTGCTCAAGCCAAGCGGCTCTGTATGAAATTTCGCGGTACCTTCGACATTTCAGTGCGTATTTAAGTCAGCTTTTGTGTCCTTGCAGCGGAATGTTGTACATAAAGAAGCGTACTTAAGCACTCTCTGATATCGAGTTATGGCGACAGCATTCCATACTTTACTTATGAAAGTTATGCTTTATTAAAGTATCTTTGTTATGTTCGCGTTGCTAGAGCGACATGCTGACTCTGATGCCATTAAGTATAAGTATCTTCTTAATTTTATTTTTATTAAGAATTGTCCATTTTGTTCCAGCAATAAACTATAGAAAATAATATATGACAAAATATATATTACGAAGCCAAAATAGAATGAATAAGAAATACAGTTCTAGATAGTCTTAAATTTCTTTTCATATATTAGTTTTACACATATAAATACAAATTTGCTGCATAGCAACACAGCGAACCGCGAAGTCAAAGACTCCGGCAACGAGAGCAGCAGAGCAGCAGATCAGCGGGTATCGGGTATCGGGTAGCGGGTAGCACGGCAGCTACAATTTCTAGACTATTGCACTTCGGACTGCTGGCAGCGAGTAGCGCCAGGCGAGGGCAATGACTCCGCACTATTTTGGCTTGGCAAATGCAAACGCATAAGTTGGCCCGCATGAGTGGGAGGGAAAATAATAATAATTTTTGGCCAACTTGCCGCGAGCTTATTTCATTTTGCGTGCTGTCGCGCCATTCCAATGCGTCTCGATGGGTAGATTAAAGTTTTGCTATCTTTTCGTCAAAACTGCATTTCGTTTTATGATAATGGCAGAAGCATTAAGCTCTTCAGCTGGCCCAGCGGCGCTTAACTGCAGTTGCACTCAGAATGGCATAGCGAGTCGAGTCCTATGACTGCCACAAACTGCGCATCAATGTTGCTTAATGGCACTGCTTAACTGACAAACTGACCTCCAGCGCAGTCCGTGTGTGGGATTGAGTCGTCAGGGGCTTTAGCCAGAACGAACCCATAGCCATTCGTTCATCGAATGAAAAAAAACTCAACATAAGCCGCAAGGTAAAAACGTTTTTATCTAAGCCATGAAAGGCCAACAAGCACTTTTGATTGACAGGCACATTCAATTTGTGCGTCGTAGGTATTTGGCCCCTCAGCCCCAGTCAGAGGCTCGGGCCCAGCCCCAGCCCAACACTTGCCACAGTAGCTTATTGGAATTGTTTGGCTATACTGTTTTTGCCTTTATGCCGAGAACAGAGAACTGAGAGCAGAGAACTGAGGACTAAGAAGCTAAGGCAAGTCATTCACAATAGAAGAACGCACAAGTATTTATGCAACGTGTCGGAATGAGACTCTCTGTATGAGCATTAGTCTCATTCTCTGCCCCTCGCCCTGGCTGCCCTCACATGGCTGAGAGAAACTTCTTTTGTATCGCATTTCAGTTGTCATTTGCAGTCTGAATGACTTTGCGAATTCAGATATTGATATGACCTATTCATTGAACTGGAACAGACAACAACAATGCCATGAATTACAAGTGCTGACGCTGACTAGCAGCAGTTGGCAGATGGACTCGGGCTTAGTCCTTCAAACTTGCCGCCAAGTTTCGGTTTTTCATAAGACGCTTCAGCAGAAGCACCTGCCACATATCACAGCATGCATTGAAGGCAGAGCCAAGCTTAAAGTAAGCAGCTATGTGCATAGAGGCGTATACGTAATGTGCAGCTAATTAAGTGTGTGTGGCTTTTGTCATGGTTCATATTTGGGCAATAGCTGTCACCCAATTGAACTTTATGCCTGGCCAAAATCACAGGCCATTTCCCATAGACCTCAAAGTGCGTGCGGGCTAATAGTCTTAGTGTGTGTGTGTGTGTGTATATATGTGTGTGTGTGTGTGTGTGTGTGTGAGTACGCGCGTGTAAGTGTATTGAAATCCTTTTAACGCCATATCTAAAATTTATGTGCTTGCCAAATTGAATTATTGTGCAAACTCAATTTTGCACAAAATGCGACCGAGCGGCCGCACACACAGTACACAGTGAGTTTGCTGTGTGTGCCACGCCTACTAATTTAATGGGCGTGCGAGCTGTTGCATATATAAGTTCGAGGAGTGCCCGACCAGCCAAATTCCATTCGATTACATAAAAAGCGTGTCACAAAGGCAATCATTTAGGCATACCCTAGCTGAAGTAGGGTATACCTAGTGAGTCTCTCTCTCTCTCTCTCTCTCTCTCTCTCTCTCTAATATACCTGCCGTAGCTGGTTTACTGAGTATTCCACATTTTCTATTTAACCTTAATTAAAGGCAGGTATTTCTTTTATAATTTTTAATAGTATTTTTGATGCGAAAACATTTATTGAAAATTGGCTGCGCTGCTGCTGCCTTAGGCTGTTTGGGCTTATGCCATAAAATACATTCAAAACGAATTTAAGTTTATTGAAAATAGACCTGAAAGCGAGATAATACCCTAACGAAAGCCTATTTCATAGCTAACGAACTTTTCCGCTTGACTACATGGATTAGGGGAAGAGCAGGCTCCATGCCTTTCGCGCTGTCGCAGCTCCATTCGTGATTTATGAGCTTTGATGTAGCTTCCGGGCGCACCTTTGCACGCCAACCACACGAGGGCTTAAAATTCTGTGTATGAGTTGAGCTGAGAGACGACATTTGTTTCTCAGCCAATGGCTGTCCTAATGAGGCAAACATCAATCACCTGGCATTGTGACCAGCTGTAAGCAATAATAATCGAAATCATAATCATAATCGATGTCCCGCCCAATGAATCTGAAATGAATACGAAATTATCGACGCTCGGCTGCTGCCAAACCGTCGCCGGATGATGATTATTGTTATTGTAATCTCCCATCAGGCACACGCCTGCGGTCTGTCTGCGTACGTGAGTGTGTGTGTGTGGGTGGGTGTGCCTGGCTGAGTGATTAAATACGAGCACACGTGGAAAATCAAATTTACCTCAACACCTGCTCAATTAAGCTGTACATATATTTATGTAAATATTTTATAACAATTTAACTTAATTTTCCAGGGAAAGAAAAAGTTCGACAATATATTCAACGGAATGAATATTAATCAATAATAATATAAAACGATATAAAAGAATGTTAAATAATTTGGTATGTCTCTAATCAGCTTAAGAAACAAGCCAACAGTATATATTATAATTTATTATAAATTCTTCTAAATAATTTTAATTTACATAGATTTTTTCCCATTGTTTAAAGAGGCATACAGAGCTTTGCGGGCTTTCCATTTGCCAGCATTCTGGGCACATTTTCAGGCTAATTTTCATGCTTTCACAACTTTGGCTAAGCGAAGCCGAAAAAAGTTTTATCATATTTTGTCCTCTAGATTGATTTGACACGTGAACTTAATTCAATTGGAAGAATAAAGTTTAGTGTTTTTTTTTTTCGTTCTTTTCTGGGACGGACTCCTATGAAAAGTTAAGAATATTTCAAATAATTGTAATAGCATAAATTGCTTGCAAATTTTCATGGCTGGCTGCGCGGCTGGCTGTGCGTCCTAATAGAAATATAAAATTACGCATAATCAAGAGCCAAGCGGCGGTGGGTGGAGGAGCCGGAAGGTTGTGTGAGGGTGGCCATTGAGGCGTTACAAATTTGCCACCATATCACTTAGGAATCTGGCCTCAGAGTTTGCCCCAAGTTAATTTTAACGCGCAGTTTGCTGCAGCCACAGAGCAAGAAGAGAGCAAGAGAGAGAGAGAGAGGGAGAGAGAATTTTCGCCTAGAATAATGTTAATATTTTGGCTTCTTTGGCTTAAAAGCAGAAAGTCACTTGGGTAGAGTGGACCACAACAAGTGAACAGTAATAGAAAATGGTTGTATAATGGGCGTGGATACTCGTAAATCTGTAAACAGCGAATCGGGCACGCACGCCGTATACGTAATATGAGAAAATAATTGCTGCGTAGCAAGCGTCGGCGACAACAATGCGACTAAATTGCTTTTCAAACGAGCAAACACGCCCCCAAACAGCAGCAGAAGCCATGATGAATTGGCAAAAATGTGAAGGAAAAAAGAAAGAAAAGATTTTGGAAAATAGCCACAGAATGATTTAATTTCACTTAGATCTCTGCCTCGGCGAATGGCCAAACAAATTTGCGAAAGCCTCAGGTCAATGCCAAATAGCCAGACTCATCGGACCTGGCCAAATATTGTGCAAGCCCAGTAATAAATCGTAATCAAACAATTGGCCAAAAGCTTAAACTGATATATTGAAAGTAAAATGCGGTAATTTATCTAAGTTCGTAACTGTTTCCACAGCCAAGCTGGCCGAGCTGTGTGCAGGTGCTCGGCTGAAAGGGCCGGTAATAAGAGCATCCCATGGAAGACAGACAAAGCATGCAACTGTTTTTATTGCTTGCCTAGCCCCGGGCACACAAAAAGTGTCGTAAAGCCCAGAGCGATGTGTGCTGGGCTTCCCTCTATCTGCTCTACTCTACTCGACTGGGTGGGTTGTGAGCGGCAGGTATGCCGTGTATGCATACGAGAGACATTTGTCAAGCTTGTTTGCGTCCGCCTGCGGCTATATGGAAGGCAACAGCTGTCACTTTGCATATTTCATACCCTCCGCTGCCGAGAAGAGGATGCCGACGACGCCAATTCCCAACTGATCTTTAAGCCATACAAATTTGATTAGTTCACTTAAGTATGTCACGAATGCACACATAACTAGGTGGGTGTGCGTGGGTGTGTGGGTGTATATGTATATAGGCAGCTTTCTAGGGTATTTCATGTTCGACGTCAGCATTTTGTGCAGTTCTACAAAAGCAGTTTGTCACATTGCACAAATCCTTGGGTCTCAACAAAAATAGCAACGCCAGCTGCTGCAGGGGTGCGAGGCAGGAGCCAAAGGACGAGCGACAGGCGTGCTTTTAATTGCTGCTTGCAAATTATGTGCCCTACCTCTATAAATATATATATGTTTGTATATATATTGTTCCACAACGCAACCTTTGAAATGCAGGCAGCAAACAACTTTGTTTTGACTTCATTATTTTGGGGGCAGCCGCAAATTTAATTGCAACTTTTCTCATTGTTTTCTGTCAGTTACTAAGCGATGCCCAAATTGTGTAATTGTTGGTGAATAGTTGGCACAACTATTTCGTGTTTAGTTTGTTCATTTCATTTACTGTAATTTATATTGCAATTGCATACGTTAGACTAGACTTATAGCTAATATAATTTGGTAATATGCATATTTTTAGAGCTAACCAAACTCTGTTCTCCCTTACAGCTCACTCTAAACTAAACTAAACTGCACTCAGCTTGAAGAGAATCCTTTGCAACTCAGACACACATACCAAAAGAGCGAATCTGTGAGTGAGTGTGCGTGTGTGTGTGTTGATTGATGCAAAACTTTGTTGTCTCACATCAATTTTGGATTGGCGATAGTGTAGAAAGTAATTAACTAATATTATTTGAAATTGAAAAAGTTTCACTAACATCTGATGGCAAGACGAACTGATTGATTGATTGCTAGTCGATATTGGAGAGGGAGAGAGATAGAGAGAGAGAGAGAAGTTTGGGTGAAGCACAGCAGCTCGTCCGCCATTGCAGCTGGCCGCCGCAGCGTTGCAAGGTGCGCGGCTCACAGTGTTCTGCGGATGCATTTCATTTGGAAAGGGGCCCGACAAAGACAATACGGAGGGTTTACGGAGTGCTTTGGCCCGTTTACGCAACAGAACGGGCCCCTCAATTCCACAGCCGCAACCCACTCCGCCCGCCTCACCATTGCCCTCCACTTCCAGCGGCAGCGGCAGATACACGACCAGCGCCCAACAACTGCCGCCCACTAGCCCGCTCACTGGACCACGCCCTCAGCACCAACATCAGCATCAGCACCCGCATCCACAGACCGAAGAAGGACGAAGCGTAGGCGGCTCAAGACTCCGAGAATCAGTCGCTGATGGCAACCACATCAATGGCCTCGCTTACCATGTGAGTAAAATGTAATCTTTTGTACTTAGTACGTATTGTGGCATGTAGCAGCTCCGCTTAAACCATAAAACACTAAATCGGCTTCATATATATATATATAATATATATAATCGCATGACATTCTCCAAGCAGGAAGTGCGCCACACAATATCATCAGATCCAAAGCTGTAATTAGGCTAAGTGTTAGTTTAAGACACAGAAGGAACAAGAATATTCATGTGCTGAATGCTGTTAGTATATTGACTAACATTAATACAAGTTCTCGGACTAAAAGCAACTTAACTTGTGTCAAAATCGAGTCGTAGATGCCGCTGCCAAGGCGGTGGGCCAATAATACTTTTTAAAGTTAGTAAAATATGTTAGATTATAAAATAAAATTTCTGAAAAATGAAAATAATATTTCTTGTCAAAAATTCTCTAAAATAAAATCTCTTAAATTTATATAAATTAATATTAAGAAAGAATTGCTCCATAAAACTTGAGAGAAGAAGTTCCCAAAATATAAATTGCAAATAATCTTAAACGAAAAGATGTAATTGGAGATCGTAAAAGTTTATTTCGATGTAAAATAGTGGGCTTTCTTTAAATTCAAAAGTTTTACCGATTTTAATACCCGCTGTAATTTGATTCCAAGCGGGTTTTATTTTGGCTGGGGGCTGAGTATATGGCCTGCTATATATATATATAGGTTGAGCGGGCAACAGCGGTAAAAAACAAAAGCAATTTAATTGCTTAACAACATTTTACCATTAGACTTAATTGAATCGTCGAGCCAAATAATAAGTACTACGACCGGGCGAGGGGCGAGCAGGCACTCGAGGTGAACTGCGCTGCGCTGCCGAGCAGACCAGCAGACAGCAGAACAGGTGAATATTAAACGTCAGACATAACATGTTAATGAATTTTAATGAGAAATAATGAGAATTGCTTGCCGCCGCGCCAGCTCAAAAACTCATGCATTCTAATAGGACAAACCACTTCAAAAAGCGGCGCCTGCACAGGGGCAGGGGCGGCACTCTGCAGCGACAGTTTTGGTCTGGTCTTTTGCGACTCAATTATAGAGGTTATTGCGCACAACTAACAATGGGCTATGGCTGAACCTGTGTATGTGTGAGAATCGCTGAGATTCGCCGAGCATATGTTAAGTTGTCGACATTAAAGTTTTTCGCCTGGCCCCAGGACAAACACAGCGAGAACAGGAAATGAAAAAAAAAAGATACATGTCCCAAACATACTTATACTCGAGTGTATTCAAATAGATATATGTGAGTGTTTGTGTATATGTATGTGTGTGTGCTGTCAATATATTCTCTGTTTCAAGTCACGTCCCGCGCAGCGCACAAAAGTATGCAAAAATCAAAATGTCTGCACTTTTTTTTGCGTTTTCCGTTCTCCGTTTGTGTCTTGGCATTAAAAGTTCAGCTCAAGTTTAGCTTGAACAACATTTTTACTACACTTTTCAGTTTGGGCCACAAAAATGCCAGTTTAAAGTTCCGACTGACAGCTGCTATCCCAGTATACTACTCCATCCGTACTTTAATTAAAGTCAATTTACTGTAGAGCCCGTGTTGATATAGGCATTTCATTGACAATTGCACAGGGGCTGTAGAAACAAAGCCAAACAACTGAATGAGTTCTCAAATACTTGAACCTGCTGCGGCACACGGCCCTTAAGTGCTGCCTGAAAGGGTAAACGCATTAATCAAGAACATAAATAATTGATGAGCCAACTTTCGGCCTTTTGAGTGGAGTTAATCGAATTCAATGCTTAAGCAAATTGCATGAGGTAGAAAAACAACGGCAGCTGAAGGGACTCAAGTATTTGCATGGGAGAGTAAAATATCAAAGATATGTATATGGTACTCAACTTCATCTGAAATTCTCTAGAGATTCCATCAAGCACCTAGCTGTTCACTTTCTTTGATATTTGATGTATGCTAACTTCCCATATATAATGCAATCTCTAAAAAGATTTATAGCTTCAGCCGCACCCTTTCGTTAAATAACAATTTCCTTAGACTACGCTTCGCTTGTCATTGAAAATTCTCACCTTCATCTGAAAATTGACTTAGAGCCTTGATTAAATATGTTATTAAATGAAGGCCAACAAAATAAGCACCCATGTGCTATGGTCTCTAGCACTTGGTATTTATATTCATTTACATTCCGCATAAAATTCCGACTAAAAATGTAGAGCATGAATATTTGCAGTCGAATCTATTGTGGTTCCTGTCACGTGCTATCTGCAATTGGCTTAGACGACGACAGCGAGTTGGTCTCTGCGGCAAATGAAATTGGAATTTGGCATTTTGTTTTATTCATTTCGCTGGAGATGGGAGGGGAGAAACCCCAACCTGACCCCAACCTGCTCAAGGTTGAAATTCCTGCTTTTGTATTTGTAAAAATCTGATTAGTAACTGAAGTAAATTGATTTAATTGATTAGCGTGAATTTTAATTAAGCTAATTGAAATGACGAGCAATGCGACAACACCTCAATGACTGCCAGCTGTCGGCTGCCAGCTCAGCCATCAATTGCTCAGCCATAAATCTGTCCCCAGCGCCATTTGCTTGTCAGGCGAATTTATTATGCATATTTTGTAAAGCGACAGGCAGCGACAATCACCTCTGACACCTGCCCTAAATAAGCGCCAATAGGTGCCGCAGCGCTCATATCTTGGGTTACCTGCATAACCGTTGGCTGCCGCACAGTTGCTCCCAGCTCACATGGCTGCCATCCATAACCATTAGACGCGTCTCGCACTTAATCAAAGCTGCTGCGAAGAGGGAAACTGATCAAATAACATCAAGAATTTAGCACCTGTAATACAGTGACTGTCAGCGCAAAAAAACTTAAATTGTCCCCTTTTGCGAAGGGTAAACACCGACTGGGAGACATCTAGCTTTGATCCTGTTCAGTCCCTGCGACTGAGTCACTGCCAATTGGCAGTTCCTTTGATTTATTTGATTGACGGCGACGGCGCAAAGTGACGACAGCTCCCCAGGTGAAAAGTTGTAACGAGCTGAGAAAACGAAATTTATTTGCAACAAACTAACCAATATTTGGCCTAACAATTAAGATGTCTCTCTTACGCTTCCATAATGTATTCAGCCAGTCTGTTCTGTGCTTTATGGCCTGGCTTTAATTGATTTCTCTTCGCCAGCCTTGCTCGGGCTCAGCCCACTTTGCTTTTGCATGCAAATTGACATACTCTGAGATTTATTGGCATAAATTATAATGGAATAAAACATGTCTTGAGTCCGCCGATGATAGTCAGGGCGGGGCTGGGTTAATTGACGGCACATTAAATGGTAATATACAAAGTTGTTTTCTGGCCCAGAGTCGCGTAATTTGTTTGTGCCGAGTGCTTGAAAACGGAAATTGAATTTTATAAACTTTGGCCAGGCCAACGAGGGCTGGCAATTAA
Source organism: Drosophila paranaensis (assembly GCA_035047545.1). Classification (NCBI taxonomy): domain Eukaryota; kingdom Metazoa; phylum Arthropoda; class Insecta; order Diptera; family Drosophilidae; genus Drosophila; species Drosophila paranaensis. The sequence goes on along the minus strand of JAWNPL010000026.1, from coordinate 14,390,033 downwards.
TATCACCCCCGCCCCTGCCCCATGAAAGCCTTTCGGCTTTCGACTGTGCGAAGTTGCCTGTAGTAGGCTAAAGTTAGTATAGACTCGGCTCGGGTCGATAGCGATGCGTCAGCTGGGAAGCCCAAAACCAGAACCAGAAAACTTTCTATGTACATCGCAGGCGAACAGGAGACAGGAGACAGAGGCAGAGGCAAAGGCAAAGGCAAAGGCAGTGCCAAAGCTGTTGCTGTCGTCGCCGTTGTCGCTTGTCGAGTTTGAGCGGCTGTTTCTGCTGCTGATGTTGCTTTTCGTTGTCATTGAAGTGTTTTAATCAATTCTGATTTAATTTTATGCCCAATTAAGTGTGAAAAGCGTTTGATGTTGGGCACGAGCGCACTCCGCCTCCCATCGTTCACATCCTATTCGCAGCGTGCGCCCAGGCGGAGGCACGCAACCGTGAGCATTGAATATGCCACAGTTATGGGCCCCTAACGAGATGGGGCAACCGATTTGGATGCCATGTCACCGGAAGCCAGCCATACATAGCTGCAGTGCGGTTCACTACCCAGGACGGTCTATTATGAAAGCACACACACACACACACACATACATTGTCATCAGAGCTTCCACAAACAAGTCACACTTAAATAAGTTTTTGACTATAAGTAGATGCTGTTGCTGTTGCTGCTCTCTTTCTCTCTCTCTCTCTCTCTCTCTCTCTCTCTCTCTCTCTCTCTCTCTCTCTCTATCTATCTGCACCTATAACATCTGCTTCTGCTTTATGTATCCTCTGCGCTCACAACTCTATCCAGCTCCTCAGATCGATGGTAGCCGCTTCTAGTTGTCGTTGGCCTGTACTCTCTCTTTAACCATGGTTCAAACTCTCTTCTTATGACAGAAACGAAAATTGTTGGCCATGCGTTATCCAATAATCTTTATCAACAGCAACAGCAGCAGCAGCAGCAGCAACAGCAGCAGCCCGACTCGGCCTCGACCCCAAGCATTTTGGAAGCATTAGTCTATATGACAGCCGATCCGATATCTTTATGCTTCTGGATATGTCTACAGGTAACCCACAGCTAAAGTTAAGGATTAGGGACTTCAAGTATATTAAAATCAGCCTTGTTGTGGCTTTGCTGAGAGCACCTGTAATTACCCACGCAATTGCACCAGCTAAGAGCCTTATATAAACACATGCATAAATTTCCTTGGCCAGGTTAAGTTTCATGATGTGCGCTGCGAGATTTGGTTCCTTGGGGCGCGGTTGGCTGCCTGCTTGAGCGCCGCGCAGGTGTGTTTCAGCCATAAAGCAATTTGGCTGGAAATTTATGAGCCTCCAACTTGACGCTGCGACGGTTTAGGGTTATGGGCGGGCCCACCGGACACCGTCGGAAGTTATGGCTTTCATCTTAGGAATTCATTTAACATGAAAGCTTCAGCCTTGACCAGCGCTGCACACATTCCTCGCATCTTCGGTAAAAATACATTTTTTTTATTCGATTTAGATACATAGATTAATTTCGTTATACATGCTTGTGATTTTGAGTGTCGGAGATTGGCGTAAGGCTCAAGCTTTGGGGCTAGCTTGAACAAGGGCGACCCAAAAATTTCAAATGTGTAAAATGAATACTAACTATCTGTGTCTGACTGAGTGTGTTAGTTTGTTAGTGTGTGTGAGGTCCGCATGCAATACGATTGAGGACTTCCACCAATTATTGTGTTCAATTATTATTTTTGGTGTGTGAGTGTGTGTATTTGTGTATATGTGACGATGATACCCAGTACTCTCTTTTGCATACTCTGCCACTTACTTCTTACTTTTTCTTGGATCGCCATCTGTGTTTAGTGGGTGTCCGCTGTGTAAAATGCTCACTTTGAATTTGCAAAATTCAGAATGTAACAATACTTCACTTTGTCGTGTCTGTGAGGATGAACATGTCTGGATTGCAGCAACTACAAACTAATCTTAACTGTAACGAGTAACTAGAAATCTCACTGGTGCCGTCTCTGGACCCGGCCACCAGACCGCACCAGCGCCGCCCAGCACTTGGAAGGACAACCACCTCTTCAGACCACTGCCTACTAATTGTTGCACACACACATTGGCGTCATGCTGCGAACAAATGTGTATCGCTTGTCCTTTGAAATTTGGTTAGCATGTGGAAAATTTTTTAAGGCTTTCCTTATGTACGTTGATTTTTTTTTTTTTTTTTTTTGGTTTAATTATCATATTATTAGAAAGAAACTTTGTAAAAATTTGATTGAAGAGAGTCTTTTTTATGCCAAAATGAGCCTTAAAAATTAAAACGCTGACACTTTTCAATCTGCCAAAATGGTCAGCGTTTTCAAGTAGTAGGCAGGGCAGTGGATCCGTGCCCTTAAGTTATTGTTTTTTTCTTTTTTTTTAACTGAATTTTCACTGATATCAAAAAGTTCGAGTATGAAAAGATAACTAAAAACGAATTCCTTGTTGCATTGCGTTGCGCTTACGTCGAGTAACGAAAGGCATCCAAAAGCTACCCAATCATACAGCGCTGGGTTTTAGGTCTTTCATGTTATACGTATGATCAGAATGCCCTTAGCGTTGCTCGCGCTTTTTTGCGAGCCTGTTTTCAGTTTCAAGCTTTTTCTGTTGTTTATATTATTTTTGGTTATTACTCTCTCCACGCTACGGCAGCGCAACAGTCCCCAAAACTGTTCAAGGTGTCTGTTCGTGTGTTTGTGTGTGTCTTACGGATCTACGTTTGTGTCTCGGATGGAACTAAACTAGTACACGATCAGCAGGTTGTTCTCGTTGAATCCCGCCGAGTGTCCCGCATTGCGCACTATAAAATTCGATCCATCGAAATGCATGCGCTTTTCATTGCGACTGCAAGGGGAGTAAATGAAGAAAATGACAAATAGAGAGAATATCAAGCTAAGAAAGTGTGCCTACCGTAAAAATAGATGCGAGGTCTTGCCCAAGGAGGCGGTGCAGTGGATGCCCAGAGTGGTTAGAGTGACTGATCCATTGCCAGGGCTGGTGCGGATGAGCCCCTTGTTGTGCTGGCGAGTCACCTTCACCAGGCCATCGGCGGCCTGTATAATGCGAAAGCCATTGATGTCGTACATCTCGGTGCCGTCGTCTGCGCAACTGTAGGATGACTTTGCAATCACCTCCTGTGCATCCGGCACAAAAGACGGACCGTGGCGTGAGTCGCTGTTGAGAGTATTTATCATGAGTATATTTAATATATATAAGATTCCAAACCAATCCAATCCATTCCCATACTCACTCATAAAACACTGCCAGAGTGTAGTCCTTGGTCAGGTCAGTGAATGTGTCGGTTGTGGTGCGTGTTCCAGCGGTGTCAACCAGATAAATCAAAGCGCAAGACTCGCTAGTGAAGCTCACACCCTTGTACCACATCTTGGCATAGCGCCTGTTTAATTGAGAACATTTAGATCGTTTATCTCCAGCATAAGTGATCCTCATAGATGCACTCACACAAAGTTGTTGGCCTTCATGCCGTCGTATGTCACGATCTCCACCTTGGAGCCGCTCTGCAGAATCCGCCCATTGGGATGGATTAGAGCCGAGTTTGTGCCGTTGCGCGACAATGAGACGGCCACCATGCTGCGCTGGTTCAGCACGCGTACCGCCTTGTCCAGAGTCATGTCGATTCTATATTCCAAGGCATATAACTGTGATCGAGGTCAACTGACTCAGATACCCACCTGACTCCTTCGCGCAAGCGCAGCTGAATGGTGCCATTCGACATGGCAATCGGTCCAGATCCGGGACATGGTGGTGGTGGTGGTGGATTGTTCTCAAACTCAAAGGTGCGAGAGCTAACGCGACCCAAGGCATGGGGTGGTGGCGGCATGGGCGATGGGTACTGCTGAGTGTGGTGCATTGGTGGTTGTGGCTAATAGCAGATTATTATTTAGATAGTTTATATTGCCAGCTATCGATAGTTAGTTACCTGACAGTAAGCCCCGCCATTGTCATACCCAAACGGCCCAGCGAAGCGAGCAGTCAGCGACTTGGTGCTCAGCACTAGTGGCTCCAAATCAGCAACTGCGGTGAGCAGCGGCTGCGACTGGTGCATGCTCATTCCAATGGTACGATATGAGCCCGAAGCACCAATGGCATTCGTCTGGCTGGAGCATTCCTTAGCCAGCACTGAAGTATTGGTGCCCACACTGGCGCTGCCGCTGTTCAACGACATGTTGCTCATACGAGCCGATAGCGACATTGCCGCGCCAGGCAAACGGACCGACGACTGCTGCAAATTGAACAAAATTCACATATCATATCTATTTATATGGAGAAATATATCACATCTACCAAACATACAACAAACAGAATTCTTCTCAGAAATCGATATTAATAACCTCTGACCTTGCATACATATTGACTTTAATAGTACTATATAGTTTGTGTTATAGTTTAAATATAATATTTGAGAGTATTTTAAAATATCTAATATAATTAATTCATGTTCCATAAATCGCTTATTATAAAATCAATTCTGGCCCGACGGTCACCAAGGGCCCATCTCTTTAGGGAAGAGCATATATATTGTAGCTCTATCTCTGAAATATGTCCACTGTCCACTATAATCAAACTGCAACTGCATATGTCAGCAGTAAATCATTTATCAAATTTTTCCAACTGTCAAACTGCAAATGGAAGTGACTATATACTTGGTATTGATACTGCCACATTGCATATATATATCTTAAAATCCATAGCTATTATAGTAAATCCCTCTTTGCCTCGCCCCATGTGACCATATGAAATACTAAAGACTACCACCGGCCACTCGTCCGCATATTCCAAATTTGAAAAGCCCCTAGCTTCAGTAGCAACGAAATACTTTGAGAAAGGACCCTAAACTAACATTTCTGATGAACTGTCAACTGTCAAAAAAAGTAAAAACTAATGGGAGAGAAAAATTTTCCTGGTAGGACTTACCGGTGATGGGTTGTTGTTGGTGTACACCGAGCGTTGGCGCACGCCGTTGGGGGCTTTGGTGGGCGAGCGCAAGATGTTGTTGATCTTGTCATTTGTCTGGGCACGGGACAGAAAATCTTCAGCATTGAAGATGCCCACACGGCCGCTCTTCGGGGTGACAATGGTCTCCGGCTGCTGCTTGGTCTCCTCGCATGCCGCGAGCTGGCATTGCACCTCCTTGGTGTTCGGTTTTGTAACTGGAACCATTTTTTCCTTCGTTCAATGTATTTTTGTGACTAAATTAATTACAGTTACACTTTAATGGGAACGGAGTTGCACGCGGGGGTAGGAATGCGAAAAACCAAAGATTGCTCGACACAACGACTCAGAGAGAGGAATTTAATTTTTACTTTTTTATTTTCTACTTTCAAGAGCTCTGCTCACTGCGAAAATTTGTGAAAGAATGACTCTCCACTGATGCTGCTCTTTAGCACGTCATCTTTTCATCGGGCTAACCGTCGCCTACTTTGCTCCAACAGAAATCGAAGCAAATGTGTGTTGGAAAACGCACTTACTTTACCAGCACTGCTAAGCTTCAGATTGGCTGCTTATGATTTTTTACAGCATTTGCAGAGCTACAAAAAACACTAGAACAGCAGTGAGAATTTCCCAAATCTCGAAAATACTTATTTTTAAAATAGTTGCATTCATTGTGTGAGAAAACGGAGATTTGAATGGTTACAAATTTATTTCTTACTTTTTTATTTTTATATACATATATAATAAAAAGTATATATATATATATATATATATATATATATATATATATATATATATATATATATTACAAAATTATTTCTTTGTCATCTCACTGAAATAAAAAAGCAGCAAATAAATTTTAACTTATTTACGCATTTATTTTTATTTATATTTAATTTTATTTCTATTTTATACAGAAATTTGGTTTTATATGATCTTGAATTTGGGGTTGTGTGAGATGGGAGATAAAGATCTTCTGCGGGCTCACAAACCTCATCAAGCCGCCCAGCGCAAAAGGCTAAAAATCGTGTTCGACAGATGTAAATCAGATAGGCCAGTAATATTATATATATACACACATATATTATATAATGACTGTATCAACATGTAAAATAATTTCTCACTTTTCTTTCTCGAGTAGCTTAATGTACGTGTTCGTTGTGTCTTCTCTGTTGGTTCTTCGAACGTAACATTTTCTCACTTTGGTGTGTCGGAGCAACTACAAACTAATCTTAACTCTAATAAATAACTTTATCGTCTTCTGGCTAAACTGGCGCACTCACGCCTTCTCTGGCCACTGCCTACTAATTGTTATACATCCACATTTCGCCTATGGCATAGTGTTTCTAATTTTGAACGTGTGTCGTTTTCTTTTTTTTTTACTAATTTTCGTATTTTATGTAAAAAAAAAAATTGTAGGAATTTGCTTGATAACAAGTTTTTCTTAATCGGCCAAAATGGTCAACGTTTTTAAGTCGTAGGCAGCGCAGTGGACACTTGTCATCACATTTTTTTTTTTTTTTGTATTCTCTACTCTCACTGATGTCAAAAGGGTTGACTATGAAAAGATAACTAAAAACGAATTCCTTTTTGGTGGCGTCGAGTGCCGAAAGACATTCGAAATTCACCTGAAGAGCTGATGAATATTTCCGAATGTCTTTGTTGTTTCTGACGAACTATTTAAGCCTTATTCCTAGCCTAGTTTTTCGTCCTTTTTTTTGGCTTTTCTTTGATGTCTCATTTTTTAGTAATAATCCCTCTGCACTCTACTGCTGGCCAACAGTCCCTAAAAACTCCATTAGATGTGGTGTGTTTATGTTTGTGTCTTATATCTAAGATGGAACTAGTACACGATCAACAGGTTGTTCTCGTTGAATCCCGCCGAGTGTCCCGCATTGCGCACTATAAAATTCGATCCATCGAAATGCATGCGCTTTTCATTGCGACTGCAAGGGGAGTAAATAAAGAAAATGATAAATGGAGAGAATATCAAGCTAAGAAAGTGTGCCTACCGTAAAAATAGATGCGAGGTCTTGCCCAAGGAGGCGGTGCAGTGGATGCCCAGAGTGGTTAGAGTGACTGATCCATTGCCAGGGCTGGTGCGGATGAGCCCCTTGTTGTGCTGGCGAGTCACCTTCACCAGGCCATCGGCGGCCTGTATAATGCGAAAGCCATTGATGTCGTACATCTCGGTGCCGTCGTCTGCGCAACTGTAGGATGACTTTGCAATCACCTCCTGTGCATCCGGCACAAAAGACGGACCGTGGCGTGAGTCGCTGTTGAGAGTATTTATCATGAGTATATTTAATATATATAAGATTCCAAACCAATCCAGTCCATTCCCATACTCACTCATAAAACACTGCCAGAGTGTAGTCCTTGGTCAGGTCAGTGAATGTGTCGGTTGTGGTGCGTGTTCCAGCGGTGTCAACCAGATAAATCAAAGCGCAAGACTCGCTGGTGAAGCTCACACCCTTGTACCACATCTTGGCATAGCGCCTGTTTAATTGAGAACATTTAGATCGTTTATCTCCAGCATAAGTGATCCTCATAGATGCACTCACACAAAGTTGTTGGCCTTCATGCCGTCGTATGTCACGATCTCCACCTTGGAGCCGCTCTGCAGAATCCGCCCATTGGGATGGATTAGAGCCGAGTTTGTGCCGTTGCGCGACAATGAGACGGCCACCATGCTGCGCTGGTTCAGCACGCGTACCGCCTTGTCCAGAGTCATGTCGATTCTATATTCCAAGGCATATAACTGTGATCGAGGTCAACTGACTCAGATACCCACCTGACTCCTTCGCGCAAGCGCAGCTGAATGGTGCCATTCGACATGGCAATCGGTCCAGATCCGGGACATGGTGGTGGTGGTGGTGGATTGTTCTCAAACTCAAAGGTGCGAGAGCTAACGCGACCCAAGGCATGGGGTGGTGGCGGCATGGGCGATGGGTACTGCTGAGTGTGGTGCATTGGTGGTTGTGGCTAATAGCAGATTATTATTTAGATAGTTTATATTGCCAGCTATCGATAGTTAGTTACCTGACAGTAAGCCCCGCCATTGTCATACCCAAACGGCCCAGCGAAGCGAGCAGTCAGCGACTTGGTGCTCAGCACTAGTGGCTCCAAATCAGCAACTGCGGTGAGCAGCGGCTGCGACTGGTGCATGCTCATTCCAATGGTACGATATGAGCCCGAAGCACCAATGGCATTCGTCTGGCTGGAGCATTCCTTAGCCAGCACTGAAGTATTGGTGCCCACACTGGCGCTGCCGCTGTTCAACGACATGTTGCTCATACGAGCCGATAGCGACATTGCCGCGCCAGGCAAACGGACCGACGGCTGCTGCATATTTGTTAGGAATTAATATTAAAAAACTTTTCTATAATTTTGATTGAACCAGAGTATAAAAAAAAAACTTTCAGATAAGAGTCCTAACCTCAATTTCGAAAAGGACACTCACCGTTTGACACGGACCTGCAGAGACTGACAGGACTTACCTGTGATGGGTTGTTGTTGGTGTACACCGAGCGTTGGCGCACGCCATTCGAAGACTTGTTGGGCGAGCGAAGGATATTGTTGATCTTGTCGTTCAGCTGGGCACGGGACAGAAAGTCTTCCGCATTGAAGATGCCCACACGGCCGCTCTTCGGGGTGGAAATAATGGTCTCCGGCTGCTGCTTGGTCTCCTCGCAAGCGACGTCCGGATTGGTACTAGGAATCATTTCGCTTTTCTTCTCGTGTCACACAATTCGAGGTAGACTTTAATGAACTGAAAGGAGCAGAACGCGGGGATAGGAATGCGAAAAACCAAAGATTGCTCGACTCAACGACTCAGAGAGAGGAATTTAATTTTTACTTTTTTGTTTTCTACTTTCAAGAGCTCTGCTCACTGCGAAAATTTGTGAAAAAATGACTTTTCACAGCGCTGGTCCTTAACAGTTCATCTAGTTTGGCACGAATGTCGCCTACTTTGCTGTCAAAGCGAATTTCACCGAAGAAGTGTTGGAAAACACGTCGAAGCCGGGGCAACAGTTACCAACTGCAGTTTCAGCATGCAAAATGATTGCATACTTTTAGGCTAAGCGCAATTTAAAATGACTGTAGAAAAGAAATCTGCGCTAATAGTGGACTTATGATTGAAAGAGTATATATGTATATATACATAAGTAAGTAGAAAATTCCATTGGCAATAAGTAAAAGGAATCCGCTTGGCGCTGGCAGAGTTAAATTAAATTAAATAAGCGCTTAAAATTGGAAGGAGCAAAGAGAAATTGTAGCTGGTTGTCGTCAATAGGACAGAGCTCAAAGCTAAAAGCTATTGATATATTGATTTCAGTTCAGCTCGGAGCACTTTATATTTGATATAATATAATATCTGGATGGAGCGAGAGCTGAAAGGGAAAAACGTTTCCCCGCTCAGGTTTAACGCACTTGGCCGACATCCGTCCCTGCCAATGACAGAGATCATTAGTTTCGTTGCCAAAAATTGACAAATAGCTTCAATTGGCAATATTCATGGGCCGCCCGTTGGCCAAGCTGCGTGTACTTCCGCGACAAGCGCAAGTTCACAGACGTCAATTAGCCAGAGATAATTCATTACGATAAATCCTTCAAGTTGTTGTGCGAAAAGTGCGCGGCTAGAGACGCCCATGAACTTCCGTTGGGCCAAATCGGTGACAATTGTCGCAATTGTTTCAGCTATGGCCAATTGCAATTGAGTAGCTGCCGCGCTGACACTTTTCTAATGCCGTTGATTTATGACAGTTCGGCCTGGCCTAATGAGCGCATTGACTCCTTGCAATGTTTGGCCATCGGCCCACGTCAGGCACGCCACAATTCAGAATTCAGAATTCAGAATGTATTTTTGCCAACAATTTGCATTATTTTCGCTATTTTCGTTATTTCGATTTTCATTTTCGTTTTCATTCGAGTTGTCAGCAGCATAGAACATATTTATGTGCAATTTATTTTTGGCTCGGCTGCTCATTAAAATACTGATGCGCTGCACAAATACGAAAGTTGCTGGCGTGCCACGCCCACGCGTTGCATTGACTCAGTTTGAGCAGAATCCAAAAATATTGTTTACAGCATTTCGAAATGCGCTTCGGGCAGGTGAGGCGGCCGGGCGGTCGGCCAAAATACGGAAATTCATTTGTGAAGAAGCAAATGTTTTTCATTTAGCCCGAACAAATTGGATAACCTCCTTTTATGCACACACAGAGGAGAGACAAACACACACATACTCACACACACACATGCATATATTTTGATATAAACAATATTTTGTTGACAGGATTTTCAAAGGTCGGGCACAAAAGTTTTGGGCTTTGATGGCGCATTTTGGTTTTAATTGCGGCTCGGAGCTCAGAATGCTGTTGCCGTTGCTCTTGTCGTTGTGAATGCATTTTAATTAGAACTAGAATGCAAAGAGCCACAAGTTGCCACAAGCAATGTATTTCCATTAGCCACAATGGCACAGAGCAGCATCAATTGCCGTTAGTTGTGCTTTTGCCATGATCTATGCGGGCCAATTGGGGAGCGCTCTAAACAATACCTGTGAGATGTGACGATGGCTGAGCTTTCATTAATATTAAAAAGTCCACTCTGAATACGTTCCATTATTTGGCAATGGCTTTTCAGTTTCACTCAAATAAAACCACATCTTAATTGGTTATGCAATGCAGAGGAGAATTTATAGAACTATTTCCGTGGCGACAAAGCACCCAATTTATGGCCATGTCAATGAACTGTGCACTGTGCATTGCCTCAGCGCGCATTTTAGAATGGAGCTGCTAAGCAGGCGGGCCGGAGATTCAGGCGACACGGATGCTGTGCGTCTGGCCAACTGCTGACGTCATCATATAGTGCGAGAGAGGGAGCGAGGCGGGCATAGGCACTCAGCGTGATAGGGAACTTATGGCATAATTGAAATTGAAATGACTTGAGCTACTTTAAAAACATTTTAAATGTATCGCATTATATATATTTATATGTATATATTTTTATTATTTCGCAATTAACATGGAAAACAATTACCACAGACGTAAAGCTGCGCCGACAGTTGCTTTTGTTAAAATTAATTGATTGTCAACAGCATCAGAAATGAATATATTTAAATATATATTGAGGGAGAGAAATGATTGTATGAATACAAGCAGGCAAACAACCTTTGCCTATATGAAGTGTCCATATATCGTTTAGTAGATTCCTTAGAGATAGAAGGAGATTTCTTTTAGATACATTTACCAAACGATTTCTTTGAGATATAGTAGCTGTCGCTGTCATGTGTCGCCTGGAAACCACATCTTAATGGGCTCATCAACATTTGCGGCATTCCAGGCATTTTCGGCCGTCTCGATTGTCACTCCATCTCTCTGCCTTTCGACCATCATAAATCGCGTAAAGCTCATGAAACTTGAGTGACTTTTGTTTACACAGGCCAGCCCCGTTGGGCGAGCTGTACAAATCCCCAACCAATACATTGAGTCTCGTCGGTTTGTCAAGTGATTCATTGGGATTTCCTGGAGTGCGGACCAACGCGCTTTCGTCTGGGTCTGGGCACAGGGGACTGCGTATCTGGGTATCTGTTTCGTGAGCAGTTCACCAAAAATAACCCAAAAGTGTGCCCGAGTGTTACGTCTACGCCGAATAGGTGGACGTCAGTTCATCTTTTTTAGGTTTGACGTCATCAACTCACAACTCACGGCGCGCTGTGCCAACTGCTGGCCAGTGGCGCACAGATTTCAGCGCCTTGTCTATGGGCCCCTTCGGTGCACTTCAGAGGCGCCTCTGCGACTGCAAAAGGTGTGCCAAGGAGGAGGAGAAGGTGGAGAAGGTGTAGATCTTTCGTAAGATTTAATGTGTGCTGGCGCATTGCCCGTTTGTCAGGCTAAATTTTACGCTTAATTTAAGCGGCAAACATCTGAGGTGACGTTCTCGTTGCCACTTTGATTTTCTGTCCCGCAAATATGGGTCAGAAAATTCATCAATAATTAATACACTACCCGAAAAAGAATGGCCGATAAATAATTGTGTAAGAATTGAGTGGCGAAGAGTCTAAAGAATAATACAAATTCCACAAAGCATTTAATATATATATATATATTTATATCTATAATTAAAAAACAAAATTCCATTCGCTCTGCGCTAAACATTACAATTTGTGAGCTGTCTAATTATCTTTACAAAGGTCAAAGACAATGGATGTGTTTATGTACTATATGGCCAGAAGTCATTAATTTAAATCGTATCCTTCAGATTTCACACAGCATAGTTCTCTATAAATACTGATGATGATCTTACGACTTCTCACGAATTTATTGTATATAGATTTCAGTTTTGGGAACAATCATTTGATTCAATATTATAGATTTTATCTGATGCTAGACGTGCCTCTTGGGCTGCACGCCCACCAAAAGTCTCTGCTCCAGTTGGAGGTGTGGGCGTGGCTGTGTCTGGGCATAAATCACGCGACTTTTAGTCGGATTTTCCGCCTTCTTTGAGTTTGCCTTTTGTTCTTGTTGCTGCTGTCGCTGACATGCTCGATTTTTAATTCTTATTTTTCTGTTTTCCTTTTTTTTTTTTTTTGTTGATTATTATTATTGTTGATTTTAGCTTTTTATTTTTCATCTTTTTTTATTTTGTCGCAATTTATAACACATGCACTGCGATTGTGCAATTTGCAAGCTGTCTTCCCGCTTTCTGATGTGTTTTTCGCTTTCTTTTCTTTTTTGGCGAAAGTTCATTCTGTTTTTGGCAAATGGCCGGCAATAAATTGTATTTATATCGCGCGCGGGGGCGGCTCAGAGGGACCAGCGTCTAGCCAGTACCTTCAAGGTGTGTGCATTAATAATGAGTGTGACTTCATGACTTCACAACTTGTCCTGGCCAAATAGCTCGCAAAATGCTTGCATAGTTTCCGGTACGCCGAGGGGCACAGACACAGACGGGCGACGGCAGAAACTGAGACGTTGAGAAATGTCAATTGAGTGCTGGACATGCAAGTTCAATGCACTGCAAGCAGCCAATTCAATTGCGGGAGCAGCCATTGTAATGCCAATTGGGCATTAAACGGAGCCAACTAATGTCCGTCCGTCCGTCCGTCCGTCCGTCCGTCCGTCCGCCGCGCCACAGGACCACAAATTGCTGTCGTCAATGGATAAGTTTAGTGCACGCAGCGACAACTAAATGGGTGTAATGGAAATAATGTCGACGCAGTCATTGAACGAGTCCCCCTGCCCCACACAGCGCCACCACCCGGACTTGCTGCTGACTTTTAATATCTCTCGTGGCATACAAGACTGTCAGCCCCAACCATTAATATCTGGGTGGCCGCTGGAACGCAAGACAAACGAAGTAAATTTATAATGTGGCACACACACCTTCTTCAAGCAGACAGCTGAAGTCTCCGACTTGCCACACAGCAGGGTAACTGGGCTGGGCGGGGCTGGGCTGTCTTAAGGAAAGAGCACAACAAATGCTGGAAAATATTATTCTTGAATATTTCGCTTGTTAAGCTGAAAGACAGCTGGCTTAAAGGTTATGCTTCAATCTTTGGCTGATATATTAAGCGCCATCCTTGAGCCAGAGCCAGAGATCAGCCAGTCAGAGTTGGAGCAGCAAGAGTTGACTCCAATCAAGGGACATATTCTGGTTGGCTGTGGCAATGCAGCTGGCTTTACTGGGGGGCGACAGGCATATCGCCATAGAAACGCTGGCATGCATCAACGGCTATTATCTCAAAGGTGCTGTATTGCAACGAAACTGAAATACCAAAGTTCCAGTAAGAGGTCAAGCCACAGCCAGAGGCTATGCCCATGGCCAACTGGCCATGGCTTCATGTAGGCGCTGCAGGCAATCACAGGCGCGTTGATTAAGGCAATGTCACTGCTACGCCGATCACTATAGCCGTATGCTGCACAAATTGCTAACCCAACTAAGCAAGGACCGTAGAGTCATAAAGTGCACTGCAGGCACTTCAAAGTCCAATCTCTAGCTTATCAAGCTCAGCTCTTTAACATATCCTTTTCTCTAAAAAATAAACTTTTTTTTTTTTTTTTTTTTTTTTTTTTATGACGTATTTGTGAATTTATTTGCTGCTTGTTGTCAGAGACTCTATAGCGCATTTATCTTTTTTCAATTTTATTCTTAAATAAATTAAGGTATATCAAAGTCTCGCATATATTAGCCAATTCATTGTATTTCAACTGCCTTGTTTATGCCGATTGTCATATTCACATCTTCAACAGCTGAATTTTCAGCCAGAACATTTTCGGGAATATTCCTGTCTTTTTTTTCTTCGTATGCTTATCGTCTTGGCCTTCTCTTCATATTGGGAACAAGATAATATTTGTTAAACGCAAATGACTTCCTCAATGAAATTAAATCGACTTTTGCCAGACACTTGTACCTTTATGTCTCTACCTCTCCCCCTCTCTCTCTCTCTCGCTCGCTCTGTTCATAATTCCCCAATTATTATTATTCGACTGGGGCGTGTACTTGTGTATACTTGAGTGATGTGGCTGCTGAGGTGTGATTAAATCATATATTGGGGCCACCGAAAAGAAATGAAAAAGGAAATTAAACACCATAATTACAGATTGTTTAACTCGGAGCTGTTTATATTGGGAGCTTGCTTGGTCCTTGACTGGAAAAATAATAATAATAAAACTACTATTAATGGTATATTTTTTATGAGTTAAGTTTGATTGATGTGCTGATTGAATCTCTTTATATCATATGCCATATTTATTGGCAAATTCTGTTTATTCATAGAGTTGAGCTAATTGGCGTAGATCCATTTATCTAGTCTGAGGAGCTGTTAGTTTTTTCCGATTGGAAAATCGCTGCTGGCCATTTTCAATCTCAAATTGTAATTGCTGTCCGAGCCCAAATAAAATTTGAAAAAAAAAAAACAAGAAAACAGGAATGGGGCGTGTCGCGCGATGTTTTTGCTCTTTTCGGTTTTCATGTCACAGTGTGCGCGAATGACAAGAAGATGATAAAGAGAAGGGGGAGTAGGGAGTAGGTAAGGCTAACACAGCGATTTGTTTGCCATGCAAACATTTTTCGTGTATTTCCAAAGCGCCAAAAGCATGTCAAGGGAGCAAAAGCAAAGCGAAAGCAACGTCAAATGTCAACGACAACGGCAACTGACAAGCATGTTACAATTTAACTCATGGAAACTTTAATGCGTTAAGTCAACACACGCACACACACACACACAAAAGTTTTCTTTATTTTCTCTTTCTGTATTGAGAAAGGCCCCCCATAAAGTTGTTAGCGTGTCCTAGTTTTTAATCGATTTCAATTACTAAACGTATTTTCTTTAGCATTTCAATTAACTTTGTTAAAGTAGAGAAAGAAAATACTAAATCCTTCAGCAGGCTCTTTCCCTCTCTCTCTCTCTCTCTCTCTCTCTCTCTCTCTCTCTCTCTCTCGCGCGCTCTATACTAATGAGGCATGGTAAGCTGTGTAGAGTTCAACGTATTTGCTCAGTTGAGTGGCGCTTGAGTCTAGAGCTCTGAAGTTGTTTGGCAACAGCTGAGCCTTGAGCTTGCCTCTTAATCAAATAGGGAGAGAGTCTAGATAGAGCTACTTTTGCTGGCAATTAAAAGGATATATACCCACTCCGGCTGAGCTCTCGTCATTTTGTTGTTTTTCACCTGCCAACGCAACGTTTGTGTACTTGAAATCTGTTGTTGTTTTCTGTCTTGTTTTGCTCGCTAAAAATTAACATAAAAATGTCGTCGAATCGTGGCAGAGACCGAAAAATATGGCCATTAGCTGGAATTTATGTTAGCTTTTAACGCGTATTTAATTCTATTTTAATGAGCTGGCAATTGAAGGTCCCCGCCCCGCCCACATATCTGAATTGCGGTCAACCAGTGTGTGTCCACTACGCGGAAGTCTAGTTTGGGAGGAGGCCAGAGCCCGACGACCTCCTCAACTGTCTAGAGTATTGCAATGGCCAGCCTACCCATAGGCCCAGACAGCAGCTAAACGCGTTTTAATTGGCTGCTGGCGGCACTTTTTATTTTCATCTCTGGCAGACATTAGGATTAGAATCTGGCGTCTCCTTTTTTTGTCATATTGCGGAGCATCCATTTCATGCTAATTACAGCAAGCGAGCAGCACCAACACCAGCCAAAGTGGGCCTCCTCCACCTGTGCCCAGACCGCCATTTTTGCCAGGTATAATGGCATTGTGATTGCCACCCGAGCCGCCGCCGCCAGCAGCAGCGGCGCCGATGGTGGCGGTGCCACTCGAGTTGTAGAGGCGTCCGTTGTGGCCATTGCACAGATTCTGCTGGCAGGAGCGGTAGTAGGTGCGAAGCGAGGAGTCCGTCCTAACTCCATTCAGTATCTGCAATGTGCGTAAATTTTATTTCTGCCCCAGGCGCAATCTGTCTGGCAGTTGATCTGCCAGTCATACCCACCGTTGGCTTATCCTGGCAGTCACGTAGAAAGGAAATGACTTTGTTCCTATTATGCTGCAGGCGACACATACATGGAGGAGAGACACAAAACTCAAAATTAGGGTCGGGGCATAAGAAAAAGTTATACCGGGAATTTTTGAAAAAATATTGACAAAGATATAGAAAAAGTTTTTAATAAGTAAAATAAAATAAAATATTATATGTATAATTTAAGAAATCTAAGAATACAACTAAAATATTATAATAAATTAAAGTTCTCTTTCAGCTTTTGATACGAAAAATCTTGTGAACTATTCAAGAGCAGCTAACTGCGACAAGCTCTTGTTGACTGTGGCCAGTATCACACAGCTTCACTTAATTTGTATTCATCATTAGTGCAGGCCGGATGAAGCTTCAGCTGAAGTTTTAATTGCATTATGCCAGAGCATCAATGAAGCATTTGTCTGGCCAGTGAGAAGGAGCAGATGCTGCACGCAGCTCCCTTTGTCTGCGCCGCCCCTCCGAAGTAACTTTTAGTTCATTTCCCGCTGGCTCAATGCTTCTTTGATCCAGCAAATTCAATAACAAAGAGTTCAAGGCTTGCCGACTAATGAAGCGCTGGCAAAATGTTTATCCAACTCATTGTAAAAAAGAAATATATATATATACAGATATAGAGAGAGGGAGAGAGAAGGAGAGAGACAGACGGGCATCGTGGGTGACGCTAGCTGATAGAAGACAAAGTTAAAGCCTGCCATATTAAGGAGGCGGGTAAGGGTTAGTAGCTGCGTTTGCTATGATGTGGTATATGACTCTCTCTCTCTCTCTCTCTCTCTTTCTCTCTCTCTCCCGCTCTCGCTGCCTCAGTCTGAAGCGGCTTTTGTGGCTTTTATACGCCTTTCTGGCTTTCCATTAAATTATGGTAATGGACTTTTTATGCACTCCACTTTCGGTCGCAGCCTTTTTGTTTGATTTTCGGGCTGCGGCTGTGCAAATTAAAGCACAAAAGCCTCAATGTCAACAGAAGAGAACCCCAATTCTATTATTATTTGCATGCCAGCGCTAAAAACAATTGCCATTCCCGAAATCTCCCAACAGCCAAATATGTGAACAAGTGCGTAATTCTCCCACCCAGCACCGAGCACTTCATCAGCATCAGAATCACAGCGACACGAAGAGCACTCGACTCAAGTTTTTATTGCCAATTGCAGCTTTTCGTCTTATTGCCAAGGCAAGCGCCGCATGTATTTGCCTTTTCAACTTGAGCGAGAGCCAAACTAGTTTGAAAAAACTTCTGCAATAACACTAGAGCTTGCCCGAAACTTAAAAACAATTAGCTCAAAGTTAAAGCTAAATTTTGACTTTAACTTCAGTTCAAAGCTCCCCAGAGTCGTAAAAGTAAGCTACTTTAAAAATTTGTACAGAGTTTTCTACTCAAGTTTTTCCCCTTCTTTATTTTATAACTAACTTAATATATATCCTCTCTACCTCTCTCTCTCTCTCGCTGGCATGAAGGTCACGTGGATATATGAGCATCAAGAGCGGAGTGAAATGCATGTAAATGTCATTTAAAATGATGCGAGTCCCTGGCACTTGTTACTCATACGCCACATGTGCCCATTGCCCATCACATATTCAATTACTCTGCTAGGGTGTGCCGAAGACCTTAGTTTAAAAGCTTTGCTTGATACGTGAGTCTAGCTAATTTTTTCAAACAAAAACTTTCATTCCTTGCCACATTTTGGTACAAAGTTGCGCCTCCAAACTTTGGCCAACTGCACACACACCCACCCATGCCTGCCAAAAAGAAATAGAAAGAGCAGAAATTGACGACTTGGGTGCAGCTGGTACTTTGTTGCAATCGGGCAATCAGCCAGCTGTGGCCAAAAAGGAGTTAAGTTCTGGAATATACGACTCTGGCTGCTAGTTGCATGATTATGACTGCAGCCGCGACTTTGTATGATACTCACGAGCGCCTCCTGCCGCATTGTCAGACAGTACTTCATGGTGCAGTTGAGGGCGCGCACGGCGCTGGCATTCGTTAGGCAGGTGGCATCGCTCTGGCCGTGCAAGTAGCTGCAGACGTAGCACTCGAGAGCTGCAAGTCCAAAAATCCATAAATAAAACTATACAGCAACTGTATAAACTATAATAAAAATACGCATCTCGAAAAATATTGAACGAGGTCATGACGTTGCCTTTCGCTTTCAGCTATGGCTGTGGCTGTTGCTACTCTTCAACATGTAGATGATAAAACCGATGATGACAACGCGCATCATGATCATCATGTTGATGTTGATGTTGTGCTTTTCTTAGAATTTATTTATAGCGAACGAACAGCAACAAAACACACGAAAAATCTAAATAAAACACTCACAAAATCTGCTTTTATTCAAATTAATTGCATTAAAGTGAGAATTTTGGCAACAGACTTTCTGTCTATTTGCCAAGTGGCACGACAGCGTCCTCGACATGTATCTATATCTACACAAATACACTCTATATATGCATTTTGTGTAATAACAATGACGTCAATAGCCAGCAGCAATAGCAACAACAACAACGTGTAACAAGAATAGCAACAGGCCAACAGCCAAAATTCTACAAATTGTAAAAACTGATTTCACGACACGAGACTTTGGCGCTACATAAAAATAGTCAGAGATTGGAAGAACAAGCGAGATGTAAAGCTGATTGAAATACCCTAGGTTCTTAAACAAATAGAAAGGAAAAGTCTCTAGGACTAAGAAGTATAGTAAGAGTTTAACTAGGATATCTCTGCAAGTAGATCCCTTTCATGATCATCTATTAACAATCTATATCCTCTTCTCTATACCAACAGCACTCACATATGCTCTGCTCAGTCTATCACACCCTTTCAGCAGTATCATCATCATCATCCCTTGATTCGGTCCCAGACCCCAAACGACCCTGCGCCTTTACATCGACCGATTGTCTAACAGCTGGCGCAGCTGACGCAGCTGACGCAGTCGGCTCCATCGCCACCTTGTGCCCCACACTCAGCTCAGCTCATCTCACGAGGGCAATCATAATAATGAGCTGTGCTCTTTTAATGGGCCTTTTACAGACTCACAAATTCATCGTAAAACACTGAAAAAAATCACAATAAATTTGATACTATTTTTAAATATTTTGCACTGTGATTTCTGCATAAGACCAACTCGACTGGCACTGGGCACGCTTCAGTTCCCCGTATTCACGAATCAGTCAGTAAAACACTCATCATTCATTCGTGCGAAATTGTAGCGCCCAAATGCGATAGAAATTAACTCGACGCACAGTGGGTCAAGGCCAATTAGCAATTGATTAAATCAATTAGTTCGACTAACTGCAAAGGCATGCATAGTACCTGCAGTAGATAACTGAATCCAAAGCTATTACGATTCATAAACATCGTTAGTCATCGGCAATTGAATTCATGGGCAAATAATTGAAATGGCTAAACAATGTTGGGCAAATATGACCTATCAGCGTTGACTTTGAGTACATAATGATAGTGTGAGCAGGAGAAATGCAATAACATTGTTTAACAAAGTAAAATAATGAAACCAGGGCTACAAGCTAGATGTCAGATGGGCTTATAGCTTCAAATAATTTTAATAAAATTGCACTTATTTTTGAAAATTTTAAGAGATTTTATTACATATATAATATTTTTTACTATTAACATATTTACTTTGCCTGAAGTTTGATTTGACTACGATTCATAGCAAAGAATCTATATTAAACTCGAAATTAACCGGCTATAATCTGACTTTCAATCTGACTTGAAAGATATATGTGATAGAGAAAAGCATCTCTATAATTTTAAAGACTAATTTCTGCATAAAACAGATTTCTAAGCTACCTTTTAAAAAACTTACGTATACTTAATATTAAGTATACCACATGAAATAAATTAACTTTCTTAGATAACGCATGCTTAATATTGAGCATGCCTCAGCAGACTATGCGAAAACAAAAATATAATCAAAATTTTCCATCTCAATTATGATTTCAGGTGTTTTGGCCACACGGTTAGGGGAGCGTGCTAAAAATATTCTATAAGAGACTGTGAGATCTTTGAGAAATTATGTTTATCATCTTTTGTGTAGCAATCAATAAATTAAATGCGGTCACTGGAGAGTGGCGTCGACAGCTGAACTAGAGATGGGTTATTATATGTATATATGTATGTATGTATGTATGTATGTACAGATGTATAAATACATACATACATACATATATGAAGATGTTTATGGCTAATAGACGCAACTGCATGTGCTTAAAGACATAGTATATGCGAAATACGCAAAGTTCTTGGAATCGCGCTGAGGTCTCAGCCCGAGAACGTGCCAAGAGAAATGTTTCGAATTTACCTGTTCTTGCCGAGCTGTCATATATATATTTTGAGTACTGAGTAGACAAGTTTCGAAATAAGAAAAACAGCTAATTTCGTTAAGTGGAAATCGAATATTCTAAAAGAGATACATCTAAGTTCTTATATATATATATTTCTTATGATGCTATCAACTGAGCATACAAACCGTTTGTTAGGTATGGAGACAGGCAAATGACATAAAATGCCAGCAGGAGGGCGACTTTTGGCATCTCAAGTTGTCTTCGCTTCGCTATTGACAGCTGATAATGATTCCGGCTTAGGCGCTGAAGTATGACTGAAGCTGACAGCGAGCAGTCGAGAGTAATGGAGTGTTGTGGATAGTTGTTATGTATATATCTTATCAGATGTTACATATACCTTATCAACTGGCACCTGCCGATAAGGTGTGCAACAGGCCAACTGTCTGTGATATTTCTGCTATCTCCACATTGACTGATATCTTATGAAGTTATGCTACTCTTAACTGTATTTACAGCCTGAACGCTATGTGCCCGGCTCACCCATCTTTCGCGACAGCAGCCCAGCACCCGATGCCACGCCCACAACGCCTATAACAGCTGCACCCTCAGCAGCAGCAGCAGCAGCAGCCGGAGCACCCACGACGACTAGAAATAAAACGGGCACCTCCCCAACCTCCAGGAGTCGTGGTCAAGGTAAGCGCAACTGCCTTTAGCCTTTAAGTAAACTCAATTTTCCGACAGATTTTCTTTATTGACTGTACTCGCATGGCCCATTCCCTCGCACGCACATATTTTGGCATATTACCCCTCCCGCCCCCCACAACGCTTGACACACTTTCAGTGACATTTTGTGTAAATAAAGCTGCTTGAGCAGCTGGCTGGCTTGTAATGCTTTTTCCCGACGGGGCGCGACATATGAAAAGATTCGACATGTTGCGATTTTTTCTCTTTTTAGGTCAAAGTCTTTTGACTCCTTTTCCGGTTGAGGGGCGGACAACCAGACAGCCAGAAAGGGGGCGTGGTGTTAGCCAGAAATGGCAATACGCATACATAGCTGCGTATGCAGTAGTAGTATTTTCGGCTATTTCGCCAACTCTGCCATTGAGCAGCTCAGGTGTATACACGCAGCGCGAGGTAAACATCAACAAGAGCATATCCATATCCATTCAAGCTATGTGCAGACATTCGTTAGACGGATCTTCCACTCAATTATTTGTGGAATTTGATTATACGATATTATCTATCTCACTGCCTTACGCTGCTCTGCTCTGCTCTATCTCTTTAGCTCAATGTTTTTATTTTGTTGTTTTGTTTTGTTTTCCTCGAAATCTCAATGCTGTTTACGTGCCAAATTGCACAGGTTGAATTCAGCGGGGCGGCGTTTCCGTGAGCGTAACGGTAAAGTACCCTGAAAACCAAAGCGTCTCCATCCGCAACCCCGCCTTACCCATACTATATATGAGTCATTTAGTGTGGGTGCGTGTGAGCTATACACCTGTGAAGGGGATTACGGTGCGTGTCGCGCTACAATTTATCGATTTTATTCGTTGATTTAGAGCGTGCGATTTTCACAGCTCGATTCTCCTATAATCAGACAATGCAATTAAACTTCGAGCAACTAAGCCATTTAATTAAATGAACGCACTGAATGACATTGGCTTAAAGTTTCACCAAGTGACTGTAAAACATTCTAAGCCAATTGAGCTAGCTTCAACTAAGCCAAGAAATGGAATGTAAAACTTAATTAATAAAAGCCTTTTAGCTCCAAGCTTAAATAAATTACAAATGCAGAGACTTATGGCAGTAGATAGCTAATTAAGAGCTAAGAGAACTTGCGGGTAAAGTGAGATTTTCAAAAATTATAATAGTCTGAGCACAATTTTGAAGTAAAACGAACTATTAACATTATTCTGTTAAGTATCAACATTATTAGCATATGTAAACATGATGTTAAATATTAACTGTATTAAATTATCCTTTAAAAGCACACTTCAGCTCAACTTAAAGCTTTACACTTCTTCTCATTGCCCAGCCATGACAATATCCCTCTCACATGGCACTCCGGGCAGTGACACGGCCACAAAGACCACCGCAAGCAGCCACAACAACAACCAAGCCAAGCCGCTGCCCAGCGGCTATATGAGCACTCGCTCGGCGGCAATGATGGCTCTGGCGCTGGGTCAACAGTCCGGCGAGAAGACAACAGCCACCGCAGCTGCTGGCAAGCAGTCCATGTCCACGCCCAGTTCCAGCGCCTCGCCACGCCCCAACAACAGAGCTGTGTCTACGGCGCGTCCTGCTAACCGAACCACGCCCACAACTGCACCGATGTCCACTGCGAACACTGCTCAATCGACCTTTGCAACCGCAACGTCCTCGAACGCAACCAGGTCCACGTCGAAGCCGTCAACGCCCACTGCGGTGCGCGCTGCTGCCCAGCTCAACGGCATGGGCATTCTCTCGGGCGGCAGCAACTCGAGCGGCTCTGACAACGATGGCTTCAGCACCTCGGGCTCATCGACGGCAACGGCGCTGCGTCGACTCTACTTCAAGAGCGGTCGCAGCATCAAGAACAAGATCAACTCATCCACCTCCGCCTCCACGCCGCTCAACAGCATGCCCATGAATGCGGTCTCCAGCGCCTACCACAACTCGGTGAGCGGCGCAACGGCTATGCACGCCATCGGCGTCGCAGGAGTGCCTAAGGTGAGTTAAGCCCAAGAGAGCGATTGAGATTAAGAGAATCTCAAATGTATTTATTCTTCAGCTGGTTGTCATGGGCACTTCGTCGGCCTCCATACCCGATACGACCATCAACACGTCCACAGACTCCGCCTGCACACTCATCACGAATGTGACGCACACCGATACCTCGGAGACCTGCGACTCCCTGGACCTGGGTAGGTATTGATTGATTGATTGGCTGATTGATTGACTTAGTGCCATGTTAATTAATCAACTAATCACAATGGTTTACATTTGGCTTGTCCCTTTTGTCCGCAGGCGACAATTCCGGTCCCAGCGAGCCGCTGTTCAGCTCGCTGGAGGAGCCGCTGCTCACGGCCATCCAAATCGACTCGGAGCACGAGGCGGGCGGCACTGAATTGGAACTAACGAGCTGCTCTCGCTACCCCCCGCGACCCGACATGAATCTCCAGGACAGCACCGAGGTGAGTACGCCACTGACTGTTGTTGTTCCTTTCACTCATTTGCATACACATACACGCCACACACGCCAGAGCCAGGAGTCCTGTTTGTCCATATTGACAGGAGAGCCATCATCGACAACGCCCCTGCTGTTGTCGTCGCGTCAGCCCAGCACGGCGCCACCGCCCACGCGTGGACGAGAGCACTTCACCTTCGATCCGCCGCAGTCGCCAAAGTCGGCGCGCACCAGCGAGAAGGCGCGCAGCCACTTCACGTTCAAGGAGGACGCACAGCAGGCGCGCAGGCCGAGCTCCAACTCCTACTACGCGGGTGGTGCAGCCACCACCGAGGAGGAGCGCACCGCGGTTAATCGTAACAAGAAACTGCGCGCCAGGGAGCGCGATGCAATGCCAAAGGCCAATGCCAGTACCAATACCAATGGCAACAACACGCGTAATCGGATCTCGCCCAGCGTTTCGCCCTCGTCCAGCAACCGCACGAGTCCCAAGCGGGAGCGCAAGCGCACCACGCCCTCCGTGTCGACCGGTGCCATAGCCAAGATCAACTCGGCGCCGCCCACCATGAAGGACGGCAACTTCTTTGGCAGCTGCCAAAACCAGAAACAGCGCCAGTCCCAGCAGCAGCAGCAGCTGTCGCCCTGCTCCTCGGCATCCGCGCAGCAGCGCAAGTACTCCTCCAGCTCATCCAGCGGCAGCAGCGAGCGTTGTCTGCGTGAAGCAGCCGCTGCCGGCGGCACCATGTTCCCCTTTGATCGGGAGGCGCTCGACTATGAGCGCATCCAGAGGGAATGCTTCGCTCCCAGTTCGGCCACGGCCAGCACGAGCAGCGACTCGGACGAAGCGGAGAACTGTTCGGTCTACGAGCGTAAGCTGAGCGCGGACATCTTCCAGCAGTACTCGCGACTCACCCAACAGGAGCAGCAGCAACAGCAGCAGCAGCACCAGCTCAACCACGAGCGGGAGCGGGAGCGGCCGCCCTCGCGCAAGAACTCCAAGCGCATTCGACCCGACTCCGTCATACACACAACCATACGGGAGAACCAGCAATACGTGCCGCAATCGGACGCCTTCTATCCGCAGGCGAAGAGCTCCTCCTCGCCCAGCGACCACTCCTACGCGGAGCTGAACAAGTTCGATGACATCGCTAGCAAGTTCGAGCAGATACCGCCCAAGCACGGCTCCAACTCGACGCTCAACTTGCAGGTGCTGCACATGCACAGCCCGGGCAGCGAGTCTCTGGCATCCGCCTCCCTCAGCCCCACGGATAGCACGCGCAAGCGCTCCTTTAAGAGCAAGTCCAAGTCGAAGACGCAGTCACAGGCGCTGGAGGAGTTGCTGCCCGGCTCGGGCGCGGGCGCCATCAATGTGACAGCCAATCCCCTGGAGACAGCCGCTGTCTGCAAGCAGCCGCGTGCCACAATCGTTGTACAACAAGTAAGTAGTTACCCCTCTCACTCTCGCTCTCTCTTTCTCTTTCTCTCTCTCTCTCTCTATCTCTCTCTGTACATATATATATATATGGATCATAGATATATATCTCAGCTGTCTGTTCGTCTGTTCTGGCTCTCTTTGTGCCTCATTTCCGCTTCAAGCGGCGCGCGCGTCTGCTCTCTGTCTCTTTATCGCTCTTTCTCTTTCGCTTATCTCTCGCAATCAGTCTCTCTGCTCTGCTTTGTTGCTGCGCCTTGTGGCAGCTCATAAAAAGCCTCGCGCCGCCGTTCGATCGACTCATTCACATGTTTACGATCCGCTAGAGAGCAACGCATACACTTGGCACAGCATTCGAGCAGCAATCAATAAAAAATACGTTAAAATAAAAAACCACTGCGTAAAAAACAGAAAATTTTGCTTAACTGGAAAATCGAGAGGAAATCATAAAATCGTATAAATCGTTTGGTTTTTCAACTCGACAAAGTGCGTGTTTCTTGTGCCGCGAACAACTCTTCAAAGGTTGCCCGCAATGTAAACTATAAACTGTGTCTTCCATCCACGCAAAGCAAGCAGCCAGATCACAGCTAAGACTCACTAAAGACTCAAATAAACATTTTCACATCGTTTGCAAATTTTAAACATAAAAAAAAACAACAACAACATCCAACGAAATGGCGCCCTTCTACAAGCGCATCTGCCGCAGCCTGTCCAAGCGCTACAAGGAGGTAGGTGTATGCCAAAGCTTTATTGATTGTCGACCATGACTGATGCAGTGCATCAACATCAGATAAGATACGCACAGTTCATTGTTTGGAAATGAGTGTTGCGCCGTTTATGACGCCGCCATATCAATAGCTGATTTATTATATGACGTCGCCAATGTGGGCAGCATGGGGAGCTCGTAATCAATTGGCCATGGGGCTGGAGTCGATGTCATTTGGCAATTTAATTAGCTGAACTATTTCATTGGGGGATTGGCCAAATGCATAAGCTAATCTATGAGAGCATAAACATAATAACATGTTCATATCTGGGTTTTCTGCGAATGCAAAATTTGGCACCGAAAAAAAACCTAATTAAATAGAATTTCAGGATTTTCATAGAGATTATCCCTAATCTTCGCTTTTATATAACAGTTTCCCTTATGCGTATACAAATAAATAAGATTTGAATTATTTAACAAATGTTTATGCAAAACTCTGCTTCAATTAATTTATTATATTTATTATTATTTAAATAAATATAATAATCTAAAAATATGTATATATTTCAAATTCCTTTTCGCTATTTTACATTTTTAAATAACATTTATTATATTTAAAATATAAAATTATTTTTATTTCAATTATTTTAAATTCGCTTTCAATATTTTGAGATTTATGAAAGCAATTATTATAATTTTAAATAATTTCCCAGACAAATTGAATGTTTTTAACTGCAGCTCGATTTCCAAGAAAACTTTCCACGCTGATTTATCGTTTTGGCGATGCTTTTAAGTCCGTTCGTATGGGCTTGTAAATATCATATATCACATTTAATTGAATTGTTGCAGTGTTTTACTATTTGTTAATACATTCATACAACAATAAACCACATATCATGCCGGGCGATGACAGCTGTCAAAATAAACTACCAGCAAGAGCAACAAATGAAA
This sequence comes from Drosophila paranaensis, assembly GCA_035047545.1. NCBI lineage: Eukaryota > Metazoa > Arthropoda > Insecta > Diptera > Drosophilidae > Drosophila > Drosophila paranaensis. The sequence goes on along the minus strand of JAWNPL010000026.1, from coordinate 14,363,043 downwards.
ATGAAAATGAAAATGAAAATGGAATTATGCCAAGGCACAGGTTGCTCACTGTTCCTACAGATACTGTGTAGTATATATGCGAGTATTTTACATATTTTGTATTTATTTACATTCAAAATAAAAGCATAAAGCATATGTAATCCATGCCCAGACTCTGGGCGAAAACAATGTTGTCCGAGTTGTCCACTTCCCTACTCGCAGCTGCTCTTGATTTATGATATTTTTACGATTTCATTGTAAGGCGCAGTGAGTAGTTCGTTTCGCCCCAGGGATAAAACAAACAACATGTATGAAATAAGAGCTTATAGACATAGAGTATATGCGAGCTTGTACATAATAAACATAGGCAGGGGAAAAATTGACGGAAAATTACTTATAATGATGGCAAGAGCAACAAATCAAACAAACAAACATGACTTCGAGTATATACATAATGTCTACATATATCCATTATGCGTCCCTTTATACTCTATCAGCCAGTCATCCGGCTATCTATTGTCGGGCCCATAAAAAAGAAAGCTACAATTTCCTCATAAGAGAGCATTTCCAAAACAACGCAATTATTTCATATATACATATAGTATTCGGACGTGGTCATTTCGCAGAATTTTCTATATAAAAATCTCTTGTGGAAATCAAGAACAAAGGGCGAGCGGGGGCTGCGAAAGAGCTAATAAACTTTGTGTATTTCGATTGCAGTTGAAAAGCTGAGCCAAATGGGAAGTTATTTAAAAAACATTCCATTTTTTTCTATATATTTTATATATTATATTTCGTATATCTATATCATGTATCAGCTTAAGGCTAAAGCTTTGGGTATAACAAGTGCAAAGCTATTGTTAACTTGGTCAAAAACGAATCATTAGCAAACGAGCAGCTGCAACTGAAATGTATGCAGAGTTGCTGGACAATACACACACACACGCACACACACACCTAACCTACACACACATACAATGTAAACAATAAACGTTTTGTGCCAAGTTTCCTGCAGTTATCTGTTCCGCCTGCCACCCTGCCCCCATCTCGCTCCCCCTTTCGCTTTGCTGCAAAAAACACACGTTGAAAATATCAAAAACAGACAAACAACATTTTTGCTTAGCTCCAGCTGTTGTTGTTGTTAGTCTATTGATTTTGCATTGAAGCGCATTGTGGGACGGGCTGAGTAGAACGGGGATTGCCCAGAGTGTTAACACGCAAATGCATTTGTTCTTAGGCCTTGGTGTCGCAAACAGGTAACGTTTAAGGCTAAGTCGCCAGCAACATGCATGCATGCGTTTCGCAACTCAATTCGAGAAAGCACTTACCAGCGACAGCCCCAGCCCAACCCCCATCCACTCCCACGCCCACTCCACACTCTGAGTGTGTCCTTCAGCTGGCAAGGTGACTCGCCTAATGGCTGCACAGTTTAAAGTGTGCTGGATCTCCAGAGGAAGAGAGAGAGAGAGAGAGAGAGAGAGAGAGAGAGACAACGCTACTTCCTCTCATTTAATTGCATATTTGATGGGGCTTCTATTTAAATTCAAGCAGTTGGGTCGCTGCTCAATTATTTGCAAATGACCGAATGGAAAGCGAAAGAGATTTCCACTCGAGTTCATTCCCACTCAGATATTAGATATCAAAGGCGCATGCCGACAAAGGTCAATCGAACAATTTAACGGTCAAGTCTTCGGCGCACGGGTTCAAATTATATAATTGCAAGCAATTAATATTGCCAAATGGCAACATACTCTGTTAGCCGCATCGAAAGCGGTTATTGACTTGGCTGACCACGCTTTTTGTTTACTCTTCACTTTCGTGTTTTTGTGTGTTTTGTGTGCTTTTGGCACATTTGTCAAGGCCGCTCACGAACTACCGCTAATTATAGCCTCAGACATGGCTGAAAATCACAAGAAAAGCAAGAGCAAAAGCAACAGCAACGGCAACGGCAACGGCAACGGCAAGAGCAAAAGTTCACAGCCTGCCACTTAGTTTACTTGGCTCGTTAGACGCGGCGTATACTTGATGTCGTTGGCGTATACTTAATGCTGGCAATTCTTTTAACGCCAGTTGGCAGCAAACAGCTGGCGTTTAATTTGCTCGCTGGATACATGTGAATTATTTATGCCTAATTGCAGCACATTTTCATGTTGTGACACGATAAGGACCAGAAAATGGGATAAGGACTAGTAAAGGAGTGAAAGAGTAGTTGAGAGAGATAGCTGTAAGGATAGACAGGCATATATAACTGAAATATACAAGATATAAATATGGAATAAAATGATATATGATATATTTCAACAATATACACAATCATCTGCAGAAAATATGATTTTAAAAATATTTATTTCTCTATAATTTTTATACTTCTGCATAATTTTGTATATGCACAACTTAAGATAAATGTTTAAAGCCCTCTGACGTCTTTATGAATGAAGTGTATATGGTTTACATTCTCTTTATGGCCACGGGGTATCAGCTAGTTCGTCAGACTTTGATTACGTTTTTACACTTGCTCGCTTCAGTTTGTTTATATGCCGAGCACCTTTGTTGGGGTTTTTTTCGGGGGCAGTATGTTAGCCGTGTTCCAAGTGGCTTGTAAGTGTCATTAATTAACTGATAAATGCACTGCCCTGGCCAAGTGCCCCGATCATCCAGCAGCCGCGTGCTGCTCCTGCTGCGACTTGGCTCCGGCATTCATTGACCCCATTCGCAGCGCGCTGCAGCCGCAGCTGCAGTTTGCTACAGTTTTTTTTGCAGCAGTTCCATAAATAAACTACGGCTATAAATAAACAGAAGCATACAAGATGCAAGATACAAGATACTCTGCTCTCTACATGCAATGCACTCCATTGTTTCGGCCGCTGAAAATAGCCACGGAAATGTTGAAGCAAACGCGAATAGTTCAGCTGCTCCAACTGGATGTGCTAAGGGCGAGACAAGCTACAAAAGAAATTGATGAGTTCAATTAGATTACGACCAGGCCAGCACTTACCTTTTATAGACCGAAAACTGCGCCCAGACTTTGGACCTTTGCAGCAGACCAGGCTGGCTGGCGGCCAAAATTATTAATAATCAAATGTAATATGCAACTAGAACAGAACAGAAGCAAGACAGCTGAGAAAAACACTGCGAGAACAGGCATTAACAATTAAGTTAATTATGAACAGAAAATACACGTAAATACCTGGCGAAAACCAAAGTAAATCTATCAATATGATCAGCATATACGGTTTACAGCAATCAACTTAATCGAATTGAAAAAACTACACATCACTTTGCAGCTATAATTCGAAATTAGCTGAGTAAAGTGGCCAGCTCTAGACTTGGCCAAAATCAAATGCTATTTTAGTATTTCCACACAGCTTTGAGCTTAATGATTGCAGCAGAAAGTTCTCCATAATGGCCAGCATATGGTCGACTCTCAGCCCGAACTGTAGCAAATGCAATCTTTTTCTTTTATTGCTGGCATCAAATTTAACGTGCGATAGAGCGCAGAGCATGAGGCGGTGGCATTAGAATGAAAAGCAAGTGTCTTGCCTGGCATGGAGCATGCTTATTTTTATACACATTGAAAAGCAAATTGAATGTATTTTTAACTGCATGCAAAAAGTATACAAAGCAGGCGTGGCCATGGCAACGGGTCGGCAGCTGGGGCGCACACATCAAGGTGTTAACTGAGCGCTGGCAGACGCTGCCAACTCAAGTAATCAATTTATATGCACACATATTCGGCATATTTTGTTGGACCTTTCCTTTGCGTCTTATGGCATTTGCATTAATTTCGAAATGTATATTGCATGCCTGCCCGAAAACTGCATAGTGATTGCCGAATTGCAGCGAAAACTATGTAAATAAATAAACAAATCGATTCGTTTGAGCTGTGATCAAGTAAACAACGAAATTCATACGCCCCGTTGGCCCCGCTGACCGCCCCTGCAACCGACGAATGCAAATGCCATTTTATTAGCGCTTTTTTTATTAGTTCATTTTTGGCCAAGATTTCCTTTAATTTGTCTATTTAAAATCCGCTACACATGTTTCTCACACTCCGTTCACTGCGGCTAATGGCCAATTGAGAATTGATGGGAAACACACACTCGGCGTAGCAAAAAACCAAAGCAAAGTTGCTTTCATGGGTTAACTCTGCTCAGAAATGCTCTTACGAGGCTTTTGCTACAGCAAGTTCGAAATACTTTTTCTTTATCTATAAGCATTTATAGCTATTTTCGGTCCAGATGGTCAAGTGTCAAAGTAAACTTTAATATCTGATTTTTCCTTCAAAGATATAACATGAGATACGAAGTTATACAGTAATTTTTTCTTGAAGAACATAAATGTCCAATTTTAAGTAAAGCTAGCGCCTATATAGATATTTGTCATATCTCTGACTTGACAATTTTCTTTATACATTCGCTTAACCTCTAATCCATATCTTCAATATATTTCCACGCACATGCAACATAGCCCGCACTACACTCACTTTTGGAAGACTTTCCAGCTACGTGGCTGCGGGCATGAATACGCTCCGCTCGCTGCTCGGCACAGCAGGGCGTCTGTGGATAACCGAAAATATGCGGTGGTAGTGAAAATATAAATAAAACTTATAGAGCGCTCAGTTCGTTTTAATTATCATCGCTACGTAATATTTTAATTAGCATCCAGCTCTTTCTCGGCACATGTCGCACGCATGCAATACGCAAAATTGCGCATACGCCGCGTTGTCATCGCCATAAAGTTTGGATGTCTTAATCAAGGACCGCGCGCAGCGGGCAATATCTACCGCAAATTGGTCCCCAGTGTACGTCAGTCGAAAAAAAGTTTCACTTGCGTCCACTTGAGCAATATGCCCAGCCAGGGGCGGGGTAGCAGGCATCTGGCAAGTCGCGTGGCAGCTCACCAAAGGTGTAACACGCACACACACACATGTGTGCATATGTGTTATTAATTAGGCTAGCGAAAAAAAAACTGCTTTTGTCATGCGAGCCAATAAAATATACAACATTAATATCAACATTTGTCGAATAAATACTTAAGTATGCAACATGTTTAAGGGGTGTGAGTGAGTGAGGTAGGCACGCTCTACCACACTCTCCCTCACTCTCTCAGTCAGTCGAGCAGCACAGCCTCTTTACAGATGTAGGTATAAAGCAGACTGTAATTTATGGCAAAACTTTTGTTGCTTGCGTAAATTTGTTGAAAAATTTTCAATTTGTTGAAATTAATGCGCTTTTTCTTGTTTGATCGCGTTTATTTACGAGCTTTGCGAAAGGTAAAGAGATACTAAAGAGCGGCTGCTTATAAAGCCAGACAAATTATTTAAGATACTTGAACTTTTAGTAATGTAACTGTGATGAAGGCTTTAATAAGAAAGCAAACCTACCTTGAGGGCTAGTATCTCATACATTAGCAGCTCATCAGAGCCTTGCACATCAAACGCCCCTTGCAAGCCTTCAGCTCAAAGGCTTAATGTTCACACTCTTTATGATACACGCCAAACCATTATGAACAACTGTAATTTCAACTAGGTCTCATTAGAATATCAGCTGATCAGAATTTATTGGCCTGCTAATGACCCTGTTTACTTGGTGCTGCCTGAAGTTGAAGCAAAAGTCTTTAGCCTCGACACCAAATGCCAAAATGCTTAGCCTTCTTCTGCTGTTATTTTTTGCGGGCCGGCAGCACGCGATGCCGCCTGGCAGTTGCATTCGCCGCACTTGAAGGTGTAGATAAGGCGAAAAGTTATTTTACACAACTGTGTAGCTTGGACAGAGCCACTCCAGCTAAGTGGAGCAGAGCCTTGAGCCACTCAAAGAACACAGCAATGGACGAAGGTCTGAATAGAAATTCTATGCCAAGTATTGAGAAAAGTTTTCAGAAGCAGCACAGAAAAAACCTTCAGTGCTAATTGAGGCGAGCGAAGCACTCACGTAAATAAGGGTGTCCCATTGAATTATAACAATCCGCTTAAATCAAATCCTTCTTTTGCGTCGCCCCCATCCACAGCCATCGCTCAGCATGGACAACACGGTCGAAACGCTGCTCATCAAGAATGAAGGGGATTTTATCAGTGTGGAGCAAGGCAAAGAGCTGAATGCACGTAAGCGACACTCACAGCAGCTGGCACATCCGCCGCACCAGCATCATCATCACCAGGTGCAGGGACACGCCTACTCCCCACAACAACAGCAGCAGCAGCAACAACAGCAGCAACACAAACGAGATGAGAACATGCGCCAGCTGCTGGATGTAACCAATACGCTAACCATTGAGGAGCTGCGCGACTTTGAAATGCGGTAAGTAAAAGGCGAAAGGACATCAATTGTAGATTGCTTTTAATGCCATAAAAATAAGCAAATATTTGCGCAGGCCTTGATGAGCTGCAACTGATTTCGAATTCATTTATTTCCCATTTCAAAAAGCCATAAATTCTATATATTACGCATACGCCGGGTTGGCTTCACAACATTTTACCTGTTGATATAATCTGCAGCAGGCTATAAAAGCTAAGAGCCTGGCTAAGGCTAGCATGTACGGCCAGGTTTATGTTTTAGTTGCAGCTTTATATGCTCAGTTTATAGTTGACATTTAAGCTCGGCATCATGATACAAATAGGAATATAAAAAAGTTACTTAAAATCTAAGCCTTAAAGCCCTAGAAGCTTAGGCACGTTTTATGGCATTTTTGGAGAAAGATAGATTAAACAAAAATAAAATAAAATATGAACTAAATTCAAATTATTAATTAAAAAAAAAATAAAATTAAATTAAAAAATACAATAAAATTTAAATCAAAAATTGCATTAAATTTAAATTAAAATCAAATATGATTCGAAAATAATTAATTATTAATAAAGAATAAAAATAATATATAAACTAATATTAAAATACGATTCGATTCAATTAGCGGTAAATGTGAAAAATAAAATAGAATTTAAATTGAAAATTAAACAGAATTTCAATTGATATTAAAATCGAATTGAATATCCATTAAAATTTAAATATTTATCGAATATTTGGTCTGTGCTGAGCTTAACTTGTTTGAACTATGTGTGGTCAAGTGGCTCCACAGGCCATGAGCTCTGACACACAGAGAGCTTCAAAATCAGTTGCAGAGCATGTGTGTAAGCCAAGTTAACAAACATGCGTGCAAATGCCAGCAACTGTTGCAAGGCCAAGCCTTTGTGTGTGCGTCTGGCCGTATGTATGTGTGTGGGTGTGTGTTGGTATTCCAATTAACGCTTAAATTTCCCAGCTGAAACTTCATTTCGGCAGCTGTCAATGGCAGCAAATTGGATTTCAAACACTCTCTCGCCCAGCTGAAAAGCGATATTAATTCGAAACATTTTTGGACAATTGCAGCTATGGCTCGCCACACCACAGCCGCTCGCAGTCGGTGAAGATGCCGGGCAGTCGTGCCTCCGGGCGACCCAACCAGCTGTGTCTGCCCCAGCAGAGATCTCGGTAAGTGTTTGACTGCCTGCAGCCAAATGGCATTTGATGAGTAAACATCTTATTTCGCAACACACAAACAGCGTCGCCTCCATGCCCAACACTGGCGTCGAGGAGGAATACTACAGACTGCGTCACTTCTCCATCACGGGCAAGGGCGTGGTGAATCGCGGCGATTCGCTGAAGAGCCGACGCAGTCGCTCCAACAACAGCGTGGCCAGCTCCAACTCCAGCACGGAGCACTTGACCGCCCAACAGCAGCAACAGCAGCAGCTGCAACTGCAGCAGGGTCAACAGCAGCTGCCGGCGCCCAGTTCCGCTTCGGCACGCACCTCGCTGGCCTCCAGTCGGGAGAGCAGCACCTCCAATCCGGGCAACGGACCCTACAGGTAAGCCCGCCACGTGCGCAGCAACAGCGCTTGCCACTCAGCTCAAGCTAATCCCCTTCGTTTTTTTTTTTTTGTTCCTGCAGAGTTCTGATGCTGGGCGGTCCGGCCGTGGGCAAAAGTTCGCTAGTCTCGCAGTTCATGACCTCGGAGTATTTGCATGCATACGATACAAGCATTGGTGAGTAGCCGCAATCCCTAATCCCTGCTGACCAGCCCCGCTCCCATAATTGTTGCACGGTCAGCCACTGGCCAGAGACCAACCACTTGAATGCTGCTAAAACTTCGTCTTAGTGTTTAGGTTTAGGTTTTAATGCTTTTTGTCGTTATATGTGTGTGAGTGTGTGTGTGTATGTGTGCCTGTGTGTTTGTTTATCTGTGTGTGCTCCCAGTGTTAGTGTCAGTCTGGTCCTCAACCCTTGACCCTTAAATGTGTGTATGTCTAGTTTGGTTGTACCCCCTTTGGTTTCTCGTTGCCTTGGCATTTGCCTTCACAAATGATTTGGATTTTAAGTTTCTGTTTCTGTTTCTGTTTTTTTTTTTTTATTTCTCATCTCATTTGAGTTTGTTTTTGTTTATCTGTTGAATTTCTGTGTGTCGTTCTGTGCTTTGCCCTTGACTACAACAATTTACGACCATATCACAAAAGCATATATATTTATATTTATCATTATTTTTATTTCGCGCTTTATGTCGGTTGACTTTTTTACGACCCGACCCGCCGCCTTGTACATATGGCCACTGAGATTTGATCGCATAAATTGGCGCATCGAAACACATACGAATCGTGCTGGAAAATTTTTACAACGCGATTTGGCATAAAATTGCACGCAAATTCGAAAAGAAAAAAAAACCAAAAACAAATTAAATAGAAAATTCGTGCAGATGTACAGCGCGGATAAATGCTTTTTACAATGCGGAACTTTGGACTGAGAATTATACATAGTATTTCTCTACTCCAATTTCCTAGCCAAATTTTGCTGCACTCAAAAACAAAATACAAAAAAAAAAAAAACATAAAACTAATCTAAAACTTCATTTTTAATATTTTAACACAAAACAAAATAAAATGATTGATATTTTTCTGTTCTCTCTCGTCTCTCGGCCATACATATATAACCATATATAACAACCTCTAATGTTTCATTCAACATAACAACAACAATTCTAAAACAAAAAATAAAAAACAAAAAACCGAATTCAGATCTAGGCAACTGTGATATACGCATACATATTGAAAAAGCCGCCGACGGTAATAGCAACAACAACAACAACAAACAAAATCTATTCAAAATAATTATACGATATTTAATAATATTTATTCCAATTCCATATTTAATCTATACTAAACGCTTTTCTCCAACAACTAAAAACACATACAAAAAATCTTTTCATTTCGTCACTTGTTTAACGTTTGAGCTGCATTTGCGTTGCGTTTCCAATTGAATTCCAATTAACTTACTCTAACTAGCTCTTAATTTTATCTAATCTTAACACACTCTGGACACATGACCACGACCACGCCCACTTATACACGCCCCCAACTAATTAGGCCACCGGCTTAAGTCCTTAGTAGTTTACTCTCTCACACACAGCCACACTCACCGACCCCCCAAAAACAAACACAAGCTGCCCCCTTGCCCCAAACTCGAAAGAATAATATGATTACCTTCGATAAATGCGGCTTTGCGAGCTCCAAATCCCCTGTGAATGGGTCGATTTATTATTAATAAAGCCCAAATACAAATATGTGCAAATGTCATTAGGTCGATGGATATTGATATAGTGCAGCCCCGAAAGTAGTTAATATATATAAATTCCTCATGCATATAATTAATTTAACGCGGCTTTAATTAAACCGCCTGCTCAGCTGTAAAAACTACAGAAAATATCATGAAATTTCAGCTGGTTAATCACTGAAAGCAATAAATAAATACAGAGAGAAACAAACTCAATTGCAGTTGTAATTTATAGGCGGCAGTAAATTGCAAATTGAAAATGGAAAAGTGCGGCCTGAAGGGTTGAATTGGGTCGGGTCGCATCAGATATATCAGATGTATAAATATATATCATCAATTTGCAGTTGTGGCCACTCAATAGGCTCTAAAAACAATAAATTTAAATATATGTATGCAATATGGCTACACACACACACACACACTCTCTCTCTCTCTCTCACACACTCACGCACAGTCAAGCACACAGCCATTCATATTTCATTGCATACCTCTGGGCGCACAGTGAACTCTTCATTCGAGAGCATATATCAATCAAATATTTAAGCGCGATAAAGTGTTTTGTTGATCAACCCCAGCTTTATGTATTTGTCCTCATACATCATATTAGAATCGTCCCCAACCCCCACGAGAAATGCAAATTTTAGGATTGCATGAAAAGTGCCAAGAAAACACCGAAAAACCAAACCACAAACCTCAAGTCCTCAATTGTAAATATATGTATATTAGTAGCCTACCTCTATCTGAATGAATATCACGATTTTTGCACCTTTTCCTTTGTAGCTTTAACTTGCTTTTAGTTATTATTATAATTATTATTACTCTAAATTTATTTGAATATAAAATATAATCGAAATATGCGAATTCCTTTCTAATCAACTCTTTCTCCAACAAACAGATGACGAGTCTGGCGAAAAAGCTGTTTCAGTATTACTCAGCGGCGAGGAGTCCGAGCTAATATTTATAGATCATGGATACACCGAGATGACCGTAAGTAGTCTGACTTTTATATAGACATAGCTCACTCGCAATGCCATTCGAACTAAGGTCAATGCAGAGCAGCCTTTCGACCTTAGAAAGATACTTTATCAGTGACATTTCATAATGCCATTAACATACACAATCAACGCACACACACAGACAGAGACAGACATCTGTACACAGACAGCTCAGGCATCTCTTGAACCTCACTCAATGTCAGTTTTTGTGTCGTTTGCTTTCACAGCCGGATGAATGCTTGACCAACTATGATCCACATGGCTATTGCGTCATCTACTCCGCCGCGGACCGCAGCAGCTTCAGCATTGCCGAGCAGGTGCTTCAGGTGTTATGGACCAATCAAAACATCGCACAGAAAGCCGTTATTCTCGTCTCGAACAAAGCGGACCTCGCCAGGAGTCGACTCGTTACATCCGAAGGTAAATAAACTAGATTCAATGCAGCTGACTAAACGATTTCCACTTTTGCCTTTCATTAACACTTCAAAATGTGCTCGATTGGATATTTTCGCTTAAAAATAGATACATACATACATACATACACACACAAGGTGTATGTGTGTGAATGTCTTTTATTGTTGCTGTTGTTGGGTGTCGTTCGATGTCTGCAAAGGACACCACAAAAGCGTCCACAGACAGCTGCAGTCGCTTTAATTTTGGTTTTTCAATGAAAGTTGATCAAGCGGAAGTTGATTGGCGGTTCGCCCAACCAAACACACACCTACACCTACGCATGTATAATGTACATATAAATGTGTATAGAAGCTATCGTTAAATGTAAAGCGAGTGAAGGTCACTCAACTGGGCGCTTATTGCTTTTTATTATGTATATATTCAAGTACAGCGATTTGAATACCCTACAATATTTATACCTTTTTCAAGTCGTTTAAAATGTTTATACGACTATTGCCCAAGTGCTTAAATTTAGCTCTGGGTTATAAATCTGTATCTTTATGCTGTGCAAACTTAAGTTTGTCGTTTTTAATTTAATAAAATATTTTATTATATATTTAATTTTTTTAAATTTGTTAAGCATTTCCTTTTGTTTATTTTATTATTTTTTTTTATTCATTCCACGTTATTGCCTTCTTAAATGTAAATTAGCAGCTTTCAGCTGCAGAACTCTACTGTTAAAATAAGCTGCTGTTAAGTGTTAGCGTATTCTCGTCTGGCTGTTAATACATTTACAGTGAAGAGTGAGCACGATTGAGTAACATCTTTTATGGTATCTTTTAACAGTAACTGTGAGCTGTTAAAGTTTAAAAATTAGAATTTTATTCATGTTAACTAACAGACTTCAACGCATCTAGTACACAAAGTCCATTTTTAGCATGTTGATCAAAAGTTTCTCATATTCCCAACTTACTCTAGGGTATTTAAGTATCGCCATCATACCTTAATATCATTTTAAACGGTCAGGAGATTTATTCACCGTTAGCACTGGGCATGGCTTTCATCTAGGAAATTCAATATTTTCACAAATTACATTTGTTTCTAATGGCCGCTTATGAAAGTGTCAGCAGCGTTGACAGAAGAAGCAGAAATAGCAAAAAAAAAAAAAACTGTAGCGGGAAGCAAATTTAGGTCATAAGACGAGGGTAGCGAGGGTAGGCAGGATGCCGAGGAGGAGCAAATGGACGCGCTTTTATACTTATGTAGCTGGGAAAATTGTTTAAGCGCAAAATTGATTACATTTCATTCCTGCGGCTTAGGCCCTAATAAGCCCATTTCTATTGTTGTCAATATAAAGAGGCTGCTTAGGGGATGATGTTTTAGCAGAAATTTCATAAAATATTTATAGCATTGGAGGCGGGGGCGCACAGGATTACCGAAAACATGAGCAAACCTCAAACAAATTAATAAATGCAAAAAGAAAAATGAAAATAAAACACAAAAACGAAAATAAAAAAGCAATTAAAGTGAGCAGGAAACGAGCTAATGCTTAAATGATAGCTGGTATGGTACTTGATATAGAAATACTATATATACTATATATATATTTCTGCTGGGGAATATTTGAAATTCTTGGCCGAGTAGTTCTCATTGTTTATGATTTGTGTTTGCTTTTAATTAAGCGCCCGAGCGCAGCGCTAAGCTGACTTTTCTGCAAAAGGGTGGCAAATACTTTTGCAAAATAAATCTTTAAAGCGACTGGCAGTAGTGCCAGCTGGGGGTTTAATAAAAGCACCGTAATAAGCTGAAGGCATTTAAGAAAAGCGGCGAGGAGTCGAGGAGGAGCCAAGCAGCTAAGGATATGAGAACATCCTATCAAAATCTAATAAAATGACGCCAACTTTTTTCGCACATCGTTAATAAAAACATATATATATATGAGTGTGTGTATATGTATGTGTGTGTTTGTGTGTGGTTGTCATAAAAACGGGCCTGCAAAAACATACGCATAGCTACTTATTGTACTCGTAGGCTACAGATTTTAACGACAGCCGGCGCAGTAAACGTGACGAAATCTATAGAGCTGACAGCAGCCATGGCAGGGAGGGACCTCTGAGAGAGAGAGAGAGAGAGAGAGGGAGGAAGATGGGGCTGTGTTAGCTGAGAGGGCTGAGGTTAATGGGCAACGTGTTTAGGTATTAAGTGTCCAAGTTTTGGTTTTTATTACCCGCCCAAGAGTTTAACTAAGCGACGCAATTTGATTTGATTAACTTGCCGCATAACTGAGATTCATCAGAGAAGCACTAAAAAATAATTCTCAACTTTGTTTATTGCAGAGGGCAAGGCCATGGCCACTGCATATGATTGCAAATTCATTGAGACATCGGTGGGCATCAATCACAATGTGGATGAGCTGCTCGTGGGTCTGCTCTCGCAGATACGCCTCAAGCTCGAAAATCCCGAGAAATCCAGGTTGGTATTTGGATTGAATCCTAATCTTTGAATTCCCCTTAATTTGATTTCGTTTATCTTTTATAGGGATCTCTTTCGCAAGCGTTCCATTCGCAAGTCCAAGCGGCGCGCGTGCTCGCCGCTCAGCTCGGGCTGCCTCAATGCCAACACGCCGCTGGGTCCGCTCGGTGGTGCACTGGGCGATGGCTCCAGCACACCGCCCGGCAGCGCGCACAGCAGGTGAGTTTGCTTTGTGCACAGCCACGTACCTGATAGCTAATTACAATGCCAAACTTTTGCAGTCCACGTAAATATCGCGGTTCCCGCACCTCAACCAGCCTCAAGGTCAAGGGACTGCTGGGACGCGTCTGGACGCGAGATTCCAAGTCGAAGAGCTGCGAGAATCTGCACGTGCTCTAAACGTCTCCTCCGCCGCCACGACACAAAAACACAACGACTGAGCATGGGGACGAAGGGCATTTTCATTAGCATTATCATTATCATTATTATTACTATTATTATTATAATTATTATTATGATTGACCCATTTGGTTTCTCAAATTCGGTGCATACGAAATCCAAAGGATTATATTTATATATATATAGAAAAGCTCCCTCAACTTAAGTTTCGAAATGTACAAGCTACAAATAGACTTGTAAAACATAGCTGTATTATCTCTGTATATACGAACTCTACTTTAATTATATTATTATTATTATTATATTTATGTACATATGCAACAACAAATATATAAAATATAATTTTACTTTATTTATGTTTCAATGTGTTTTATTTTCCTTAACACGAATCCAACTCAACTTCCAGCCAGGATTAATATTGTTTTATTTTCATTTTAGTTCCTAACTAAATGAGAATCAAATTAGTTTACAAATTATATTATTCGAATTGTAAAATATATATAATATATATATTATGCAAATCAAAAGCAATAATTTTTTGTAATTTTTTTAAGAACTTAATTGTAATCCCAAGATGAGATTTGAATCGTACTGATTTTTAGCGCGTGTTTGGCCAACGTCAGCCGAACCGAAATTTATAATTAATTAAATTATATACACAAAAACATATATATATATATATATATATATATATATATATATATATATATATATATATATATATATATATATATTATATATTATAATGCTAATTCGATGGCATTTTTAAATCGTACTAAATATTCGTGTTGTTCAATTCGATTATTCAATACTCAAGAAAATAGTTAATAATTCATTAAAACGTTAAACTATTCAAATTCAATTTGCATTAAATAGTTTCTAAGTAATTTTCGCTTATTTTTTTGGCGCATGGATGTTTTTATAGGTTTCTTACATAAGTCGGGACCATTCGAAATTGAACTAGAGCTACCACAAAAATATAATAAAAATAATGAAAAATATATTTGTTTTCTCTCGAGATTAGAGTTTACATCAAATTAAAACTAATATTAAAAAAGAAAAACAATTTATTAAGCAAATTAATGTTTGAGAACAGCGGTATATAGTACACACGCCTGTATCAAATTTTGAAACAATTTTTTTCAAATTATCAAAGTCACAAAGAAAATTTTAATATGTTGACAAAAAAAAAACAGAAGAATTTGCGCTTTACAATTATAGATGTGAACAAACATGTATTGTATATCAAACCTAATGCAGCACAATGGAATTTTAAAGCATATATAATACGATCAAATAACATATATATTTGGCCATGCCCAATTCACTCTAAAAAAAAAAAAAATAATATATAAATGTATGAATTTATTAGTAAAAAATATTTAGATGTATTTTACTCTTTTTTCTTGCTCCTGCATGAAAACCAGCAGTAAAAATTATAAAACTGAAATGAATTCGAGCCGTCGTAAAAATTGAATGTAAAAAGATATGTAGAAACGCAAAGTCAGTCATAGATGAAAGTAAATAGTTGTCAAGAGATAGCCCAATAGAAAGTTAAAGATTGAAAGTCGAATATATTCCATTTACTATTACAAAACTTTATGTGTAATAAATGTATAATAAATGTGTAAACTTTGAACTTTAAATTCATAATGGATGTTTACTTTCATTCAGTAGCAAATTCAAACTTCGCGCCAGTTCATTTCAAGCGCTCAAAAATGAACCAGCTTAAATTGGCGAACAGCTGTTCGTGTACAATCTGTCAATGTGTGAATGGCAAATAGCACAGCTGAGCCATTTTTGTTAGAATGTCATTTGTGACTTGGCCAGTTGTATAAATTCACGGCCAACGTACGAAATTCGCGGTCAACGTTTCGGCAACGCGGAAATCGCCAAAATTGTTTATGTAATATGTTTAGCTGACGTGAAAATTCCATCAAACTGCCCACCAAACCGTGTGATATAATCTTTTGGCCACTAACATGTTAATTTATAAAGTGGGCTCCGTGGCGCGCACCGCTCTGCGTTCCCAGTCGAAATTGTTGCTCCAATTGGAACAAGTATGTGTGGTTTTCCAGTACCGCCACCTGAGCCCAATGGCCGAGTACCAGAGGCGAGTGTCTGCTGGCCAGCTAAAGGACGACAGCAAGCAGCAGCAGACCATGCAGAAACTGGACGACCTCTACAATCGACTCAAGGGATATCAGCCACGCACAGAGGGAGGTGGTGGCTCTGGCGGTGGGTTCTTTTCATCACTGTTTGGTGGTGGATCTAGCGGCAGTGATGGCAGTGATGCTGATGACGACATGAATGCGGGCAGCCACGCCCCCCAAGGCCTATACATCTACGGTAGTGTGGGCGTGGGCAAGACCACGCTGATGGATATTTTCTTCGACTGCTTTACAGATGTTTGTATAAAGAGAGATTACGACGAAAGAAATCGAAGACTTAACTGCGATATCTTTATGACATAATATCACAATCACAAATCTTCGGGTTCTTTATGTTTATCATAATCATTATATTTCTATTGATATTTGCTTTACTAATTCAATACTCTAACACAGGTCCAGCGCAAGCGTCGGGTACACTTCATCGCCTTCATGACCAAGGTGCACTCTCTCATACACGAGGCGAAGGAGCGCCAGGGTCCAGCGGATCGTGCTTTTAACTCGGAGAAACCAGCCCCCTTCGATCCCACGAAGCCTGTTGCTGACATCATAGCGAACGAATCGTGGCTCATTTGCTTTGACGAATTCCAAGTGACAGACATAGCGGACGCGATGATACTTAAGCGGCTATTCACGCACCTCTTTAGACACGGCATTGTCATCGTGGCCACCAGCAATCGGCATCCGGAGGACCTTTACAAGAACGGCCTGCAGCGCGTCAACTTTGTTCCCTTTATTGGTCTGCTTCAGAAGCGCTGCCAGACGGCGAACCTCGACTCGATCGATTATCGGCGCGTTGCCCAGTCAGGTGACACGAACTATTTCGTGAAAGGCAAGACGGATGCTGAAGGCAGCATGAATCGCATGTTCAAGATTCTGTGCTCGGAAGAGAACGACATCATACGGCCCCGCACAATCACGCATTTCGGCCGAGAGCTGACCTTTCAGCGCACGTGTGGCCAGGTCTTGAACAGCAGCTTCACCGAGCTCTGCGATCGCGTGAGTACTGTCTGCGATTAGATAATGAGTGACTGTTGAGGCTAATCTGTGTCGCTTTTAGCCATTAGGAGGCAATGACTACGTTCAGATAGCGCAGTACTTTCATACGGTGCTCATACACGACGTGCCCCAGCTTAATCTAGACGTGAGATCCCAAATGAAGAGATTCATCACGCTCATTGATACTCTGTACGACAATCGAGTGCGCGTTGTCATCTCAGCGGACGAGCCGCTGGACAGTCTATTCCAAGTCTCCAGCAATTCTAAAATAACTGATGCGGATCGTTCCTTGATGGACGACTTGAAACTGAGCGAGCGTTCGGTAAGCATTAAAATGTTTATATGTCTCAATTGTACTCCAATTTGTTCTCTTTTCATGGCAGTCAAGCGTTTTCACTGGAGAAGAGGAAATGTTTGCCACTGAGCGCACCATCTCGCGGCTGTACGAGATGCAGAAGCAATCGTACTGGGAGCAATGGGCGAAGCATCGCTGATTTCTTAACATTATTCATAGCCGATCTAAATTCAATGCAATATGTTAGTTAGATTAGGACAATTAAATGAAAGCAATACGTTGTTGGTCGTCACAAATGAAAGACGTTTTGTGTTATTAATTATATATATTTTATATAGAAGTGAATCATATTAATATTTATATATATTTAATGTATATCAAGTTGATTCTGTTCTTATCTGTTTAGACATTAACTATAATCTGCCAGACGATGCTAATCATTATCGTTTCAGTATTAGAAATGGGCGTGTTTTTTAAATGTCTGAAGAACTCATACACGAAAATTAATTGATAACAAAATTCAATTCTAATTTGACATATTTGTATTTACTACATATTCCAGTCTTTGCTTATGCCTTTAGAAATTCAATTTATATTATCCTAGCTTCGACTTTCAACTCAATTTTATTCCCTATGAAATGTCTTGTTAAATAGTTAGTCTTCAAGACATTATCGTTATATTAACGACATAATTCAGACCGCATATTTACACTTACCGTAAGAAGAAGGCCTATACAGCTTTCAGTCCTGCCAAGTCGGGAGTAACTCGTCTACATCTAATTCTCAGTCTCTTTTTCAACATGGAGATCAAGAATTTGACTGTAAATAAAACGCTGCCATTTGGTAAGAAGTCTTATATAGATTTATACATCATATATACCTTCATCTTCCATTCAGATCCCGCTTTGTTAAACGTAAACATCTCCCTACGTCAGGTGGAGGAGATTGCCATGAACCTCTCCCACCAGTGCATAGTCACGGGCACAAACGAAATCGCCTGGGCTCTGAGAGCACTCATGCTGACGGACTTGACGACGCTGGCTGGTGATGATACTAGGGCCAATGTGCGTAGGATGTGTGTGCGCGCCTGTTATCCCTTTGAACCGCAGTTTTTCGACAAATTCTTCGAGCGCACGCTCCTGCTGGACATCCACTGTGCCGCTGTTTGCGTCTATCCGGCTCGGGTTGAGGACGCCTATTCAACGATTAACCAATTCAAGCAGTTGGACCGAGTTGCTATTGCCGCTGTGGCCACTGGCTTTCCCACTGGCCAGTATGGACTGCAGACTCGCCTGCAGGAGATCAGCCATGCCATTCTAGCCGGCGCCACAGAGATTGACATTGTCATCAATCGCCAGCTGGCGCTGTTGGGCGACTGGAAGTCGCTATACAACGAGGTGGTGCTCATGCGCAGCGCCTGCGGTGACCACGCTAAGCTCAAGACCATCCTGGCCACTGGCGAGCTAGGCACCATGGAGAATGTGAGTTGGAGATCTCCAGTTAATTCTCTTATACGATTTCTCTCTTTCCTTCAAGGTCTACAAGGCGGCCATGGTGTGCATGATGGCGGGCGCGGACTTCATTAAGACATCCACAGGCAAAGAGGCTGTGAACGCAACCCTGCCCGTTGGCTTAGTCATGATCTTCGCTATACAGGAGTTCAAACGCCGCACTTGTCAAATAGTGGGCCTCAAGCCAGCGGGCGGAGTGACAACAGTGCGCGACGCAATCTCCTGGATGACACTCGTTAAGGAGACACTGGGCGCTCGATGGTTGACACCGCAGCGCTTCCGTTTCGGCGCTTCCGGATTGCTTGACGATATTGATAAAGTTGTCCGCGAAGGCGTCGCCAAGTTGGAGAAGGAACTCGGCGAAAAGCTCGCTGGGAATGCGTCGGAGGCTTCTGACCATGAAGGAGAGGATGGTCTTTGCAAAGAGCTGCGGCAAAGAAAGCTACAAAAAAATTGACTGTTTTGCATTGAAATCACATAATTGTTAAACAAATATAAGCAAATATGAAAATTGAACTGTTTTTAAGAGTGTGACCAAACTGCTTAGCAGCACTTCTTGGTATTTTTCTGTATTTGGTATTTTTAGCGTGCTACATTTTTGCGCTTGCCGCCGGTGGTCACACTGAGTACAAAACTATTGAAAAAATTACTTTAATTTAAGATAATTTCTCATCCTTGCTCCGCCCACTTAACGCTGCTCTAATGGTAAGTGCGCCCTCAGCCCAAACGTAGTCGCCAGCAGCCGGAAACAGACATTTGAGCATAGTAGCTTCGCAAGCAAAGCAAGACAAACTGCGAAACGCTGAAACGCTGACTGCGCCCTCGCCCGCCCACTTTGCTAGCGGCAAAAGTAGTGCAATTTGTCACTTGCAGCCGCGGCCGCAAGCATAACTGGAGTCCACCATAACCATATACCAACACCACTACCAACACCACCAAAAGCACAGCACCCCGATCATCCAGCATGTATCCCTGGAACTCCTCCACGTACGGCGGCCAAGCGCCCACTGGTGGCCAACCCAGGGTAAATACGCCACGCAGAGGCAATGCTTATCCAACCACTCCACAGCCCCACTCCCCTCTTCACACCACTCCCCTATCTACTACTATTTGCACTAATTTAATACTATTTGTTCGCTTTCACACTGAATGTACGCCCCGGGGGTCGCAGTCAGCAATTGGTCCCGAGCTCTTGGTGAAGCCATTTGCAGCTCTTGTTTTATGTTATCATCTCGCTCAATCCAGCAACACCCGAACGAGCTGTCGACGCTTATCTCTCATCACACTCATCATGTATTTTGTGTTTTGTGCCTACTGTTTTGTTACTCTTAATTCTCTTGATTACTCATCCTCTCACAATGTACTCGCGCTCATCGGGTGGTTGGCCCACTGTGCCCGACACTGTATGCTATGTTTCGTTTCAGACGATGCCGAATGGTTTGGACGACCAGGAGAAGCTGCTCGCCGAGGCCGCAGGTGCGGCGCGCAAACAGGCATTCCAAATGAATCACTTCCTGGACAAGGAGCGCATGCTGGACGCCCTCAAATGTGCCAGCACAATGCTAAGCGAGCTGCGCACCTCGTTGCTGTCCCCGAAGAGCTACTACGAATTGTGTAAGCACTGAATAGTATATATATGAGATGTAAGATTATATATTATATATATTCACACAGACATGTCCGTCACGAATGAGCTGTGCCACCTGGAACTGTATCTGAGCGAGAAGAGCCACAAGGAGACGGATCTATATGAACTGGTTCAGTACTCGCACACGATAGTCCCACGTCTCTATCTGCTCATCACAGTGGGCATTGTGTACATAAAGAACGACTCGACGCTAAAGCGCAGTATTCTAAAGGATCTGGTGGAGATGTGCCGAGGCGTGCAGCATCCGCTACGCGGTCTCTTCTTGCGCAACTATCTGCTGCAGTGCACCCGCAACATACTGCCCGACGTTCTGGTGGCGGAGAACGAGCACGAGGGCAACGTGTACGATGCCATCGACTTCGTGCTGACGAATTTCGCAGAGATGAATAAATTGTGGGTGCGCATGCAGCATCAGGGACATTCGAGCGAGAAGACACGCCGAGAAAAGGAGCGCGAAGAGTTGAAAATTCTGGTTGGCACGAATCTGGTGCGTCTCTCGCAGCTAGAGTCGGCCACACTGGAGACGTACAGGCGCCTGATACTGCCCGGCATACTGGAACAGGTGGTCAGCTGTCGGGATGCGATTGCACAAGAGTATCTAATGGAGTGCATCATTCAAGTATTCCCCGATGAGTTCCATCTGCAGACACTCGATCCGTTCCTAAAGTCCTGCGCCCAGCTGGAGACAGGCGTGAATGTTAAGAACATCATAATATCGCTCATCGAACGACTGGCTGCCTATAATCAACGCAGTGGCAAGGTAAGGCAGCTGAATGAACCTATTTTGAAATATTTCATAATTGAATTCCATTCCAGTCGAGTGGCAATGCTATCGATGCCATCATACCCGCCGAAGTGGAGCTATTTGAGGTGTTTAGCGTGCAGGTGGCAAACATTGTGCAAACGCGCACGGACATGCCACTGGAGGACACAATATCGCTACAGGTGGCCTTACTCAGCTTAGCCCAGAAAGTGTATGCCGATCGGGTTGACTATGTGGACAAAGTGCTGGGCACAACCGCACAAATACTCGATCGCATGAACATGAACAAGTGAGTGTTGCGGCTCGTTTCATAAATCAATGTTAATTTTCGTTTACTTCACTTGACAGCATTTCGCACCTGTTGTCTGTGAATCAGGAACTGTCACGTCTGCTGCGCATCTGCATTGATTTCTATAACAACGCGCTGACCATAATACAACTGCAAAATTTTTGTCCTTTGCTGGAAAAGTTTGATTACACCTCACGCAAGTCGTTGGCTCTATATTTAGTTATGAACATATTGGAGAATGAGACGCAGGTGCCAACAGCCGATCAGGCAGACAGCATATTAACGATCATAACACCGCTGATCAAGGATGATGAGACGAACACTACAGCTGCCAATAACAGTGCTGATGCCGAAGAGTTTGCGGAGGAGCAAGGCGTTGTTGCACGGTTGGTTCCTTTTGCATTACATTAAATTAAAGAAGAGTTTAATAATTTTTCGATTCTGAAGGTTTATCCATCTCTTGAAATCCGATGAGCCGGATATGCAATACAAAATGCTGCAAATAGCCCGCAAACATTTGGGCAACGGCGGCGGGCAGCGACTAAAGCATGTTCTCCCTCCACTCGTATTTGCCGCCTATCAACTGGCGTTCAAATACAAATCTATTGCTGAACAGGATGAGAACTGGGACAAGAAATGCCAGAAGATTGTGCAGTACTGTCACAGCACAATCAGTGCTCTGGCCAAAGCGGATCTGCCAGACTTGGCATTGCGCCTGTACCTGCAGGGTGCCTTGGTTATCGGGGAGATACGGTATACAAATCACGAGACTGTGGCATACGAGTTCATGACGCAGGCCTTTTCACTGTACGAAGATGAAATATCCGACTCGAAAGCACAGTTGGCGGCCATAACGCTCATCATGTCCACATTTGAGCAAATGTCCTGCTTTGGCGAGGAGAACGCAGAGCCACTGCGCACCAACTGCGCGTTGGCCGCGTCCAAACTGCTTAAGAAGCCAGATCAGTGTCGGGGAGTTGTGGCTTGTGCGGCGCTCTTCTGGAGCGGCAAGTAAGTGAATCGTTAATCGACTTTAAATCCCAATCTAATATGCAATCTTTGCAGGCAAAATGGTGAGGAAATGCGAGATGAGAAGCGCACGCTGGATTGTCTGAAGAAGGGCGCACGCATTGCTTCACATTGTCTGGATACGGGAGTGCAAGTGCAGCTGTATGTGGAGCTATTGAATCATTATTTATTCTACTTTGAACGCGGCAACTCCCTCATCACAGTAGCCATGCTGAATCAGGTAAGGCTGATAGCTATATTTTTAGCCAGGTGCAGAGTTACTATTGTCCCACTTTACAGCTCATTGCTAAGGTAAACGAAGAGCTGCCCAATCTGGAACCCAGCGAGGAAACCAAGCAGATCGAGAGTCATTACAAGAATACGCTGGCGCACTTGCGCAGCCGTATGGAGTCAACGGACGCCGCTCTGGAAGTCTCGTTTGCCGGCATCACTCTCAATTAAAGACGAAATCCTCCTTCATTTGCTACCCACTTAAACACAGCAAACAACGCCCGCTCGATCACGCCTATTTTTGTAATGCTGCTTGTCAGTTAGCAAATAGTTGAACCCACTCTTACAAAGGCTGGACAAACAGAATAATGCAGAACCTTCAAGAAAACGATCAAAACAATGGTATAAACTGTGTTTTCTAAAAGAAACGAAATTCCATGATAAATTGTAGAATGTTTAGGATAGTGCAAGGACTATCTAAAAAAAAACGAAGTGCTTAAAACTTTGATTTTCGATTATATACTTGTAAGTGCAAAGTGTCAACATTCTTGATGATTTTCCTCCTTTATTATCATTATCGCGTATTTAGTTCATAATTACAAGTAATTAACCCCCCCAAAAAGAATTGTATTTTATATTATATATCTATTATTTAACCCCTTGCAAAAAGAAAGCGTAGAAAAGCAACAAGAAAATATGTGAAATATTGTTAAACAAAGGAAGAGCTAAAGTAAACAAAAATTATATACCATTATAAATTATTCATTAATTATTGATTATATGCAATTTGACAGATTTTTGATTGTGCATAAATAAAGTTAAGATCAGATTGTTTTTAGCAAATTAATAGTCAAATGTCAAACGAAACAGTCGAATGTTATTTGCATGCTGTACATGGGGATAAGGAAACATAGGGTAAACATGAAATACAATTCCTTTATTAAAAATATACATATACACATATACAATTTAAGGCCGAGCGGGTGCGATCGGTCTATATACATATATATATCAGTTAACTTAGCTTGCATTTACAATACATGAGTGGATAAGGACATACACAAACCCGACTCGTTCCTTCGAATACCTTTCTGTGCGTATCTCATATATAATGCCTCGATCACTTGCTATAAAGAAGAACCTGATTTTGATGGGCCAAGCGAACCGAGGAGGTTTCGCTTGCTATTCGTTGTGGCAGTATTAGGTGTCAGAGTGTGGGGCAGGGCAGGGCAGGGCAGGAGAGAGAGGTGGTTCGCGTTAATGTGGCAGTTTATCTGTTACGGACATACGTCAAGTGTGTTAGCTATATTAAATTCAAGAGTTATTTCGCTGGGGTGCCGGATCTGGAGCTGGGCTTTCGGGGGCAGTTATCAAAGTGGCGTCGTCTCAGCGCGACTTAAAGCTAATAATTTTAGTACCTAAGTTCTAGCGTAAATTTACAATTAGAGAAGCGCCTAATTCACTTTCAGTGTCGTAGCAAATGGAAAATTTTGAAACATGAGATAAATTGTTCGTCACTGCGTTTAGCTCGAGATTTTGAGAGCTTTTCTCAACTCAACTCAACTCGACTCGGCTCGGCTCCATTTACACCGCTTTCGCGTTGAAGTAGTTGTACACGTTGGGCCACGAGGCCAGCACATACTCCTCGATGCCGCACTCATTGGAGCCGCGCAATATGCGGAAGTAGCCGTGCTCGCCCCACCAAGGACCCCACGAGTTGGCCGCGATCTGCAAAGAAACGTGATGAGTACACAGCAATTCGATAGCCGAATGGCCGTCCAGCTTACCCAATACTTGACGCCGTCGTGCTCCTCACCCCAGCCGACGATCTTCACTGAGTGGAAGCCGGTCGGTGCACCGCGATTGGCAGCCGTCTGGCGGTAGACGCCGCCCGAGTAGGAGAAGAAGTCTCTGTAGACGCGCATGGTGGCCTGCACGGGTCCCGAGTGATAGATCTCAGCCATGATGTCGGCCTCGCGGCTCAGGCTGTACGCCGGACCCACCGTGTAGAAGCTGTCCCGATTTACGCCATACGCTGGCCGGCATCCGTTGGCCTTCAGCGAGCGGCTGTTGTGGCGTATCTTACAGGTGTCCTTGCGCTGTGTGTAGGGATAGCAAGTCTCGTCGACGACGCCCTTCTTGTGCAGGTAGCGCCAGGCGGCATCCAGATGCCCACCCTCGCAGCCCTGCTGGCGGCGTGTGCAGGAGAGTATGTTTTGGGGCGACAGCTGGACCACTTCCTTGCCCTGGCTTTGTATGGCAAAGCGATCGGAGGCCACCGAAGTGGTGGAGAGCACCCAGGAGGAGCCGCACCAGCCCTGATCGGGCACCTCTGATATGAAGCTGGACCATTTCTCGACGGAATTGAATTTGCGTGGCAGATCAGTGGACGGATTGGTCAGGCGGGTCATCGCCTTGACGCGGAAGGTGGGCTCCTTGGTGCCCAGACGCAGCCGCAGACCCTCGCTGTACTTGTGGCTCCACCATTCGTCGTATTTGCGCGCCGACCAGCCCAGCTGATGGATGGAGTTGACACTGTGGACAAGCTCGTCGTCCGTCAGGCAGAGATCCGTGTCGCACTGCACGCGACCGCCGTCGAGGCAGCGGCACTCGTTGCAGTTATCCCACGTGTTGTTGTACTTGTGGAAGTAGACACCGTTGTGCAGGCAGCTGAGCACTGGATCCGGTTCGTTGAAGCAGAAGGAACGATAGTCTGGACAGCAATCGCCGGAGTCATCGCGATCGCAGAACTCGTCGCAGTAGCACAGTGTGGCTGTGTGGAAGGATATGTATAGCAGTTAGCACAGTTAATAGAATAGGGAAATATATGGTTAAATATAGGGAAATTAACTCACTGGATATGGGCAGTGAGCAGCCGTCGCGCCTATCCTTGCAGCATGTGTTCTGTCGCGCGCAGTACGGACCCGGAAAGTCCAGCTTCAGTGTGTGATCGAAGGCAGTAGCTTGGCCCACGACCAGCAGGAGGAGTGCCAGCGCCAATGGGGCGCCCATAACAGCCATGGCTAAGACTTGCAAATGCAACTAGGCAAGGCTAGATTCAACTGCAAAACATTAATGGAGGCAAACAGATTAGCTGAGAAAAGAAGAAGTCTTAAGTATTTTATCTAAATCCTAGGAATGAGCTCATCGCTCGCCAATTGTGATGCTGCGATTAGATAAGATAGCTGCAATTTGTCAACAAATTAGCAGTCCGCGAGGCTTATCAGTCTTTTGTTTTGGTTTTAGAAAGCTTCTGAAATTTGCGTATTACGCATACGCCCCATGCAGCGATAAATATGAACATCAAAGTCTAATTAAGTCTCAACGAATTCCAATTATGCATGCCTAAAACCGAAACGGCTAAGTAGCCAGCGCCAAACTGGTTTCCCCCAAATAGCTTCCTAATTTTTCAACATTTGCATAGCCAAAAAAGATCTGGAGCTTTCTGCCAGTGAAGCCGTTAAAGCCATCAACCCAAATCAATTAGTTTATCACAAGTTTTTCGGCTTGTAAAAATGAAATTTAGATGCGCACGCATTCCCTGCCCTTTGAAATTTCACGCTCATCAAAAATTCACTTCATGCATTGTCAAATAAAATTTGGAGTGCCTCAGAGCTATGAACTACCAGATACCCTGTAAAGGCAGCTCTAGAAAAAATTTCATTTGAATTGCAAAATTGTAAGATTATTCAAGATTCTAATTAAATTTTAAAATGTTGTTATATAAAATTGATCTTAACTTTGCGGACTATAAAATTCTAAACGACTCAATTAGACTTCGAGCTGCAAACAAGCAAAACGAGCTGATATACCCTGTGGGCCGTAAAACGTTCGGCTAACCACAATTGGCAACATAAACACAGCCCGAAACGCCAGCAATCACATAACAGTAAACTTTTTCAAAAAATTCTGATGACGTCAGCTTTTAAAACTGATTTTAAACCCGAAAGTTTTTTTTATTATTTTTTTCTTTGGCTCAACACCGAATCCAAATTTACGCAAAGACAGCAAAAAATAGAAATAGTTATAAAAAAAAAAAATGATAATAATAAATAAAAGAAGGCACAAAGCGCCCCTTTTTTGCTGGGTTCCGGACACGGGACCCGGAGAGTTATGACAGAGCATTAAACTTGTTTCAGAACAAGCGATTAACAAATCAAAAGGAGGAAAAAATGGTAATAATAAAAAACGTTTATTATTTATTTAAATGCAAATTGCAAATAGATTTTTCCAGTTTCGTGAGTTTTTGTTGTGACTAAATTAATATTCGCTTTTTTTCCTCCTCAATTTTATTGAGTGCCACAAAATGTATTCAATTATCGACAGCATTATTTATGAATAATATTCGAAACATGCTGTGTGTGTGTTCAAACATTCTGAGTTCTCGTTGGTGGTTTTGGTTTCGTTTTATTGGAATCTGAACCCGTTTATAATTATGTGTAAATTTATTTGAAAGCTTAATTAATTAGCAAATTTCAATTAGATGGAACTCTGGAATGTGTTAATTGATCTAAGGCAAACAAATTTTAATCAGGCAACTAATTGGCCAGAAAGCGTGGTGAAATGTTTCTTTTGTGTTTCTTGTCATTATCTAAGATAACTCGAGGTTTTTATTGTTTAGTGTTTGGCAAAAGCTAAACAAATGCCAAAAGTAAATATACTAAAATCAAAATGGAACAAGATTTTTATAGCAAAAGAAAGGTAGAAGAAATTTCTAAAAACCCTTTCACAAATTTGTAAATTTTACTTGACAATTTTATTTTATTATTTTGGCAGTTTGCAAAAATTGAATTTTACACAGATTCAACTGAAACATTCATTTTATTTTATTTATTAAATATTCACTTTATTTATTGTATAAAATACTAACTTTTTTTTGTAACTTTGCACAATTTGTAAAAGCAATTTTTCGTTTAAAGATTTTGCACTGTAGCCAATCAGTTCTTTTGCCGAAATAATATTCAATTTTTCAAATTTTCAATTTCACGTTCCTCAAGCGATCGCGGCCAGCCAATGACTGAATTCAATAAAAAGTTATTGGGCACCTTCAAGCCAAAGCCAACGACGCTGTTGTTGAGGCCTCTTTTGCAGTTGTTGTTGCTGTTATTGCTGTTACGTTACTGTTAAGCGCTTGCACTGTTTGCTGACAAGTGTAGGTGGCTGCTTCAAAGCGAGAGTGAGTAAATGAGTGAGCGAGAGAGTGCGCTGGCCATTAACACACCACTGTTAAGTTAACAGCAGCCGCAGCTCTGCTGTTACTCTGTGTTTGACCCCTCCGCTACTTAGAAAGAGGAAAAAAAGAGAGAGAGAGAGAGCGCCACTGTTAACAGAGACAGTTCTGTAAACTCTCCCCGCTGCACAATAATAATCACTTTATATGGCAATTTCAGAGAAGATGCAAAAACGAAGACACTTTCTAGGTGTGTGTATGTTTGCATTTGTGTATTTACCATTAGTAACACGTATTGCGCGCCAGATCCAAAGCTGCGATATGTGTAATACATGGAAATGGAATTTTGGTAAAATTCCTTAAATTGTTTGCCAAGACCTTTGGCCGGGCCAAAGGCGTGAGCTTTCTTGTGCGCAGTTAATTTACGTATGCCGAGATATTTTTGACTGTTTGTTTGTTTGCTTGCTTGCTTTTTTTTTATTATTTTTGCTTGTTTGTGTTTATTATCAAACGAAATTGATACAAAAGACACACAACGTACGAACGTACTTAATTGCACCCAATTTAAGTTCAAGGCTACAAACAAATCAAAATACAATAGATAAATTGTGCAAAAATACATACATACATACATATGTATGTATATGCGTAGAAGACCTCAATGAATTCTTTCTAATTCTTTGCCAAAATATTGCGAAATTTATTTGATGACTCTATGTGCACTTAGAGAATAGAAGCAAACTCAATTTGTGCGCCAAACTGGGACGATTCGATATGATATGTTGATATGATACTAAATGGGTCTGCCAATTCGCTTGGCTTCGTTTGGAGCACTTCTGTTTTTCACATAAATTCCATGCAGGAATTTGCATTTGAATTATTTTTTTGTATAATATTTTCGCAGCCGCTGCAAAATCTATTTAGAGATCTGGAATTTCGTGATGGGATTCCGCAAGAGATCTGAACTCCCATTCCTCATTCCGTTAAAAGGAATGGCAAATTAACTGACCAGATATACATATCGTAAACAACGCTAAAATCGAATTGGTGACTCTTTGACGCCTCTGTGGCGCAGAGCAGATGATAATAAACAAAAGGCGGCAAAGAAACCGCAGAGGGCCAGAATAATAAGCCGACACATTAGGCTGGCTAATTAAAAACAAGTTGCAAGTCGACAAAAAAAAAGATAGGTTCGCGTCGGTCCCGGGCCACAGACATCTATCTGTAGAGCCTCATATCCATAAGCGTCGCAGAGCATATCAAGACGAGAGAGATGAAAATAAAGCCATCAGACGTCGACAGTGCTAATTCCCAGTGTCGCCATTTGCATGACATTAAACTCAAGTTTTATGACCGATTTCTGTCTGAGTAATGCGACATTATGAAAATCGCTTTTGGGCAAACTCAGGCAAACAATAGAATCAAAGAAACCGGAGACTGACCACAACAGCACAAATAAAAATCAAATAAACAACATTTTGTTGACCCATTACGAAGAGAGTGGACACAGCACAAACAGCCTCTTTGTATGCTGCTCAGCTAGGATGGGAGGACGACAGAGTAAATGCGTAAAAGCCTAAGAGCGGAAATGATTTTGGTGTATAACAAAATATAACAACTTAATCTTATCTCAACTTATCGAAAGATATCTATATATATCAACTGCAAAAGAAATGAGTAATAAGACTAACTTCCGAAATTTTCACTTTGATTGCTGACAGATAAATGAAGCGCCTTGTATGCGGCATGACAACTAATATACAAATAGAATGAACTCGACTAGGAAAGACCCATTAATTGTCAAATAATATTTAAAAATAATTTAACTTCTGTAAATAAATATACTATCAAAATCTAAATGATTTCTGCATTAAAAAAATAAATAAATATATGTAATATATTAAATATATAATATACATATATATAATAATAAATATATAAATAATAAATATTTTATATTTTATTTTATATATATATAATAATAAATATATAAATAATAAATATTTTATATTTTATTTTATTATATTATTGTATGAATAGGACTTAATCTCAAGTCCGAAATGCCCAACAAGAAGATACAAAATTTAAAAAAGATCTCAAATATTTACAAAAGCTGTTACCAAAAAGTGCTATCGGTTTATACCTTGCGAAAATATATGTCATGAATTCAATGAGTCAGGCTCTTTAATAATCGGAAATACCTATAAAAAAATTGAAGTTTGATATTGATTGCAAATGATTTGCTGATTTTATGAAAGTTAAGTTAACATTTGAAAAGTTATGGAAGGATGAAGCCTATAATTAGAAGTGTCAAAAAATATATATAATAATAATAATAAAAACAAGTTATAATAATATAAAAATATTTTTAATTATCCAAGCTCATATAATTAACAAAGCTAATCTATCATTATCAAGCAAACACAAAAATCGAATCAAATCATAGCAAACAATTACAACACACATTCTCTGGGCCTAAACAGATTCAGATTGCTTCGGCATTTAATGCCATTACATCTCAATGAAATCTAAAACAACAAATCGAATCATTTAGTACAGAATTTGATGAGCAAATGTCATGGGTATGGAGAGTCCGTCCGAGTGTGTGTGTGTGTGTAGCTATTGAACTTGAATTCAGTTTCAAGTACATGAATTGTCTAACGCGACTGTCGATGACAGCATGTCCGCCGCAGCGTGCCGTCTCCGTGAACAAATTGATACGTCATTTGGGTGGTTTGTGAATGGCTAACGCATATTCGAGCAGCTGGCACGCTTATGGCCAAGCCAGGATTTGGAGCAGTGCTAAAAAGGCGATAAGAATTGGCTTTTTATTATTTGGCAGTTGGCTAGGGCAGGCCCCAGACAACATGATTAGGCATTCAATTAGCTGATATCTATCTATATATATATTTATAGACTATTAAGTGGCCGAGCTGACTATTATTACCGATTCCGGGCACATTGAACGATACTGTCATGCAATGGGCAATAGCCCATTGATATGTAAGCTTTAGTATCGGCGTTAAAGTGACCAGCGACATACTGGCATTCCAATCTATTTAAGTCATGTGATAAAATATTTATGAACTGCCCGCCAAGCCACAACAAAAACAACAACAACATCAGCTACAAACACCTCAAGTTTTTGGCAGACGACGCAAAAATGAATTGTGCGTGGTATTTGAACTTTGGGATTCACTCGAAAGTTCCTCGAGCTACAACAATTTCTTATCAGCCGAAATGTAGTTCAAGGACAATAATTGTTACCCATGTAACAGTAACCGTGATTGAACAATTTGATAATTTCATTAGTTTACATTGTTTTTGTTTTTGTTTTCCCAAACACTTTTCAGCTGTCAACTTGGTGACGTTCTCACACGTCTCTATGACAAATGCGATAAGATTGCAAAATATTTCAAGTCGCCTGGAGCATTTAGTACTCGTGCCGCTCTGGCTTGGCCACATGCGGATTAGCACAATCATCTGCATTGGGCTTAGTCAACAATATCGATTGCATCAGCAAACTCCTCATAGACGAGTGACTAAAAGAACAATAATCCGTTTGTTCAGAGATATTATATAGAGCTTGTAAATTCTATGCCAAAGACTTGAATTAGGTCTCTCGTATAACTATACTCTGCTTGATGAAGTTTAAGGGGTAGTTAGAGATTGAGATATATAGAGATATAGGGAATGCCAAAAAAAAGAAATAAGAGTTTTCAGCACAGGCAAATCTTAGTCAATTAATCTAAAAAATTTTCTGAGCTCTCAATATTAATTTTATATTTTACTATTTAGTATTTATTTATTATTTTTTATGTTTGGTCAAGCATATCCTATCTGCATATGCATCTATTTTCATGTAGAATCTGTTTATCTCCATCCAAAAACTCAAATCTGTAAATACAACTATCAAATTCCGGGTATTAGCTAGTCGGTCACTCTACTAAACTTACCCTTACTTCTAAAAATATTGGTCATTGCCACAGATTAGCCAGACAGTTAAAATGGCTATATAAAAAATACTAAAATTATCATGTTCTATAAACACAGAGTTCCCAGTGATAAGTTGGAGGAGACTCGTCGATGGCGTGCCGATATTTATAGTGAAGCGAAATGTTTACCTGGCTGACATTACGCTGAGCATTGAGGCACAATAAAACGGCAAGAAAAACAAATAAATAAATTCGTACAATGCGCTAAATAGATGTTAACACCTTAATTTCGACTCATTCAAATATCAAATGTTGTTGATAATCAATTTCATGGACATGTGGCATGTTTATTTGGAAGGTTCTTTATCGGGGCAGTTCGATAAGAAACTATTTGATTTTTCCTCATTGATCAGGGTCAATTTCTGTATAAACATCAGCAGAGCGCAGACCTTGAGCTCTCGATGCACGCTCATTCTGAGAATGCAATTCCAAGGAATTATTATAGCACCGAAACACATTCTTTCTTTTCTCTTTGCTAGCAGCATTACACGGAAATTTTTGGACTTTAGTATGCAAAATATTTCGCACGTCAAGAACTGAAATTCAGATTTTGAGTTTGTTCGATAGCCAGAGAACTGTATGTATGTGAGTGGGTATCTGGAATCAATATGTCTTCAAGGCTGAGCCCATTTGCACGCGATATTCGCATCAGCAACGAAAGAACCCACTCAAATGGATGTTCAGGGCCTCGTCTCCATAGCTATCAGCCACACGTCAAGTAATGACGAAATCGAATTGGCTTTTGAACACACTCCGTCAGTGGAAGTGGAAGTGTGACCACAAATTTTTCAATTGAATTAAATTCTAGTTAATTTTGACAGCGACAATTTAACAATACTCAACAAAAACAATGGAAAGCTTTAAGAGACAAACTGATGAACTTAGCAAATATCCTATATTTGTATTTTTTAAGGCAATTCTGAAGTTTTTTCTTATTTATACTTAAAATTGTTTTTTCACTTATACCAATATTTATTACTACTTATATTTTTACTTTTGCTTCTTCACTTATATTAATAGTTAATCCTACTTATACTTATTTACTTAAACAAATACTTATTGCTACTTATATTTTTACTTTTCTACTTATACCCATACTTATTACATTTTTATTTATACTCACTACTACTTATACTTAAGAATGCCCATTTCTAATTATGCTCAAACTTTTCTATTCACTAGTATTTATTCTATATTTTATAAAAGTGCATATACTCTCACTTTTGACCCCCTACAGGGTATCAATTTGGCGGCAGCAACAAACGGCCGACAGCTGCTTATAGCCAGTGGTCGCGTAATAAAATATTATTTTGGAATATTTGTGTTTAATAGCTGTTCAAAAATTGGTCAATTCGTTTCATTTTCAATTACAATTTCAATTGTCTGCAACTTGTCGACTCTCCTACCCCCCTCCCCCTCCCACCTCCTTTCCCTTGGCTCCCCAGCTTTTGGTATTTGTATTTCGCATGGTTTGCGATTTCTTCAGGTTTTTGCCTTTGTTTCTTTTTTATGCAACTCTCAATATGGTCTGGCTGACTCTGTGTTGCCGTCTGGCATTGGGCGCGTATCAATGACATTAAAATAATAATAATAATAATAAATAATAGTAATTAATGCGGCGACAGACGATCTTCTCTTCCATATATCAAAGGGGCGCACATTCATGATCATATTCTTGATATGTGTAAAATATTATATGTTCTTCTGACATTTATGAGACATCGGAATGCAGACAAATTATTGGAATTTGACATTTTGACTCTTAGCTCTTGGTTATTGTTTGGGTTTCCGGTCCGGTGTTGCACGGCTGCTTCGATAACCCACAACACACAACACCGCAGTTAGATTAATTTATTTATTCGCCAAATTGATATTGCACGCATATGTAGATAGCCCCCAAAATCGAGTCTATTTTTATACCGTTATATCATTATTAATACGAGTACAATTTGGATTTTGATTGGGATCTGTGAGAAAAGACTTTTGACGTCATTGTTACGGAAACTAAAACAAATTCAAGTCGATTACGTTCCGAAGGTGGCTAAAACTAGACAGAAATAAGTTTACTCTGAGCAAAAAGATATGAACAAAATTTAAGTATTGACAGCTTTTCGTTTCTGAGGTATCACTCAACAAATAAGTTCAGGTATTTATGTACTATCTGTCCAGGTACTGCAGTATTTTTTCTAAAAATTCCGCATATTTCTCTGCAATATTTTTTATAGCCTTTCGTCACGTGTGCTGAAAATACCCTGGTATAAAATTATAGACAGAGCTCGTCCAGAACTGTAAACTTAAATTTATACAACAAAAAATTAAACGAAAATGTTTAAAATGAACTTTGTCAAATTAAACCCGTCTATTATGTTAATTTAACCCGCTCAGTTTATACACCAAGACCAGCTACAGGTCATCCCAGAGTTGGGCTAAATTTATTGTTTGAGAATTTCTTGTTTTTGAATGAAAATACCATATCAGCAATTTGCGTATCAGCTGGCAACGGTTAGTAGTCTTCAGATATTTTCGCATCAAATGTGTGCACGAAAATAAACCCATTCGGAAGATCATGGTCTTTTGTGGGCTGCGGCGTCATAAACGTTTCTATATACACCATTATTTACGCATGTTTCTATTGTGCTCATCCCTCAGAGGAGGAATGAAGAAAAAAAAATATAAATAAATAAATTTGTATTCTGTGCTCATTTGTTGATAATTCATAATTTGCTTATTGGAAACAGTTTTCAAGTTGCGAAACCATTCGTAAGATTCTATTTATAAATGAGAATTAGCAGTGCAGCTTTATGGACCCACCACCCCACCGCCCCGCCGACCCAGTCTACTGCTCAGGTACTTATGTCTATATTTTGTATGGGATGCTGACGTTTTAAATGCACTCAAACGCCGCCCACAGGGCTAAAAAAACATACGTTTTTGGCTCGTAGTTAGTAGTAATTATCTCGCTGGCAACTTGACAAGCATGAACACCTAGCAGGTACTCAGGCTTCAAATTAGGTGTGCTGTCAATCAAACTAATCACAAATTGCTAAAATGCAAATACCTACAACAATAATTGACAGCTAACCAAAATTTAATATGCAATCTGAAGTGAACTACGAATACAATGCTTATGTATATACATATTTGGCGAGATCAGATGTTTTCAAGGCTGTTCTGTAAATCGTAACATATTCGGTTGGGCAAACAGAACCCTCAAGCATGGTTAAGGCAAGAATAACCCAATCTTCACCTCTCGCAAACAATATTCATGGAGCTGCTGCTGCTCCTACTCAGCAGCGTCAGAACCGTTTGTGAATTATTAGACGCACAAATGAAAAAATGTTATTAACAGCACGTCGGCTCTTAAAAATCTGAAACACACCAAACCGCTTAACAGTGTGCTGCTATTTGGTTCAGCAGGTAACAGCTGTTATGTTAACTACAGCATTCTGTGGCGTTTAACATGTTGTTTTCATTTAGCGCTGTGCTAGTGTTAGTGCCATGTCTCTCGTTCTCTCCCGTTCGCTCGCTTAGTTACTCAGACGCTGATCGTTTGGCGTGATAATTTCATTTGACTGATAGAATTGATAATCAAAAGTAAAAGTCTCGAGTTTAAGAAAAGTACAAGCTATTAAATTAAATATTAATTCAAAGTAAACAGATAAGCTTTAATTGTCGAAATTGCAAATATAAAAACAATAATGGCTTTTTTATGAAGGTTTCAATCATTTGTCCATATTTAGGGCATTCACTTTGTTGCATGACAAATATTTTAATTATATTGACAATAATTTAAACAAAGCCCAGTGAGAGATACAAATGTAAATGCTTGTCGGAGCGTACATATGTCCCATTTTGAAACGCCCACAGCATTAACCGCTAAACGCCTTTATATCGGCCAGTGGGACAGCTTTGTGGCTCGCCAGACGCTGCCAGTGGCTGACAGTGCCCCAAGTCCATACTTGTATTTATTATTATTACATACATACACTGAGAAAAACAGAAAGAGAGAGAGGAACGTGTCTATGAAACTTGATTTGTATTTTTATTTTTTATATTTTTTAGTCTCACATTGATTTAAATTTAAATTAATTTAAATTTTATATTAATTTTTGTGCCCCTTTCTCCCAGTGTATGGAGATATGTACCTACATGGGCCTACGTATATTTTTGGATTGTATTCCGTCTGCCATGTTAATGTCTGCGAAACAAATAGCAATCGCCTTGTCTACATAAAAATAGCAGTTGCTCTGATTTTTTTGATATGCATGACAAACTGTTTATTCGCGCATTCTTTTTTTTTTTTTTTTTTTTTTTTGGTTACCTGTAATGGACATATATGTATGTATGTTTGTATGTAGGTACAGCAGCTCTTTCGATCCAGGTCGATATTTGTCAGATAGCTTATTTTTAGATCATTACATATATCTTATCTAGCCCGTAAATCAGCTGGGCATCCATTTAATTAACATTAAATTCCGCACATATTTTTACCAAGAAGTAATTAATTGGTTTGAATTACGAGCGAGACTTTAATTTTAGAAATATTTTGTAAGCATTTTGCAATGCATTTGTTGGTTTATTTGATTTGCTTCTGAGAAAGTTATGCTTTAAGAGGCCTTGGCTCTGCTTACGAGAAATCAAATTTATTTATACGAAATAAATTACAAAATTAGAACACTTCGCTTTCATTGTAAGAGAGCCAATTGTTGTTGGCTGTTTGCTGTTGCCTGCTTGATTTATTTAAGCATTTCGGCCAAAAGTCATTGTCAATGCCAAATGCGAATCATTTCGTCTACAAATGAGTACGTATGTATATCTCTCTATACATATATATTCATGTCTATATCTGCTTATGCGTCCCCATCTGATGTCAGTGACTCTCAACAGCCAACATCTGCGATCTGCGATCTGCATGACAAGCAATTCCCAATCCCTTCGCGTCGCATTAATTGTACACAATTGCTATAGGAAGTGCTCTATGGACTGACAACAACAAACAAACAAAACATAGTCCAAATACCAATCAATTCTGATATAAGACTCAGCTGGGACAGGCAGGTTAGACGCGCCTCCAAGTGTTAAAAAATGATTAGCGAAAATAATAAAAAATATAAATTAAAGAAGAAACTGGAAATATTATAAAGTGAAGACTGAAAGCTTCAATTGCCATAATTTTAATAATTGTTAATAATTTTTATTTAAGTCTTAATAAACTTAAAATATGGCTATAATAATTTCAAATATTTATTGCAATTTGCTGTGAAGTCATAAAAGTTATATGTATTCATATATAAATAAACGATAGCTATAAATTTATAATAATTAGTTCATTGTTTTTTATTACAAGTTTTTATTGCAATTACTAAACATTTTCGTAGGAAAAAAAAGAAATAAAGATTGATTAGCCCTTTGAACATATTTTATCTGTGTTTGGTCACTTTTCGTCATCGCGCGGTTGCGGCATTTGTCATCGCCAATTAATTACGCTATAATTTGCATTTTTTAATCTAACTGAGGGGCTGTCTAAAAGCTGTCATGAGGTGCAGAACAAAAAATGAATAACTCATTATAGGATAGATCATCAAGAAATATATAGAACTGACTAATGTTCAGTCGAGTGCAATTCGATGTTGACCAAACAAGAGAGATACTATTTTCAATAAATATACTTTAATAACTGTTAAAGTTATCAATAACTGGTGATTGGTATAATCTTCATTATGATTTGCCATTTAATCATAAACTATCTTAAAGGTGTAAAGCCTTCATTTCGTACTCATATTAGTGCAATTGCTCTATTGAGTCAGCTGCATTTGTCTGACGTGTGGCACCCATTTGTCTTGGCAGTTTATCAATATTATGAATGTTATAGTTCCAGTTGCTATTCTCCAAATAGCTAATGCTGAATAGCTCTGAATGGGCATCACACTTGGTATTAAGTGTTTAAACTACTTTGTTTACGTTTCATATATGTATTTTCAATAGCTTCTGACTAACACACCCACTCATGATCAATTTATTTATGGCTTTATAGATACCCTAACGGGTTATAAATGGGTATATTGTTTTTGTGCGATAGTAGGTAACAGATACAATAAAAAATGTATATATAAAGAAAAAAATACATTAGAAAATATTTATATATA
This sequence comes from Drosophila paranaensis, assembly GCA_035047545.1. Lineage (NCBI taxonomy): Eukaryota > Metazoa > Arthropoda > Insecta > Diptera > Drosophilidae > Drosophila > Drosophila paranaensis. Next base: position 14,325,003 of record JAWNPL010000026.1, on the reverse strand, counting down.
TATTTATATAAAAAATATATAACAATGAATATTTTTGAAAATTAAATAATTTTAGATAATTGTATAAATTCTCCAAATGAAAATATATCAAGACAAATATTGAAATAAAATTTAAAAACTCTACAAATAAAAAATAAATGAAAACAAAAATTAAAATAATATTTTAAAAGTCTTTAAATTATAAATTATATTATATTTATTTATATACCTTATATTTGTTGTATAATAATTCTTAATTTTATTTATTTTTTCAAGTTTTCTGGCTACTCAACAAATATATTTAATTAGGCCAAGTCCAGGGTATTTTCCGGTCTATCAATCTTTATTATTTTCCCTCGTTGTTTTCGGTTTTTGTATGGCTTGTTCAATTAACAGCTCTTGCATAATTGAAGAGTCAACAAAATCTCACATCTGAGCTAGTTTCATATATCATATATGTACATACATATATGTAGCGTGGCAGTAACGGTTAAAGCTATAGACAACAGCTGTTAAACAGGTAGGTGTGAACTGTTAATTTGACACTAACTCACACCAGTTGAAAATGTAAATAAACTTAAAGGTTTCAATTGGAATTCAAATGGTTCAAGCTCAGCTCCATTTGGGAGATGAAATGACGACTGTGACGTCACGTGGGCAATTGGCCAGTTGAGAGCTGTGGTGGAGATCCGTGTTTATACTAGCGATTAGAGCACTCAATGGCGACATACTTGTGAATACCTGAGCGTCTAGTCAGCCGGCAAACTGTATGTTTGCACTTTCAATGGGCCATGAGACACGACGCCAATGACGTCATTTGTCAATTTGCTGATTTGTTGACAGGCACGCGAGATAGTCGAGTGCATTTGCTACATGCACTTCCATTGAAAACGAAAATTGAAAACGATTGAATGCAATTTAATAAATGCATTTGTTGTTTTTGTTTATCAACTACGTGTGTCGGTGGGCGTATAGCGCAGAGAGTGACCAGCTTGAATGGAGGATGAAGAAGCGGAGGACAAAAGCATGTTTTATGCATTCATTAATTTTGATTTCGATTTTGAAAGCTTCGACTAGCTGAAATTAAAACTTGTCATGTTGTTATTTGATATGCTCAGTATTGAAATAGAATTGAAGCTATAGAGGCATTTCTGGGTGTGATCAGCGCAGAAATGTAAATATATCTAAATGCAAATCTGTCTAATAACAATAATAATAATAATAATAATAATAAATAGTATCATAGCAATAATCATTTCGAATCAATTACAAAAATATGCTAAACTTGAAACGTGTCAATTTCAGCGACATTTCGAAATAAATTCTTGAGAATAACCTTAAGCCAACGTTGCGTATGCGCAACGAGAATAGCTTCTGGTGTATTGCCTGCTCTAGGCATTATGAGCCGTGGCATATTTTAACCGACTGACATGCCAGCGGGCGAAACAGCGAACAGCGAATTGCATTTTATACAATTTACATTTTAATTGCCGCATATCGAATATCACAGCTCTGATGATGTCGTCACGCTTCGCCTTTATAGCAATCCCCCAATTGTTGTGCTGGCGCGCGCTGCCAGCAATCACAACTCGATAATGTTACATGACTAATTGCACCATTTGATAAGTGTAATTGAAAGTGTTGTTAAACGATCGCCAATCCCTAAATTCTCGAGCTCAAACAGTTAATAGCTTGAGCTGTATCATTAAGCCTACCAAAACTTCAATCAATTCTAATTGACAAACTAACAAGAAACTTTAATCAAAGTGATAAACAAACAACTTCTGTTGAGCAGAAATATTTAAAAATATTTTTGAAATATTTATAAAATATTTTTTTTTATATTTAAAATATTTTTCCCAATGCCTTAAATATTTTAAAATAATTTTGTCATATTTTTTAATATTTTTCAAAAATTTTTAATAAATATAAATATTTTTGATATATTTTCTAACATTTTAAAAACATTTAAAAATAATTTTAAATGTTTTTCAAAAGTTAATTCTCATTATATCTGCTTCTGGTTATACTGTTAAAAAATACAATCTAATAAGACCCAAGTAGATGCGCATTATCATACGTATATCTCATCGTTTCTGCTTGTCAATAACTCTCAAGTCCAATTAGCATGCAGAGTGAGTGCGCGCTAATTACATAAGTCTGCGCGCTGCTTGTTGATGTTTACAAACAAAACGCATGACGTTGCCCGAAAGTTCAACTCTCCCGTGAGATTAGTCATTGACCGTTTGATATGACATCAGCGGATCGTCAGCTGGACACAGCTGGACAAGAGTGTAGCAGATTGGTAAGACCAGTAGCTGGCTAACTCCAGCGAGTCACCTTCGTTTTGGGTCTGGGTCTGAGAGGGTTCAGCGACGCGACGCTTTACCGGAACTGGGCTGTCAACGTCAACACACACCGGCGTTGTTTGCGTGTTTTTGTGCTTTGTTTTGCTTAGTGTTTAGTTAAAATGAACCAAACCAAAGCAAGGCAAAGCCAAAGCAGAAAAAAAGTTCAAAAAAACAAACACAAATTTATGGGATTAATGGGCGAATGGTCGAGCACGGGGCACTCACATATGCAAATGTTTAAATATTGTTACAATTTGCCCAGGTGAAAAACAACAACAAAACGAAAATTTCTGTTTTCCTGTATTTTTGGGTGACGTGTAAGCGAAATCTGGTTAACCTTAACCACAGCCCAAAGACAATACGAGTCTTTCATATTTACATTTTGTATATTTACAATCAAAGCAAATGTCTAAATTTCAGCGCTGCCCTGCCTGGGCCAGTTTATTGTCGTGTGAATTTTTGATTATTATTATAATTTTTCGATATTTCTAGTTTGTTTTTATTTCTCAATAATTTACGCAGTTAAAGTTAGGCAAAGCCAAATGCATTCAATCACATTGCATAAATAAGGAAATCAGCGAGGAAAACAAAGGAAACTTGAAAAGATCTGAGATGAATCACAGTGAAAGATGTTCCGCTATTATCTTAGATACATCAGAAAGGAAAACAGAACTCTGAAAAGATCATAGATTTATCATAATAGAAGATGTTCCTCTATTATCTTAGATAAAACAAATTAAGATACATATCTACATAAAACATATCAGAAATGAAATTTCAGGTATAACATCAATTTCATCAATTCATTAATATCTCAGAAATTAAAGAAGGACTCTCAAAAGATATATCCTCAATTATCTTCGATATATCCCAACGAAGAAATTCCTAGATTTTCATAGATATATCAATTTAGAAGACGCTTTTCTATTGTCTTAAGTTATATTGTGTAATAGAAGAAGTTCCTCAATTTTCTCAATAAAAGAAATTCCTCAATCATTTTGACTATATCACATAAAAAGACGTTCCTCAATTCTCACGAAATTCGCAAAAATTTCAAGTTCAAACCGGAACAGTTTTCACGCTTTAAAGCAATGACTATAAACAATTTTTACTGTCCGGTATACTTGGGGTAAATAGAGTGTAAGACGCTGCTTTAGTTATCTAAACGTCGTCTAATCTCCTAGCTTTACTTTTATGCCACATATAAACTAGATAGCCGAATAAAAAAAAATAAAATAAAAATAGTTTAAAATATCTTAAAATATCTGAGTTAAGTATTGTATAATCAGATCCTCGCTTCGCGCTACCAACTCGAGATTAGATTAGGCAAATGTGCGCGTCTCACGTGACAAAGCTGCAGAGTTGCAAAAAAAAAAAAAAAAATTGCCTGGAATCAGCGAGAAATGCTCAGGTTCATGGGCAGGTAAACAGAAGCAGCAATTCAAATAACAAGATATATACATATGTATGTATGATATATGTGTATCTGTGAGATACGAAAATATGCACATTGCAAAGTTTGGCAGCCAGGCGCTAACATGCGGATAAACAAGCAAAAACACGCGCAAAACCGTATCCAAACAAATGCTCTAATAAATTACCTGCATAACTCAAAGGCAGCTGATGAATTGTTTTAGTTTTGTGGTTTATTTCTGGTATTAGAATTAGCCTAGTTCGAGTGAGTGCCGTGACTTGGCTAAGTTGAGCTTGCAGTTGGCTTATGCTTATCAGTCTAAATGCATCTACACCCACGAAACGCCAGCAGCAGTTAACCAGACTCGAATCTCTTGCATCTTTCATCTTTGAGCCCAGCTGGCAGGCTGGTAAAAGCCAGGCCGGGAACATGATAGCCACAAATAAAGTAGCACAAACGGCTTGCGAAACCTACTTGCCTGCGCGCGTATTACTTTCTACTGTGCTCTATGAAAAATGCGAGTAAATTTTTTGGGAATCAAGCGGGAATAGCGAACTTTCGAAAGCGCCAGTTCCTGGCTGTATATCAGAAAGCGGCAAGCCGTAAAGCAGTAAAGACAGAAAATCTGGTAAACAAATTATAAAGGCAAGCCAACTGTCTCACCTGTATTTGCGGTTACCTGTTATAGTGCTTGCCTCATAAAAGTGGAATACTCAACACCTCTGGCCAGAGTACAGACAGTTATCGTGCCTAACCGCAATTCAATCAAATTCACAAGCTGTCTTATTAAATCCGATATTTGATGCTGATTTCCTGCCCAGCATCGAATAACCAAATTGTCAATGCTCCACTTTGGAAGCTGAGCAAATATTTGCATTCACATTAACAGATCTCTAACAGTTAACAGCGAATGGAAATTGAACCGCGAACTAGTTCAGACTCATTTGTTATCCTGTTACAGGGCTGCCACCTAGTTACACTTTGGCCAAATTAAATCAATTTAAAGTTTAATGATGCTGCTGCGGCAGCCGTGCTGCCAATTGAATTCGACACTTACCTGGCAATAATTGTAGCACTCAATGATTTAAAAGGCAAACGTGACCAAACTTAAGCGCCTTTTGCTGCAAACAGTTGCGCATGAGCTCGCGCGCGCACACACACACACACACACACACACGCACAGAGTAACAGTCAGAATAACAGTCGCAGTCAGAGTCACAATCGCAACTTGCAGTCAATAAAAATTAGCATTAAAAGCTTAAGCCGCACGCGCGTCTGCTGTCGCGACAGATTTCCAACTGAGACTTGGTTAGTTGAGACGTTGAAACTTTGAGCCGACGCTTGTTAACGACGACTGCAGCAACAGCAACAGCAACAGCAGCAGCAGCAGCGGCGGCGGCAGTGGCAGTGGCAGCCACTTTTCGCTGAGCAAACGAAATGTTAAGAGCAGAACGCGCGCCAAGACAAACAAACAAATAATCATAAAATGAAGTCTGAACTGAGCTCGATATAGGCTCAGAATTGGGCAGATGCAGATGCTGCGATGACGCAATGTGAACCGCAAGGACCCAGCCTTGAAATCCTTAATTGCGAACTCTGTATGCATGCGAAATTGATGTTTATTGTCTCGACAAAACTGTTGTGTCAAAAACGCGTAAAAAGCAGAAAAACAGCAACAAAAGCATTTCTAAAGCCAGCCAGCCAACAATGAACACAATTACAACTCAAAGTCAACGAGCGAGCGAGACGGCTGCAGCTGCTGCTGCTCCAAATGCCTGTGTGGGTGCCACTTGCCGTTGCAAGCGAGCAGATACATTTATGTGCATGACTGACGCACTGGCAATACTTGAACCTGACATTCAGAAAATATTACACTCACACACACACACACACACACACACACACAGTGGCACACACATACATAAGTTTGCATTAAGTGTTAGCACTCCAAGTCCAAGTGATACCAAATCGATGTCGTTCGTCAGGCGGCAATTGAAACAAATGTGAATAGAAACAGCAGAGTGAAGCCTGACTGAGAGATGCCCATTAAATATGAGATACATTTCAAAAATATATAAAAATAAATAAGCTAAAGAGACAAGCGTATCAGAATCAAGAAAGTTAAACTCAACAGCGCAGAGAAGCCTGACTAAAAGATAACCATTAAATTAAAGAAAAATATAAAAATAAAAATAAAATAAATAATAATGAAAAATAATAAAGCAAAAGAAAAAAAATTAATAAAATTTAAAATCTTAGTTATGAAAATAATAATTATGAAATAAATAATAAAATTAAAAAATAATAATAATAAAAAATAAATAATAATAAAAATAAATTAAATTAAAAAATAAATAATAATAAAAAACAATCAAAAATAAATTAGCTCATGAAATCAAAGAAAACTAAAACAAATGAGAAAAATAAAAAATAAAAAAATTATTTAAAAAAAATTAATTACAAATTATAACTAAAATAAATAATTAAAGCTACAGAAACAAATCAATCTGTCCATATAAACACAAACTTCTATTTCTTTAAGCTGAGGTCACACCTCCCCCTTACACCAACCTCTACAGGGTGTGCCCAAGATGTTTGTGTGTTTGATGCGTTTTAAATTGAAATCAATTTTTTGTTGGAAATAAAAAAATATATTTGCATTTCATGTGAGAACAGGAATTCGCATAAATGAGTTTCCATGCGAAACATGCATAGAATGGCAATAAATAAAACGGCTAATGTCAATTTAATTATTGATTTTTAGCAAACATTTTTTTGTTTTCTTTTATGTTTTCAATTGATTGAAGTTGAGAAATCGTTTAGCCAGTTGTCAACTTGAATACGCAATGAATATGTCAATACTGCATAACAGAAGCATTAACACTAACATTAACATTATTATTAACATTAACATTAGGTCAGCCTTGACTGTTGTAGAAATGAAGGCATACTAGAATTTTGTTCGTATACAATTTATTTAATTATTCTTGTAGCCTAAAAAACCCTACGAAAGGCAAGCCCAATGCAGGAAGCTCTAAGAATTAACATAACATAAAGTTAACATTTATGTTATTAGCCTATAACAGTTGCTGTTATAGAATCATAGCCATTCTGCAGTTAGCAGCCGTAGTTCAGTTGTCGCAGAGAGTGGGTCCGTCGCCAATGCAGCCAGCATAGGCCATGAGGTGAGGAATTGTGCTCTGCTGCATAACGCCGGAGAAGAGATGGCTCTGGGGTCCGGTGGCAAAGACGCCAACGTCATCGCCCGAATGGACGCCAATAAAGCCGGTTATATAGCTCGGATAGATGAACACTGAATAAAACAAAGAGTTAGAAAACTATTGGCAAGTCTCGTTCGTGGACTTACTGGGATCCTTGATTTTATCCTCGAGCGGCTCGCGCTTGCCATTCTCGTCCAGGTAGGGATTGGTGCCAACGGCATAGTTCAGGGTGGCGTATTTGACGCCATTGACATCGGCGTCGTGTTGATTGAGTCCAAGGATGTCTGTGCCGCGACCAGGATAACCGGAGATGGACAGCGGATGGGCGTGATCGGAGGTGACCACAATCAGAGTCTCGTCGGGGTTCGTCATGCCGACCGCCGTCTCCACAGCCTTGGACAGCTCGTGGACCTCGTCGAGTCCCAGCTGAGGCACGTTGAAATGATTGCCGTAGTCCACCAAGCCGCCCTCGATGAACAGGAAGTAGCCCTCGTCGTTCTGGCTGACCACCTCAATGGCCTTTCTGGTCATCTCCTCCAGGGTGGGCTTCTGCTCCGCATCGGCCATCTTGTGGAAGTCCATGACGCCGGAGTTGAAGAGACCGATCAGTCGAGGCGTGCGCGTGGCATCCACGCTCAGCAGCTGCTTGCGGTTGTAGGCGAGCGCTCCGTCCGGATGCTGTGACTGCCACTTGGAGAGCAAATTGACGCCGTCGGAGCGTTCGCCCGGGTTGCCAAACTTATCCGTAATTGATTTTGGCAGAAATTTGCCCATGCCGCCGCCCAGCATCACGTCGAAATACTTGCCCGGCGCCTGGGTGATCAGCTGCGTGGCAATGTCCGTGCAGGACTCCGGGAAGTTCTGACCCTCGCCATAGGTCACAATATCCGTGTCGGACTCGAAGAAGCGATTGGTGGTATGCGCATAGGCGCCCGATGGACTGGCATGAGTCAGAGTTGTTGTCGTCACAATTCCACTGGCCTTGCCCGCTGCCTGTGCCCAGGCGGCAATGGAGCTTACGTGGTTCGAGGGATCCTCGCTGCCGCTGCAGTTGTTGAAGTTGACGTTGGCCGTGACGCCCAGGGCGACAATGTTGGTCTTGACGCCGCACAGATAAGCGGTCGCCGTGCAGGCAGAGTCCGGCACTTGGGCATTGGAGCAGTAAGTCTGAAGAGATCATCCGAGATTGAGAGATGAAAATGAAGATGCATCAGCTTTGCTGCCTGCTTACCCGGCTCAAGCCCGTGTAGGGGAATTTCTCAAAGCTCAGCGCATCCTCCTCGCCCGTGTTGCCCTTCAGTTGACCCTTCAGGATTCGGGCAGCCGCAATGGTTGTCAGCGACATGCCATCGCCCAGGAACATGATCATGTTCTTGGCCTTCCTCTTGTCCGGCTGCGGCAAGGCCAGGCGCTTGGCTATCTCCTCATTGGCCAAGTCGTACCAGAACTGGGCGTTCTTCTCCTCCGGTGGTGTATACTTGTTCTTGGCCATGGCATTGGGATCAATCAGCGTTAGGTCTCTGGCCTTAGCCGTGCCAGACTGGCCCACCAGCTGCTCCTGATTGTGGATTACCTTCACTGCAAGTGGAGAAGATGATTAACTCCCTCCAAATTCTCTAGCTACGCGGAGCACTTACTACTGAAGGTTGCGGCCGACCAGGCCGTCGCCACAAGTGCACTAAGCAGCAAAGCAGTTGTAAAGAGATGTCCCATGCTTGTGCTTGAGTTCCTCTCAGACTGACACCACGTCTGGTTTCATTCCCAGGTATTTATACCTGACTAGACAGTTGCCAGCCTGTCTAATCTAAATTGCTAAATAACTCACTTTATGCAGCCTCATTTCAGTTATCATTTAAATCTGCCTGCTTTTTGGGCATCGTAATTTTACTGGCCTTATACGACTTGATATGCTGTCTTCAATTTTGGCCAAGGAAGAGTGAGCCAACCTGTCTGGGAGGGAACATCTGTGGACTGAACCTAATACAGATAAGAAATATTATTATATTGACTCTGAGCACGTTTTCCTCTTCTTCCTATTCAGAAGGAAGCACCACTGCATATCGAAAAATACTTGGCTAAAATTTACTCAAAGCTGCCTTAGCTCAAGCATCCAAAGTTCCTCCTATTGCATCCTAGAGGCATAAATCATAGGCAGTGTAGGACAGGAAGAAAGGTCTTAAACCCATTATCTGCCAAGCTTATTAAAACCTTTTACTCTCTCGCTAAATCGTTGGTTTAGCTCTTATCGCCCAAAACAAACAAAATCGTCTGTCAAACTTTCTTTAGATTAGAATCAGATGTTTAGTATGTTAAGAAAATCCCCCCTGGGTTTATTGAGTGATAAAACAAGTGAAATCCAGTGTTTGTCAAGACCTTGCACATAGAATATTGGTATTGTTATCTTTTGTGGTCTGCTCAAGCTTTTTAAACAATCAAAGCCATCTTTGAAAAACTGTTGCATAATTTTAGGCAACGGAAAAATACCGAATGTGAGCCGTTAAAAGAGCTCTATTTAAAATTACATATTCTGTAAAGTTTTTTTGTGTTTACAGCTAAATAAAATGTATTTGTCGATAACAAAACTTGTGCTCAGAGCCTAATTATAAAATAAAATGTAATTTCAGCGTGTTTATCATAAATTTGAAATGCAAACCGCCTTCCATGCTGAATAATCGATTTATTCAAATTGAACTGTCGATTAATTTTAAAAACAGCTGCAGCTGCTAAGCATATGTTATCTTCTACAAAAAACCAGCCGCTGCTTATATCTTATGCTTTTGTATCTTATGATAATCAATATTTTTATCTTAAAATTTATACATTCATTAAATTATAATTTAAATTTTTGACTTATTTGTTTGCAGCACTGAAAACTAAATTATTATAGTTTAAAATTAGCACTTTATGCATACTGTTAATAACAGAATGACAAACTGTTAGCTTGACGTCCGAATAAACAGGGCTGTATGTCAAAGATAAGAAGAAGACTTAATTTTCATTTAATAATCACATAAGGCACTGAAATTAAAGCGTAAATATGTCGTTTGTGTTGAACAACGCGATTCGTCGCCAAATTGGTGTTGTTGCCGCCAGGAACATGTCCGGCACTGCCGCCGTAGCTGGCGAGCACTCGGGTAATTATGTCCACAATCGATAATATCCTCATAGGTTAAGGTTATATAATTTGATGAGACTACCAAAACTTTACAAATCGTTGAGAAAGCAGAACTCTAATGATTATCCTCTTGCAGGTGGCTACAAGGTCTGGAAGCGTCTGTCCTTCTTCGTGGCCTTGCCAGCTGTCGGCCTGTGCATGCTGAACGCCTACCTGAAGCACCAGGAGGAGCACGATAATCCTCGCCCGGAGTTCGTCAAGTACGAGTATCTCCGCCGCCGTGAGAAACGTTTCCCCTGGGGCGAGGGCAACAAGAGCCTGTTCCACAACCCCCATGTTAACCCCCTGCCCGATGGCTATGAGCACTAAACGGCTGCCGCCGCCTCCACTCTTTGCACAGGTGTTGCAGCTATTGGTCATCTGCCCGCAATGGCCGTGGCTGCTCTAGCAACACTCGATGTATTTAAACATATTGTTAGCTGTAATTAATGTGGAAATACACACACAAACATAAACACTCCCGATAAACTTAACTAAATAAAGAGTGACAAACTGGATAAGCGAGATGGCCAACGAAATCTTGGATATTCTTTATATCTAGACAGATGTTGATATATAGATATAGATTTCATGCATGCTTTATTTAGATAATATCTATTTTACTACGTTTATTGTACAAAAAACTCAACCTAAAAGGAAAAGACGTAACTCTAAAATACACTACTGATCTTTAAGCCTGGTCTAGGTTCATAGACGTAGTTGGCATCTACTTGGAGCTCTGCTTTGAGCTTGTGGTCTTTCTTTGCTTGCTACCCGGAGACTTTTCCCTAGTTGCTGCCACTTTCTTTGTTAATCTTTTGCTGGAATCGGTGCGTTTCGCGCTCTTTTGTTTCGCCTCCTGTCGGCGCGTCTGACGCTTCTCAGTTGGCAACTTTGAAGTGCGTGATTTTTTCACTGCATCTGGTGAAGAGGGCTCCTCCTTAATAGCGCTCCTTAGTCGCAGCTCCGGTTTAGGCACCTCGCTAGGTGATGTGGAGCTCGTCTTGAGTTTGCGTACTTTTGCCTGCGGCGGCGATGCAGATTCATTTGACTGTGACTCGCCCTCGCCCAATAGCTGCTCCAACAATTCCGACTCCTCCTGAGCATCGCCCTTAATGGCGCTGTCCTGCTCGTACTCATTTTGATACGGCACCATGTCCACCACGTGATCGTCCTCTATGTGCTTCTGCAGATCTTCCGAGCCAAGGAAGATCAGGTCACAAAACTCGCACGCGTGTCGCTCGCTCTTCTTGTGCTCCTGCATGTGCGGCTCGATGCTGTCGAAGTCGGCAAGGCTCGCCTGGCACAGCGGACAGACCAGCGAGATGCTGGCGTGAATGGTCGAGTGATCCACCAGGCTATCGTAGGTCGGATGCAGATCCTTGCAAACGGTGCACGTGAAGGAAGCAATCACGGCCTGCGTATGCATGCGCAGATGCCGCGACAGGTGGTGCGACAGCAGGTACGACTTGGTGCAATACTTGCAGGGATAAACCCGCTTGCCGGCATGCGCGACCAGGTGGCGCGCCAACTTGCCGGCAGTCACAAAGCTCCTACTGCAATACTGGCACGGGAAGGGCAGATTCGTGCTGTGAACGACCTGAACAGAGACAGAGAGAGACATGAAGGATATATCAAATACATACATATATATATATATATAGCAATTGCACTCACCTCGTGCCGCTCCAGACCCTGCTTGAAGGCAAACGCCTTGTTGCACACGCCACACTGGAAGGGCCGCTTCTTGGTGTGGCGCTCGGCATGCTTCTCCATCTCCTTGCGCGAGATGAACGGCTTCTCGCAGTACACACATATGAATTTGGGCACGTTGGTGTGGATGCGCTCATGTCGATGCAGCAGAGAGCGACGCGTGAACGCCTTCTCACAGATGGTGCACTTGTACGGCCGCTCGCCCGAGTGTATGAAGCTGTGCTTCTGCAGATCGTACTTGGAGAAGAAGCCCTTGTCGCATTCGGGACACTTGAAGCTGCGTGCGCGCGAATGGTTCACAATGTGTATGTCGAGCAGCTGCATCAGTGGGAACGTCCGATCGCAGTGCGGACATGAAAACACGTTTGTCGCCACAGGCTCCGCATTTTTGTTGGAATCGGAGGCGGCATCATCGGGTGTGATAAACTCTGTATCAAGTATTTCCGTAACGAGCGCCACATTGCCATCCTCGTAGTGCTTGATTTGGGGCGTGGCCAGGCGAGGCTCTGTTGGTGTGCTGACGCCTTTGTTCAGGAGTCGCATCGATGATTTGTTGAGTAGCTTGGGCTTGGTAGCCGGAGAAGGTGTTACACTGCTCAGATCGTATTCGTCGGCCATATCGGCGATCATATTCTGCACATCGTCCATGGACAGTTCCTGGTTGTTCTCCACTTTCACTTGATAGGACTTCGCCGGCGATGGGCGCTTGAGCGCAGGTCGTGGCTCCGTGGAGCTGCCCGCACCCGTGTTGAGGAGCTTCTTGGTGAGACAGGCGGTTTCCAAAACCTCCACGCTTTCAATCTGCACATTATTCTTTTTGGCCATGGTGTTGAGGAGCTTCTTGGGACGCCCTACAGGTTTTACAGATCCCTTCTTGGCTGCAGCCATTTGATTCGCTATAAGTGGGGCGCGCGGCTTCTGCAGCGGATCGGGCCATTTGCCAGTGAGCGGGTACTGGCGCAGCAGCGTTTCGGCATTTTTGCACATCTGCTTAAAGCGGTAACAGTGCTCGAAAAGCAGACGACAGTCCAAACAGATATAACCGGGCATTCCATCGTTGCGGCTGACCTGTTATAAAAAAAAATTAAATCATTACGTTTACATGTGAATGGTTACAGAACATAATCTAAGTGGCAGCACCGCGCATGCGCTCTGAGCATGCCAGCGGAAGAAGTGGCAACGCCATATGCATTATCGGCGGCAAGCGCTGCACAACTACAAGTGCAATCGCGCGATTTGTTTTCGTGAGTGCAGAGCTCGGACTACTCCGCATTCGTTAATTGATTGATTAAACACGGTTAACCATAAAAGGACATTTATGCTATTTTAAAGCCAATACAATTTGTAACTGTTGCATACGTGGCTAGCATAACAAAAACAGCTGTTTACGGTGGAAATACTAAAAAAAAAACTACTTAAATCACTGTGTGTAAATCGGCTAGTGGAAAGGGCGCAACAATTGAACAACCAGAACAAAAGGCACGCAACAAGGAATAAAGAAAGAAAGAAAGAAGAGTAGAAGAGAGAGAGCGCAACAACAACAAGCAAAATGACGGACGAGTGCCAAATTCGATCCTTTGGCTCTCACAACCTTGACGGCGGCGGCAAAATCAACAACAACGGCGATACCGTTGACGCACAAGGAGAGTCGAGTACAAACTCTGCGCGAGGCGGTGGTGCAGCCAGCGCCGTCGCAGCGTAAGTGCATTTTATTTACATATGTATGTAGGTTTCTGTGTGTGTGTATGTGTGTGATTATATACCCTGTAACAATTGCAAATGGTGGCAAAGGGTGTACTGATCGTGTGTTAGTGAGATTGAAACAAAAGTCACGTAGGTCAACTAACGGAATAACTGCAACAGCAAGGAATATAATATATAATTAGATAACAAAAAATCAAGTTATATAAGTTCTGCAAGTTAAACATGTGTTTCTATACCCTAAACCCATAGAAAGAATTGCACATCGGGGTATATTGGTTTTTTCAGGCAGGTCAGACATTACCAAGCATATATATATTCTTGATCAGCTTAACGAGCTGAGTCGATAAATATATATAATAGCTTAATCTACAATAGTTTGTGCCAAAAGTTCAATAACTCTTCCCGTTAACAATAAAAGTCGTTATCGAAATTCGGCTATTAAATTTTATCTCGTACATCTTTGGCGCTAGAAGCTTCAAATTTTGTATTTACGTTTCTATATGTTTTACATAATTTTGATTTTTGTTATATATGGGATAGCGTCCATATTTCTAATTGCGCATTGGCATTGCAGGGCTTTGCAGGGCAACCCCTAGTCGAACAGTCTCGACTGTGTGTATTAATAATAGTGACTCCATTTCCTGTCATTTACAGCGAGATTTGGCTATCAGAGCTATATATATTTGCTGATAATACGATTTTTTTTATCTTCTTGGTTGAATCAGGCCAATTAATAAATATGTGGCTCGCATGGCCACCGACCGCTACGCCAAAGAATATAATATGAATCATAAGAACCGTGGGCTGGCATTGATCTTCAATCACGAAAAATTTGATTTGAAGTTTCTGTCGACGCGTCGCGGCACCAATGTGGACAGCAAGGAGCTGGCCAAGGCCCTGGAGCGTCTGCACTTCGAGGTGAAGGAGCACAAGGATTACACATTGAACGACATCATCGATACTGTGAAAAAGGCTGCCGAGTTGAATCACGAGGACAATGACTGCATCGCCATCGTCATCTTGTCCCATGGCGAAAACGGTTCCATCTATGCCAAAGACCTGCAGTACAGGCTGGAGAGCATTTTTCAGTATCTGACGCCCACCTATTGCCCCTCGCTGGCCGGCAAGCCAAAGCTGTTCTTCATCCAGGCCTGCCAGGGCGACAAGCTGGACCACGGCACGACCCTGATGAGGAATGTCGCTGAAACGGATGGCGACTCCTCCGCGAGCTACCGAATACCCATACATGCCGATTTTCTATTCTCATATTCAACAATACCAGGTCAGTTAGATCAGTTTCGAACTCACAGCAGTCTACTATAGCTAAATCCTTATCCGCAGGATACTATTCGTGGCGCAACCCTGAGAAGGGCTCGTGGTTTATACAGTCGCTCATTAAGGAGCTCAATGAGCACGGCAAAGAGTACAATATGCTCACATTGCTGACGTTTGTTAGCCAACGCGTGGCCGTGGACTTCGAGTCGAACAATCCAACCAACTCCATGATGGATCAGCAGAAGCAGATTCCGTGTGTGACGTCAATGCTGACGCGCATTTTGCGCTTTACGGACAAACCCCCCAGCAGCCAGGCAGGCTAACCACCCACCAATCGCTGACTGACTAACACGACAAATTCCACAAATAATTTAAGTCTATCATCGACAGCGCAATTAATGGGCTGAATTAGGCCCATAATATTCTTCCATTACTCTTCACAATCATATTTATAGCTTAAGAAAGAACAAACATATGAATAGATAAGCAACACAAGAAACGTGTATATATTTGATATGCAAACATAAATAAACATGAAAGCCAAACTGAAGAAACAACAATAGTCGGATTATAATTTTGAATGCGCGCGCCAACTACAGACGATCAGGCAGCGCTGTGCGGTGCTGTGTTTGTGTACGTGCATTTCTGTACAGTTGTCGCCATATTCATAAATGATAAATATTATATTTTGTCTATTCCATTATTTTTGCATTTCATAATTAGACATAATTATCAAACGCGACTATCGCGTTGCTCTTGACTGTTGTGCCGCACAAAAGCCCGCCAAATCGGTTAGCGAAGACGCCAACGCAGCTATTTAGAAACCAACCAATATCTTAGCCAAGTTCTTTGATTGCTCATGTTCGGGCAAATAGAGAGTTAGACTTAGTCTAATCTAGAACCAAATCCGCGACTTACCTCAATGGATGTTATGGCCATTATTTGCAATGGCAGTGACGAGGTCGACTTTATGCGTGTGTCTTCAATATAAATTGAGGCAAGTTTGCTGTGTTGCACCAGACAAAAGCGGCAAATTTCCTTTTTGCGTAATTCAGTTTCGCGCACAACGGCAATGTTAGCCATCTTGAAAATCGTATTGCCTTTGTCTTAACGATGCAATTATATCACACTCAAGGTACTTTGGTTATAGTTATTTTGTTGTAAATTAACAAAAAATAAGAATAAAGAATGGCAAAAACACACAATGGCTTGCATCAATACACGAACCACGAACGGCGCTGCCACACTGCGCAAAGAGGTCATTTCTCGCTAGCGTTGCCAGAAGGCCAACGAAGCGTTGCTACTCTGTTGCGAGGCAAATACACTAAATATGCTAAGTAAACAAACCAGAATCAACATGTTAGTGGCGGGAGCTATGCCGTTATGAAAAGAATGGGAATATAAAATTACTGATTCAGGCAAAAGCAAACTGGTTAGAAACTTATTCAATTTGTGTGAGAATTGTATTGGCGAACGAAGTGTCATTAGCGCAGGTAGCCAAATGTTAAGTCAGGTAGTATGACAATTTAGGTTGAGAACATAAAGACCTGGATCTGGCTTTGTCTATGATTCAGCTTTGGAAACAAATAGAATTAAGTTATATATTTTATTTTGCCAATTGCATCACTCCTGTTGATCAGCGTCTCGGAGTCGAGCCTGCGTCTGCTCGCCAATATTAAAGATCACGTGCTGCTGGAGCAGCTCCCGTGACTCGTACTTGAGCGACTCGTCGTAAGCGTATTGGATGCTCGTGTCGTACAGCATCAGCTTGCACTTGGCCAGCGCCAGGATGCAGTTGCGCAGGCGCGCAATAACCTCGCGATCGTTGCGCGGCACAATTTCCGTTAGGTTCTGGGCGAAGCCACCCTCGCCGCCCATCTGTTCCTCGATCTTTGTGGGCGATATCCAGATGTAGCCATTGTTGCCCAGAATAACGGACGCCCCGCATGGCAGATTGTGGAAGTGTACTTTGCGCCGCTTGACCAGCGCTGGAAAGACCTTCACCAGTATGCCCTGGGAGAGTTTGCCATACTTTAAGCTGCGGGTATATAGCGACAACGTGCCCTCCTCGAAGACATTCTGCAAAGGATTCAGAGTCAAATGTGGCTTCGATTTACTTTTGGCTGACGCACCTGCACTTCGGCGGATATCAGATCCCCTTCGTCCAGGTAACGTCTCATCATTTGTTCATCCTCCACAGAGCGCCGCCTGAGCTCGCCGCCCGGCAGATTCACCGAGGAGAGCAGGAGCAGCGAGTCCAAGCGGGAATTCGTGTCGACGCGCCAACGTTTCTGGCCCACTTCCAGTACACGTGCCACCACCACATCGCCAATCTCGCCCACGTAGCGACTCTTCAGTGGTCGCACTGATACCAATTTGTTCACCTTCTCAACTACACCTGCCACCGAGGCTTTTATGTTTTCGTCTTCCACGAAGGTGCCATGGCCGCGCATGAAGCCTGATTCCGCCATGAGCACCTCGCCGGGCGTAAAGATGCGGGGCAGTTCCTTTTGGTTCGCGGCCAATGCAGTCCAATCGACGCGATCCAGCGCCAGGTCTATCATTGCGTTTGTTGACATCTTAACCAGGGCGCTTAGTCTTTCCTCTTTCGGTTCCAATGCGTTCGCGCCTCTGCTTCTTCTTCTTCTGTTAAGAATGCGTGCTTCTGTTAACTTATCATGTCGATAATCATAACATAGTCATGTTATCGATAGGATTGCATTGCGCTCAGCTGTTCGTCATCGAGCAGCTGCTTGTGGATGAAAAATAAAAAAAGTCGCAATGGATCAGCCTGATGATCATTTTCGCTATATACACAGCTCCTCGCTGCACGAACGTGTACAAATTAAAGTGTTAGTAAGCCTGCCACGCCCAAATTGTTAACTAATATATATTTTACCTCACAGTGGCACGCTCGAAGGCAAGAAACGCCAGCCTGATTACGAAAAACTGCTCGATGATCCCATACTCCGTTTCTCGGGCCTCTATTCCGAGGAATATCCCTCGTTCCAAGTGCGACTACAGGTCTACAATGACGGGCACCCGTACTGTCTGCCCGTGAACAATTCGTACAAGGCCTTCGGCAAACGCTGGAGCTGGAACGAGTGGGTGACTTTGCCATTGTTATTCTCCGACTTACCACGCAGCGCTATGCTGGTGCTGACCATCCTCGACTGCTCCGGCGCTGGCCAGACAACGGTCATTGGCGGCACAGCCATCTCAATGTTCGGCAAGGACGGCATGTTCCGCCAGGGCATGTACGATCTGCGCGTTTGGCTGGGCGTCGAGGGCGACGGCAGCTTTCCGAGCAAAACGCCCGGCAAGGGCAAGGAATCCTCCAAATCGCAGATGCAACGGCTTGGCAAATTGGCCAAAAAGCATCGCAACGGACAGGTGCAGAAGGTCGACTGGCTAGATCGCTTGACATTCCGCGAAATCGAGGTGATCAACGAACGCGAGAAACGCATGTCCGACTACATGTTCCTCATGATCGAGTTTCCCACCATTATCGTGGATGATATGTACAATGTATGTGACGTTTGAGTACACCGTGAACAAGGGCTAATCTTCTTTAAATTTTAATTTTTAGTATGCCGTTGTCTACTTTGAGCCAGAAGTGGATAACAAGTACAAATTGCCAGCGAAGCCGAAGTTGGTGATGGTCCCAGATTCGGAAATCCAAATGGTGAGTAGAGCGAAGCTATCTCTTCCTGACTTACAATACTTTCTTTTGCAGGAGAATCTAGTGGAGCGGAAGCATCATCGCCTGGCGCGTTCGGAGCGATCTGGTATCTCGGATCGGGATGCCAAGCCGACGACAATGTTCGTATTGAAACCCTTTCACAAAGATTCCTTAATTTAATATCAAATGATTTTCAGCATTCGCGATCAGCTGCACAAAATCGTTTGCTATCCGCCGACTTATGTGCTGAGCAGCGAGGAGCAGGACTTGGTCTGGAAGTTCCGTTTCTATTTGTCCACGCATAAGAAGGCGCTGACAAAGTTCTTGAAATGCATCAATTGGAAGATGAACGATGAGGTGACCCAGGCTCTGTGGATGCTGGCCAACTGGGCGCCCATGGACGTGGAGGATGCCCTGGAGCTGCTCAGTCCAACCTTTACGCATCCGGAAGTGCGCAAGTATGCGATCAGTCGGCTGGCGCAGGCACCCGACGAGGATCTCTTGCTCTACCTACTGCAGCTCGTGCAGGCGCTCAAGTACGAGGACTTGCGGAATATAGTACGGCTGCACAAGTTCATCATACCGGAGCCGGAGCATGATGCGGGCTGTTCGCTGCTTGACGAAAGCGACTCCCTGCTCGATCAGAGCAGCATCTCCGACCTGAGCGCGACAAGCAGCGCGATGCACGCCTCGGTCATACCCGCCAATCAGCGTGCCGCGCTCACAGCTCTCAAGGGCGAAAAGTCGACGATGGCGAGCAGCGCCAGTGCGCCGGCAATCAGGGCCAGCACACCAGCTCTGAGAATGGACGATGCCAGCGCCGCCTCGCTAGCCTCCCAGTCCAACTCCCACACGACGCTCCTGGGCCAGGGCGTGCCACTCAATCTGTGCACATTCCTCATCCAGCGCGCCTGCAAGAATGCGACGCTGGCCAACTACCTGTACTGGTATCTGTCCATCGAGGTGGAGGACGTGGAATCGGTGCGGAAACAGGATCAGCGCGCTCACGACATGTACGCCATGGTGCTCAACATATTCCTCAAGGTGCTGGACAATGGTGCGTCAACTTCCTCCCAAAATGAAGCCATGTTCTAACTCCTTTCTCCCATTGCAGGCAACTTTCATCTGCGTGGGATTTCGCATAATCTGCGCAAGCAGCAGTGCTTCATTGATGAGCTGGTCAAGCTGGTGAAGCTGGTGGCCAAGGAGCCGGGCAATCGGAACAAGAAGACGGAAAAATTTCAAAAGCTCCTCGCCGATCAAGTCATGTTCAAGGTGAACTTTACCAACTTCGAGCCCATACCCTTCCCCCTCGACCCGGAGATCTACATAACCAAAATCATACCGCCGCGCACATCGCTCTTCAAGAGCGCCCTCATGCCCGCCAAGTGAGTGGCTGCCATGCCATCGATGATATTCATGCCTGACTAAATCCTTTCCCTTTTGCAGACTCACCTTCGTCACGTCCATTGCCAAGCACGAGTATGTGGCCATCTTCAAGCACGGCGACGACCTGCGTCAGGATCAGCTCATACTGCAAATGATTACGCTGATGGACAAGCTGTTGCGCCGGGAGAATCTTGATCTCAAACTGACTCCGTATAAGGTGCTGGCCACCAGCTCCAAGCACGGCTTCCTACAGTACATCGACTCGTGCACCGTGGCCGAGGTGCTGGCCCGGGAAGGCAACATACTTAACTTCTTCAAGCGCCACAATCCGTGCGAGAGCGGCCCCTTCGGCATATCCTCGGAGGTCATGGACACGTACATCAAGAGCTGTGCGGGCTACTGTGTCATCACGTATCTGCTGGGCGTGGGCGATCGACATTTGGACAATCTACTCCTGACCAGCACGGGCAAGCTATTCCACATCGATTTCGGTTACATTCTCGGACGCGATCCGAAGCCCATGCCGCCACCCATGAAGCTGAGCAAGGAGATGGTCGAGGCTATGGGCGGCGTCAGCTCGGACCACTATCACGAGTTCCGCAAGCAGTGCTATACGGCGTATCTGCATTTGCGCCGGCATGCCAACGTGATGCTCAACCTCTTCTCGCTCATGGTGGACGCGACGGTGCCGGACATTGCGCTCGAGCCGGACAAGGCCGTGAAGAAGGTTGAGGAGAACCTACAGCTGGGCCTGTCCGACGAGGAGGCAGTCCAGCACCTGCAGAGCCTGCTGGACATATCCATAACAGCTGTGATGCCCGCCCTGGTCGAGCAGATACATCGCATAACGCAATACTGGCGGAAGTAATCCCAATAATCTAGCTTCTTTCTAAGCATATTTTAGTACAGTAGGCGATCACAGTGAACTGTGTACTATGTAGAAATATACAAATATACATATATATTTATATTATGCGTGGTCGCTCCAAGAAGCCCGTGTGGATGCTGTTCAAGCTGACGGAGTTCCTTTTAAGCTTGGCTTGCTGCTATATCCATGCCGACTGCTATGCGAATCATGGGATTCCAAACATTTTCATATTATGCGCTACGTATTCAAGCGGTTGCGTTGTTGACATCATCAGCCTGCTGGGATCGCTGTTCTACGAGCGAGTCGCGCTGCGGGTCGAGGCGCTGACCAGCGGCATAATGGGCACATTGTTCATGGTGGCGGTCTATACGCACATGTATTTGCTTCAGCACCACCCCCTACTGCCGTTCCTTCGAGAAGAGGAACAGCAAAAGTATGGCTTTCTTATATGCTGCAGAACAAATGGCACTTTGGCTTGGTTTGCCGTTGGCATCTATTATCTGCATTGCTCCTTTGCCTTGGATTTAATTCTGTATCGTTCACGAAGTAAGGATGAAGTGGTGCGCAGCAAACGGCGTCTTAAATTATATTTCATAAGCAAGCCAGTTGAGCTGTATGTTAGCCGATTCTGTTGGTTCAAGTTGTTCTCGGCCAACATAAAGGCAAGCAGCAGAAGGAGCACCAGGCTATCATCAGTGGGAGGAGTGCGTAAAGTATGACAAATATTTCTATCGATAAATTTGGCTATCAGCTGTTCGGCATAACAGCCCTGTGCTATTGCGCGCCCAAATTTACAGCTGTTTTGAAACGCTCTGCTATGGATAGTGTTATTGTAATATTTTTGGTGTTTTAGTGTGTCTGAAATTTTGTGTAACGTTTCGGCGAAATTATAGTGATTCGTGATTAGTGATACCTTTAATAACAATTAGAGACATGCAAATGGCAAGCGGCAAGGTAAGTGTGAGCGGTTGTTTTATTCGAGTGCACTTTTCTAGAAATTTCTGTCTGCAAAGTTTTGCTGATTTTCATAGTTCAATTTCTATGCGTGGTGGTTTCGTGTGCGCCAGCCAACTTTTTGCCCAATGTGCGTGTGTAGAATTGTGCTTAGTTAGTAGTGGCAGGTAGTCGGTATCAAAAGTTTTTGCTAAAAGTTAGCCGAGGCTACTAAAGTTTCAGAGACCGAATAGCCCGCATTGCAGGCATCCCGACCTCCGACTGCTGTCGCTCGCTCTTATTGGGCTAACCTGTCTCTTTCTTTATGGCCCACTCGCTCTTAGCCCAGAAGAGCGGCAATACAATTGCAGTGCTTGGGCATGAGTCAGCCGCCAAGCAGCTCTCACGTTGCCATTTGTTATTGTTGCGCTTGGTATGCAAGCATAACGCATGCCACTTGCCCCGCGCTGCCCCGCCGTCTATGGGCTGGCAGCCGGCTGTGCCTGCAGGCGAACTCTCGCGCGCTGCCATTCCTTATTGGAGCAGCACGTGTTCATTTTCGTGAAAAAATTTATAGTCGTGTATGTATGCATGCAAACATGTGTATGTATGTATGTACGGCATGTTTGTGTGTTGTTTTTATTTTATGTTTCTGTGAATGGGTGTGTGTGTGTGTGTGCGTTGCGTCTGCATTTGCATGATGTCGTGTAGGTGTGTGCAGTGATGAAAACTCTTCGGCAAGCCAGATCAGCCAGCCGAAAAAGTCGGAAATAGCTAGACAACAATTGTAAGGGCAAGGAAAAAGGCTGACGGAGGAAATAGCTAAATTGACAGCGCTGTCTGTGTGTTAAACAATAATTTAGCATTAGAGAGTTGCCAGAAAGTGCAAGCTATAAAAATCCTTAATTGACTGCAGGCAGATTCGATTGCAAGAGAGCTGCCATTCGCCACAAGTTGTTATCGATCGTTGACTATCAAGTGCTGCAATAATAATCAAATAAAAGTCAATTTTAATTTTGTGCAATTGTAATTCAAAGCTGAGCTACCTACGACTTCCTATATACTGCATTACATAAATTAGACGAGCTGGGCATGCATCACCCTTTAAGTTTGGCAGTTACTACCCGGCAAATGACTCGTTTCAAAGTGTAACGTCGTAAACCCAACTCCCGTGCCGAAGGTTCCCATAGACGACAACCAAAAAAATCAACAACAACAACAAAAGTAGCCAAATCAAAGCGAACGCTGTGTACGTGCTGCATTTACAGTTCCATAGATCGAAGGGGGGGTAATCAGTTTACGCTGACGTTGTTCTGTGATTCTTGCATGCCCATTCTCAGAGTCACACACACACACACACACACGCTCTCACTCAAACTCATAGTCATACTCGTGTTCAAATGCAACCTATGTATTTATGTGTGTATATAGCTACATCCAAGTTTATATGCATGTGTGTGTGTGTGTGTGTGTGTGCTAATATGGTGTGCGCTGTTTTTTTCTGTTATTTTTTTTTGTTTTTGCTTGTCATTTCATGATACTGATACTAACACGGGTGCTACTATTTCAGTTGCTTACTAAATAGTTAGTGTCGGAGCGGGCTGACTAAGCGAACGACCCGGCGAGGGACTGTCGCGCCATATTAACCATACTGTGTCAGCCCAGTCCCGCTTACAGTAACTCACATACACACACACACACACACACACACACACACACACACACACACACACACACACACACACACACACACAGATGCATATGCGACGTTTTTTGCATATGCCTCAATGCAAGCACCCAAACCGCTAGACGCTCCATTTGCTAGTGATACCCTGTAGTTTGATATGAGACAAGGGCATGCATCGTGGAGTGTTATAATATGTGGGCTTTTTTTTTAAATTAACACTTAACATTATGTTAACGAGCTGTTAATGAACTTAAAAAGACATAAATATAAATTAATTATTTAAAAAAAAAGGCATTTTTATGTATTTAAAATTTTATACAATAATCAAAAAATCTAAAAATATTACTTGAAGCTGCTTCAGCTAAAATAGATAGATTTTTATCATAATTAATATATATTATTTGCATATGGCTGTGATTAATCCAGCTACAGGGTATTTGCTAGTGAGCTTGCACAAATTTGCAGCGCTCTTATTTGCTCGTATGTATGTGTGTGGCGCTGGCGTCCGTCCACAACGTGATAAAAACTTTAAACATTGAATTGTGATACTTCGTCACTTGGTTGTAAATTGAAATAAGACCCACATGCCGCCTTCAGCTGCAGTGTCTCTCGCGCCTCTTCTGCTCCTTCACCTTCTCTTCTTCGCCGTTGCCTTTGGGCTGGCGTTGCAACAGTTAAGCGTGAAACGAGAACTAAATAAAGCACTGAACAAAACGAAAATAAAAACAAAAATTCTATCGCAATTGTCAGCAAATTTTCTTCAAATGCAAAAAAGCAAAAACAACAACTAGAAAAAGAAGAAGCAGAAGAAGAATCAGAAGAACAACGCCAAAGAAGAGTTAAAGTAAATATAGAAAAGAGAAAAGCAAAAGCAAAAGCCGCAGCTCAACTTTTGTTTATGCACTTTGTTTAGCCAAGTTTTCGGTTGCTTCGCTTTATGCTTTTTACAGTTATACATATATTTGTATGTATGTATGTATATACATATATAATTTTTTTTCATTTTGTTTTAGATATGTAAGTGAATATTTATTATTTATGTATGCGAATCGCTCGTTGCTCCGATGATTCCGATTCCGTGCAGTTCGCTTGCTCTCTCTCTCTCTCTCTCTCTCTCTGTCGCTCTTTAGCTGTCGGCATATCAGAATCTCTGGTTCGGTCTCTTTCAGTGTCTACGTCTCCGTCTACGTCAGCGTCTCCGTCTACGTCTCCGTCTTCTAATTGAGACTCGGAGTTCGGGAGTCGGGGCCAGTGCTGGCGCATTCAGTGCAATTTTGGCCGCCTCTGGTTAGGTTGTCCTAGCGCGCAATTTTCATTTAGTACGTATACCAACCAAGTGCCCGTTAGCCAGCCGCCAGCCAGCCTTAGCCCACCGGTTGGCTCCTCCGTGAGCGCATTTCGCACGTGTTTGTTTATTTTTATTGCTCTATTTCGAGTTGTTCTGTTGTGTTGCTTGCGTTCCGTTTGTTATCTGTGACGCGTTCCACTCATGGAAATATATTTTTATTATTCAGCTTGAGTCATAAATGCATCCAGTCGATGCAACATTTTGATATTGCAAATTAACGTGAAGCAAGCGCAACTTAATTGCAAGCCATAACTGTTCCAGCCCCCAAAATTTCTTTACATGGTGAGTCCTACCAAAACATATCAATATATGTATGATATAAATGTTATATATATAAATATAAAGGAATTTGGAACTCTATTTTATGCTTAAAACTAAGAAATGTCTTTTAAGATTTAGTAAAAATTAATTAATTTAGTTTGTGTAGCTTAAAACTATTTTTTGTGGCATTATCTAAATTATTAGCTGCTTATTATATATCTTCTTATGCATTATATTGGGTTTTTCACACCTTCATAAATTTGGCAGGTTTATCTGTACTCTTAAAAGTATGCTATGTGATAGCCAAAGATATAAACATTCGTTTACTATCTATTATAATTATTAAGTAAAATTTATATAAATAAATTAAAAATTTCATTGATGCAATGTAGGAAAATGAGAATTATGGATTATGTGAGAGAAAAATATGACATACAAATATATTTAAAATATGTTAGATAAAATAAGATATAAGTTACGAAATATATAGAAAATAGAAAATTATTTAGTCAAGGATATAATAGAGAAAATATTATAGATAAATAAGGATAAAGGATGGGAAAATCTATAGAAAATAAAAAAGATATAATAGAGAAAATTTATAGATAAGATAGGATATGACATATAGATAAGATAGGAGAGGATTGCAAAATCTTAAAAAGATATTTTGTTTTGCAATTCTAAATATAAATTTTAGATTATTTTCCAGATATAGGAATAAATTTAATAAAATATTGCTAAAATGATTATTACATGTTCAATTTTTTTACAAGTTGGCCAATCTATAAGAAAAGACAATCAAATTCAGTGTCAATTCTCTAAATCTCTCTCTCTCTCTTTCTCTCTAATTCTCTAATCAAAAGTGTTCAAATCAAAGTGTTGAACTGGCATTATAATGGCAATAATACCGTTAAGTTGGCGTCATGTTTTATGACGGGGTCTTGAGTCAGAGACGCACATTGTCATCATCATGAACGTAGTCGCTGGCCCTCGTCGTTGTATTTGGCCACATTATCAGATAAACGCAAAGGTAGGACGGCTACGGGTAGTCCGCGAGGCACACGACGGTGCTCATCGACGGGGGTTTGTTGACCCCCGGTTGATAAAGATTTTTGCAAGACGCGTTCGAAGCGGCAACAACTTACGCGCAGATCATGTCAATATAACAACGTTTTATGGCCCCACTACAAAGTCAGAGTTTAGAATGTTAGCCAGAGGGGGGCAGATACGAGCTCAAGGGGCTAACTCATATGGCAAAACGCACACGTATCCAAAATAAAAATGGTAGCAGAACTTAAACTATGCCGAATAATACTTAAAGCCACGTAACCATGTCTCTCTCTCGCTCTATCTGTCTATTGTCGGCTGCTGGTGCTCCAAGGCCAACGTAACCATCAGGTTAATTAACCCGCCATTGTTAATCCTCTAGCCAGCATATCAGCTAATAACCAACTATCCAACTGGTTCGCTATTGTCACAATCGTTTTTTGCCCATAATGAATTCAATTATTGTCACTTGAGTGCGTTAAGTATGCGCAAGTTGTGGCCGGCATTCAGGTATTTGGTGTACGAGTACCTACAAGTTCAGGTTACCCCAGCTGAACTTATGGGCGTGCGGAAATAGCTGAAAAAATCACATGGATATGGGAGTAGAGGTGTTAGTTGGAGGAGAGAAAGGCAAGGATAGAAGCAGATGCAGAGAGAGAGAGAGAGGAGGACGAGAGAGAATAAATAGAATGATCGACTGAGAGAGAGAGAGAGAGCAGAGAGAGAAGAGATAGAATTATCGACAGGGAGAGAGAGAGAGAGAGAGATTTATATGTACATGTATAAAATCTCTCTTCTCTGTAAAAGACTGAAGAAGAGAGACAAAAAGATAGAACTATCACTAAAGAGTGAGAGAGAATGATCGACAGGGAAAACGAGCTATGTATGATAGAGAGAGAGAGAGAGAGCGAGAAATTGAAATGGATCAGCTGAAAGAGAGATTAGCAGAGAGACTTATGAAGAGAATAGGAGCAGCAAACAGAGATTGAGAGGGAGAGAAGAAAAAAGAGGCACGAAATATATAGAGAGTGAAATTCTCATAAACCCTATTATATTTCTAGAAAAAAAAACAAACAGAATAATATAAACACAGGATTCATGTCCTATCTAAGTCCTTGAACAATGCCCTAACAAATCCTTACAAATCTTTAGAAAATGCTTTAAGCAGAACCTCTTTGAATATCATATTTTCATATAACAATAGAATAGAATCGATCGCCAGCTCACATGGTGCAGCTGGGCTGCTAGAGGCTTTGGGCTTTCGTATCTGTAAGATACATTTGTTGTTTCTTGTGCGGGGCTCTACGTGCCTGCGTCTAGGCAAATGTTATGTGCGTCACATGAAATTAAAATTTAGCTCTCCCAAAACTTGTTTCTATGTTTTTTTTTCTTTCGACTTTTATTTATTTTATATATTTTTTTTAGATTTTTTTTGGAACAGTCAGAGCTTTGAGCTGTGCCTAATATGCGATTTATAAAGGGTATATATGAAGTTGATTTATATATGTATGTATATGAATATATATGTTTATAATTATATATGTATTTTTATACATGTATGTGTGTATAAATATATATATATATTTTTATAAATATATTTTTATATATAATATTAATTTTTTTTTTTAATTTTTATTTGCGCATTCGCCTTTAGCTACGTGATTATAGAGCCATTAAATGTATATTTATATATGTATATATATACATATGTATATATTTATCAACCTTTATCGGCACACATATATACTAACACATACACACACACACATGTAACCCATTCACATAATCCACATTTATCGTTTGCCAAGTTTTTGCCTTCATTGCCGCAATTGAAATTTCAATTCTCAATTCTAATTTATTAATTTCATTTAAGATAAGTAAATGCTACTTTTATTAGTATGTGTGTGCATGAGTGTGTGTGTGTATGTGCTTTTCAGTTTCTTTTTTGTTTTCTTATACGACTTTCAGTCTTTGGTCGCTTAGCCCCGCCTTAAGTTATAGACGACGCCATATATCGGCTGCGTGTTTTGTTCTTATTTATTTAAAAAATCCAACAACAGCAGCAACAACAACAACAATTAAACGAGCTTTTTCTCGTTCTCTCGCGCAGCGCGTCTCTTCTTTAGCTCGTTCTGTTCTGTAGCTGTGGCTGTATATACATGTGTGTGTGAGTATTAGCAGCTATAGCTGTGTGTGTGTGCTCTTATAAACATGTTTTCGCATTAATAATACATTTTTATTCGCTAATTTAAGCGTTGTTTACTTTAAAAACCAGTTAGCACATGCACACACACACACACACATCTATACACACATTCATATTTATAAGTAAACACACACACACACTCATGCTTAGGCTCCACCCCACTTTGATAATTTGTTTAGTGTATTTGTTGTTACTTTTCTCATATTTGTTAAGCAAAATTCCATTCGCCAATGCGCAACTCTTTACATCCACTTTGGGGTAGCTAAAGGCAACCCCTCCGGCACCTCCGGCCCCCACTACCACCCATTCGACTTGTCCTTTAAGGCTATTGTTTATTGTCAGCGCATTATATAAATGTTGCTCCATTGCTTAACCCCCCCTGCAACATAAATCTAGCTAATCATTTTGTTTACTTTGCATTTACATAAACTTGCCATAGATCTCATTTGCGTTTAATTACTTTATTAGCGCAAAGGGGTTGGGCTTTATCGTACGCCTCGGATCTTAAAGGCTTTAAGCGCTGCCTCTAAAGGCGTTTTAAATGTGGAGAAATCTGTGAAAGCTATAAAAATAGTATATTATAGTGACAGATTATCTAGGCAACAATATGACAGAAGTACTTAAATAATAATAAGGATATATAATATATAGTAAATATATAAAATGATGTAAAATACATAATAATAATTAAGAATATACTATATATTAAAATATATAAAAATAGAGAAAAATAAGCCTAAAATAATCAATTATAGATGGAAAAGATTCTCAAGAAACATTAAAAAAAAATCAATGTCTATTCATAAGTTTTAAAATCTT
The DNA here is from genome assembly GCA_035047545.1 of Drosophila paranaensis. Taxonomy (NCBI): domain Eukaryota; kingdom Metazoa; phylum Arthropoda; class Insecta; order Diptera; family Drosophilidae; genus Drosophila; species Drosophila paranaensis. Next base: position 14,295,952 of record JAWNPL010000026.1, on the reverse strand, counting down.
AAACTGTCGCAGGGAATATTTTAGAAATTTAAAAAATTACTATATATTTATATTTACTGATCAATTATTTATTGATATTTTCCTACTGCTCCTTGGCAATTTTTAAAGATACGAAAACTCTCTTTTTAAATACAGCTGATAACGATCTGTAGACAGTTAGACTGCTAAACTTAAATCCAAATATAGTTATAACTATTTTTATGTATAGAATTTATAGGCTGAAAATGACGAATCTTTAATAAAAGATTTCAATTTATATAGATTTATCAAAGAGTTCTCCACTATTAAAGCTTTAATCATGAAATTTTAATGCCGAGACGCCTTCGAACAACTCTCAAAGACCATTAAAGACCATTTTTTCTCTCTATATACTGTAAATTCACCCCTTACGGCCTCTGCCTCGCCCTTATAATTCCAAAATTATTTTATAACTGATTGTTTGTGATATTTTGCCCAAATTGTAAGCCTTCATTGTCAACTAAGGTTAAATGAATATTTATGGCATACGGATTGGCTAAGAAATGAGTGAGGCAAGCTTTGAAAGAAAAATCTTCTAAATACAAATAGTATCGCGTCGTATCGGGTCGTATCGTATTCATTGATTGCATTTTGGTTTATCGAGGTCCAATTAAATGCGAGCTGTTTCTTTTTTTGTATTTCGTATTTTTTGTGATTGCTGAAATTGAACACGCTGGCCCAGATGCGCGACATGGAAGGGTGATGGGCTGAGGGAACGGGGCGTGGCAAGGCGAAAAAGTATTAAAATGGAGCACATTGGAAGAGTCATTGAATTGTGACAATTTGTTGCCGCTTCAAGTGCGCTTTAAGTATTTTTTGAGCAATCGCAGCGGGCAGCAGAGCAACTGAGCTGAGTGGCATATAACACCAATCAATCCGATCCGAAACGATCCTCAGGCAGCAGCAGCAGCAGCAGCTGCCCTTTCGTCAAATAAACAAAAACCATTAGCAAATGTATCTGAGAGATGCGAACGGGGCGACACTTGAGCGCATGTAATCGAATCATAAATATATATACAATATGCATACATAGATTTATATTTATGTATTTTGTATGTGTGTATTTGTATTTGTCGTTTTTTATTTGTTCTTCTTCTATTAATTTCCATTAGAGTTGAGTTATCTAAACACAATGCGACGCCTCAATTTGGTTCAAGTATCTATTGTGGTTGGCTGCAACAACTGTACTTTGTGCGGCGGCTCCGAAGGCTGTGAATTTGTTGAACAGACAAAAAGTCTCACAAATATATAGATACACACTTACATACATACATACATTCACAGACTGAAATAAATAGAATCAGTTCAACTCCTTTTCATAGTCTGTGATTTCATCAAACGAACTAAGGCAAAGTAATATCTTAGCGATGAGAGCGTGAGGCATGCCTAATTAATAATTTTATGTGTTGTGTTGGCAATTAACTTTAATTAGTAATATATATTTGAGCATATTTAAAAAAATATATATGTAATTTCATTTGTTACTATTTTATATGTATTTATTATAATTTATTTCATTATTATTAAATTTTATTTATTTATTTTAATTTATTTCATTATTATTAATTTTTATATATTTATTATAATTTATTTCATTATTATTAAATTTTTATAATACTTTTTCAATTTAATATTCCATAATTACATTTAATATAATAATATTTATTACTCATGCCCTTAACGTCTCACGATAATCGTTGCTCTCGTGTCTCAGCACTAGCGTCGTCTGGCGCTGCCATCTCTAGCGGCGTGTATTTTGCATCCCTTTTGCGTTACTTTCTGTTAACTGTGCATGTATTTGTGAAATGCCAGCGACTGTCGTCATTGTTGTTGCTTCAGTTGCTGCTGCTGTTGTTGTTGTTGTTGTTGTTGTTGTTGTTGTTGTTGTTGTTGTAATAATCCGAATTCAAAAAGTAGACGAATATTTTAAGAAATCATTTCTTGATTACGACGTTTGAAAACAATTTGTCTTTGCTCTCTCGCTTCACTTCTCCGATTCTATCGCAGCACTCCAAAGTTACTTAATATGTAAATGGTAGATATGTCTGTATGTACATACATATGAATGTATGTGTGTGTGTGTGCACATAGAGAGACTCAGAGTTGCCTGACTTGTTGAGCAGTTACTTTTTCCATTATTCTTGCGCCCATTTTGATTTTAATTCTTGCCGTTGTTGTTGTTGTTGCTTTCTTTGGTGCTTTTCCATTGGCTTTCATGAAATTAACTTGAAATGCTGTCGTCACAAACGAATATCTCGTAATAAATGCCATTTATTAGTCGAAAGTTAAATGAGGGCCCTCGTTCGGGCTGGCTGTCTCGCTCGCTCTCGCAGCAGAAAGCTCTTATTGAGTTTTTATCGTGTCTCCATGGCTGAATGGAATGCATGAATGGAGAGGAGGCAAGGACACGCAGTCAAAACAACGGCAACGACACCGACACATGCCACATGTGCCGCAGCAGACACGACCGACACCTGTTGAAGGGCACACACGCAACGCCACGCACACACACACACACACACACACACACACACACTCACCGACACGCGCCGTAGCTTGCAAAAGGACAACAGCCGCAACGAGCGGCGGCTGCCGCTGCGACTGCGAGCAGAGGCCGCAGCCGAGCCAAAGAGCGCGCCCAGCACAACACATGCTGCCAGCCAGCCAAGGTGAGAAAGTGAAAAGAGAACGCAGCAAGCAGGCAGGCAGACGGCAGCCCGAGCACAGGACAGAGCAGGGCCGACAGTTTGTTGTTGTTGCTCTCTTTTGCTGTTGTTTGTTTTGGCATTCGGTTTACTATGTGTACACACACACACACACACACACACACACACTCACACACGCATTACACATTTGGCAACATGTGCACGGCTCGACTGGCTCGTCAGGACGTCCCTGTCATAGGTCAGGACCGACAACGACAACAACAACAACAGAGCAAAATGTAAGCTAAATGCCACTAAATATGCAACATAATGGAGAGGCTTATGAGGCTAAACGGTAACGGTAACGGCAACGGCAACGGCTACAGGCACCCAGACAGGCCATTCGCTGTGGCCTTTAAGGTGTGTTGCGGCGTGTCACAACAACAATGCCGACGATGCTGTTGCCTGCTGCTGTTGCTGTTGTTGCTGATAAGAATAACAACAACAACAACAGCAACAGCAGCAACACAGGCAAGACCTCAACAGTTGGCCACGCCGGCTGCGGCTGTTGCTTGGTGACACATGTTGAACGACCAAATTGCAACATGTAAATGTTGCTGGAATTTAGATAATAATTTCGAAAATTTATATAAAGGGCCCAAGTGGAGCTAAGGGAGTTGGCTATAGGCGAAAGCTTTTGGCTGGCTGGCTTTGAGTTTGGATTAAGCAAAGCTATAAAAGGTTGGATTAAATATGATTATTATTGAATATTCTTATATAGTATTTAGTATTTATTATAAATTTAGTATTATTTAGTATTTATAGCACTAGTAATTATAACAAATTTAGTATTATTTATTATTTAGTATTTATAGCATTTAGTATTTATTATATATTTAAAGCATTAAGTATTTATAATAAATTTAGTATTATTTATTGTTTAGTAGTTATTAGTTATAGTATTTAGTATTTTTTAGTGTTTAGTATCTATTAGTTATAGTATTTAGCTTTTTAGTATTTAGTACTTATTAGTTATACAATTTAGTATTTATTACTTATATCACATTAGTTTTTTAGTACTTAGTATCTCTTGTTTATTATTTAGTATCTCTTGTTTATTATTTTTCGTATTTAGTATTTTTTGTTTATAGTATTTATTACATATCTAGTATTATTTATTATTTAGTGTTTATTAGTGAAAGTATTTAGTATTTATTTATAGTATTTAGTATTTATGAGTTATATATTTTTTGCAGTCTTTATTAGTTATAGTATTTAGTATTTTTTTGTAAATTATTATTATTTTCTTACATTCTTTATTATTATTCCCTTCTCAACTTCAGTTCCCACACGATTCCTTTAAGCCTTCAGGTGCATCATTTAAACTGAAATTCAATGCCGTCGTAATTATTTTCTCTACCAAAAACGATTTCCACCTTTCCACCCCAACTGTCAAATATGTCGAGGAACATTTAAATCGAAATCTTTAAGATTCTCGCTTTTAGATACTTTCCAACTGTCACTCAACAAAATGTTGCATTAGGCAGACTTCCGTTGTGGCGATTTCAACTGAGATACGAATATCAGAAGAAGAAGCAGCAGCAGGAGTAGAAGAGCCAGCGACAAAGCCATATCAAATAACATTGGCAATAAAAATCCATGAAAATTTCAACAAATGCCTTAAATCGAGGAATCCAGCAAATCAAATAGCAAGAAAAGGACGAGAGCAAAAAGAACAAATAAGATTGGTTCTAGGCGAGAGTACGCGACTAGGAGATACCTTAGGCGGAATATGGGAGAAATCGGAGAAATACATAATCTCTGTATATATTATTGAGCTATGGTATAAATCCAAAATCTCTAGCTCTAAGAATATTCAAGTTATGCTTTAAAAAAGAAAGTCAAATCGATATTTATCGAAATGAGTTAAGTTATCGAAAATCAGATAGCTACAGGATTGTACTGCGCTCTAAGAAATAGACAGCCATGACTGTATCTAAGCAGTTCTTGCTCCTTATCGGGATTATATATACTTTAGAGCTGCTGTCACGCCTCCTGCTGCCTGTTCACAAAACCAATATACCCTCTTTTCGCATTTGCAATGGGCTCAGGTTATAAAACACAAACCAAAAACTTTATTTCATGGCAGCACGCAAAACGCTGAATCTCTGACTACCTGAAATTTCAGCTGCTACGTCATCAAGTTGCCCATCAAAATTTTTGCGTCTTGTGCAAACACACACACACTCGCACACACATAGTTAAATATATACCTTTGGCATAGACAAAAGGCTGGGATCACGTTATCCTTTTTTTAATGGTTTCCTCTTTTGAAAAGGGGCGCACATAATAACAGCGGCTAATGCCCGAGAACCCTATAGAAATGGAACCAAACGGAACCAAATGTTGTATACTAGATTCTTCGACTAATGCCAAATACCGAAATGCTCGAGCGTCTCCGGCTGCTTCGGCTGGCTCCGGCTGCTTCGGCTGGCTCCGGCTGCTTAGGCTAAACGCGCAGCGTAAACAAATGAAAATCATTTTTGAGAAATAACTAAATGCCTTTTGTAGCTGCAGCTGTAGCTGTATTTACATATATACATGTGGATCTGTATCTGTGTCTGCATCTGTATCAGTGTGTGTGTATCTGTGTTTTAGGAGCTGGTTTTTCTTTAGTTTTGGCAAATGCACAGACTTCGTCTGCGACTCGTTCTCAGTTTTTCTTTTGGCAGCTGCATCCTTGTTCTATGCAAAACTATGGAAAATTCATCTTTTGTCCTCTGCGGATTACTCCAGTGTCAGATTCCTGTCACGTTAACGGATCGAATTTCAGCAGAGCCTGGCAGAGTGCACAGGTGGCTCTGCTTCAGATTTTTAGCACAGTGCGAATGCGTGCAGCCACCCTCGTTGTCATATTTGTTGAAAACTTTATCAACTAATAATGCAACCCCCTGGCAAGTGCTCAAGTCTCAAGTGAGGCGCATCGGGCGAGGGTTGCTTATAAAATTTAAGATATATGATTGATGTATGAATGCTGGGAAATGATTGTGAAGAAAATTCTTATGATACTTAAATTATACATATGGAGAAATATATTACATATAGTTTTAATTATATTAAATCTTTTATCTATATATTTTGATCTATTCTTGAATATGAATAACAGAAAATAATTGCTTAGAATTTTGAAGAGAAAAAGAGAACAACTTGAAATTCATATATGTATATTCATTATATAGTATTATATATATCTCTTTCATTTTATATATATTTATTGCATATATTTATAATAATATTAATTATTTTTATTATTTTTTATATATTTATAATATTATTTATATAGGGACATACAGCTGGAAGATAAATATCAGGAAAAATAGTTCCTTTTCGCCTAGGGCAAAATATATTTATTTAATCTTAAGATAGTGGCTGGAGAGTCTTGGAATCTCTACATTCCTGAGTTGCTATAAGACTTCTGCCTCAAATGAACCTTATTTGATCAATATACATATGTATATGTATCTACCCCTATCAAAACTATAACTATCAAAGCTTAACTATCAAAGAACCCTCGTTTATTTAAACAAATTAAATCGTCTCAGAAACTAAAACTCGATTCGCTTTCAAAGCTGCACAGAGTTTTGCATTGTTTAGCGAATGTCAGGGGTAGCAAGCAGAGAGAGAGAGAGAGAGAGAGAGAGAGGGAGTGGAAGAGAGAGAGGCAGAGTGTGTGGACTTTGGAAGTGAGGGTCTGCCCGCAGGTTGGGTTGATGAGGTAGCCGAGGTGGGTGGGGGAGTCTGTAGTTATGAAAAGGCGTCATAGAGTGTGTCAAGTCAAATATGTGCGCTATCCGCTATCTAGATTAACGGCAACTGTACGGATTTGAAATTCAAATCCCGGCGAACTGTCGAAAGCGTCGTGTATTTGAATTTCCCTTTGTGTGAGGCCTTTGCCTAAAGTTAGGCAAATGTATTTACATTTTAGAAAAACGCACAAAGATACTTTTTAGTGGCGCATGCAGGGTGGCAGCGGCAGCCGTAGTCGAGGACGGTCTCTAGATGTTTACCCCGAGATATGGCATACGTAACGTCAATTGCGACGCACATCAGAAAAAAAAAAAAACGAAAAGCCGAAAAGGGGGAACTTTGGCTATAGCTGAGGGATAGCCAAAGCAATAATCATAATACACACACACAGATACACTTATAGATACAGACACAGAGCTACAGATACAATGCGACAGCAGCAGAGCAAAAATAATATTAATGAGCAAGTTTTTGATTACGCGGCCATTAGCCGCACTCGGGAGTTTTTGAATTTGAATTCCACAAATTCGGGAAGTCAGCGACGTGGCCAGGGGCGTCTTTTGTTGCGTATTGTTTCCCATCGATGCGATTCGGTTTTATTGTCTACAGTTTTTATTTATTTTCCCATTTCTTTATGTTGATTCTCTTGCGCATTTGGCTGCAGCATGGCCCAAGTTCAATCTGAGTCCTGATCTCGAGTGGTACGTAAGTCAACTGATTGGCAGAATCTGTTGCGAGGCAGCGACGACACCCTCGACCTGACCTGTGCGCCCGAGGGTTGCTCCGGGCTGGGGATGGGTCGGCTGCTTGTTTCAAATCTAACAATAATGTAACGGCACATTAAAGCGCTCGAAAAAGGATGTGCGAATTGGGCGAAAAGTGGGCGTGGCCGCTATGCATGCCATGAGCAAATTATCATATTGGCAGATTGAGTTGTTGCGCACGACCGAGCAACGGGGGGAACATCATTAACAATAGATGTATGTAACTACAAAGCGAGTAACTGTGCTTTGGTGGGGGATGCACGACCAGCAATTACCCTAACTAAGCGAGAAGCTGTGGGGTGGCTGGTGCTTAGCGCATGCCAGCTGCTCTAGTCAGATCCTACAAGTTCCTATAATTCCAATATATTCTCTCTCCAATCTATAAGCTCTTGCAGTTCAAGAAACCTTTTGAACCGCCATAAAACAATGAACATAACTGAAAGCTAGGCAAGCAGAAAAATTGAATTTGGAATAGATGATGGCGTTACTTAGCATTGACTTGGTAATATTTATTGCGCTCTCTGTAGACTCTTGTTGCCCCAGCTGGTAAATTAGTCAGCGCATTTCAATTGAAAATATATACATACGCTCCAAATTTGTCTCTTTTTCGCTTATCTATACTAAATTCTTGGGAAGCTGTTGGCGCTCTATGTATGTATGGATGTATTTGTATGTGAATTGTTGACATTGATGATGTCAACAATGTATAAATAAATGTGCCGCCATATTAAGCAATGTCTTAGCAGTTAAACTTGACAAATTTAAATAAATTATATTTTGTGGATTTACTGCGAAACTTTTGGAGCAACATGTGTAGCGCGATGAGTTGTGGAATGACTAAGTCATTAGGCAAGTAAACTTGGAATAGGGAAACTAAAATTAGAGTTGGAAGTATAGATAATGATAAAGATAAAGATAATTTTTATTGTAATGAGAATGTCAAAGATTTTGATTATGAATAGGAGAATATTGTAATGAGAATGATAATGATAAAAATAATGCAACTGGAAATAATAAAATAAATAATGAAAATAAAAATAATATAAGAAGTTAAGAATAATGAAAAAGATATGCTAATGGTCATGATAAAGATGATAATAATAAAGATAAACATTGGAATGAATAACTAGAATTGTGATATAAAGAATTCTGATAATGATAATGATATTATTAATGATATATTTAATGATTTGATTATGATAAGGCTAATGCTAATGCTAATGCTAATGCTAATTCCAATGATAATATTAATAACAAGATTATATTAATAAATATTTGATAATAAGCATGATTAAAGCTAATGCTAATGCCTATGATAATATCTTTAATATTAGAATTATTATAATAATAAATATTTGAATTGCCATCAATAGACATGCTAATGCTGATCATAATGATCAATATTAATGCTAATACTTGAGATATTTGTCTATATGCCGCTTCCTTTATCATTTCTTTATTATCTCATTCTTCGAGATATTTTCTATACCATCAAATAAATTGTAGAACCTTCTTTTAGATGTTCTATCTGCTTTTTCGGTGGCTCTTTTTTCACACAGTCTTCAGATTTGTGATTTGTCATAGGTGTGGTTTGGTGTGGTGTGGTGTCTCTTTGGTGTTTTCTGTATTCTGTACTCTACCTACTAAGTGGCAATAAATCCACCCTTCAAAAACTCACATGTGACTTTGAATGTTGTCCATCTCTGCGTCTGCTGTTGCATTCTCTACTATGATAATTAATTTTCCAGCTTCGATATCAGTTTATCTGTAGAAATTCTATTCAAACTCATAAGCTGCACCCCTAAAAAAAAGAGCAATAAGCGAACAATGAAAGATTTTTAAATGGAATTTCGTATTTAATCCTCACTATGTCGTACCTTTCACACACACACACACACACGCACACAGATACCAAGATATGCTCTTAACTAAGCCAGCCTTAGACTTGCTGCTGTTGTTGTAATTCATCACCTACAAATCAATCATTTTGACGAACCTAGTCGTTGGGCACTAAAACGATGGTAAAGAAGAAGAAAAGAAATATTGAAAAGCGAGAAAGAGAAAGAGAGAGAGAGAGAGAGAGAGACGCATGCGTATAAAATGTAAAAAGCAATGCACACACAATAGATCAACGCTATCAAAGAACAGGGCCGGGACTGGGACTGGGACTGAGACCGGTATAGAGATCGAGGCCGAGCCCTGACATGCCCTGGCCATAGAGCGTATATAGCTCTTAGCCGCAAACGCTGACCTTTTAACACAACATCGCAGCGAGATGGAAGCCTGTCTGAACTAATTGTCCGGCAGTTTTCGAGTTTCGTTTCTCGTCAGCCTTTGCGCATGCGCGCATGAAACATGTATATGTAGATAGATAGACCTTATAGATTGATATTTGTATACCTAGGTGTGCGTGCGTGCGTGTGTGTGAGTGTGTGTATGTGTGTATGCATTGCATTGGCACTTAATTTGTTGTTCTTGTCCGCAGCGTTGGTGTAGTAAGCTGTTTGATACCCTGTAAATTTGGGCATGCAGCTGTCGTTTATTGAAACGAAAGGGACTTAAGATTAAATATAAATATAAATTTATATGTATGTGAGTAAAGTAGATATGGTAATTGAAAGTTGAAGGAAGATATTCCTTTACATATATATTTAAATATAATATAATATGAAAAATATATTTACTTTAATGAATTCAGTATAAATAATATAATGTTATAATATAATATGGTATAATATACCGATGATCAAAGATCATAATTGATTATTTCCTTGAATCATTCTCTTGGTAAAATCATCAAATATTCTTCATAAACTCTGATTATTATAGATGCTCATGTTCCTAATTTCCATACTTATAAATGAAATCCAATATATATGCTCGAATATTAAATGTCTCATGCGATTCCTCATCTGTAATTTATTAAAAAAATGAATAAAACAAAAGCAAATCTCAAGTACATTTGTAATGCCAAATACATCACTTAACGTGTGTCACGTAGATAGAATATTATTTGGAGAACTAGAAATGATATTACAAAAATACAGTTAGGATTGTTAGGTAAAACTTAGAAATATATATGATATTAATAAACACGAAACTTATATGAAGATTTTCAAAAAATAAAGTAACGTCACGTAGTGAAGATCTTTCGCATCAATTTTCGGTAGAAATTTAAGAAAATATATATTTAATCTATATAAATAATATAATAGATCTAGCACTACTTAAGTAACTTTCTCTAGTTATCTTTGTTTTAAGTATATGATAAGAAATAAGCTCTTTTCTTATTCATCATATTCTTTAGCTCATCCAAGTAAAGGGTATCAGTCCATATATCATTTCTTTAGTTCGCCTTTCTATAGATATTTTGACGAACTTCTCTCTGGTTTCTCGTCTGTTCTGGTGATCCTTTAGAATTCGTTGCCGTTGCCGTTGTCTTGTCTTGTCTTGGCTTAGTTTACAATGTTCCTTTGATTAGGCAGCGGACAGTCGATGGAGGTGGCCCGGCGTGGGTACGTGATTGGTATTATTCATCACTTGTCCTGGGCTCCTATCTGCGCCCGGTGCTTATCAGAATTTGTTTAGGCATTTTCGTATGTCGGAGTTGTTTTTGTTTTCTCTACCTTTTCGTGCGATGTTTAATTTAAATTTTAAGTATGTCTGTTCAGGTAGTCGGCAGTTCGCTTATCTAAAACAGGTAGAATCTATTTTAATGGAAATTCATTTATTTAGTTGTTTGGCAGCAGGAAGTGGCAGGAACTCGTAAAACGTGTTCAGTCTACCAAGGAGCGTAGAACAATTAAAAAATTTATAATTGAATTTATGGCAATTTTCTACGGCTGCATTGAAATTATGAATGGCTTTTGGCAAATGCACAAAATATTTGCAGGACTTCTAGCCAACCCCCTCGACACTGTCGACCCCCAGCGCGCCCAGTGGGCAACGATTTTTAGGGCCAACACCCAAAAAACTTTTGGATCCCTTACAATGCAGTCGATAAGTATGGCATAAGTACAATTCATTCGACTCGACAAACATACTTACGGCGGGCAAGTGGGTGGCCCGGGCCGGGCCGGGCCGTACGACTCAAGAGCTACCCACACAAGCCAAAGCAAAAACCCACCCAAACCCAAACCCAAACCCAGTCTAGCGCAGCTCAACGCAACGCAACCAGCAAGACAAACTCAGAAACGGACCCGGGACTCATTGTCGGTCCCTGGTCGGGCGGGCGCACAGCTGTTCAAGAGAAAATAGTCATTGTAATAAGAAAATTTTGATTTCATTTTTAGTATTTGTATAAAATTTAATAACGCCGCACAAGATGGCTGACTGACTGACTGACTGGCTGGCTTCGCTTGTTGTTGCTGCCAAAGTTGAGCAGCAGCAGCAATCGTAGCAGCGCTAGCGACAGCGACGTCACAGTCGACGCTGACGTTGCTGTCGCCGTCGCTGTCGCTGACGCTTGCCGAAGGGTGTGCAAGCGGGCAACTAAAACGCTTAAAACACACAATCTCGTTTGGGTTCGGTCGGGATTTCGGGGTTACGCTTAAACTCTAAGTACATTTTAACTTAACTGCCTTTTTTTTGTGTTAGTTGCGACGACGTCGTCGTCGTCGTCGTCGCAGCGACAGCGGCAGAGAGTGAGAGAGAGCGAGAGCGAGAGCATGGCGAATTGTAAGGCAAGAAGGCAAGCCAAAAGGATGATGATGAGGATGATGATTGAGGGCCGAATAAGAGCTTCAGAATGAGCATGAACAAGACTGTGGGGAACTGTGTGGAAGGAGAAGCAGAGAAGCAGAAGGAGAGGGAGAAGTGGAAAGGGTGGCGGTTGCGACTGCTGCTGCTGCTGCTGGTGGTAGTTTGAGATTTCTAACTGTGTGCGCAGCACAATTATAAATTTTTGGAATTGTTGTAATTTAGTTTTGTTTGTTTGCCTGTTTGTTATGTTAGAATGTAGTACTTATATTTCTCGCAATGTGTGTGTGCGTGTGTGTATGTGTTTGATGTGAGTGCTGTGCACAAGTGTGCGCCGTCTGCGCGGGCTGCTGGGCAAAACTTGCCTAGGCTGCGGCTGCTGATTATTACGATAAAGCATAATGATTACAGTTTTAGTAGCTTTCAGTGAGAGTGGGAGCGCGCTGGCCAGCGCACTGAGTGCGAGCGAGAGCGAGCGAGTTGTAATTGTTGTTCAGCTCAAAGCAGCAGTTGAACGTTTTCTTGTTCTTATTGCGGGATTTGCCAATGGAATGGAATGGAAAGGAATGGGATGGGATGGGAGGGGATTCGGTTGCCTCGGACTGAGGAGGGTTGCTGCTGCTGCTGCGCTTCGCGGGACTCGGGGTGTTCAGGGAGTTAACGGCATTGGCTTGCACTTGATTAATTGCGATTTATGCGCTGCGCTGCGGCTTATATATGCGATATATGCTAGACTTTTGTGTAATTATGGATAGCTGTAGCTATAACGGCTGCTGCGTCACGAGGGTTAGTTACTCAACGATTGAGCGTGTGTGAGTGTGAGAGTTAAAAAGGACACTTTATAGCGACGATTATATTTTAGGATAGCGAATAATGAAACAAAGTGCGCACAATGTGACTTACTTAGGGGTGCCGAAGCCCGCACGCTCAAACTTATGCTATATGTTAAATATACATACATACATGTATATGTGTGTATGTATTTGTGCAGCTGGGATTTTTAAAATCCATTCCCACAAGTAAATAATGTAAAACGAGATCAGCGCTGAAATGCTTAGCTGCAGAGCAAACGTCATTGGCTTTGCCATAAATGTAAAAATTGTTTGCATATTTCGCTTTGGCTGAGGAGGAAGAGGAGACAAGAGGCGAGGAGAGTGTGCAGCGAGCGAGCGAGCGAGCCGCAGGGCGAGGTATGTAGGTGCAACGCTTGTTCTTATTCCGACTACAAGCGCACATACATACATATATTTTTGCCTTTTTGTTTTGCTTGGCTCATTTGGCAAGCAACACCAATGTGCACACCCACTCATAAGCACATGCACACACATACAAGCACCGTAACTCAACGTCTGCAAGAGCGCAATAGCCCGTGCAAGTGTATGTGTGCATGCCGAAAGAGCGAGAGACCGTGCCAGCAGGAAAGAGAGCGCGCCTTAGCTAGACAAAAGTTGGCAATGGTCCAAGCGGCGGCATTGCTAAGTACGTTAAAATTCAAGCTAAACAATCGCCGCTATTGTCATTACTTTTGGCCCACATTCAAATGGCCAAGAGAGAGAGAGAGAGAGAGAGAGAGCGCGTAACAGCGAAGAGCACCGCACATTGGCCAGCGTTCTCTTTGCGCACAGCGTAGATTCCCTTTAGAGATGAGCGGCGAGCCCATAAACGATAGCATTCGATAGATCTAGTTAATGCTTAGCAAATTATGCTGCAGTAGCCAACTGCAGCAACACACACAACGCAAGACACGCTCTCAGCTCTAGTTCCATGCTCCGTTTCCTTTGCTGTCGCTGTCGCCGTCGCTGCTGCTGCTGCTGCTGGCTGGTACTGGTTGTTGTTGTTGTGATTCCAGAGAACGAGAACTTCGTGTGTAGCACGTCTCATTGTCGGCTTTTGTTCGTGCTCTTTGGCTTGGCTTCGGGTTCGTCGTTGTTGCGTCGGTCGGTCGGCCTGCGTCTTCGGCTGCTCTTGTGTATGAATGTGTTTGTGTGCGTTTGTAATTGATTTTATTAGTTTTTGGTTTTTGTTGTGTGTTTGCTGCTGTCGACGCTAGAGTTGACGCGACGCTGCTGTCGGCGCTGCCGCCGGCGTCGCTGTCGCTGCGAGCAGCGTTGATGAATTTTAAAAAATTTTGAATTGCCCGCCCTTTAGTCATTGACTAAACGTGCAGCAGTGCGAACACGAGCGCGCGCAGCGGCATACCCGGCTTCGGCTTCATTGTTGCATACCCCACAATAATAATTGTTATAACTATCCAAGTAACAGTAAACTAAATATAATAAATAAACATATGTGCACATATATAGTATATATCGGCAATTGTAATTAGCGCTAAACCAAATTTGTTTATTATTCGGCACGCGCGCAACGGACAGACAATTTGAGCAAAGTGATAAAAACAACTATAATAATAATAATAACAACAACAACAGCAACGACAAGAAATCAAATAAAAATTGCAGCAGCTGCAACGTGCAAACATTTGAATATGTGCTAAAAGTGAAGAAACACCAAATACATATCTAAAATAAATCTAATAAACATTTCGACTCGAAATTCTTGCTGGGATTACAAACGTGGATAATCGAACCGAACCGCTGCAAAATGGTAAATAGCTCGAACTAATCTATACAAATATGGACACAAGAATCAACAATAATCACTATATTTATCTAGTACATACTCATACGTACATACATTTATATATATAGTACAACAGCAACTGACTAGAATTTGTGATTCAGCGTCGCTAATTTCTATTTTATTGACAAAAAAAAAAAAATATCTCGCGGGGCGCTCCTTAGTCTTAGTCATTAAAGCAAAGTGTTAACTGAACAAGCCAAAGTATATGATATATACCCGTGTATTATACAGCCATTAGTATAGCCGTCTCTCTATATGATATGAGTGTGTGTGTGTGTGTGTGTGTGTGTGTGTGTGTGTGTGTGTGTGTGTGCTATATTATAAACAATTTTATGGCTCTGTCGCACGCATTCCCGCCCTCCCATTCGCCATACGGCGTACATATAAATCGCTTTAATCTCTGCATATTAATTTTTATTATTGGCATCTTATAATTTCCGGCGATTTTGATTAAGCACAAAACTATATAAGGAGCTGTGATTTAAGCATACACATATTTTCACATCTCTTTTTTTGTTTTGTTTTTGTTTTTGCTCGAAATCATTTTAATAAAGTGCAAGTGACGTCTAAAGAACTTCCGCTCTCTGTGCAAACTATGCATCAATACACTGAGCGAAATTCGAGGCAGTTGCTAAGCAAAATGCAATTAATTTGCGTATGGGATGATATCAGGTATGAAGAGGCGTGACATTTAGAAGGAGATGATCAGAAAATAGATATTGGCTGAGAGTATAGGTATTATTATAGACTGCATTGCCTAATGAAGATGTTCCCTTATATGATTATATATCTAGGTATATTTATAGTTATTACAAATTTTTTATATAAAGATATAATTGAAGATCCCTAGAAAGTATGGTTGTAATTAAGTACAGCCATACTATATAAAGATATTACTAAAGATCTCTTGAAAGTTTTGCTGTTCAACATTATCTAAAGACTATTTTTTTTGGTTCGTAATCCAACTTAAAACTAAAGATCTTAACTGTGCCAAATCTAATTTATTATAAATTATTATTTAAATCTATAATATGTAAACAAAAAATAATAAATATAAGCGTGTTTATATTATATATTTCCTCTAATTATTCTATACAGTATATAGATATATATAATATGTCAATTTAAGATTCTTTGGCCTTTGCACTCAGTTTTCTCTCTCATTTTTCATCCACTTCTGTTGCATTTCTCTCCTCAATATTCAATATATTGCCTATAAATATATTTGATTTTTTAGCCAAACAGTTTTAGAACTCTGCTAAATCTGTCTATCTCTATATATATATATGTATGTTACTGGCAATTGCATTGGGAGAATCACAAATTCTCAGTTTGCTTAGTTCACAAACGCATTTCAAATCGATTTCAATAATTCATTTCGGATAGTTTTTCCTTCTATTTCAAATCTCTCAGCAGCAGCAGCAGCAGCATTTGGTGCATGTGTGTGTGTGTGTTGGACAAATATTCGCAATTTTGGCTCAATAGATAGAAATATATTTGGCACATTAAGAACAGGCGAAGAGCTAGCCAAAATACAACTCATAAGAAATTATTATGATTATGATGTTGTTATAATTAGCGAAGAACAACAACAAGATATGAAGAAGGGGCAGAAGAGGATGAAGAAGACGAAGAGGACGACGCAGAGGCAGAAGCAGCACGACTGAAAAGCGATTCATAATTATTCAAAAATTGACTTTAAACAGCCGCCGCAGTCGCAATCGCAATCGCAGCGCGGTCCACGCTGAAGATCTCACATACAGCCAGAGTAGCTACCCTGCCCGAGCACTACCCCCCATCCCTACCCCTCTACACACACACACGTATCTCTTTGGCTATAAAGATTTTAGTTATGGTTTAGGCAAACATCTTCTGGCCGCTGCTATTTATAGTATGTGTGCTCTATCACAACTACAGCCACATCACCGAATTACACTTAAAAGTGCTTAATCACAGGCAACATTTACACAAATCATAATTCTGTAGACCCCCCCCCCCCCCCCTCACACACACTATGTGCGAGTACCAGATGAATATATGTATGTGTATGTGTGTGTAGGTACACATACATGGCCCAATCCATGATGCCCATTTGTGCAGGGCGCTCGCGCGCTCCTCTTTCAAGTTGTTCGTTATTCGATTTGTTGCTTTAGGTATTCTAATTCAACCCCCCACCCTCCATGCCCCCGCACACTCGATCAAATTTGTTTTCATTAAAAGGAAACGAAATGTGGCTGGTGGTGTTGCTGCTTTCTACGGATTCGACAAAAATGCGCCACAATTAAAGGCCGCAATGTATGTTTTAAATCAACGGGCACTCAAAATGCCGCCGCTTGGCGGAGGAAGCATGGGGCACACGTATTCGAATGTATATTTGAATTTGTATTTGAATTTGATTTGAAATAGACGCATTTTATTTATTAATTGCCATATCTAACATATGCTCGTGCAGCGCCACAAATAAAAGTACAGTTTGATCATAATCGACGAGCGATTCAGGCAATAGCCGATGCTTAAACTGTTTGCGAATTATAAGGGAGGATGAGGAATTTCGGGCGAATTGAAGTTGTATGGATCTTGACAGCCCTTGGTATGCTTAAGCCAATATATTTTGTTATTTATGTATATTTCATATATCTTTATACCTAACATATGTTTCTATCAATAAGTTGCTTTAACAAAAACTGAATTCCTGCGAAGTTTTCTGACTATTTTGTATATATGCTGAGTATTTCAAGCTATTTTGTATATATATCTTTGCATTCATTATATTTATATTTATTCTACTTAAGTTATTTAAACTCTTAACGATCTACAAGTTCGTGTGTCGCCAAACCCCGCTAGAATTTTCAAATAGTTCACGTTGAGCCACAAATATGCACTGAATATTCCACTCTCCATATTCCATATTCTCCATAAGTAATATATAACTTGACACTGTGATTCACATTGATATTGGCATATAGAAAGGGCTCCAAATACAAATGGCTTTCAGCATGAGCACTTTAGGCCACATACCTCGGCTATAAGTCAATGTATATCATATTTTAATTTATAAAAAAAAAAAAGCAATAATGAGACTGAGACTGAGGCTGAGGCTGAGTGTGTGTCAATAAATAAACTAATTGTTTATTTCATTTGCAGGCTTTTTAAATATTTATAAGCAGCGCACAATAAATAAGCCAACTTATTTTTCAACGCCCAAATACGCGCGGCTTTCAATTCTCCATTCCGAAAGGCATTCGCATTTTTATGGCACTTGGAAATTAAGTAGTCAGAAATGAGAGAGAGAAAGAGGGAGAGAGATCTTATGGATATATTGCATATTAAAAATAAATTCGTATAATTGACATGTATATATATATGAATATATGTATTGGGCAAATGTAAGCAGCGACAAATGATTAGC
This sequence comes from Drosophila paranaensis, assembly GCA_035047545.1. Taxonomy (NCBI): domain Eukaryota; kingdom Metazoa; phylum Arthropoda; class Insecta; order Diptera; family Drosophilidae; genus Drosophila; species Drosophila paranaensis. The sequence goes on along the minus strand of JAWNPL010000026.1, from coordinate 14,277,971 downwards.
TCAGCTATAGAATCGTAAATCTATGTTTATCTCAGCATCTTCAGATGTTTGTCTGCTCTGCCTTAATAGAAATTTCTATCTGCATATTGCCCTGTCAGATATCAATCGATATATGGATATATCAACTTATGCATATGCATGTTTTTATTAAGTTATTCAACTTCTTGCTAATGCAAGTGTAATAGATCTCAAGATCTGTGGGAAATATAAAATATTTCTTTAAAGAATTTGAAAAATGTTTCACAGATTTTAAAAGTCTTATTTTATTTTTGTTTTAAGACTTTATTTTTACCTTTTTTTATTTTTGACATCTGTTTTATTTTTATTTAATTGAAAAATTCTATTAATTTGTTTCTCCGGCATTTTCTAAAATATTAAGAATATTTCTAAAGTTCTTTTTTCATTTCAAACTCAATAATAATTTTAAGAATATTTCCAAAATTTGTAGATTAACAATTTATTTTCTGCAGTAAGTAAAACACTAAATTCTGAGTTAAACATATCTTAAAATATTTTCTTTAATGATTATTAAGTTTAAATAAACACCGAAAACCATTTGTCGCCAGCCATAAACAAATGGGAAATATTTTAATTTGAATGTCATTTTAATGGCATAATTCGGAATGATTTCGCTTGACGATGATATAAGAACGCGTTCCTAAAACATTTCTCATTTCGAAGGTAATTTGATTTTTTTTAGTATGGTAATTAAGTGCATTAGTTGCTTGGCTGGGACTAGAGATAGCACACACAGCTCTCTCTCTTCCTCTCTGTGTGTCACTCTCTGGCTGGCATCATAAAATGTCGAATGCAAATTCGTTCCATCACTCAAATTGTAGTTTTTCCGACAACTTTTTGAGAGCGAGAAAAACGAATTAAATGTTAAATGTAAAATGTAAAGAAATGTGAGCCTGGCCAGAGACAATGCGTGTCAGTCACTCAGTCAGTCTGTCCATCAGTCCATCAATCAGACAGTCAGTCAGTCAGTCAAGCAGTCATTCAAGTGCGACAGGCTATATGAGTGAGTCACTCGCGTCTATTGCTATCTATTGGCATCCTTTGTAATGTATGTGTGTGTGTGTATGTTTTTCTTTTTCTTTGATTCAGACAACAAAGAACCAAATGCCAAGTTGAGTTTTTTTATTGTTTGCTGGTATTGTTTGCGCTCACATTTAAGCCACGGCCCATTGCAACAAACTTCTATAAAGGCAATGCCTGACTAAAAACTATCCTCACCTAGATTAAGTTGAGCTGTTTGAGCTGAATGTATCTATTGCTGGATAGGGAAAACTATGCCAAAATGTAAAATAGATTTTAATTTAGATATATATTAATAGAGAGCACAAATTGATTAAGAAAACCTATTCATAAAGCAAAATTATTCTATACAACTTCCTATGAATTGCAGCTGAAAATCTTTGCTATTGAAGCTTATGAAAAAATATAGAAAATTATAAAATATACCTAACTAAATATTGAACTCTTTTTACAGTATATATATTATAGTATATATATTTAAAATTACAATTCTCTATTAATAAAAGTTTTTAAGAAGGAGACGAACATAGTCAGAGCAACTCTTTATGCTGATCAAAAATTCAGATATTCTAAAATACTCTATAATCTATATACTGCACATACTTTTGCTAACTTACCAGGGCACAACTTGCCCTGCTGCACAAGCACATTATACGCCCACCCTCATTGGCTCTTCGCAATTACAGGGTATGGGAAAACATGCTTAACCAATCAATCATTGCACGTGTTATATTTCCATTATTTTTTTGTCGTTCGTTCTTGATTAGGGCGCTCCATTAAAATATTTGAGAAACTTGAACAAATCAGTCAGTTTAAGCCCCCGTAATTAAATATTAATTAAAACATTGCGCAAAACTACAAAACAACAAGAGCAAGAAGCAGAGCAGAGCAGAGCCAGCAACAGCAGAAGCAGCCAAACAATAATCATAATAAAATTCCTGACAATTTCCACAGCGAAGTCTTCGCTGTGCTTCGTCACCCAAAAGTCGCCTCAATTAAAGGCGATTTAAATTTATAGATACGCTGGGGCAGAGCGAGAGAGAGAGAGAGAGGGTTGTACGAGCAGTTAGCCAATGCAGTAGCTGCCGGCGATATATAAAATGGCTTAATTAATTTTAATTATTTTCAATGAGCGACTATGAAATGAAAATTTCTTCCAAGGCGCAACTAAAACTTGAGGCAAGCCAGCCCCGTCCGCCCGGTCCGCCCTGCCCGCGGCCGAGAGCTGAATTTGTATTTGATAAAAGCAGCAATTAAGCAATGAATTAATCACTAAACATATGGGACACCCTATCTAATGGGTGCTACGGGCACCCGCGTGCCCCTTTGCTGCTCTGGCGGGCAATTGGCCAATTGAGTCGCCGCTTAACCCGCTCCTGTTGCCACATTTTATTTATTTTGTTCATTCTCCCGTTCGCTTGCGTCTCCCTGCTTTTTTTCGGGGGTAACACGAAAATTTGTTTTTCCAATTGTTTACTTTTCATGTGGCCGCCAGTTGGCTGCACATGCGGGCTGCTGCAAGTTGGCGAGGCACGCAGCCCAGGGGTAGGCGCCCCATTAATTTATTTGTGTGCAACATGCAAAGCAATTGACAACGGAAACCAATCGCAATTAGACATAAGAAATCAAAATGAAAATTCTGTGCTCTCGATGTGCTCATAAATCTGCAAAACTGCTAGAAATCCATTCACTCAGCGATGTAACGCCCTCAACTGTCAGCACCTGGCCAGAGAGAGAGAGAGAGAGAGAGAGAGACTCGCTGGAAACTCAATTTTGACAAATTGACAAGAGCTATTAATCAAATAGTTAAAAATACTAATTGATATCGAAGTACTATATGTATTAAATTGATATCACAAGTGGCCACAGTCGAAGCCATTTATGGCCAAAAATAAACCACAAATTTACTATCTTTTGATGTTTATTTAGTGTTAGTAGTTGATATAAGTATGTATGTATATATACGAATATATGAATGGGAATATGTATATATGTATATATGAATATATATTTTTATTATATGTATATCAACAGTTCATAAGTATGATACTATTCTGGTACTAAACAGGAAAGTCATTAGCTTAGCTCTTTTATATGCAGCTCAGGCATTTTATTATTAATGAGACTATCTGATTCATTGATAGACTTATACATTAATATATACTATATTCGTAATATTTTTTATAGTATTTAGCTATTTGAATTTATATTTATATAAGTATTGAACAAATGTTGATAGAACAAATTAGTTCATGATACAAACGAAGTCTTGAAGCTGATAGTATTATAGCACACTAAATACGATAGTTCGCTGGCTTCCTTTATTGTATTAATTAATTATTTATATATATTTTAGATCTCAAATTAGTTAACACTTGCCTAAAGGCAGCTCTCATATTAAATCTTGATATATTTTTTGTATATTTTTATAAACAGACAATTTGAAAGCCAAAGATTTTAGACTGGAAAATTTTCAATATTAGTTGATGATTGAAATTGTATCTATAGACACTATTTATATTATATGTATGTATATATGTTTATACAAATGTATATAGATCAGTTTTTCCTCTAATCAAAATACAAATCAAGCTTTGTTTTATTATACTTTTCTCCAGTTCAAAATCAATAGAAAAGCCAAGCAAAACTGCCCAAAATCTCTTAAGTCTCCTCAGTTTTATTCCCAATAAATTTTACTGGAATTTCAACAAATAATGGATTTACCATTCAAACATATTAAACAACCCCAAGTTAACTGCAGTTATTACGTTTTACTTTTAGTCTTTGTACATTCCAAAAATAAAGTATTTTGTCAATTCCATAAAATCCTATTCTAAACGCCTTAAGTTTGATCATTTCATGCGAATTTGCAATGTCAGAATGTTATTTGTTTTCATACATAAATATTTCTTATTCACATTTCAAGTTCCCAGCCCCTGTTGACGCGCATACACATACATATACACGCTACTATATGTGACGATCTTAAAAGTTTCTAACCCTGACTGGCCAATTAATAGGAAAAAATATATTTTGCGTCTCTCGCTCAATGCCAATGCCTGGCTTGGCTTGGCTTGGCTTGGTCTGGCTGGGGCTATAGATTCATAATGGAGTTTGTACATATATTTATGCGACAGACTGTGGAATCCAGTTAGTCAGCTGGCCATATGGAACGCTCTGTCGGCTCGTAGCAAGGGGTTGTCAGCTTCGCCCTTGTTGTTGTTGTTTTTGTTGTTCCTTTGAATCGAAATGTCTGCGTGCACTTAATAAAATAGGATTAACATTTTATAGTTGCATTGTCTGTGTGTGTGTGAGTATAAAATTTCGACAACTGCGCATTGCTGCCTTGTTTTTTGAAGTCGCATTTCGACTGCGAAACATAGTCTTTGTGCATACAAATACAACCAGTTATTGGAATGATGACAGCTGCGAGGTCTGATAAAGAGGCGTTGCCTTTGCATTAGTCCTGCGTAGCTTATAATAAATTACAATAGTTGAGAATCATTCTAAAACGTAAATAATCCGCTGATAAACCGTAAGCCGGTTTACTTGGGGTTCAAAAATCAATGAAGGCATTTCTGAAAAATATTTCGAATGAATACTAATCACAGGACATAGATTGACATAGTAAATGAAGTTTAACCGGTTCGCAATGTTTAGGAAAAGATTTCTATAAACAGGATTTCAGCAGTTCATACGAACTTTTTATGTAGAACTAGGAAAACTGGTTCACAAATGGTTAAATAGTATTACAAGTTAAAAATTACCGTTTCATAACCGGTTCAGGTGTTAGCAAATGGCTTTTCAATTCATCCAATATCATATTTTTGTTTACAAACGAAAGTAAGGGCTAGAAAAAGACATAAAACAATAGAAGTCAACATAATAGTTAAGATAAAAGTAGAGTGAACCGGTTCGCCATGGTTGATAACTGTCTCGAAAGTGGTTCATGGCCTGACGCCTGCAATCTGCAGCCTGCAGGACCTGAGCTAAATCAATTTTACAACCTTGCTAGACTTGCCGCCAACCGGTTTCTCCTAATGTCATAATTTTGGAGTGAATTGAGCTGTGGCTGGCTGTGCGTGTCTCGAGTATCTTCCCATGGATGCATCCGCCAGATACTTTTCGGGCATAACTTATGCATCAACGCGTACAATTTCGAGCATAAATCGCGCGCTGTCACCCGGCAGCGACTCGCCTGTTGTCATCATCGTCAGCCTAATCATCATCGTCGTCGTCATCAGCCATCCATCCATCGGCTGCCCAACTAGCTACAGCATTTATCGCTGCCTCTCTTTCCTTTTGCCTTTTGTTTCTTTCTGTTGCTGTTGCTGTTGCTCTTTCCCTCTCTTTAGCCGTCGTTAAAATATTTTTGGGTGTGTTCTGTATTTTAATAGCGCTGCTACGAGCCGCGTGCGCATTGCCACTTCCTTTCGTATCGCACACACACATACAGAGACATACGCACACCCGCACACTCACACTCACACACACATTTTAATTTCTTTCGAATTTGTCAAAAAAAAGAAAAAAACGTAACATGATTTCAGTTTTTACTTACTCAAAGTCTCTGGCCGCACATTAGACGCGTTTCTCAGCTAATCCCGCGTGCGACTCACTTTGAATTATTAAAACCAAATCTTGATTGTATATAAACGTACATATAGCTCACCCCATCCACACACGCTTCGAGTTACAGTTTTTTTTCTGTCCCAGTCGTGGGGTATTTCTCTTTCTTTTTTTTTATAATATGTCTCGCCGTTGCGATCGCACGAACTCTTCCCTGCCCAGGTATGTGAGGCATTTCGTCAGTTATCTGCCGTAATAACTCCCCCACCTTGAGCAGTGCACATAATAAATCTGAGCTTCGTTTTCGATTTCGAGTTCGACTTCTACTTTTGCTGTTTCTCATTTCTTCTCTCGCTTTTAGTCTCAATTTTAGGATTAAAAATGTCGTCAGCATTTTTTAAGCTGAATTCAGTTCTTGCCTCACATCATTTGGCATTGATTTTATTAAAGAAAAAACAACGAAAAACACACCCAATTTATATGTATCTGCCCGTGTAGATATATATCTCAATTCATTTACTTATTGGCTTTCTGACAGTTTGATTTGGGTTTGCGTTTCGCCCAACTATTCATCATGCGAATGCGTTTTTGATTTAATTCGGCCCTGCTAGATGTTCCAATTAAGAGCGCATATTGCAGATATATATATGTATATATATACTTGATCAGTCACCCAGCCAGAAACAACTAACAGCAAAAATAATAATTTATTAAAATTTAAAGCGCATGACTTTCAGTGCAAATGGCACAGAAACAACAACAGCAACAACTAGCAGAAATAAATTGCTATGATTCATGCGTCACACTTGCGCATAATAACTGGGAGAGGGCTAAAAACTGAACACAAAATTAATTCCAATAACTCAGACACGACTGCCAAATACCGCGTGCTTGCAAAAACTTTGCTTTAATCAGACTGCAAACTGCTTAAAGCTCATCACAGACAAGCTAGAAATTTTTAGATTTTTTTTAAATTTTTATAGAATTTCTTAGAATTTTGCTAAACCGAACAAATATGCCCGCTTTGTCGCCTGGTGCAGGTATTGGCAACTTAAGGAGCACAAGGCAACAGCCAAGTCGAAACGGAACAGGCAACAAAAGCTAGCGGCGCATGGAAAGAAAGAAACGTAAGATGCTGACGCTGACGCCGACGCAGATGTTGACGTCGACGTCGACGCTAACAGCAACGCATGCGCAGCTGATGTTGGCGTTGGCGTTTGGCATCAGCTGCTGTTTGGCAGTTGCCCAGTTGTCAGCTCGCTTTTCGGTATCTGCGGAGATTTGTTGCCCCTTGTGGCATTGTTGCCAGGCGGCTGGCGGCTGGCTGCGGCTAGATTCTAGATATACTCTCGGTGGGCACCTCTCCAGGTGTGCGCCACAAAAATGTGCTTACTGCTGCAAGCTGTGTGTCCCAAAAAAAAAGACAAACTCTCGCAATTTGTTGCATGTTATTCGAGGTGTTCGTTGTTGTTGTTGCTGTTGCTGTTTGTTTGAGTTGGCTCAAATATTTTGTGAATTTGAATTTCCAGACCAACGGAGCGAGCCAATGCCGCCGCGTGTCAGAAGGTGCATTGATTGTCGAATGACAACCTAATTGAGGCTATCTATCACCTGGCACTTAGTTTAGTCGAAGCAGCCGCTGAGCGCCCTAAGCTCGTCGATGCAATTAGCAATTAAATTATCGTTGACCTAATGCCCAGGAAAGTCTTTTTCGACTTATTTGTCAATTACAGTTGCGACTTGGCCAACACCAGCAACAGCACCATCAACAGCAACAGCAACACCTATCCGTAGATAAATACAATTATGTGTAGTCTGTAGGCTAGGTGCTTTGTTTGTTGACAGTAAAATGGAAAACCGAAAATCACTCGCATGACTTTAATTACAATTTAATATTTATTTAGTTCGATAAGCGGCCCACAATTATTGTATAACACACGAAGTATTCAGATATGACTACACCTAGTCACACACGCACACACACACTCGCACGCGCACACGCACACGCACACCTTTGTTGATTGTATTTTCGAATTGTTGTGCGAATTTATTTAACAAGTCGCTGATACCAGGAAGAAGTTGCCGTCTATACGCCTTTCCACTTAATTAAAATTTAAACCTTGTTTATATTTAAATGCAATTTCTGATTACAGTCAGCTCTACATATGCCGCTTCAAGCTAAAACAAATTGGGAATTATAAGTGAAATGCACAAATGACTATGCGTGGCCCAATTATGACGCTGTGATAGGTGTTAACACAGCCCTAGGGCTACCCAAGCAGAACCTAGTTCTTCGCGCACATAACAAAGAGCGTGATAAACTTTAAACAAAGGCAGGCGTCACATTGGCCTTTTAGCTACTTTTCCTCAGTGGGTTTATCAGCTCGCGGGCCAAATTGCCTAGAATTAGTTAACACATTTGTTTTGCTGTTGCCCCTTCCTCTTGTTGCTGCTCATAATTAAACAATTTGTATTTTATGCCATTTGTTGAGGGCGCGCATTTAAATTAAAATTTTCTTTGGCTTTTAGCCGCCGCCTGATAAGCCATAAAAACACGCCTAAATCAACAATTAAATTGCGTTTCCAAGAAACCAGCAACAACAACAAAAAGAAAACGAAACGAAACGAGCTACGACAACGGAACGTATGTTAGAGCGTTATACTTATAGATACAAAATGTATCTGTAAGATACATTTGCAAAAAATAAATGCCCGGAGATTGCAACAAGTCGCAGCAGCTGCTGCCGCTGCAATGTGTTGTCGCATGCGAAATGAGCATTAGAAAGAATCTGACAAAAAGGCGAAAACTAAAACGAAAATTCAAATGATTTGTGTTTTCCTTTCTTCTTTTTTTTGGGATTAGTTTTGAAAAGGCGAATGTTAAGCCGCAATGCGTACGTGCAAAGTTATAAAGAACAACGACAACACAAGAGCAACAATTGCTCCGTATCACAGGGCGAAGCAACGTGAGCGACAACAACAACAGCAACAGCAAAGGCCAAGCATTAGTGCAGCAGAGCAAGATACAAAGAACCAATATTGATGAATGTATGTGTGTGTGTGTCTGCTGGATTTTTCAATGCATGTGCGTGTCCACTTTTTCATTTAAATGATTTTGCACCCAACTCGCATTTCAATTAATCCATTGCATAACTCAAGAACTCCGCAAAGAATTAGAGCAGAAGGAAAATAAAAACTGTGTGACAAAACTGAAGCTGAAGCTGAAGTTATTGAAATAAAATAAATGGCAAAAAGATAGATTTAATAACTGAAATGATCATATTTTAGATATATTCTAATTTTTTTATATAAGAATATATAATCATTTCGTTGAAATAGAATATATAACTGTATAGATATGCATTGAACATATTCGATTTTTATCAGATATGAGCATGCATTATATCTAATAATATATGCTAAATATAAATAAAAGTCTTCAAGCAAAGCTGAAATAATTGAATTTTTAAGTTGAAATATTTAAAAACTTTTGTTTGGGAGTTAAACAATCATTTGAATTTAGAGATAACTAAAACAATTTATTTGTCTTTTCTATTTTTATAGAAATAAATTAAGCATTTCCACAAAGTCTGTAAGCTGGATAAGGACTACAAATGCTTCATATATTTCTATAAAAACTAGAAATCTATATTCAGACTCTAAAAAATTGTTTTGAATTTCATAAAAACTGCAATCCTCAGGTTAAAATCTTTAATTTGTATATAAATTAAAATAAAGTAAATAATAAAACTGCATTAGTTTATGCTTCTTTCCTTAACGTTTGAAAAATTCTCAAAATCATTATAAAAATCTCTCGCAAAAATGGTAAAATGCGAATCTAGTTTCGATCTGCTCGAAATTGCTGTGGAAAAAGTAGCTCAAAGTTTGCCTTGGTGATTATGGCTGCTTACTAATTGAAGCAGTTCGATCCGTGCTCGGGTCTTACATGCACACACACACACACACACACACAGACAGAGGGAGAAAAGTGTGCTGTGTGCGCATTAAGATCAGATACAAAGATACATTATCTGAGCTGAGTTACGTCTTCGCTTTGTAGGCGGCGTTTGGCGCAATTAAAACGCTTAAAGCTAAACAGCAGAAAGTCAGACAGTCAGTCAGTCAGGCAGGCAGTCAGTCTCGACTTGAGTTGACTTGACTTGTATGCTACTTAAAGATACATGCCACACACACTTACACACACATATATATATAGACACAGAGTCAATTCGTTGTTGATCGCCCTGGCGTTTGGGTGCAGAGTTTTGATCTGCTGTGTGTCTCTCTGGCTCTGGCTCTGTGTGTGTGTGTGTGTAATGTATAGATATAAATAAGCGATACGTGTAATTCGGGTCACTAACCGTTAACAATAAATTTCATTTGTTTAAAAGTAAGAAAAAAAGGCACATTTTTGCGGTAGCTAAGCCAAGCCAAGAATGGGGCCGCGGGCGGGGGCGGCGGTAGATAACTGAGAGCTGACTGTAAGAAATTGACATCTGATCATTTGTAATTATTATTATTATTGCGCATTGCGAGACATGACATGGCAGCCACTGGGCGTGGTTAGCCAGCGTATCTCTCTCTCCCTCTCGCTCTCTCTTTCTCTCTCTATGTATTGGCTGGCCAATTCAAATGAGTATCGAGTATTGAGTAGCTGGTTGGCTGGCCTGCCCCACACACTCACACACATAGTCAATTTGATATACTTGTTTAATGACTGCATTCTAAAGGCCGCCAAGCGAACCGGGCTCGAATATCGGCGCGTAATGATAATTTACATGGATCCCGAATAGTTCACTGAACTCGTTCAATCAATCTTAGATTCGGCGCATGGAACAATTAATGCCAAAAAATAAGAAGAAGAAAAAGCAGAAGAAGAAGCAGAGTGGAGAGAAAAATAACTCAACTCTGTAACCACATGGCTGAGAGATTGAGCTGAGCTGGGCGGGCGGGGGCAGTTGGGGCTGCGGTCTGGAGGGGGATTGAATTTTGAGGCTTTCTTTCTTTTGATTTGTAAGTAGTTTCGGCATCGTCGTCGTCGTCGTTGTTGTCTACTTGAAGCGTTTCAGTTTTCGTTACTTAAGTCCAAGTTAAATGGAACCAGAAATTATTTGAACGCCTTCAAGTGCTACACACACATACATATGTACACATACAGACACACACATATTGAAACCTACGAAGCCAGAAGTCTAAAGTCGTAGCGTAATCATGACTTGATGCGATTATAAAATGCTACAGCAACAACAACAACACACCCAGCTCTTTGGCAGCATAAAAAGAAATTAGATACACACACACGCACACACACACACGCACGCACACATACATCTGCATCCCAACAACAACAACAATAAGTTTCAATATTCAAATGAAATTTGAAATGAAAGAAAAAAATGACTAACGAAATTTGGTCGTCGTTGTTGTTGTTGCTTAGAATTGTCGAGTAAGATTTTATAGCAACAACAACAACAACGAAGTATATGAGTTTACCAAGTGAAATGCTTAAAGAAATGTTAACCCACATCAAAAAATATCTCAACTTAACACACTCGCACTCGCACTCGCACACACACTCACTCAAGTTATAAACAATTAAAGAAACTTTTTGTATAGAAATTCAAAAGTGGCAGCTACGAAAAATGTTCAAATGCCAGTCAGCAATTGGTGGCAACTGCTTTGGAGTTTGTGGCAAGCACGGCGCTGAGGGGGGCAGGCACAACTTAAATGAGTTATGTTGTGCTGTGTGGGTGTTGCTGCTGACAATGAGTCTGCGCTGGCCGTGTGTCCGTGTCCGTGTGCGCTTAAACCAACTTTCTAGCCAACTAGCCCAAAACTAAACTCAAATATTTGTCTACATTTTATATAAATTGCAAAGAAATTACACAGCGAAAGTTCTTGATAAAGAGTCAGGGAGAGGGGGAGATAGAGAGAGGGAGAGGAAGAGAAATATAATAAGTGGGAAATTTCAACTATAATTCATAAACAGTTTTGGCCTCAGAGTTAATTCTAGGTTTCAGTCGATTGGTTTAAGAGTTCAACGTGAAGACAAATCAATTGTAGTCGCTGTTCGACTGACGCCCCTTTGGGGCAAGGCTGCGGTGCTCTCCTCCTAATTTATATGCTCGCAACAATACAATAACAATCGGCATTGGCCATATATGGCGAGGGCCAGAGCCGAACCGAGTCGAGTCGAGTGCTCAGTGTAATGAACTTGTCAGCCAGCCGTGTTTAGGGAGTGGGCTGGGGCTGGAGCAAAGAAAGTCACAGACAGTACGCATAAGTACAATAAGTTTTTTCGAGATACGAGAGTCAACCGCATAATGACTATTCAAATGCGAGCTGCTCCATTTGTTTCCAGGCCGATTGAGATGGCGATAGCAATAGAAATAGTCGCCTGGTGGCATAGGTAATCCATTTGGCTTGCCGATATCTCTGCAGCTGTCACAAAGACACCAACTACAACAGTCTGTTTCAAAAGTATGCACACAGTTGGCCCAACACTCAACTCTCAGCCAGGCAGCCAGACAGCCAGCTGCGCCCGAAAGCGTATCCCCCAGCCACGCTGCCGCCTTGTGGGCTGACTAATGAAACACAACCCAATAATTTAGTAAGTTTTACCTACGCATGCGCAATTCAACTTACAGTCGATGCCTCAACAATTGTCACAGACTATAAAAATAAGCTACAACAAAAATAAAATGGAAGGAAAAAAACTACAAAACGAAGAATCAATTTTGAGCTTTGAGTATTCGAAGACTAAATACACTTGGGCTAGCTTAAGAGAAGTTTGGGAGAGGAGTTATGATGAAGAAGTTGAGATTGAAGTAAGCTTAAAGTGAGGATCGTAGCTGAGATTGCTGTATAGGAGATATTTAGCTATAAAGTAACAGATCTAATGCTGAGCTAAGACCTGAGAGAGCTGAGCTTCAAATAGGATTGACTATGAGCCTATGGCTAGTATATGGATATAGTTTAACTATAGTTAACAATAACTGTATCAGAAACACCTCCTATAACTGTAACTATAAAATAGTCAAGATATATATCATAAGATATTTTAGGAATCTTTGCTCAACTCCTAAACAAGTTCATGGCTATCTTTGCTGCATTTCTACTCAAGCTAAATTCTTTTTCCCTTTACAATTCGTATCACATTTGCTGTTTATATTCAACTTTGTTACATACTAGCCAATAAAATAGTAATGCTCTAACCGTAGAGTATCTAAAAAAGTAGTAAAAAATGTCACTGAACTCGCGCGCGACGCTTTTTCCAGCTTTTTTTTTTGGGTGTAGGCCAGGCTTGAGCTGGGAAGTAAACAAAGGCACGTTTGGAAAAAAACGAAGAAAAAAATCTTATTTCGTTTTTTTTTTTAGCTAGTTACAATTGTAAGTAGCACACCACGACGACGACGACGACGGCGGCGACGCTGGCGTCGACGGCGCAGTTGAAGCAACTGCGCAGGCGCGCGCGTGTGCGTCATGAAATTAGTTTATTTGTTTGCATAAGTTGTTTGTGTGTGTGTGTGAGTGTGTGTAGTTGTTGTGTTTGGTTTGTTGTAGCAATTTCTAATAAATTTGTTGTTGGCAGCGCCAGTGTCATGCACACCTGGAGCATAATTCGCCAGCCATGAGTCAATTTCCGTCAGCTGCGTCCAAATTATAACAAAAATTGTTCAACTTGTATGAATAAAAGGCAAAATGCATATGTTAAATTGAAAGTCTAAGTGTGTGTGCGAGTATGTGCGTGTGTGTGTGTGTCTGTGAGTGCGAGTACTCAACCGAAGAGCCGTAAAGGGTGTGCGAGCTGAGGGAGAGGCAGAGGGAGCGCAAAGAAAAGCCAGCTCCACTTAGGCCAGAAGAATGAGCTCGGGGAATACTGCGACGTTAGAACAATAAACACTATACAAATCAATGCTCGATGCCACTTGAATTCATCCAGAGCGAGGCACTCTGAACCGAATGGAATGGGCTGGGATTGGGTAGGGATTGGAACTGGAATTGGGATTTTCGGGGCACTTCCATGGGCTTGCCTTGCCCACTTGAACGTTCGATGACATTTCAGTTTTTATTTTAGTATTTCGACTCTGTGTAATTATAATAATACATAAATTTGTGCCGCGCCACGCATAAAGCGAAGAGAACCAGCCCAGAGCTGCCCTGTAAAAGGGGGAAAACAAGAGGGAAAAACTCAAATTCATTTCAATGGAAATTCTAAACTCAATTAAAGGCAAGTTTTGATTGCTTCTTTTTGTTTTTGGGCTGGAGTTTATATGCATAAATGCTATAATTCTAGATGTTTAGATTAAAGAGCTGATCGTGACTCTAAGCTACCTCTCTGTCTCCGATTTCGAAATACGTGGTATATTAAAAATGGAATCTGTAAAATCATTTCGAGTGCTACAAAGTTTAACGATTCCCAGTTACGTACTTATAATACCTAAATAAATATATGAGCATACGTATGTGGCTGTGTGTGTGTTTCTGTCTGCCCTCCAGGCAGTCGAGTACTCGTAGCTGTACTTATATGGACCCCATTAAAATGCGTTCCATTCGCACTTGAGCCGCGGAAACTGTTAGCGAGTGTGAACTGTAACGTTGCTTTAACTTCTTTGACGCACATAGTTCACTGTACTAAGTAACATGCAATAACTTTGTTAATTTGTCATAATTATGCCCGAACAAGTCAAGCCGAGTGAGAGGGGGAGAGGGGGAGAGTAAGAGGGAGACAGTTACTGTCTGATATTTTTGGTTGCTGCTTTTTTCTGTAGTGGGCCTCACTACAATGCCGTGCTTTATTTAAAGGCACAAGGTTAAGACACATTGTCGCTGCGTGTAGGTTCCACACTCCACACTCTGCACTGAGCAGTGTAAAGCACTGGCAATAATTATTTTTGGTTTTAATATTAAGAAAACGAGAGAAATAATAAAAATAAAGCCATTTGCTGCTGCCCAGATTGTATAAACCAGTTTCTAGTTGTTTAATTTCAATGCTTAAAGCGCACAATTGATTGGAGTGATTATTTTTTGTATTATTATAAACGTTATTGTTAGCGCGATGTCTGATCGTAGACAGAGAGAGAGAGAGAGAGAGGAAGGGAGAGTCAAAATCTAAGCAGACTCCATAATAGATGTCTAGAGAGACAGAGAGAGAGAGAGAGAGATAGAGAGGCAGAGGGAGAGTCAAAATCTAAGCAGATTCTATAATAGATCTATATAATATATATCCCTAGTTAGTTTTGCTTCCTGCTTAACTGCAGCACTCAACATATTCCAGCTTCGTTTCTCCGACTGGCCACGCCCCTTTCCTAGCACTCGTTACGCATTTAAATGTGACAGCTCCTAACTCAAATTGAATAATTATCAACTGCTAATAAATACATTCATATGATGTGGCAATAAGGCAAACAGTAATAACTAATAATCGTAATCATAAGCACAATTTTGAATGACTAAGTTCCTTCCATGGCACATAATGTGTACATAGAAATATATGTATTTACATACATATATACGCTCTCCGTCTATGCCCATTAAGTACGCACACATATCCATTCAAACATATAGGAATGAGTGCTCACAAATGCAAATTGTAAATCAGATACGGCATAAAAATATTGAACACATGGCGCAGCGTTAAGTGAACTGAAGTTTTCAGTGCGGGTGTAGCAAAAGGAGGGGGCTGAAGCGGCGGCGAGGCGGGGCGGAGTGGGAGGGTGAAGCGGGCCAATCGTATTGGACAAGGCGGGAGAAGAGCTGGAAAAAATCGAAATGAAATAAAGTTAAATAAAGCACAATAAAACGTACTTAAAGATTGACGATTTGTGGCAGCGCCGGAGCGATTACCGTGGTGCCAAGTCAATGATAATTTAGCGAAAAAATATTAATATTTAAATTAAATATGAAAATATGAAAAACTATGAGTTACAAAATTATTAATGATATATTAATAAAATAAATTAAATTATTAATTTAATAATTTTTAAAATTGTTTAATAAATTATATTAAGCTCAAGACTATTTAATACAACATTTAGTTAAATATTAAAAATACAATTTATATATTTTATAGTAAAATTAATTTTTTAATATTGAAAAAAAAAAAGATGTGAACGGAACAAAATTATATGAACTATAGATAATCCACATAATAGATAATAAATATAAATAATAAAAAATCGAATATATTTTTAAAAATATACTTTATATATTTAATAAATAAAAAAATATATTTAATCTTAAATTAAATTGAATATAATTTTTTAAAAAGTATTATTTAATCAAACAATAATAATTCTGTATATTAAGTATTAACAATTCTGTATATTAAGTATTAACAATTAAACCCACTGTGCATATCGCATAAGTTTTGGGTAGAAATACAGAGACGATACACACACCATACATATATTATTAAGTATATATATGTATATAATTTTATATATATTTATAAAGTATGGTCATATAGGCTACATATGTATAGGCGATTATGAAGAATTCCTGTGCATTGGTATTTGTGTGTGTGTGCAAGTTTATTCGATCTTAATATAATTGGCTGTCAGTGCGACGTTTGATCGCCCCTGAAAAATATATACAAACACACACACTCACACTGAGAGCTAAAAGCGCACAAAATGTCGGCAGCTGTTTGTTAGTCGAGAGAGTGTTATGTGTGTGTGAGTGTGTGTGTGTATTGTTTCTTTGGATACAATTTATTTGATTCTCTTCAAACGAATGCATTTGCAATCATTGTTATTCATAATATCTTGGCCCATTTCAAAATGGCCCGCAAACATTGAAATTTCGTGTGAAGCTGAACGACGTCCCTCGCCTCCGCCGTCGCCCTCACCCCTCTAGTCTAGCAACTGCTGTCTGTTGGCTAATTGAAAATCAATTAATGTGGCATCGCATATTGGCAGCATATCAGAATATCAGACGATGTCAGACGCGCTTGTCAGAAATCAGAGAGAGAGAGAGAATAATAATAAAGAAGAACGAGCTCGAATCCTTCTTTCTTTTGTTTTTGCTTCGGGTCTTTTTAGTCTTTTTGTTTGTGTTTTTTTTTTCTTACTTTTATTTTTGGCAATTGGAATTTGAGTCCGAAAACTTCAGGTTCAATGAATTCTCAAGTGCGTCTTAAAGCGTTTCACAAGTCTCGGCCGGCACAAGCTTTGCATGCCCAAGTAGCCCGAGATCGGGGCTCAGTTTCGAGCTGGGATTGGTTATTATAATGCGGATTTAATTAACGTCTGTAACTGGAGAGATGCAAATTGCTAACTTGTCGTTTCTAATTGTTGCAGGTGAACAAACAGTACACGGCCAACGATCTGGAGGCTTTTATGAAGATAGCCGCCAACTGGCAGAGCAGCAACCACAACCACCTGCTGGAAGGTGTCGACCTGAAGACAGGTAGAGTGACTCGAAATTTGATTATTATTTCAGATTTATTCAAGACCTTTTTCTATTCACAGAAATGACGCAATACATGAACAGTCCCTCAATGAACATGTATAAGAAACGGGAGCGCACACAGAACTGGAACCATCAGGAGAAGAAATACTTGCTGGATCTGTGCCGCAAGGACATGCGCATCATTGAGAATAAGCGACTCGATGCGGGCCTCACTGCCGTCAAGAACAAAGCCTGGAAGATCATACATCAGAAGTTCTCGAATCAGTTTGGCACCGATCGCACCTGCAACCGCCTCAAGGAGCAATGGCGACGCATGAAAGGTGAGCTTCACTACGGGTATTCCGAGATCCTTTGCTAATCAGATTTTGTTTATAGCCTGCACACGCAATGAGATACTTGACTACAACAATCGCCTGGCTAGGTTCGGCGCCGAGGTGGCCGATCGGAAGAAGCCTTCGCCGTTCACCTTTGAGGTCTGGGACTTTATGCAGGAGGCGAAGAAGGCCTGCAAGTCGGAGGCGCTCGACGGCATTGACTACTCTAAAATACCGCTGGCCCTCGAGGAGGACTTTGAATATCGCGATGACTACAAATTCAATGCCGATGAGCACGACATGGACGAGTGAGTAGCCGAGAAACCTAAGACTAACTAACAGCCAAAACTAACTTTGAAATTTCTCGAATTGCCACTTGCAGCAGTCGCACCCCGCCCCAGGAGCTTTGCGATGTGGACATCAAGGAGGAGGAGACCAACGAGACCTTCAACGAGACCTACAACAATCACAGCGACATTCATGCCAACGGCGAGCGTCTGAGTGTCTCGCCCAATCACAGTCGCAACGGCCTGCACGAGTCAGAGAGTCCGGCAGCCGCAGCGCTGGACACGAGCGGCGCCTTCATGCCACCCACTGGGAGCGACATGTCCGGCTTTCAGTCGAGCTTCAACATGAACAACATATCCGCTACGCTGGAGGCGCTCAATGCGCTGCGCAGCGGCCAGTTCCCGAGCGCCGCAGCAGCTGCGGTCGCTCTACAGCAGCATCAGGCGCAGGCTGCGGCCCTGCAGCAACAACAACAGCAGCAGCAGCAGCAACATCAGCACAACAACAACAACAATAACAATGAGGACGACGATGATCTGCTGAAGCCGATGGTCAAGCGCCAGCGCACGAGCAGCAGCAGTCTGGTTAGCGAGGACCAACAGACAGCGCTGCCCCTGCCACTGCCACTGGCCACAGCTGGACAGTCACAATCCTCAGACAGTCAGGCACTGGAGCGCAGCAGCAGTAGCGTCGTCGTCGGAGGCAGCAGCAGCAGCGCCGCCGCCAGCAGCACCAGCGCGGCCAGCTCCTTCGAGCTGCGCCTGTTCATGGAGATGCAGAGCAAGGAGCACATGATGCGCATGAAAATACTAGAGGTCCAACTGCAGGCGGCCAAGCACAGCCGCGATCTGGTCGAGATTAACAAGACGCTGGCGCTGCAGAAGCTGCAGGAGTTGGCCAGCAAGCGGCTGCCCAGTTAGAGCAGCGCCCAGCTGCCTGTTAACTGCTTGATTATCGTCGTTTTCATCGTTGTTATAGTTGTAGCTGTAACTTTGTAGCACGTAGCACTTAGCACGTAGGGCGTAGCTAAAGTTAAATTCTAGACTAAGAATCAATTTTGTATTCAGAGACAGACAGGCACAGGCACAAGTACACACACACACACACACACACAGACAGACACTGAGACATCTACACGGACACATTGAGCTGCAATTCACAACATTCCTGGTATTGTTTGACCAGTATTTAAAAGCTAGAAGCACACACACACACTCACAGATATACAGACACTCACTCACATATACAGAGACAGAGACAGAAACAGACAGAAGGCAGCTCATCTCGCTTAGCAGCTGCAGTGGCGCACAAAAGTATGCCATATTATTTGATATAGTTAAAGGACTCTCGCCCCGAACACAACAACAGCAAACAGCCCAAGCATACAGCCTACCTCACACACAAACACGCACACATTTACACACACACAGACACAGCACTTGGGGCGGGAGTTGAGAGAGAGAGAGAGGCGCGTGTCTTGTGGCTCTGCACTTGACCAAGTCAAGTGATTTGTGAATACGCCCGAACGAACGCATTCAAGTTTTTAGTTCTACTTAGTTTTAGTTTTAGTTGTAGTACTTGTAACAGCTCTCCAAGTTGCTCAAAAGCTACACACACACACACACACACACACACACACACACACACACACAGACACACGCACACTGAACACACTTTACTTACCACAAATGTATTTTAAAATGTACTTATAAAAAAATATATATATGTATATATATATATATATATATTCTTGACTTGAGTTGGACTAACGAAATGCACAACAACAACAACAAATTCTTTTTATCTTATTGTAGAGCCTAAGTTATTCACCTTACATATTATGCGTATACCCTATCTATTATTATTATTATTTTTATATGATCAAAATTTTGAATGCTGATTTCATATTTATTTTCCATGTTTTTTGTTCCAAATGCCATATTAATTTGCAAACATGTCTAGCACTCCTTGAACCACACATATATATTCATGTATATCCCGATATATATATGCACACATTACATTATATAGAAAGAAGAAGGAAAAAAACAAAAACAAAAATCATACTTTGATAACAGCATTACTTCTGTTTTTATTTTTTGTTTTTACCTCTGTTATGTAACGCTTCCTGTAAAGCAACTGTAAATGAGAAATACAAAACTATTTTGAATAAAATGATGAGTACATTTTAATGCAAATAATGAAGATCACCCGTCGTATATCCCATTTCAACGGCTAGCATTATATATCTGCTTACTGTGGAGACCTTTTCGTGGCGATTTGTAGATATTTCACAGCGTGGTCAAGCAGCTGCTTGTTCGTCAATAATCTCGAGCTCACATAGCGCTCCTGCAGCACAATGTATTCGTTAATCAGGGAAAGCATTTCGCGTTTCTAAGGATATTCACGAAAACTCTCAGCTTATATTAAAAGGGTATACAGTAAGTCTTACGCACCCGCAATAAATTGTCAACTTGTTTGCTCCACATTCCCGCAATCTATGGCATAAAAGATAAGATATGATAATATTGCTACATATATCTGATTACTTTCTTATTGGATCTTTACCCTGGCTTGAATCATTTTGGCCTTTTCCTCTTCGGTTGGATAGCTCTGTCGAAATGACCTTTGCAGCAGCCTGCTTATGTTGGTTAGCCCACATCTGTGCCGGACGCAGATCCACATTTTGGTGAATTGAAAATTTGGAATTCGGAATTTGATTTCAGAAAGGAGGGATTTATCAAAAAGGTTAGCAGATATGCTTCAGCCTACTTATCATTTTCGGCGATGCTTCGTTGCCACAATCATTAAACGAATCTCTCACATAAACATCATTTCAGTTATCTGCTTGCTGGGTTATCACACTATGTGTTTCATGCATTTTCCGGCTGCTATCGGCTGTAGCCGGCACATTGCTTTCCGCGTGCTCTCTGACGTCCCTCTCCTTCGCAATTTTGTTACGCAAATTTTTAAGCTGCTCATTTTGCTGCAGCCAAAGGGAATGGTTAGTGTATATATACTTAGATCGAATGCTAATACGAACTATCTTTAAAAAATGCGCATTTTCCCCTGCTCGGGCTCTCTCGTAGATCTCCTTGGTGTAGTGTCGAGAAATGATAGAGATCGATCCCTGCAGTATTGAATCAAGAATCGGCTTGACAAACCGAACGGACTCGAGCGCTTTGAACACAGGCAGCATTCTAATTTTTTAAAATCTAAAGAGGTAAGTGTGAAACAGAATAAATTTGGAAATTGATTAGAATTTTGTGACCGAATGTGCAAAGCTACATTTTGTTAGACAATGTGGAGGCGACAGTTTGTCACGACCTACCTAGATAGACTCATTAATTTCCTTTCAATTTCCCAAGGTCCTTCGCCATCTTTTCAATTTCTGCATGAAATTTTTTAGTCTCCTGGCTGACTTTATTCTTTTGCTGCTCAATTAATTTCTTCAGTCGTTGCAGTTGCTCGTATTGCTACGAATGGAGACAGAAGATGGTTGAGATAAAAGAGACGGAGAGAATTAATGTCGAATACAAACTGTTTTTCGAAAGTAAACATTTTCCCTGGCTCTCCCTCTCTTATGGATATCTGTACTTTGGTGCATGTGCAAGGACACCACTGGCTTTTCAGAACAGACTTTCTTCAAAGCGCCCACGAAAATCCCATGCGAAAGATTGACTACCAACATTATTATTGATCAAATACTACTAAAAATTTAGAAAATTCAGTCAAACGAGCACTTTGACTGTAGAAAGTGTACTGACTATCGTTGAGCACATCTCATGGTGCCTACTACGATTGGGATCACTTAGCGCATTTAAAGCTACTTAAATATACAAATGATTTTTGTTTCGCTACAACTTGGCTGAGAATTTATTGTTTTTTAAAAAAGTATAAAAGTTTCATTCATTGTTTTTGTCAATTTGATTATTGCAAGCCCTTCAGTATCTTATCAAGTCCCTGACTTCGTCGATTTTGTCTTGTATGTCGACGATTTTATAAGTCAGTTGCCTACGTTCGGCTAGCTTTTTACGCTTCAAGTCGATAAGAGCTTCATATTGCTGAGTGAGAAAAGAAATTAGAAATAGGAAATTGCTGGGATTATTTTGGTACCCACCTTCTTCAGTAGATCCGGCGCATTGTATAGCGTGGGTATATTCTCGTTATGTTGAGCAGGCTTATTTCTACATCAATTTTAGCTTGATCAAAGGTATTCTTCTTTGCACTGAGCGAATAGGACTTACCTGAGGCATTGCAAGGAAATATAACGGCGGGGCCCAAACAGGTTAAAAGCAGTTTTAAATCTGCAGCCAAATAAACCATCCATAACGTAAATGATGCACAACAGAGAAATTTTGATTATTGAATTTAGAAAAATATGAAATTTCTAGGTCTTGCCAAATTGACAAATAACATACAGGTCAAAAAATGAATAGATCTATTCTATAACTGAATTTTGGGCCTACGAGCTGTATGTTCTGATGAAGTTTCAGTGAGTTGGAACGGGATGTATACCTGATCAGGAATTATTTGCGATACGGAAATCTTGTTAAGTTCTATCTATCGGTAAGGAAAACCCACTTCAAATTGTTGTTGATAAATAGTGTGTGCTTTTATTGAATTCACTGTTCACTGGATATCAATTAAATATTATTGCGTTTTTACTATATTATTTCCATTTATATTGTTTTATTCTTTCTCTGGTGCATCGTCTAAACGTGTCTTGATGTATTCAATTTTTCGGTCCAGTTTTTCAATTTTGTAGTCTAGCATCAGCAGGTCGCGCATCTTTTTCTTTTTTAGCAAGCACAGCTGATTGTGAAGCTATATAAAGAGGAAGTATATAGAATAATGTACTGAAATCACAAATAGATCCAAGTAATACAAACTCTTTGCAAAGCGTTCTGATAGTCGTGTGGGTTCATATCCTGCAACATTTTTCTACTATAAGATCTTCAAGATACAGAAATATATATAGATATGTTTATTGGTCTGAAACTTTCATGAAAACTCACAGGTAATTTGGAACGCTGGTCAATTTTAACGGTTTCAACAAGCGGAGCATTGGTTTAGACTTCAGTCCAAAGAAGACGGTGGCCATAATCCAAATCTTAAAAAACAAACAAAAAAAATTTTAAATTAAAAAATTTGGAGGAATCGAAGTGTTAAATAATTTGAGTTTTAAAGGTGCTGAAGTTGTTTCGTACGCCTACGTATACACAACGATCGATCGATCGATCGACTCAGGTTTTGCTGTTCCCCCGCTCGACGTTCTTCCTTTTGATGCTCTCGATTTGCTTGTCCAACTTATCGATTCTGTCCTTAATCAGTTCCTTTTCCTTGAGTATTTTCTGGCGCAGGTCCTTCAGCTGTTCGCGTTGCTAACAGATATGTAAAGATGAGGAAGTATATACAGATTTATAGATATATGTAAATCAAACCAGTTTCAGAAAGTGCACATTCTCCTTGGCCTTGCCCGACTCGTGAATCTTGCTGGAAAATCTGCAGGTAAACAGCTGATCAGCTGACCAGGTGAGCCGACGATTCGATCACATACTCACTTCAGCACTTGCTGGCAGCGGACCTGCGACGGCTGCGCCAGGCGCAGATGCCTCGCAACACACAAAGTCAGAAACTGATGAATGGGCGTCATTTTATAATTTTGAGCTGCTAAGAATTTTGAACTGATAATTTTACGAATATGGAATTCAAATTGACTAGTATTTGAAAAGCAGTGGCGTTTCCAACTTGAAGTCTAAAGTAAGGCCGAATCGAGCTCAAAATTTACTACAAATAAAGTCCGACAAGCAACAGTTATACATAATCAGCGCAGTTCTCTTATCTATGAGCTCTGCCCCTCACGCAAGTAACAACAACATCCAACAATTCTAATAAAGCTTTTAAAATTTATTCAAAATTCTCAAGATTTGATCGGTTTGTTGGGCGTGGCAGTCGCTGCGGCTTAGGCGTACATGGTGACCGGACGACCAGGCTGTCGTATGGGCGCATCGTAGATGAAGGGCCGCTGCTTAGGCTGTGGACGCGAGGAGCCGCCTCTCCAGCTGTTGCCACCACTGTCCCGGGATGGCTCGGCCTCTGCGCCGGGCAGACTGCCAAGCGCGGCAATCAGAGCCAGAAGAAAGCAGCAAAGAGCGATGAATTTCATGATGTTCTAGGTAAAGCTTCAAAGAGCGACTAATAGCTGGGCTCGATGGGGCGAGTCGATTATATACGTAGCCTGCAGTCGTTTGCGGTGAAGCACCACGCGGGGTTTTCGCAATTTACGTCTTCCAAGTTTACCCACTGATAAGCAGCACAAAACAAAAATCACCGACTAATGTGCTCTCTCTC
Organism: Drosophila paranaensis; assembly: GCA_035047545.1. Classification (NCBI taxonomy): domain Eukaryota; kingdom Metazoa; phylum Arthropoda; class Insecta; order Diptera; family Drosophilidae; genus Drosophila; species Drosophila paranaensis. The sequence continues at coordinate 14,253,996 of JAWNPL010000026.1, read as the reverse complement.
TCTCTCTTCTCTATATCTTTTGTTCGCGTTTCGCTGGCTCCTCGGAATTCGTAGCATCCGGAGGCGCTACGGTTGCCGGCTTCTGCATCTGCATCATATCAATGTCGAACTCCATTTGCTTGATGCTTCTGGTCAGATCGGTCAGCATGGACTCGACGCAGCGCTGCTTCTGGAAGAGCAGCTTCGAGCGTGCCTCAAGCTCAGCTCGCTCCTGCAAATGTGTGAATATCGAGTTGTATGATCGCAGAAATATATATATTTGACTGATCTTACCAGGCGCAGTTCCTCCAGCTTTAGATCGGCACTATTTCGCATCACATTAGCCAAGTTGAAATTGTTTTTGATCAAAACTTTCCTAGCAGAGCTGTGTTAATGGACTAGCTGAATTGACTGAATTGGACTTACCACTGGGTGAAATCTTTGGTCTGCTTTAGAATTTTGCGTATTAAGTTAGCCATTTTTGTATGTTTTTTTTTAAAGATTTGTGTATATAACCGTTAGAAGCCAAGAATCTGTTTTATGAGACGAGAATATTTGCTTCCACATACAGTGCTTTGATATGCTCCAACTGAAATATTTCACAATGGATACCAGTTTTGCTTAATTTTACAAGTTTTTTAATTAAATGAAATCCATAAAATTTTAATATTAAAAGCAAGCTTTATAGCTATGCACTTTATTTCTGGACACTACTGTATATTTGTCCTACTACTTTTGTTTGAAATTGCTGCATACTTTCAGGCTGATCCATTAAATTCTCTTTGCTTAGCAGAGCTACTGTCGCCAATGACCTCAGCTCTGATCTCTCTGAATTCAATCAAAATATATAAATATATTTACATTAAAGATAAGCTTCAATTTTGTGTCAGATGACAAAAATTTTAGATATTTATCAACTAAGCTAAAAAATTGTAAAAGCCTAAATGTTATGAAACTTCAGCAAGGCGTCAACTGGCTTTAATTATTATAACATTTGAAGGAATATAAAATTATGTAACTGTAAAATGGCACTCAAAAAGCCGCGTACTTCCTTTAATTAAAAGACCATTCAAAGGTATGTAAAATTTGTTCTCGAAATTATCGGAGAAACGTTCATCCGAATGCCATAAATTTCACTTGTCGCACCAGAAGTAATTTTAAAATTAGTTTACAGATGAATGAAAAAGATTCTGATAAATATAATTCAAGGAATGACGTTGAGCACTCGCGCTGAGTTAATTCCGACTGCAAAAACACGTATTTAATGCTGTTTGCTTAATATGTAATTACTTGTTTATAATTTATTAATTATCATTATTAACTTAGTTATTTATCAACTTTTTTTTTAATTTTAATTTTAATTAAAGCACATTCATCAATGGATCAAAACCGGCTGAGGGCAGCAGAAAACAAATAAATTTCAATTCGTTCGCCAGAAGCAAAAATATAAAAAAAAAAACAAATTTATTTTTATTTAAGCATTTAAACAGTTCGATAGCTTTAAGAACAATACAAACAAAATCTCTAAATGCATTTAAGTAAATGTCATATCATAGTTTAAGGTGATGCTAAAGTTGCTTTGCTGTTGTTGTTTGCTTGTTTCCCTCACTTGTGCAGGTTGTTCAAGAATTCCTTGTGACGCAGAATGGCCTCCTCGTGTTCCTTGATCTGCTGATGGTGGAACTCCGCCTGATGGATCTGATCGTTCTTCAAGCGCTCGAGCTGATCCTTTTGCTATAAAGAGAAAAACCATACAAAATAAAGTAATTAAGAGCTGATAGAGCAGAAATGCTATTATAACTAGACAATAACTGGCAGAGAGAGAGAGAGAGAGAGAGAGAGAGAGAGAGAGAGAGCGAGAGACAAGAGCTGCCTTCACAAAGCCGCTTAGCTATGAGCCAGCTGCCCCATTGTATGAGTGTCAACGCGAATATTAAGTCAAAGCCATTTTTTAGCACACACTTGACAGAATACAAACAACTCTCCCGCCCCGAAAAAAAAAACCCAAAAGAAACAAAAACAAAAACCTCTTGTCACTTGATGCAAATTAGCCAGCTACCATATTATTAGCCTACGAACGAGAGAACATAAGAGCCAATAAAGAGAAAAATGTGGGGAAAAAACGGCCAACATATAATCAGTGCTGTTGTGGCTGCGGCTGTGGAGCTGTAGCATCTGCCTGGCCAAAGCTAACCCTGAACCTGATTCTGTATCAGTTATATATTGGCTATTGGCTGGCTCTGGCCGCGAACCCGTTTTAGTTGTGCGTCGCCAGCCGAGGTGACAAAAACGTGAGGAAAAGCAAAGAGTCTGCTCAGAAAGTGAGTATCGAACCCAAGGCCGATCTATTGATACAACTGGCTAAGCCGAGTGTCCGTCCGACCACGTACAACGCAAATACAGCTAATTAAAAGTCAATATTCATGAAAGCGCTTAGCTCGCTCGCCCGCGCGCCTAAATTAATAAATAAATAATATACCTATCAGTTCCAAAACACAAAAACAAATATAAACATTGAGAGTATTCTATATAAACCGTTGATAAGCGCAGACCAGATCCATTCCAGACAGTTCATTGACAACTTAGGAAATCATTCAAGATGAGACCTCTAAGCGGCATGTTGAGTGTGGCTCTGCTGCTCGCCTTTACGGCGGACTCTGGCGTGTCGGCTGCCTACCGCGGCCCGGTGAGCAGCGTCTTGGGACCTGCACGACCCACGCGCTCTGTGGAGACCCTGACGCAGTGGCAGCAGTTGGAGTACGGCTTCGCCTCGGAGCAGGACAGGCAGAAGGCGCAGTCAGATGGCAACTTAATGCCTGGCTATGGCACGCCCATTGATGTGCAGCCCCATTACCTGCCCAACGGACAGGTGCGCGTCTTCACCACTGTGCCGCGATTCGTCACCGGCATACCCTACACACTGGCCACAGTCTCCGAGCAGCTGGGCCGCAACGGACCCCTGTTACAGCCGTATCCGAGCTTCAGCTGGCATAACAATAATGGAGACAACTGTGACCAGATCACATCAGCTTTCCGAGTGTCGGTAAGTAGTTCTAGTAGTGCTGGTTACAATCAAACGAATCTAAGTGCCTCTCCTGGTGGTTCACAGATCAACGAGTGCAATCAGATGTGGGTCATTGATTCAGGCAACATTGGGGGCGTCCAGCACTGTCCGCCACAGCTGCTCAAGTTTGATCTCAGCACCGATAGCCTGCTGCATCGCTTCCGTCTGCCCAACGATACGTATGTGGCCCACGCCTCGATTCTCATCGCAACCAACTTGCTGGTGCAGGATCCACCGCCGCGTGGCAACTGTGCTCGCACCATCATCTATATACCCGACGTCAACTACCACGGCCTCATCGTCTACGATCATCAGGCCAATGCCGCTTGGCGCATTGAGAACCGCTTCATGTACCCAGATCCTGACTACGGACGCCACACCATTGCCGGCGAGAGCTTTACGCTGATGGACGGCATATTCACCGTCAATAATGACAAACAGAATCTCTACTTCCATCCACTGGCCAGCATCAGCGAGTATTCCGTGCCGCTGAGCGTGCTCAACAGGCGAGAAAACTTTGCGGACGACGTGGGCGCCATGGAGGATCAGTTCAAGCTGCTGGGCAGGCGCAAGAGCGAGTGTGCCGCCTCCGCCATGGACAGTCGCAATAATCTCTACTGCGTCACCTTCAATCCCATCAAGCTGTTCGCCTGGAACACCAAGACACCTTACGTCTCACGCAACTTTGGCAATCTGGCAGCCAAATCCAACGAGCTGCAGTTCGTCAGCGGCATGAAAGTCGTGCGCAACCCCAGCGGGCAGGAGGAGCTCTGGATGCTCTCCAATCGTTTCCAGGTAAGCTATATAGTTTCTCCTAAGCTCTTGCGGTATTTTACTGTTGCTATTTTCGCTTACAGAAAATTGCAGCGGGCACATTGAACTCGAACGAGGTAAACTTCCGCATCTTGCGCCGCCAGCTCGACGATATACACAGCGGCGCCTACTTCGCCAGCGACGACGATCTGACCAATCGTCTGATCTTTAACTAATCTTTACATGATAACCGTTATCTCTAAGAATCAATCGAATATCTAAATACAAAAAAACTTAACTAACAATATTTATATAGTATAGTAAACATTCAAATATCCGAAAGCTCTTAAATATTTCTAAAATTTTAGCAGGCAATAAAAATACTTATGAATTGTGATGATTGCAGTCATTATACAGATTTTTGTATTTGAATACCTCGACTTGGTACAAAAAAAACAGTAATCGCCACGCGCTGCCAAAACACTCGTTATACAGGGTGCTTTTACTCGAGCCGTAATACCACTTCGTGTTGTTGTTGCCTAGTCCCTCTCTTGCTTATAATCATAATACATATATTGTCACAAAAGTTCAAAGACGTCTTATCGCTAATGCTACGCATTGAAGATGATTTCGCTAACACATGGAACGAGCGGAATTTGTTTTACAGCAACAAGTTAACAATATTTAAGCCGGATCCGGTTAAAAAACAGCAAAGCGCTATAAAGAGGCCCATCAAGCGACTAACGTATACTCTCTAATGACAGCCTATAATACACTCTAGTTATAGTCTAAAGAATTGGGTTAGTGAGCAGGCAAACGAGGCTAGAGAAATTTGAGTAGAGAAACTTGCATCCATAATTCACACCTTGACTCTTCTGCAAATTCTCCGTTATTCTCTTCTCTACAAGAACCTTGCCCCAAATGAGTATTCAAGGGAATTTTTTGTAGGCAAGGTACACACAGACTCACAACAGCAAAGCGGCTCGCAGCCGAAGCTCTGTTGTTATTCATGGAAAAAAAAGAGTGTCAACATTGACTTAGCCAAACAGAAAGATCAGTTAACAAAAAGTCTTAACAACACACACGTTAGAGTATATGTAATTTATTGTTGCAACACCAATAGGGGGCCAATGGACTCTACCTTGACGAAGTTTGTGTTGCATGGCGTGGAAGCTGGAAGTGGCTGGAAGGCATGCATAATTAATAGCTTTTGGGATTTAGTTTTTTTTTTTTTGGTCAGCAGTGGACTTAAACAAGATCGTTACAATGAGAATTTCAATGCAAGCTTTCAATTTGCAATTAAACCAGTTTACCACAGAGTTGACCCAATTGATCAGGTCTGGTCGGCTGATAGCCGGATTAGAAAGACATGGGCCGTTCGCTGGCGACGCATGCGCAGTAACTGTTTTGGCCTTACGTGGAGCACATCGCGCGAAAGTGAATGGATTACAGCAGCATGAATTACCAGCATTGCATAAGGATAATAGCTTCGCTTAGCTGCGTGATTGGCATTGTGACAGGACAGTTTGCCACTGCCCCAGGCACTGGCTATCACTCCAAGGCCTTGGAAAGAGTATTTGAGGCGCGCAACTTGGAGCTGAGCTTCCCCTCGCCAAAGGAACGTGAGCGTGTCCTGCGCGAAGGCCTCTATGATCCTGACAATGTTGTGCCCATCGATGTGGATGTCTACTACACACGTAAGTAAAAGCGAATTAAATATTATTCAACTGCAAGGCAAAAGCTCTAATGCTGACATCATTCCTCTTTGTTGTACTTCGAGTTCCATTCCAATATCAACTTTTTCTCGTTCAGATGGCGACAAAACGCCCTCGATCTTCGTGACAATACCTCGCTTCACCAAGGGCGTGCCCTACTCCCTGGCCTATGTCACCAACGAGGTGCGAGAGAATGGAACTGAGCTACGCGCCTATCCGAGCTACGATTGGCATCAATCCCATGGCGCCGACTGCAACGGGCTGACTTCCGTCTATCGCACACAGATTGATGAATGCGGACGCATGTGGATACTGGACAGTGGGGAGATTGACTTTGTGCAGCACTGCCCGCCGCAGCTGTACGCCCTTGATTTGGCGAGTGGGGGCGTGGTGCACCACTACCGCATGCCGAAAGATATGTACAAGACGGGCGTGAGTCGCTTTGTGACGCCCACTATCGAGCTGGATGCGCACAATTGCGATGTAGGACATGTGTACATGGCTGACTCAATTGGCGATGGCATTGTGGTCTACGACGTGGCCGCCCAGAAATCGTGGCGTATCGAGAACAAGTACACCTATCCGCATCCGGACTTTGGCACTTTCAAGATAGCCGGCGAGAGCTTCCAGCTGTGGGACGGCACCGTGGCTTTGTCCCTAACCCCACACGGGTTGGCGGGGCACTTGGAACGTATGCTCTACTTCCACTCTTTATCCAGCGACTGGCAAATGGCAATACCACTGAGTGTGGTGAACAACGGAAGCATCTGGAAGCGGAACGACGTCAGTGCGGGCCTCGATCAGTTTGTGCTGCTGGGCAAACGAGGCAGCCAATGTGTGGCAGCTGCCATGAGCGAAACGGGCATGTTGCTCTGCGGCTTGGTGCAGCCTGCAGGCATACTGGCTTGGAACATACGCCAAGCATATACACCAGAGAATGTGGCCCTGTTAATTGAGGACGAGCAGCGGCTGCAATTTACCAGCGGCCTGAAGATCGTCAGAAACCACGAGGGAAAGGAGGAGCTTTGGGCCCTCTCGAACCGCTTGCAAAAGGCATTTGGATCGGGTCTAAATTTCAAGGAAGTCAATTTCCGCATACAGAAGTGCGGCATCTACGAGCTGCTTAATGGATTGCCCTGCCACTAGATGCAGCCTCAACTGCAGTTGAGAGTTTTCTCTCAACCACTCAATTGTTCTATATTTATTAGCGGATTTTTCTAGATTTTTCCTGCAGTCTCTGTGCTATTTAAATAAATTGTAAATATTTATATCTATTGAATAAAAGTTCACTCACCTTTTTGTAGAAGTATTCCTCCTCGCGTGCAGCTTCCAGTTTGCCGAAGGCGCCGCCAGCCTCGCGAATGGAGCCGCCGCCGCCACCGCCCCTGCCGGCGCCGCTGCCCAAGTCACCGACCTGGCTGCCGCTCATTTTCGCCAACCTGTAGGTGCAGCGCAATACAAATAAGCATTAAAACTATTGCACATATTATGTAATAGGAAGTCATAAGCCGACACACAATCAAACACACACACACATACATATACAAACATATATACGCACTCACACATACAAACATCGAGTGCCGGGTCAAGCGTAAAGAAATTTCGGGGCTCTATTTGTTTATCTTATCGGCCAAAATTACAAAATAAATATGCATGTGTGTGAGCGCATAGAGAAAATTTCTAGTTTTTCTACTTTTCTAGCCATTTTTGGATTGAGGCGTTAGCCAATTAGCATTTAATTAGAGCAAATAACTTACTGCACTCCTGCTGGGTACAAACGGGCTGCGCTACGACGAACAACGAACATTTTTATCAAAAAGTTATGCAAAGTTTGATGTAAAGAATCTGAAAAAATAAAGAACAGTTATTAAAACACGATGATATGCAAGAAAACTTTCGAAGCCCAGTTGCATTGAACTTAAAAATTAAAAAAGAAGAGTCATTCGTATAAACATAGTATTTAGATACATATGTGTACATATTAATTTTGTTTATTGCTTTCATACAAAGAAAAGCATTCAATTATATGTATAAACATTTATATATATATATGTATGTGAAAGAATTTTTTGTGGCGCAAAAAACCTACCTGACTCTTCTGCGTGTCAAACTTGTATGTCCTAAGTGTGCCCGAAGCTTCTAGCCGGTCGCGGTTAGAGCTGCCACTGTATGCAGTTTGCATACAAGTTGAGGTTGCCACCTGATAAATTTCAGAAATAGTCAAACTTATGCAACCTATCATACAAGTATTCGTCATACATATTTTTAAATTCGGTTGGAAGCGTTGATCCAGTCGAACAACAAGTACTTATTAAATTCGGTTTGATGCAATATACTCTTTGGTCGATGTTCAACAATTATCTAGCAAGTCAGAAGCCTATCATACTTAAACACGCAACGTTTTAGTTGTATGGCAACTCCATTTCGGTATTTTTAAGAGAGCGTCAAAACGTCCACACTTAAAGAGTTCTCAACATTTTTTGCCGACTGACGCTTGTTTATTTGTTTAATATAAATTTACTTAATTTACCGCATAAACGGGAGATTATTGCAAGCCAAGATGGCCGATGCCGACGATGGAGCTGAGCTGTTGTTCTTCGACACTTTCTCGCATGAAGAAGTCACCGTAAGTGGAATTTTCCATTTTCTGGTATCAACATGTGTCTGAATTATAATCCTATTTATACTGTCATAGGACATCAACTTGGACTTGGTTCAGTTCCCGAAGCCTGTGTTCATCACACAAGTGCGTATCATACCATTAGGTGCCCGCGTGCAGGCGGACTTTCCAGGTGGCGTTCGTCTGGGTGCCACGAATCCGTCCAAGTTCGATCTGGAGTTCTTCGTTAATGATTTAGGCATGCCGGGTGCCTCAGCATTTGAAAATCTGGGTTTATTGCGTTACAACCAGAACGACTGCATACATCTCGACTGCTCGCAAGAGAAAATACCAACAGACGGCCTTGTTCTACGTGGCTGGTATAGCGCCATTACGCTTGCTGTGTATGGTATCCTAACGAACTCTGTAACTGAGCCGATTGCCAGCCCAACGTTGCCTTGCGAGCCAGCCGGACCCGAAATGTGCAATTTGAGTGGAGAGGCGCATAATGTGCTTCTGCCTGATGAAGTAATCAAAGACGATTGGTCAGAGCCTATGCAGAGCGAGCTGCTGGCTGCAGCAGCACACAAGACGAGTGTCAGTGTGAGCGACTATGAGCACGACGATATCGAGTATGGCATGTCGCGCGATCATTACCATCAGCACGCGGACGAGGAGCAGCGCGAGTTGCGGCGTTTGCGGCGGTCCACACATTCCACTGATCACTCTCCGCCACCACTACGCACGCACACCCACTCAGAGAGCAATGATAGAGAATACCTGCGCTGGTGAGTACTTTATAAGGTTAAAGTGTGCAATATCTCATGTTCCAAACTTTCTCCTAACAGTTCACGGGACAAGGCACCGCGTGATTGGTCACGTTCTCCGGAATATTCCAGTCACAGAGCACGCCGCAAGCGCTCAGAGCGTTCTCGTTCCGATGCAGATGAGCACAAGTGGCCGCGCACGCCCCCTGTTTCAATTGACTCACCAACACGTCCGCGCTCTCCGGATACCATGGACTATGATGATGACGATACACGCTCGCCCTATAAGCTGCAGAGCTCGCATGGTTATCGGCACTCATCGGAATCACTTCCACGAGAGCGTGAAGATGAAGATCGGGAGCGCGAACGCTCTGATACGCCGCAGGAACAATTTGAGCCCATTTTGAGTGACGACGAGATCATAGGTGATGATATAGAAGAGGAAGACGACGGAGTGGATGCGGCTGCAGCAGCAGAATATGAACGCGAACTGGAAGCAGCTGCAGCCGCGGCGCCACCTGCCATAGACGCCTTCGAGCCATGGCAGCGTCCGCTCTTGACCTACGACGGTGACTTGCTGACTCACTTCAGTAAAGAACTCGACACACTTCGGCTACTCTTTAAGAAGCTGTCGCTGCAGATCCGATGGGACAACGTGAGCGCTTTCAATGAAGAGCACGGCGGCGTCACTGTAGATGAGCGAGAGCAGTTCGTCTACCTGGGAGAGCAGCTGAACAACCAGTTGGGCTACCTAACTCAGCACTATAAGAGACGCAACTTTGTGCTGCAACAGTTTTTCAAGAACGACGAGTCGCACTTGCGTCAGGCAGCGAACATTTTGCAGATTGCGCTAAGCTTCCAGGCAGCCTGCATGCAACCGCAACCGGCGTTCAAGATTCGACATATCAAACTAGGCGCACGCATGGCTGAGTTGCTGTGCAACAACGAGCAGTTGTTCCGGCATCTGCTGGAGCAACACAACTTTGATCCATTCGAAGCGGTCTTCAGTCTCTATCAGGAGCCCTATATGGCGCTGTCTATAAAGCTGCAGCTGCTGAAAGCTGTCTACGCCATGCTGGACACACAATTGGGCATCAAACACTTCCTGGGAGGCAGCACCAATGGCTATCAGCTGATTATCGAGTCTATCAAGACGGCCAAGCTCACTCGGACCAAGTACGCGCTGCAGGCCATCATCAAGAAGCTGCATCTATATGAAGCCTTGGAGAGTGTACGCAACAGCTGCAACCAGCTCTTCGTTCGTAAAGTGGAACGGCCGCCTCAGCAAATCTGTCAGGAGATTGAATATGCCTTTGAGATGATTATGGATGCCTTGGTAGCCAACCAGCTGAGTTTTCAGCAGCCGCGTCGATTCCTGCCGGTCTCCAAGAAGTTCGAATTGGTCACAGATCCAAGTGCGCAGCGGAGTTTTGGCAATGCGCTGCAATCGTACTTCAAGCATCATGCACTGGCTGAATCCCTGCTGTTGATCCTCAGTAATTCCAAGGAACTGCCAGCCACCACATTCCTATGTACGCTGGACCTGATGCATGCTCTGCTCAAATCCCACGTGGGCATTGACTACTTTGTGGACGATGCATTTGAAGCGACGCAACTAATTGTGGCTATACTGCTGGGTCTGGATGAAGTGCCTACGATGCCCAAACCAGAAATAGAAAAGGAAGAGGAAGAATCTGGTAAGTAGCTGGCTTACTATAGATTTTTATTAAATACTTATAAACTTATGTATTTTGCAGTTAAAACTGAGGAAATAGAAAAGCCTCTGGACACGTCGGATAGCTCCGAAAAGGAAGCAGAAGCAAAGGTCGACGGGGCAGCTGCTGCAACTGTGGCACTTGATGTTGCCGTACAAACGGAACCCGCACCCGTCAAACCACCTCAGAAGATGGCGCCCATCCTTCGGCCCGTTTTGCCACGTTTAGCTCGTCTGGGCATAGAGTTGGCCTACAAAGTGCAGACGCGCTATCACCTGGATGCAATTGTCTTTACGGCAGCACTGCCTGAGTACGATGCCATCACTGTAGCCACGCATATGCACGCAATTTACTCACAGACCTGCGACCCCGCTGGTCGTCAGCACACCATAGAGGTGCTAGGACTGAACAATAATCTAAAGATATGCATGGACCTCATTAAGAAGGAGCAGCGGCTGCAATCCCAGAGACAACTGAGCTCGCCAGGCACCAAATACAAGAGTCCAGTGCTCAGCTATGCGGTAGACATGGTTGATTGCTGTGTCCGATACTGCGAACAGCTTGACTACCTTATCGAGCATGGCGCTGTCATACTGGAGCTGGCCAAGAACCACGAAACCTTCGAGCCATCTGTGTCGGCTGTGCTACAGGAAATGTATGTGTATATGAAGCCATTGGAGGCCATCAATGTGTTTATCTATGACGACATAATGCCCCTTGTTGAGGTAATTGGACGATCCCTGGACTATCTAACCACTTTTCCAGGCGATTTGATTATGGCATTGAGAATACTGCGTTATCTGGTTACCACCAAGTCAACACCGCCGCCCGGCATCAAGCAGTCCAGACGTGCGGACACCGAGGAGTTGAAGCATCGCTTTGTGGCCCTCCAGCTGTACGCAGCGGATGGCGTTCAGCTAATGATACAGATAATGGAACGACTATGCACGTACTTTGAGCAGCCCGGCATGCATGCACCGGCTTTGATGACCATTCAGGGTGTGCACTGCTGCCAGATTATGTTGCCCACGCTGCAGATTCTACGCGAACTGCTCTCCTATGCCATACTGTGCCGCGATGGCGCCTTTAAAGATCTGACATCGATTGACCATCTAGTTAAGGTTTATTTCCTGCTGTACTATTACCCCACGCGATGCCAGGCTGGCGCTGAGGTGGAGCTGTGCAAGCTGGAGGTGGTGCAAACTCTGTTGGCCTATACACAACCGCACGAGCAGGACGAGGAGTCACTGCATAAGTCCCTCTGGACGCAAATGATACGCGAGGTACTGAAAAACATCGATGGACCGGCCAACTTTATACCAGGTCTGAAGCTGTTGGCGGAACTGCTGCCGTTGCCATTGCCCATGCCACAGCCGCTGAGCGATCAGCTGAAGCAGCAGCACAAGCAGCGTTTAATCACCGAACGTAAATTGTGGTCTGCTCACTTGCATCCGCAGAGCGGACAAATCGCCAAGCTGGTGGAAGCGTTGGCTCCTTCGAGTTTCCCGCAGCTGTCCGAGCTGCTGCAGCGCGTCTGCATGCAGCTATCCGACTTGGCTCCCAACATGACGCTGCTCATAGCGAAGACAATTATGGAACTGCTGTGCAATGAATACCAGAGCTCCAACTGCATGCCGACCACCAATCTGGAGCGCCTGCTGCGATTCTCCACGAGACTGTGTGCTTTTGCGCCCTTAAAAAGCTCCATGCTGTCCATATTGTCGGGCAAGTTTTGGGATCTGTTCCAATCGCTGCTGTCCTTAAATGAGTTCAACGAGGTGGTCTCCAATTGCCAGGAGGCAGTGCATCGCATACTCGACAGCTTCCTGGACTCGGGCATTTCCTTAATTTCTCATAAGTCCACAGCGCAGCCGTCGCTCAATCTCTCGGCTGCACTGCCGCCCAAGGAACTGATTCCACGTGTTATCGATGCCGTATTTAGTAATCTGGCCAGCGTGGAGGTCACTCATGGAATTTCTATTTTGGCTGTGCGTAATCTTGTCATCCTCACCGAGCATGAGTAAGCATTGCAACTATACCTTAACAAATGTCAGCCTAAACTACTTTTTTCTTTGCACAGTTACACCTTCTACCACCTGGCGCAGCTTTTGAAGCAGAAGATTAGCGAGTTCCAGGCCTGGATGGAGCGTGTCATACTCCACAATGAGACGGTTGAATATAATGCAAACATTGAGTCGCTGATTTTGCTGCTGCGCTCCCTGACTCAAATTGAGCCACCTCCAACGATGTCCGCCATGCCCAACCGCACGCTTAAGCTGGGCCCCGCTGAGCTTGCTCAGCTGCTTGAGTTTCAGGATGTGGAGCTGGACAAGCCGCCGGTTCTGCAGCGCATACTTAAGGTGCTTGAGAAGCACAAGGCGGTAGCCAATGAGGCGGCGCTGTCCGATTTGAAGCAGCTGATTACCCTGCAGGCATCGAAGCAGGAGCAGGAGACGCTGCCAACTGCGGCCAGCCCGGTAGAAACACCAAATGAAGCGGATGCAAGTGCAACAAATGGAGGCAACGTCAGCACCGGACCACTTAACGTTGAGCCACATCTGCCGCAAGCTGAGGGCATTGTCACTCAGTACGAGGCGCGTCCCATATTCACTCGCTTCTGCGCGACGGCCGAGAATGTGCAGCTGACAGCGCGTTATTGGCTGGAGCCGCTGCCCATTGAGGTTATCGAGGACATGGATGAGCCGCTGTACGAGCGCATAGCCTGCGACTTGACCGATTTGGCCAATGTGTGCCTGAATCCCGATCTGAATCTCACGGGCGACTGCAAGCGTGTGCTGCACTTATCTGGCTCACCGCAATCCAATCGCGAGATGACACCCACAGCGCCATGTTTCCGCACACGGCGCGTTGAGGTGGAGCCCGCCACGGGTCGACCTGAAAATAAAATGTTCGTAAGTGCAGCGCGAGGACGCGGCTTTGCACGGCCTCCACCCTCGCGCGGCGACCTATTCCGCTCCAGGCCGCCAAACACTTCGCGGCCTCCGTCGCTGCATGTCGACGATTTCCTGGCGCTGGAGACGTGCGGCGCGCAGCCCACCGGTCCAACGGGCTATAATAAAATACCTTCAATGCTGCGCGGGTCGCGCGTGGGTCGCAATCGCGGATCCCGCATATCAGCAGCAGCTGCCTACAGGTAAGCAGCTCCAAGTCTTGTAAAAGTAGCAGCTTTATCAGTTTTTGTTTTCTCCTCGCAGGCAAAAGAAACTCTTGCGCATTGGATCGCCCTCCAATTGGTCCGAGACTTCGGGCACGCCGTATCGTTCTGGCAATGCTGAAGGACATTTCAGCGGCGGTGACTCGCACTACACCTCGTCCCACTACAGTGGCCGACCACGTGGGCGTGGCCTGCGCTCCAGACCGCCCTATTTGCGTTAGGAACGGCGCCGAGACTTGCATATATCAAAGTGTTTTGTGTATATTTGATTTATACATTTTGTGTGTAAAGTTATTAAATTTAAGATTTCTCTGTAATCACGCAATTCAAACGCACGTCGTGATCCTCCATGGGCAGCTCCTCATTGCTGACGATCTGCTCGTTGAGGGCCAGTGCCATTATGGTCGTTTTCTTATGCGGATACTTCTCCGCGTGCTGCTTCAAGTACTTGTCATAGTATCCCATGCCGTGGCCCATGCGATCGCCGCTGCGCGTGAACGCCACGCCGGGCACAATAAACAGATCGATGCCATGACCTGCAGAAGAGATTTAGCACTGATGAGGACATCGTAAGTTCATTGTTTACCATTTGTCATGGCATCCTCGCGGCTCTCCTTGAAGTCCGGCTGCTTGATGTTCCACTTGGTCAGCGGCAATCCCTCGTATTCGCTCATGTTGCACAGACGCACCATTTTCATCTTAGTGCCCTGATAGCTGGGCACAAACACCATCTTCTCCAGTCTGAACATCTCGCGGATTATCGCTGTGGTGTCCAGCTCGTCGCTGGTGCTTAAATAGATGCTCACACGCTGAGCCTGACGAAATGCCTCATTTTTCAGCACCTGCCGCGAACAGATGTGCGTAAGTATAGAGATCTAAGTCTGATTTGAAGTGTTACTGACCCTTTCGGTCACCGCTACGGATTGCTTCGTTATCGCCTCGTGCGTTAAGCAGCTGAGGATCTCCTTCATGCGCTTCCTTAGGGCTACTTTAAGGCTATTTTGGATGGCTGCCATGACGAGGCACAATGCACACACTTGATGGAACGGGCAACGAATGAATTCAGCTTGCACTCTATGCAGCCTCTATGGCTCTCCGTCTGCGGATTAGCCGCTTATCAGTTAAACTGCGCATTATCAGTTTTTGCCGACCACATGCTCTCCACCGATTCGTAAACAAGCAACAGGTCGATTTGCATACATTCATGTGTATTTAATACAATTTAATTGATAAGGCAATTGCAAACATTGGCTGAAACTCGAGGTGTTCATTTACTTACATATATATATTTATGCAACGGTTCGCTTTGCCGTGCATTCACTGTAGCCCAGTCGGCGTGCGCCCCCTTTTGAAACCAGCGATTGACACCTTATATTTAGCACTAAAAATGCCAGCAACTGCGGCTATCAGTGCTGTCAGTTGACTTGAGCTCGCTAATCTAGCTATTTATTCAAAAGTTTAGCTAGAAATTTAAAAACGGCTAACGGGATGAGTTTAAAATGTTTTAAAACTATTTTTTAGCTTGAAATATTATTTAGAAATAAAAAATTATAGATATTTAAAATACTTATATAACAAATATTTATATTTAAAATATTCTGCTAAAATATTCTCAAAAATTAACATTCAATTCATATTTCATTTTAATGCTCTCCAGAGCTACTCCACCATATTCCATGAAAAAGAATTTTTACAAATTATATTAATTGACAAACCTGTTAGAGTTATACAAAAACTATATCTGTGTAAGTTTGCACTCTTCAAGCTATCAGATAAAATTAAATAAGATAAACACTCTATTTTTTTTAGGATTCATTTAATGTTGTTTAAGCCTTACGGATGTAGGTTATCATTCTTTGTCAAGCAGTAAAAGTTCTTCTAGTGTAACTTTGTTATCTTGAAGTTGTTTTTCTAGAAAGCGATCAGCTTTATCTATTAGATCGGGAGACAGATCGTCCTTATAGCCATTTACCTTGCCTCTGCGTATAAAGCTATAACATATTTATATATTTATTAGATTTTCATATAAAAACGATTTAAACTTACTTGTGATAATCTTTACCGCGGTGTGGAAAATCGTATTGCGCGAATTCCCATTTGTGATTTGTGGTTGGATTATCTGAAAGAGAAGATAATTTAAGATAAATACAATTTCTTTAAAAGTGGGCACTTACTCTTCATTTCCTCAAAAGAAAGATGCTTAAGCAGGCGTTCCATCTGGTCTTCCGTTATAGTCTTGTCAAGGAACTTGCATAGATCCTCAACAACTGCCCGCAAATCAAGTTTCATTCGCTCATAGCTGGTGTAGTAGACCCAGGGCTCGTTGCGCAGTTGATAGAATTCCGCTGCATGTTCGATTTGTTCATTATAATAACTGTTCTCATCTAAGCATTCGTTAAATTTTTCAGCCAGCGTCTTTCCGTAGTTGTAGCCAATTGTTAGGCCGTGATAATACGATGAGACCCAAGCGTCTTTTAGATTGCGAAAGACATAAACAACTTTTGCTTTCTTCTGCCAGAGCTGAGCGGGCAACAGGGGCAGGGGCAGATGGGTTTTAATGAGACGAGGCGAAGGCAGATCTTGGACAAGTTTCAGTGCTCTTGCCTCATCACCGTGTTTTAGAAAGTCGAATCTATAGAAATGATTTTTTATTTAGAAACTCTTTGGCCAGATCTACGTACTCTAGGAAGGGTGAGCGTAGCTCCAAGTCCTTGGCCAGAGCTGCCTCAAAATTGCAGTCATTTAGGAGCAGCCACAGCAGCTCCTGCATCCAAGTGGTTCCGCACTTGGGTATGGTAACAACCCAGACATCATCTTTCAGTACCTCCATATCATGGAGCACATCCGGAAATGATTTAGCTGGACTATTGAACCAGAGTTTTCGCTGCGTCCAGTCTTTGTCGAGCAGATTGACGGGATAGCTCTTCGGCGTGAACTGCTCGTGTTGCATCTTTGGACTCAACTAAAGTGTTTTGCTGCTGTTGGTTTATAAATAGGGAGAGAAAGTATATACTTACTACTCCGATTGCTGATATGGTTTATCTGTTTACTGCTTGTGTAAATAAATCTCCGGTAAAGAATGCTCGACTGAAAGTTGCTCTTTATCTGCTGAGGAGCTGACAGCAACATAGGTAGATTTTACTATTAAGTTCAAGCTGATTACAAAACGTACTAATCGCTATAGTTGTTTGTGTTTAAAAAAGAAGCCATTTATTGATAACAGAAATATATATATGTCTATAGTATAAACAATTTTTATACATTGCACATTCGTCCATAGCTTGCAAATAATAGTTGAGCGTTTCTCGATAACTGACAGTAACTGACTTTCACTCACACTTTGAGAAGAAACTCGATTTTTTAATGAGTCCATCAGGTGAGCGTCAGTTAAATCTCTCTTAAAAACGTCCGCTAAGAGCATCACTTGAATAGTTCAGCTGAAGGCGCTCAACTGAAACAGAGCATTAAACGGTCAACTGATATTTGCGAGCTGTGCGTTTATCACATTAGCTTATAATCTATTCGAAGTGATTAAGCGATGCGCTCACAATAGGTTCTTGATAGCTGCTGGCTCACTGTACTTGCTGTAAGTTGCGAAATCATCCATGTGTAATTTGTACTCCCGCAGATTGCCATCGGACCAAAGATCAAACTCGCGTATCACGTCCGCCGTCATTTCGTCCTTGTGGCTGCCCACCACGCCCCGTCGCACAAACCTGTGTGGAGCAGCACTTTATAGCCTTGTCTCAGTTCTGATGAAGATCTAAATATTCATGTTTTCGCTCACCTGAACTCCTCCACTTCACGTCCAGCTGCTGCCTTCATGCTCTCAAACTCCTTGGCATGATTGCAGGCGGGATTGTCGCGCATGCTCTCGAAGGACAGATGCTGCTTCATCTGCTTCACTTGCTCAGCGCTCACTGGACGCTGCAGGAAGCGGGCCACTTCGTTGATCACCTGATCGAGCTGGGTCTTCATGCGCTCGTAGCTGGTGAAGTAGATGTGGGGCTCGTGGCGCAGCTGCCAGAAGTCGAGCACGTGCGGCCAGCAGGGCGTGAAGTTCACGTAGCCATCGATGAAGGAGTGCATGAAGTCATCCTTGGTGCCTTGGTAGCCCACCATGCCGCGCCAGTGGTGAAAGTATGAGACGGCTGCGTCTTTGGGATTCCGATAGACGTAGATGATCTTCGGCTTCTTGGTCCAGAGCTGGCGAGGCAGCAGCCAGGCGGGCAGATGGGACTTGATGAGGCGTGGCGAGCTCAGCCCATTCGCTGCCTCGATGGTGTCGTGGGGCACATTAGGGACAACTCCATTGAATCTATTTAAACAGAGGCTTAACTAACTTGCAATTAATAGCGGGATCAGCTTACTCTAAGAATGGGGAGCGAATGGTCAGGTCCACAGACTTGGCCGTATCAAAGTCACAATCATTAAGCACCAGCCAGGTCAGCTCCTGCATCCAGGTGGTGCCGCACTTAGGCAGCGTGACGATCCACACATCATCCTCGCGCACCTCGAAGTCGTAGACGCGATCCAGCACGGGCTGGAAGGTGTCGGCCAAGCGGCAGAAGCGCTGCTCCCAGTTGCCCACCACAGGCACGCTCGGCTCGCAGGTGGCGTAGATCGAGGAGTAGCCGCCGCTGATGGCCAGCTTGTCGATCTGCTCGAAGGGCACGCTCCGCGCAAAGAAACTCGACTCGGGCATAACTACGCTTTGGCTAACTGACAAAACACGAATTTTCAAAATTATTAAAGACGCGCGCAACCGTTCGGCTTCGCAGTTTCCGCTGCATTGAATGCGACTGCCGAGGCGCTGGGAACGTCGAGGCAGAATTTCTCGCCAAACGCTGAGTGCCAGAGATGCGCCAGTGAAGTGATGTGAAGAGTAGTAATGTGATGCGAAGTGATAAGTGACTTGAGCTTGTCCAAGCTTACAATCCATAAAAAGCAATACAAGATCATGTTTCATATATATATAATTGATAGATTTACAACAGTCACAGTCACAGTTTAACTATTATCACTATACAATCGAAATAAATAGTCATAATAAAGAATAACATTAATCAAATAAATGAATAATGAACGCGATGCCCGAGCTCAGCTGCTGCCTCATCACTAATGTTTGTACATCTCTCTGTATGAGTGTTATATAACTTGTAAACCGACTCCCGTTTCTTTCTTGTGATCTTCGCTTTGATTTTCGGAATGCATGGAATGAATGAGTGCTGTAAGACTTTCTATATGGAAGGAGGGCTTATGGCTGAAACCAGTCGTAAAAGAAAGTTTCGATATATTTCGGCAACCAATTTATTTTGTCAACATTTTGATTGTTTGTTTACCTTGAATTGTTTAGCAGGTGAAATTATGCGCACGTCTTTGGTCACAGTCACATTTAGCCCAAAGAATCGAAAACAGGTCGTTTGAATGCAGAGCGCAGCCGCGCAGGCCCACTGAGCAGAGTCTAAAGCTTTACCAATTGATATGACGGTTTCAGATTGCATATTCAGGGAGAACTGACGAACATAATTAGAATTCCACTTATGTCCTGCATAAATTCATACATAAAGGCGTTATATACTTAACGGCACAGGCCTTGTGCTTTTCGGGCTGTTGCAAACCTATCCACAAGTCTGGCATACCCCACCAAAGCATTTATCATTTTGTTCCAGGCATAATAATAATAAGTCACACCAGTCTCTTATATAACCACCATGACTATTCTCTTTTCTTCCCACATTTCAAATTCCCAATCAGTTCAAATTAATCTTCATTTTCGACCTTGCCACAGGCCTAATGTAAATTTAACTTATTTTTACTTCTTTATTTTCTTTGCCTCTTTCTTTGCTTGCCGTAAAAGTCAAAAAGCTTAGGTCAGTTTTTTTGTTTTTTTTTTTTTAAATTTGTATTTATGTATTTGCGTTTTGTATTCGCGTTTTGTTTTGTTTTTACAATAAATTTGACTAAATCTTAACATTTATAATCCTTAACCTGCAAGGAGCAAACAGATGTAGTAACAAATATATGTCAGTATGTATGTAGTTGTATAAAGATCTCGCCCGTCGTTGGGGGAACAAACGAACGGCGGGACCTAAGAATTTTGTTTAGTAATATGTAGAAAGTTGCATGCATTTGTTTAAAGAGCTCGTATTTAAAAATAATTGTTTCTTTTTCGCTTTGATTTTTTTTTTGTGGTTGTTGTTCTTGTAAATACTTATTAAGAGGTGCGTGCGTGCCTGCTAACACATACATTTACTAGCACGCACTTGAAACAGAACACACACACATACACTCACATATTAACAACAATAAATATATATGTATGTACTTTGCGTTTGTATTTGTGTTCAATTAAACGTAGAGTGCGTGTGGCTGTGTGTGTGTGCGTGTGTAGCTTGTATATGGGTATGTACGTGTGTGTGTGAGGGAGATTGGGCAACTGAAGATCAGTTCGATCGGAGGTTTCTTGCGTGTGTATAAACTGTATCAAAAATGTAATCGTGAAATAAATGATCTATAACAGATACAAATAACAGTGTGACACACACACACACACACACGCATACGCATACGCATACATACATATATAATAATATATAAATATATCCTTTGAATATGCTTATGCTTCGTAAAAGTTGTATAAATTGTATATATATATATATTATATACATATATAATATATATGTTTTATTTTGCATTTGCTCTGATTCATAGTAATATATAACACATATATATATATATATATATATATAATATTTTCTTCTTTTTTTGGTTTATATATATGTATATATTTCTTTTTTTCTTTTCTTTTCATTTTTTTTTTCAACAAGAACGTATTATCGATTCGTATTAATTTACTTGTTATGTATATAATATGTAATTTGTTCAGTCAATTAGATAAAAAAGATTTCAAAAAGGATTTCACTTAATTATAAATTTCTTCTGCATCTCGCTGAATAATGCTGCAACACATCAACAGTAATCATATGTAATATTAGGTATTAGATAGTAGTAGGTATTAGACAGTAGTAGTAGTAGTAGTAATCGTAGTAGAAAGGGCCCCATAGAATTACGCACGTTACATATGTGGATTCGAATTGTGGTTGTTGCTTGTGCTAATCAAACTAGTCGAGTTACAGTACATTAGTAGAAATAGTTTTAGTTGTAGTTCTAGCCAATAGTTCGTTTGCTCTGCTCATTATTCAATTGTCCCTGCATACACACGCACTCACACATACACGCACTCACACATACACACGCACTCACACATACACTCACACTCACACTCACACTCACTCAACGCGAATCCTTGTCATCTAGCTATGGCCTTTGCAAAAGTTTATCTTAATTTATAAGTAGTTGGACAGTTGTGTTTAACAGAGATTGTCTTCGTGTGTGAGGGCAGGTGAAGGTGGGAGAGGAGAGACACAGACACAAACACAAACACGTACACGACTTATGTACTAGTATGTGTGCTATGTTGGGTTATCCTGTGTATGTTTATTCTTTGTTTTTGCTTTGTTTTTATACCGTTTTAGGTACTCTAGAGCGCACGCCATATTGTTCGCACGACGACAATATGTGACTATATTTGTTGTTGTATTAGTATTTATTTATATATGTGTATATGTATATATATATGTATTTGATACGCAGACATACACACGCACACGCTCACACACATTTAATAGAGCACACACATATACACATATACATAAACAATGTTCTTTTGTGATGTTACTTAAATATTAAATTTTGAGTCCAGCCCAATAATTTGTTTTTCTTTTTTAGTTTTTCTTTTTCTTTGTTTTGTTTAGTTTTGCTCTTCAAACATTTGCGACAGTTTTCGTGTGCGTGTGTATGTGTGCGTCTTCTTGCCACCCATTAAGGGTAAGCCAGCTGTCATTGTGAATTAAGATTCCTGCCACACACACACACACACACACACCCGCACAGAGCACAGAGTTTTGGAAGCGTTATTTAGTCGAGATATGTATGCATAACAGCGACAACAACAACAAGTAGAACGAGACCTATGCCGAGAGACAGCGACGCAAGCCACGGCTCTGGGTCCGGATGCGCCTGCACTAGAGCATATCCTCCATTTCGTTCTCGCCAATTGTGGATGTGGCAGGCGCCTGGGCCGGCAGCGGCTTCAGTAGACCCGAGAATAATCTCCGGAAAGCCGTATGCTATTTGGAGCTCGACGACTTGTTGCCCACCGGCGGCTGCTTGGCCATAATATCGGCGAGTGTATTGACGCCCTGCTCATCGTATTTCTTCCACTGTGAGTAGTTGATCTGCATGCACGTGATCAGCTCAGGCATATCAATAAAACCTGAAATCAAATCGAATCTCAATTTTATTTCAATCTCAGTTGATATTAGAGTGAACCCACCGTCCCAGGCGTGCATCATATCCTGTATTATGTATTCGATAAAACCAATCTGGCTCTTTGGTATGCTGCAGGTGGCGCGATCGAACATGGGCATCACGATGGGCATATGCCGCTGCTTCTCCTCGTCCGTCTGCATGAAGTACTCCTCGGCAATGCGGCGCGCCCACTCGATGCAGTACTGCATGGGACGGGCTGGATTGCTCACATCGGCCACCTTGATGAGCATGCGGCGCATGAGTATGGATGTCTCCTCCTCTGACTGCACAAGCTGCACAACGAAATCAGAGGTTGACTCAACTGGATACTCGGGAGTATGGATTATTCAGCTTACCTCACGCGGCTCCACCTCGCTGCCAAAGACGCTCACGAATTTGGCCAAATGCTCAAAGTGACGCGTCATCTCCGTGGCCAGAATCATGTCGATGATGGTGCTGCGCGCCGACTTGTACGTCTCCTTGTCCAAGTTTTTGAATATGTTGATCTTGTCATCACCTGCAGGCAGTCGAGATGTTCGCAAAAGGAAATCAACTTGAGTTATCTATGTCAACTCACCCAGTGTCAGCTTGAAAGTGATGGCTGCATGGTGAGACTCCAGCACCGTCAGATCATTATACAATATGGCTAGGGGATTGTTCGAGTTGCACAGAAAAGCGGAGGAGCGTCCTGGGTGATCGACGTCGTGAGCTGCTGCGGCAATCAAGGCCGTTGCCTCATCCATGCGATCCATGACCATATCCTTGCTGGCCAGCTGTGTAATGAAGGCGCCAGTTGCCTACAGAGGGAGATAGAGAGAGAGCGAGTTATAGAACAATTTATATAAATAGATATCTATAGAGGCTTCACGCACCTGCATGACATCCGCGGCGTGTGTGCTATTGTGATATGTGTTGCTCTTGTGATAGTGCGCCTCGATGACGGCCAGCCAGGCCTTGCACACGTTCTCGTCAATGTTCAGTGTGGCGAAGACATCGAAGCGCCGGAACATCTCCATGCCCAAGTACAGCAGCGGATGGTAGTCGGTGATCTCTTCCAGCTTGAAAATATCAAAGTCCCATTTAAGAGATTCTTCAAGTAGTTCCATGATAATGGGATTGGCCTGTAAGGAAATCAAATAAATTATTAAATGAAATCCAAATATATATCTTGATTCAGACCCACCTTCATCTTGGCGGGAACTATGGTTGCTGTGCGCGTCGAGTTGCCAGTGCGGATGATGGAGTCGTTTGAGCTGCGACGCGACGAGTAGACACTGGGACCCTGAGTAGAGAAAGAATACATCAGAGATCATATCGGATTATACGATCTACTTACCGTGAGGAGGGCGCCAATGAGATCGGTGGCTATGGGATCATCTGTGCGTATCTCTTTCATTTGGGGACTGTAGAGTCCCTCGCGCTTGAGGAAGTCCAAGACTTTATCTATGAGGCGTGCCTCTTCCGCTGAACAATTCTCCTGTACTTGTGATAGTAAATTGATTATCTAAAGTGCGTGTGCGTTGTTTTTTTTTTTGTTTGTTGTTGTTGTTGTTGTTGGTTTTGAACAGATTTTGTTGATTGTTTTTTTTTTTTTTAATATATATTTTTGTTGTTGTTGCAAGCGACGCGCAGCGAGCAAAAACGAACGAGCGAGCGAGCGAGCGAACGTGCGAGCGAATGGAACCAGTTCATATGTACAATAATGTTTATTGGATATTTTGTTTGTTTGTTTGTTCGAGTACACACAAAACATAAAAGTAAAAGAGAACATAACAAATATAAGAGATAAAAAGAGAATCAATGTAAAAACAATAGTTTTAGTTGTGCAATTTGCTTGGATATGTTGTAGTCTGTTATTGATATATAGATTGAGATTGATATATTGATTGGTTGATTGGTTGACTCAGTATGGGATTAGTAGCGTTAAATCAATTAATTATCGAACATGTGCCAAACACCGAGCCATTAGATACGGATGAATAATTAAGGCGATGGCCAGCCATCCCCAACTGTTGGCTCCATTAGAGTTGTGCTTGGAAGATCAGCTAAACTTATGCTTTTCGGAACTGGAACTATAGTAGGCTGTACTTGAGTTGGAACTAAATGAGCTGTCGTTGAAACTGGGAACTGTAGAAGCGACCGCAACTATCTAAACTGCCTTTGAAATTCTTTCAAGCTGTCCATAGGGTCGTATACGTAACGTGTTCAAAATATGAAGATATTCAACTTCTGGTATTTGCTTTCATATTAAAGTCTCTCTTATTCGGAATATTTATATATTTCTATTGTTTTGCTTAAATTTAAGCTTTGATTTATCTAAAAATATATAAATTGTTGTATAAACTCTTACTGCTTCTTGTTCTTAAAAGGATATGTAATAGAGGTCATTCTAAACTATTTTAAATTTCAATTTCTCTTACTGAAGTTCATTTAGTCAATTTCTATCAAACCCTGTGTTTACTTCTAGCAATTTCTTATACAAAAAGATATTTATCTTTTAGTTAATTAATGCCCTTTGATCTGCTCAGCATAACTCTAACGCGTTCAGGTGGTGCTTTGTCAGTGTTGTGTCAGTGTGCGTGTGTGTGTGCTCTGTTGTAGATGGGCGTGGAGGCGAATGTTGTGGGAATTGGTAGTTGCTACCGATGCTACAGTGCTAGTCCCTAACAATGCTAGTACATTATGACACACACACACACACACACAAACAGAGACACACACACACACACATACAGAGAGATAGAGAGAGAAACCACACACCACGGACGCGGACACGGACAATAGTTTAGTGTTGGCAACATGGGCACAAGAAGCATTCGCATGTTGTCAGCTGAGGTGGGTCGGGCGGGGGCTTAGTCAAAACCAATTGGGCGTACAGAATGGAGTCATACTTTGGTGATGGGCGCCTCCAGCGGCAGCGACGTCAGCTTGGCCAGGCTGGTGCGGCGCAATCCGTCCGATGCAATCGAACGCACGTCGAAGCTGCAGCGACGCACCGAGTGCAGCGAGCCCCGCGGCGCCTCCTTGGGCTGCGGCAGCGTGGCAATGAAGTCCATACCGCCGCCGGGTATATCGAAGTTGAAAATCAGATGTGTCGGTGCACTGTGCGGGGCAGAAGGAGGAGGAGGAGAGAATGAAATCAATGCAATGCAGTTAAGCGCTGAGAGCTTTCTGCTGCAACTCTACTACTCACCTGCCAATGCAGGCCACGGGCACGACACGGACGTGCATGGGAATGCTCTCCTGGTTCTTGCGGCGCACCATTAGTATGCCGTCGAACTCCTTGATGCTCTTGCCCTGCTCGCTGATGGTGGACAGGTCCGAGACGAAGATGTCGCCTAATGGCTTGCTAATTATTTCATCCTGTTCGACATTCAAATACAAATCGCATTAAGAGCTGCGCGTGTGTGTGTGCACCCTGGGCGCATTAGTGCATGAGCAGTGACTCACCAGCCGCATGTTGAGCAGCCGCTCGGTGGCCCGGTTCGCATATTGTATGCGCAGCACGTCGTCCGTGATGAGCACCACCTCCTTCAGCCGGTGCAGGGCCGTGTACAGTGCCTGTGTGGGTGTGCGAAAGGGAGCGGGGCGAGAGGCGGGCCTCGGGTTAACATTTACAATTTGATTAGAGCCACAGCGACGAGGACGCCAGTTTAATTGAATTAAAGCGTACCCGGACACGGCATTAACTCGATTGCGAATTGCGTATTTCTGTTGCATTTTCATTTTCCCTTTTCCCTTTTCCCCTTACCCCTTTCCCCTTTGCGCTTACCTGTTGAGTGGACATCACATTGTGGGGCCGTATGATGGAGTGCAGTATCTGCTTGAGCTCCACGCTGCACATGGTCAGGTTGGTCGTCTCGGCTATGCACTGCGCGGCCAATCAGAAAGTTAGTTGGATAATTGCGGCCAACAGAAAAAGGAGAAAACTTACTCTATTAACGCCAGCGTCCAATAGAGCAATTAGCGCATCGTCCTTCTCAAAGAAACTAAAAAGAGACAATTAGTGCTAGTGGCAGCAGCGGCACTGAGTTAAGTTGAGTTGAGCTCTCCGCCTACCTCTTTTTGCAGACGGCAATTATTGTCGTTAAATGGTGTCCGTGCGTGTGGCGTATTGTTCTAGTGGGTGGGCGGGTGAGAAGCGGATCAGTTTAAGTGATAAGTTTTGGCCCGCCCTGGGGCGGTTCACTCACCTTGCAATGTGCTCGGCGTCGAGGCCCTTGGTGGAGCGCGCATCAATTATAATTAGGTGATAGCACTGCGCCGTGGCGTATGACTTGTGCAGGGTCTCGAGCGCCTCCTCCTTGGACTTGACCAGCGTTACGTCCAGCTGGTGGCGCTGGCAGGCCAGGGTGACCACCTCGCAGATGCTGTCCGATTTGTGAAAAACTAAAAGCGCCTGCGGGACGAATTGACATTGGATCGGGCATTAGTCAAATTGGACAGGCCGCCAGCCGGGTGAGTTGAATGGGGCACGGTGGCACGTGTCGGCTTACCTTAAGTTGAGGATTCGGTGGTAGCACGGTTGGATATTTCAAGTCCATGAGATTTCGCTGCAACGAAAGTTAAAGCAGGTGAGAGAAGGCCAACAAGAGCAGGAGCAGGAGCAGGAGCAAGAGGTGAGCAGGTGAAGCAACGTGTAAAATTTAATAAAAATCTACAGCGCTGGCTTTGCCATCAAAATAAGAGGGCTTAACTCGGCTTCTGTCTGTGTCGTGTCAGTTTACGAGTGTGTATGCGTGTGTGAGTGAGGGGGGGTGTATCTGTATGTGTGTGTGTGTGTGTGTCTGTGTCGCTAAAATGATGATAAATTAAAATAAAATTGCTTGTGCCCGACGGAAATTGTTGGGGGCGCCATTTGCCGTATTGGTGACTTGGCCTGCAGATTTATTATGCTCGTATGAATAAATGTGAAAATCGGGATTTCATGCACACCCACACACACACACACACACACACACACACAGGCGTATACGCACACGCGCTGTACGTGCGTGCCTTTGCCTGTGTCAATTCAATAATGAAAACACAAGCTCACATCAAACGGAACCAAACTCGAAAACTATTTATAACCGTCTTTGGGCACAAAACACAACTGATAAACGTTGATTTTCAAATCGATATCCATAAACCGACTGTGCGAAGACATGTTGAGCATGTCAGCTTCCAGCCAACAGCCAACAGCCAACAGCCAACAGCTAACAGCTCCCAGCCATATATATGCCCACAGCCTCAACTTGTCCAAAAATGAATTTACTTTACAAGCAACGACAAGAAAAAAATGTAATTTTTTTGCAATTTACGTTCAAGATTAACTTCCAGCTACAGCGTTATTGATTCACAAGTCTGTCTTTTCTTGCCAATCCAATTTGTTTTTGATAATTTCTTATAATGCTGAGAGGCAGTTGGCTAAGGCAGCTTAAGCAACTCTTTAAGCTGAAGAAACGGAAATTTGTTGTAGACTTTAGCTGAAAGTCTTTCCTCACGCTGCTCTAACTAACTATTTTAGACTCTTTGCTTAGCGATTTGTAGAAATTATGGAGTGAAAGAAATTGCTCAAATTCCACTGCAATTTCATTCACATAGTTTCTGTGAATTGTCTTCCTATTTATATATTTGTGAATCAAATTGAATTTGTAATTTGGCTTCCGGAGGGGGCAACATCAATCAATGACGCTTTTTCGTCAATTTGAATCATGGACAGCGGCAGGCGCTGCACTGATAATGGCTGTGACAATTTGTGTCGTTCTCTTTGTCACTCCGCTGGGTTATCTCGGCCCGGGCTATCAGCTGCCTATCAAGTGCAAAAAAGAGGTGACTTCTTTGTGGTTTATGGACCCTGTCGAGCTGTCTCAATTACTATAATGCTTGTCATCCAACAATACCTGGAACGTTTTAAACTCATCCTCTTCGCTTTGCGGCGAGGGCTTCTTGCCGTTGCCCACCCACAGCCGCAGCTTGGGGCCCTTGTGCAGCCGTCTCTCGTAGAGGCTGTGCGTCTGGCGATCGAATGCGAAAACCTTCGGCCGCACCACAGTTCCCTCAGATTGCTCCTGGCGCTGTGTCAGCTTCGCTTTGTCCTCCGGCGTCAGGTTGTTCAGGCGCAGTGCCTGCGTGTCCAGGTTGCGTATGGCCTCGACTATTTCCGGCTGCATAATGCGACCCACTCCAGCAGCCCCGCCGCCGCCGCCGCCGCTGCCAGCACCTGGACCAGCACTACTGGCGAAGGCCATGCTCAGTGACCTTGTGCTACGCAGCAGTGGCGTCATTATATCCCTGCCCTCGGCCGCCTCGTTCGCCTCGTATTCCCGTTCCATCTGCTCGGGCGTTTTGCTGGAGTTGCCTGGCAACGGGGGCACTGCCAATGGCAATGACAGCGGCACGGGCACTGGCACTGCCACTGGCGCTGGCAATATAATTTCACCGCTAGCCACCTTCATTTCCGAGGTCGGATTCGTGTCGAGCTCTTGGCGGATGCTGCCATTTGTCGCTGTTTGGTTGCCGTTGCTCTCGCTCTGACTGTTTTTGTGGCTGTTGTTGCTCGTCTCCAAATCCAAGCTATTTGAATTTGCTATTCTGTCAGTGCTTATCAGCCGGTTCTTATCGACGTCATCAGCGGACGACGTCGTTGACGTTGAAGTCGTCGTCGTCGTCGTCGCAGTTGTTGTCGTCGCTGTGGCTGGCGGCTGTTGCTTCTGCTGCTGCTTTTGCCGCTGCTGCTGCTGTTGATGCAGCTTTTTATTGGCATTTTTATCGAGCGGCTGATCAACAGTCTCTATTAACGTCGTCGTCGTTGTTGTTGTTGTTGTTGTTGGTTTTGCTTGCACTTCATTTGCATGGGCGGGCGACGACGACGACAGCGACACCGACGACGATGATTTGGTGCGAAAAATTTTTGGCAAACAATTGCGCATTCTGCTAATTATACAATAACACTCACTGCGTCTAGCTACTTCACAATATCAATACACGCACTTGACTCTCGCCTCAACTCGACGCGACTCGACTCGAGTCGACTCTCACAATGTCCTTCTATGCCTGCAGCAGCAGCAGCACTAATCTGGGCAGAGCACTTGCGTAAGCAGCAGAGCGGCACATATTACGGCCGAAAGACAGAAAAAATGTGCGAAGATTTCCACTCATCAAATTGAGATTTAATTAATCCAGTCGAACTAGTCGTGGCTACACACGTAGGGCCGGTCGTGGTCTTCTATGTCTAGAAACTGAATATTTCACAGGTTTTGCGGTCGGAACGCGACTGACTGACTGACTGAGTCAATTGGCTCGACAGTGGGGCGACAGCTACGAGTAGCTGGCAATGCGGTGGGTTAATCTATTTCTTTACTTTTTGATTTCCCACCTTCAATGTTAATTGATTTGATTTCTCTGGCGGCACATTGTTTATGTGAGACTCAATGGCAAATAACCGCACACACATACACGACTCTCTCCCTCTCTCTCTCTCACACACACTCACACACGCATACACGCTCGTGAATCAATTCTCAGTCAGTGTAAATGAGCGGCTATTTAAAGCAGCGCAGCTGAGCGAAATGTAAAGCAAAAAAAAGAAGAAGCAAACGTACTTTGGCGAGAGCTCCCATCATATAACGCGCGATGATAAGATATCTTATCAAAGACGTAACACACATGTGCGTTGTCGACAACACAAAAAAAGCGATGGCCCAGGGCCAGCGAAACAAGAGTGGCCCAAATGGCCATTTAATCAGCATCTCAACTATCTATATCTATCTATATACATATATACAGATATACATATATGCTCACCTGATACACGTCCATTGAGTCATCCTCGGGCGTCAGGGCCAATGCCAGCGAGGACTTGCGGTGGCCAGGACGACCGCCGCCGGAGGAGCTGGTGCCCGATGTGCCAGTGCCTGCAAAAAAGACAACAGCAAATTGTATTACTCGGCTCGGATTGCAGCAACAAAAAAATGTCTGCGCTGAAAAGCATGCTACAGTTTTTTGCAGAAGCGAGCACTAGTGTTGCCTACTTTTAGGTTCGCATTCACACAGGCAAACGGAGAGAGTGCGAGTGCGAGTGATGAGAGCGAGATAGAGACAGCGAGAGATACTATCAAACGGCAGCAGCTAAAGACCATCGCCGCCCATTCATATCTTCGGTCTAGTCTAGTCGCACGTTTTATTTAATTATAAGCGTTGGCATTTCAACAAAACACTTTATAACAGGCACACGCACGTTCAGCGCCCCCCTTCTCCTGCTGGCGCCAAGGCACAATCCGCTTACCCACTAGCAGCTCGGACTCGGAGGCCGGACGCGTTAATGAAGCTCTGTGTGTTGTTGTTTTGGTTGTTGCCGTTGCTGGTGCTGGTGTTGGTGGTTTTTCTGTCTCCATAGCATGCGTTTGCATTTGTCTGGCCGCCCTGCCCATCATTAGACCAGCTCCCGCTCCCGTCGTCGTCGCCGTTGTCGTCGCCGCGCCTTCGCCCATGCCCACACAGCTGCAATCGCTCTCAACGGCTTCGCCCTCGCTCATGTGGGCCGACGATGTCCCGGACAGGTTCGCTGGCTGGCTAGATATAATCATTGTTTGGCTTTTAGCCGTTGCGGTTGCTGTGCGGTTTTTCTGCCTTTTTTGTTGTTGATATTTTCTTGCTTCTTTTTTCTTTGTTTTATTATTTTTTTTTTATTTTGGGTCTGTTTTTTTCATTCGCTGACTTTGCAAATTAACTACAAATATTCAACATAATTATCGCTTTTGATTATTTTCGTGGCACTATGTTAATTTGTCATTTGTTCTGTGCTCTGCTGTAGCTGTAGCTGTAGCTATGGTCGCCCGATCCGAGTCTACTCTGCGGCTGGCCGTCTGTTTATCTGGCTGCGCTGGCATTGATTTCAGACAATTAGTGCGTAATGATAACCTGCTCCACATGCATAACTATGTGTTTCATCGTATCTATGAGTATTTATGAACGAAAATAGCCCTGAAACATAAACATGCGGGACTCAACACGGCCCCCGTGCTCATATCATTTTTTTTATATATAAATATATATATTTTTTAAGCGTATGTGTGTGTGTGTGTGTGTGAGTATGTACTCGCACTTATGTATATATAGAGAAAATATTTGCGTATATTCAAATAAATATATGCTGCCTGGCATGGCATGGCATGGCATGGCACGGCCTGGCTTGGCCCGGCCTGTGTGTATCTTATCGTTGTTAGCGTCCGCTTGCCTCAGTTGCGCTGGCTAGCGGTACGCGTTGTAATCTAAACGAAAATCGATAAATTGTTTAGATAAAAGCCGCAGCAGCAGCAGAAGCAGCAGCAGCAGCCAGCCAGAGCCATAAGCAACAGGGTTTGGTTTTGGCTTTGGTTTCGGTTTTGGTTTTGGCTTAAACTTTCGTCGTGGCCATGTTTAATTTTCATTTGAATCTCAACTATTTGGAGCAGAGCACACACCCCCTCACACACACACATACTCCCACTTAAGTCTAAAGCGTCTCTTGATGAACGTCAGTTGGAAATGGCGCCAATGGAACTGGCAGCAAATACTTACAACACTTGCTCACATTAAGGCTCATGTTACACACGGACACACACTGGCAACAGTTACTGGCTCATTAGTGTGTAAAGTGTGCACAGAGAGAGAGAGAGAGCGAGAGGCGGGACGGGCGGGGGTCCCGTTGAAGGTGCGCTTGATTTTGATCGATTAGCACTTGGCTTATTTACGAGTGCTGCAGCATGGCCACGACGACGCTGAGCAAACACTGCGGGCTATATTAAAATTTAACTGCTCGACAAACAGGAGCACAGTTATGGCGGATACGGCTGTGCGACTACCGTTATTTGCGTACGGCAAAAGCAGAGAAAGAGAGAGAGAGAGAGAGAGAGAGAGAGAGAGAGATGGGAAACTTCAATGAAAAACTCAAATTGCAGTTAGTCAAAGTTAAATTAGGAATCCGTAGCAACAGCACAGAGCTAACAGAGCGGGCCACTGCTTGGTTGGAACTGACTAGACCTGGCCAACGGCGAAACGTCCGCACTAATCCGTTATGAAAAACTGTTTGCCAGATGATAATTCTCGCACGGATTCTGAAACCGCCAGCGACCGCACTGGGCGCTACGCGCCAAACGCTCGGCCTTTTGGCCACAGTCAACAAGTTTTTTTCTTATTAAATGTGAAATTGGATTTGAAGCCAAAATGAAGAGAGATCTTTAAATAATTAAAATAATTAGGAATCTAATTGGCATCTATAAAGCAAGTTCAGCTTAAACAGAACTTGTTTGTGTCCTGCCAAAAAGGGTTGCGATTGAAGTTTTTCTGTCGTTCTTTCTTCAAGCAGCTTTTGGCCTAATTGAATATCTGGGCCAGGCACCAATGCCTTTGCTAATGCAAAATGGTTTTCGACGAAATTGCCCGCTTCACTTCACCCAAATTTCCAGGTATTTCAATAATTTGCTTTGCAGTTTCATAGACATTAATTTCTTTGATTTATATGTATATATGTATTGGTTCACTACATATAGTATATATGTATGTGCTTATGCTTGAGTGGAATTTGTATTGCTCACACTTCAGCGGCACAATTATAAATCACATTATACCACTTGATACCAGAGCCCATTAGGAATTATGACTTCTTAAAAGGGGATTATAAAAATGTAATTAAAATGCTTATTCTCTCTCTATATATATATTCCAAGACTTGTCTGTGCAAATTGGCGCTAGCTGCATTTGCAATTGGCTAAGACGTGATTTTTTAAGGCTTCAACATCCGCAGGGAATCGAGTAAATATTTTCTTCTGTCCGAGGCAAAACAATTTCCGTTTGCGCACAAAAAAAAAAATAAATAAATACAAAAAAAAAAATAAAGAGAATAAAAAATTGCTTTAATCGAATGGAAATTTTAGGTTCCGGGACGTGAAAGTATTTGTTATTGTTAGCGAAATTTTACGACATGTTGTTGACAACATTCCTGAGGGCTACTGAAAACTATTTCGATTGCAAGCGGATCGCTGCAGCGCATTAGGCGTACGGCATTAGCCGGCCAGTTGGCCAAGAGTGTCTTTTGCGCCTTGGCCGTTGTCATGACAACCAATTAATTTGTGATAAGATAATATCAGGCGAGTTTGCTCATAGTATTCAGATGTTTAGGCCCCCGTACACACAGAGATACGGATACTGAAACACGGGCGTATATAATGCGTTTTCACTAACAAAGAGAGAGGGAGGGAGAGAGAGAGAGAGGGAGGGAGGGAGAGAGAGATACAGTTACAATCAAGTAGAAAACAAAAAACGCGTGCACAATCTACATCTATGGCCAGGCAGGGCAGGGCTCTAGTGTGGGAGCGAGAGTGTTCTAGTAGAGTACAGTTAGTTAGTTGGGCTGCTTCTGGGCACATTTCGCTTGAACCCGAAATGCGAAACCAAACAACGACGAGCCTTTATCTATCTGACGGCGATCATCGCCGTTCGCCGTTCACCGTTCACCGTTCACCGTTCATAGTTGATAGTTGATAGCGGGCATGGGGCATGAGTCCACACATATTGACAGTGGCTGCCTCAGCGAGCGGACAGTCTGCGCCCTAATCTAATCTCTGGCAGAAAGTGCCAGGTCGCCGCCTGCTGCTGCTGCTGCTTCTGTGAGAAGCTTCACGTGGCTGCGACGACAATTCAAAAGGTATCTCTCCACAGTCAGCTCTGATTGAGTAATTTAGGCCCAGGGCACTGGGCCATTGACACCTGCCCAGGGCATAATGAATCTTGTTTGGCAACGACGCTGCTGCTGCTGCTGCCTGCCTGTCTGCCTGTCTGCGTGTCTGCCCGCCTGCAATTCGCCTTTGTTTTGTCTGCCTGTTCGCGTTTGCTTATTTTGCTTTGATTGATGTTTTGGCGCCATTGCGTGGGCGTTCGCTCGATATTGTTATTGTTTGCCGATCGTCGTCGATCGCTGGCATTTGGGGCGCTCTGGCAACGCTAATGCGTGTGTCTGTATTAGTAATTGAGCTTTTCAGATTGGATGTGTGTGTGTGTGTGTGTGTGAATGCTGAATCTGAAAAGATCGTCACAGAGTCGCGTGTAACGCAAACCAGATTGTCATGTGAATCTTTTTATCTCTGAGTGAAAAAAAAAAATATATATATATATATATAAAAAAATAAAATTAATAATCAACTGAGTGCGCTAGAAAATTCTTGCTGTGTGTGTGTGTGTGTTTGCTGCTCTCCTATTGTATACAAAATATACACACAAATTTATATAAGCATGTTTTGTCAGTTTGTTTTCGTTTCTGCCCTGTTTTGTTCTCATTAGCTCGCTATTTGCATTATTGGAGCGCTGTGGGTCGTTAGCCGCAGGCCGTTAGCTGCTAGTTAGCTGGCCAGTTAGCCCGACAGCCGCAACACGTTAATGAGCTAGTTTTTTGCACTTTGAAGAGTCACCTCTGGGCAGGTGTTGCACTGTGCAGCCAAATTCACGTATGAAAACACCGAAACGCACAGCCAGATACAGATACAGAGAGACAGATACCGATACAGATACAGATACAGATACAGATACATACGCATATATAGTATATCTATCTGTGTGAGCTTGTAGAATGCTAGATTCGACTACGAGCAACTAGCACAGTTACTTAGTTGCTGTTGCTGTTGTTGTTGTTGTTGTTATTGGCACACTTAGTTGTGAAGTTTATTTTGAATTTTAACACTTTTCGATACGGCGTATAAATTGTTGTTATATTTTTATTTGGCACTGTTGTTGTTGCTGCTGCTGTTGTCT
Organism: Drosophila paranaensis; assembly: GCA_035047545.1. Lineage (NCBI taxonomy): Eukaryota > Metazoa > Arthropoda > Insecta > Diptera > Drosophilidae > Drosophila > Drosophila paranaensis. Next base: position 14,219,085 of record JAWNPL010000026.1, on the reverse strand, counting down.
TGCTGTATTCTTTTGCTTTTTGGCTCGCTATGTGGCGCCGAGCTGTTTTTTTCCACACAACACAACACACATCAGTTGCAGCAATCTTTCAGATACTTTTTTGTGTGTCACACTGTTGTTGCTGCTGCTGTTGTTGGTCGTGTCATAAGCTTTAATTGCATTCGATTTTGGTTCTCGACTGGTTGGCCCTGGGTAACCAGCAGTCACTTGCACGGATTTTTCTGGCCAAATTTGTGCCGTCACATTAGGCCGCGTAGAACGAGCTACTGCTGCTGTTGCTGCTGCTGCAACAGCAACTGTTGCTGCTGCTGGCGACCAGTTGGCGCTGCTGTTGCCCGACACGCCCGCTGCATGGGCGGCAGACTCTCGACAACTGTATCGGAATCTCAGTTTGAATGTAAATTTGAATTTGAACGCCTTCACCTTCTGCGTTTACGATTTGCATAACGAGCGACCTGGGCGAAGCCGGAGCCAGAGCTGGAGCTGGAGCCGGAGCCAGAGTCGTTTCAGCTGTTTCAAATGTGTGCGCGACGATTACGCCTGTGTATTTCGTGTATTATCATATATTTATTTATATATATATATGTATTTATTATTATTATGCATCGAAATCCGCACAGTGGCAGCCACGTCCCGTTACGAAAGCGTTTTACAACCGACACGGCGAACCAATTCCAAGCAACTGACTCCATAAATGGCGAGCAGCTGTTGCGAATGCCAGCTCCGAGGCGAATTCAATCGACGGAGCAGCGCCCGGAGTGCGGTGCGGCACGGACGGCACAGACACGCTCACCGATAAACGGCGTCGCTCTCAGCAGCAGATCGGTCGGAGCGCTGAGCACTGAGCGCTGAGCGCGATCAAGTTTCAGTCGAAGCGCACTCACTGTCTACCGCACACTTGCCCTCTGCCTCTCCCTCTCCCGCGCTCACTCGCTCTTTGTCTCTCTCTCTCCCTGAATACAACTGCTACCGTCTGCCGCACCATTGATATGCGAAGCTCAAGCTCTTCGGCCGAGCCGTTAATTGGAGTCTACACAAAACAGCTGCACCTGGATGTACCAGAGACCTACACTAGCGCCAGCTGACTCGTCGCAGATCGTATTACTTCTTCTGCCCTTAGCGCTTTTAATGATCGTCACTCAGCCAGCAGTCAGCTGTGCGAGCTGCAGCGACAACTGAATGCCCTCTAATGGCAGACGGGGGATTTGTATATGAAGCTGGACTGAAGGCTGAACTTTTGTTGTTAACTTGAGTTGGAATATTTTTCAAATATTTTTAAATGTTTTTCTAATATCTTAAAATATTTTTCTAATATTATTAAATATTTTTCTAATATTTTTAAATATTTTTTAAAAATTTTCTTATCATTTCAAATATTTTTTAAATATTTTTAAATATTTTTTTATATAACTAAACAACTATTGTCATGTACCTTTAGCTGCCTTGAAGCTTTATCTACTCTTATAAACAGACTGAGATTCCAAGTTAATTCTTAAGCAAAGTAATCTGGTTAGGCTTCTAGTTACTACATCCTACTCCTGCTAGTCTCCATATTAGACTTTGACGAAGAGTGAAGTGCCAGCAGCAAAAAATCTATCTATGCCCTTAAGCATTTGCTGTGATAATTACACTCTATAACTCTTTCTTCTCCTCGTTCTCTTCCAAAATCTTAAATAGTATATATATATTTAATTCATTTCTATTTAAATTAAATTGCCCAAAAAGTAGTAGCACAATAATCTGCAAAAATTGCATCAAATATATATATAAATTATTATATATTATAAAACAGATTAAGGTCCTTAACAAGTTCTGCTCATCGACCATAGCAGACCTTTGCATATGATCTTTAGTTCTCAAAGAGCAATATTAATTTTGAAATTTTCAATCTGAACTCAATCTTCACTTTATTTTATCTTATTTTACATTTACTTTAGTAAAATTCTCCCAAACAAAGACTTCAAAGTCTCGTCAGCTGCAGTAATCCTTTTTTTTTTCATAGAACATATTCCGCTTGCAATATGAATTGATTGGAAATCTCTCTGATATATTAATATGAAGCAATTTGAAAGCCATTTTTCTACCCGCTTAGGGCACAAATCAGTTTTTTCTCTCCTTTTCGAGCGTTTCATATGTTTGCACTCTGCACACACACACGCGCGCTGGCTGCTCTAAGCCGGGGCATTCGGACAATGTTAGATTGGTTTTCTATGCTATGGGTACTTACTGCCCGTTCCAGTGGCGCGTCGCACGACGCTGTGCGTGAAGTTGCCGAGGGCGGCCACCGTCACAATGGAGTCCTTTTTGCCGGTGCTGAGCTGCAGGCGGGGATTAAGATAGATGCAGTTCAATTGGTCAGCTCGGACTGGCTCGACATAGTCGACAGACACACACACACCCACACACACACACTCACCTTCTCGTAGTCGGACTCGTTCTTGGTCTGCAGCGGATTGAGCAGGCCCTGGTTGCACATGATGTTGTCGCCGCAGGTGGCGCTGCCCGTGCTGCCGTCCCCGTTCTGATTCTGCAGCGTGACAGCACCGCAGCTGCAGCGACGCATGCGGCTGCGCCGCAGCTTGATGCAGAACAGCAAGCTGCCATCCTTCTCATTGGCATCCAGCGGGGGCAAGGGCGCGTTGCCGGCACTGCCGGCTCCCCCAGCCGCCGACGACGAGTTGGGCAATGTACTCGGCGAGCAGCCCATGGCGCTGTCCTGCTTCCTGTCCTGCTCCTGCTCCTGCTGCTCCTGTTGCTATAGCTATGCTAATTTGCTGTCGGTTTCGGTTTGGTTTTGGTCGCTGTTTGGCTTGGTTCTTGAGTTTCAATGTAGCTGCCGAGTGAATGCTGCTGCTGCTGCTTAAGCTGTGGCTTTTAGTGCTGACTCTGGAATTTGTGCTTCTATTTGGCTGCTGTTGCTGTTGTTGTTGTGGTTGTGTGCTTGTTGTGGGTAACATAATTGAAACATTTTTTGGGTGTGCGCGTCAAGCGGCGATCTATTGATTGGCTGATTGGCCGTCTCTTCGCTTACATCTCAAGCAGCTAGCTAGAAGTGCCATAAAGATAAAGAAAACAGACAATATTAGAAAGAAACAGAGAGAGAGAGAGAGAGAGAGAGAGAGAATGTGAGTGAGAGAGTAACTAGAGCAGATTCTTGTGAATAGTCAAGTTTATTCTTTTGACACTCAATTGTGTGAGTGCCCCGCCCGAGTTGCTTGGGCTTATTTTCGCTGCTGTTTTCAAATATTTGACCTCCATACGCCGCTGGCCAAGTGGTTTTCGCTCCGCATTGAAGCGGCTAAATAGTTGACTAATCTTGCAATCAGCTGGAACTCAATTGGAGTTTAGACCCTAAAACCAGTTTAGCGCCAGCTGTGAGCCAAGCGACGGCTAGGCTAACAGCAATTAGCTGCATGATCATCATAAATCATCGGCAATTGACTAAATCAATTCATCAATGGATCTTTTCTCTCTCTCGCTCTCTATATATATAGATATATATCTTAATAAGCACTGTTATAATTCTGAAATTTAAGTATAGCTTTCTCGCTGCGCTGATTATCTAGATTGTTCCAGTTATTCTGGTTTGGTTTACTTTAAATTACTTTTTAATAAAATATGTTTTCGTTGCTGTTTAGCAGAGTTAAAACAACTGCGAGTTGTAAAACAATTTGATGTTCTTTCTTTATTTCATATTAAGTTTCAGCCTTTATCTTTGCTTCAATTAAGAGATTTTATGGCTCATGAAGTTTACCTGAAATTGATACAAAGCTGTTTATAATACTGCACTTTGAGATACTCTATAAACAGTTGGGCATTTAGTTATTTAAGTAAATAATATTAAGACTCTGCCTAAGTCGAGGCAACACAGAGAGGGAGAGAGAAGAGTGGACTAGATGCTGACTAATTTTAGTCAAAGTTCTTTGTAAATATTTGTTAAATTTATGTTAATTACATTAAACTGCCAAGAGTGAGTGAGCAATCGTGTTAACTAGCATAAAAGTAAGAAAAATGCGAGAAAAAACTAATTAAAAATTGATGCTAGAGAGAGGAAGAGAGAGAGAGAGAGTCAAAGTTCTAAAGCTATTTTAATCTTAATAAATAATAAATTGTCTAAGTAGGCAAAAGCTGCAAAGTTTGAGATGGGACTAAAAGAACTAGCTAAAATTTGAGTGGAGAAGAAGGAATAAAAGAGTAAAGAATAAATAAATAAATACAGATATGTATGAGTAAACAATGATTCATAAATAAATACATACATTTATATGGAAATAAAAAATGAATAATAAATAAATGCATGAAAAATATGTAAAGAAATAAATAATGAATAATATTAAATAAATAAAAAATATATAAATAATAAAAAATTTATAAAATAAATTGAAAATACAAACTGAGAGAGATAAATCTGATTAATATATCTGCACTGCAGTTAAGTGCAGTTTGCGAGTTTGACTTCGGGTTGCTTGGCTTGGATTTTAATAGAATAAATTGCGAGTTGGAGCCAACTGGCTGCTTGTCTCTAGAAAGCTGAGTGTGCTTAGGATGAACATAAGCAACAATTATAAATAAAATATCTTTGTCTGCTGGCTTGGTTCAGTTTGCAAAACAAATTCGTTTACTCAAATACGCAGAAAGTTTTGAGAACTCATCAGCAACAACAAAATGAATGAAAATAAAAAAAAAATAAATAATCAATTAAATCTTTTGCAAAACAATCTACTAAATAATCTCAGATAAATTGAAAATCAGCTAATGCTCTGCTCTACATCAAAATCGAACTCTAGATCACATTTAATTAGCCAAAAGCCCATGCCTAAGTCAACTCCAATTTACAGAATTGATTTGAATTGATTTGCTGCTCCGTAGGCTGTTCACAGGAAATTACGCAGAGTGAAATAGATTATGTGGCAGGTGCGTGGCAGCAGCAGATACATAAAAAAAAAAACATATCTAATCGATAATATCAATATATGTATGTGGTATCAGATAGCTGCATTGTTATTAGATTAATGAGGAAGTTGCTCACTTTGCGCCTGCCAAACTGAAACTGAAAACATTGCAAGTTGGCCAACTCGCTGTCTGGCTGAATGAGTTGAGTTGAGTTGAGTTAAGTTGAGCGATCGACTTGCGATGTCTTCGCCTTTTCCATTTGATTATTTCAATTTATACCTTTTGATGAGCTACAACTGTCTTTATCTACGTAGACGGAATACAAGCGACTCGACTATTAACAAGTTAAAACCGAGAGCGCAGGTACAAGGTTCATTTAAATTTAGTGTTTTTTGGCAGAGATACTCGTTCGGGTAGTGAGAGGGGAATATTGGTTTGGCTAAAATGTTCATATGTACGAACTATATCTATAAGCAAACACTCTGATAGATCATCTCTCTGTACTATCTATCAACATCTCTGACGTACAGCCCTCATAATATTTAGCAAAATGGGAATTCCTTTCGACCAGCTACTTACAATTCTAGTATTTTTGGCAGCATTTTAGCCAGAGCCGTCTGTTTTAGTTTTAGTGTCGAATAGCCGCAAATTTGGCTAATGTAAATAGCCAGAAATTGGTTTCAGCCGTATTTAGATTATGATGTTTATTTTGCGTTGATTTAGTGTGCCCATGTGGAAGGTATTAATCACTTTTTAGGAAATCTATTACACTAGACCAGAGAAACTTTTCCCAGCCACATCAATTATATAAATAAACATACTTGTGATCGGCAATAATAGATGAATCGATGCAGCCACTGTGAAAGCAGTTGACTCAGGTTTACAATATAAAGGGGATCTTTACTATATATATGTATATAACAGTTTCTATGGAAAAACCAAACCTGATTATATCATCAGATATCGTAGCAAGAATTGTTGATTGCAATTGGAATAGGATATTCTTGTAGGGCATTCGAGCTTCGGTGTGCCCTTACCTTCCCCGGCATTTATGGCGCGTACTTAGGAAAACAAGCCAGTTGAACAGACGATATAAGATCCGTGCGTATACTCCTCCCATGCGCCATAAAATCGATCACCTCAGTAGACAGGCTTTATTGTTATTGCCCGAGTATTGATACTGATAAGTATGTATAGTCAGTGGCTAGAGTTTCATTGACGAGCGTTCGTAAAACTGTGGCCAGCGAGACAATTAAAAATTGCCAAAGTTGTCAACGGTTATAAATTCATAAAAGCCCAATATTGGCAATGATTATTGGAGTCAAGGCAAGGAGTGTATCGAGTGGGAATGCCGCGCGCCTTCACGCTACGTGATCAACCTGCACAAGCATTAATACGTAATGCAACCAGAAGTCATATTCGAGGCTAATGCAGGTCCCTCCTACACTCGCCCAAGGGTCGCAGCGCGGCTGCTGAAGCTTAAGGCAGACCCAAAAAGTTTTCACTAACAGGACACTGAAATTCGATAGGCGTCGATGATGACCCTTTTGGAGACACGTACGTGGTCAGGCACGACTGAGGGATGCGAATGGGCAGCTTTAGTTGATGCCGACTTGTGTGCGTTGTTTATGGTTATGTTCAATGGCTTTGTGACTCTGGCTCTGGCTGTGACGTCGCCTTGGAGCTGCTTTA